>CM019155.1:111831921-112122756 GCA_009733165.1 Naja naja | reverse complement strand
TAGCAGCATGGACTGGAAGTTTGCAACAGTTTCCAGAAAAAGGTGTAAGATTCAGGAGCAGGGTCTCAATGCGAAGGAAGTGGGCAGCAACTCAAAGCATCAGCTGCCCAATGTCTTTTCCAGGTCTGTGGATGAGTTTGTATGAATAGCAGCAAGAAATTCAGTCCATCTCAGCATTCTGGTGACAGGATTGTGGGCGTTGGTCTGTCTCCTGCCACAATGCCTAAGAGAGGTTTGTGATCTGTCACAATGGTGAAACTTCTCCCATAAACGTACTCATGGAACTTCTTGACAGCTGCCACAATTGCCAAAGCTTCCTTGTCCAGTTGGCTGTAATTTCTCTCTGCTTTAGTCAAAGTGCGAGAGTAAAATGCAATAGGGGCTTCCCTTCCACTGGGAAGCATGGCTCAACACCCCCCCCACTCCAAAAGGGGATGCATCACAAGTTAGTACAACAGGTAAATTCTCAGAAAACTGTATCAGCACACAATCAGAAGTGATTTGTCTTTTGATATTGTTAAAAGCAGCTTCTTCTTTTCTGCCCCAGACCCATGCAGATTTCTTATCCAGTAATCTATGTAAGGGTTCTGCAGTGGTTGCTTGAGGTAGAAACATATGATAGAAATTAATAAGTCCCAGGAATGCTTGCAAGTCAGTTTTGCATTTTGGTCTGGGGCTTCTTTGATTGCCTGAACTTTGGCTTCTGTGGGTGGATGCCCTGTTTATCAATCATATAGCCCAAGAATTCTACTTTGTCAGTTTTAGCGTGCATTTTTGACTTTAATCCCGCTTTCTTAAATCTGGATAAACTTCTTTGAGTTTCTCGAGTAGCTGATTGTCATTTTCAGCAGAGATTAAAACGTCATCAAAATAAGGCACCACCCCAGGCAATCCTTGTAGCATTCTTTCCATAAGGCTTTGAAATATGCCAGGTGCCACACTTACTCTGAATTGTAACCTTGCATTTGAATGCTACCGATGGGTTACAATGGTTTGGGCTTCTGCAGTTAAGTCATCTACTGTTAACTGTTGGTATGCTTGGGCCAGGTCCATTTGGCTAAGACTACTGTGCCCCCAGAGAATGTAATAAATGATGGACCACTGAAACGGATATGCGCTCTGTTGCAGCGCATGGTTCAATGTCCCCTTGTAATCCCTGCAGATTCTCACTGACCCGTCAGCCTTGACTGGCGGACTATGGGTGTCTCCCACCTGGAGGTCTCTGGGCTCTAGAACCCTTGAGCTATTAGTTTATCTAATTGTTCATCAATTTTTCCTTAAGGCAAAGGTACCCTCCTGGGCTTTAAACGGATTGGTTGTACCTTGGGATCTAAGTTAAAAGTGATAGGGGTCCCCAAGTACTTGCCTAATCCTCGCTGAAGACCTCTGGAAACTCAGACTTCAATGCTTCTTCCCAGTCAGTGTTACCATGATTGATGCCAGTTACTTCGATGCCCAGTGGGTGAACCACTCCAGTCCCAGCAAGCTTTGATCTTTACCTACGATGGTCAATGGCAGTTGGTGTGGCCTTTGAATTTCACGTTGAATTCTCTTGTTCCAACTACTGGAATCTTGTTCCCTTGGTAGTCTTTAAGAGTTAGTACTTGTTTCTTGAAGTCAGTCTTCTGAATATCTGGTATCAGTCTTTGAATAGTGTCCCATGACACCATGGAGAGGTATGAACCTGAGTCCACTTCCATTTGGCAAGGCCTGCCTTCAATAAGTACCTTGACATGCACTTTTTTGTTATTTAATGAGGAAGAATGACCAATGGTCACTGTGTGATGAGTTTCATTTTTCCATTTGCTTCTGTGTTACGCCCCATCTTCTGGCTGGCCTTGTTAGGCTTGACTTCTCTGTCTTTGTTGCTCACAGCAAACTTCCTTCTGTTTGGTGGAGTTCTGGATGATTTGCAGACTCTGCAATGTGCCCTCTTTTTCACAAGGAGGCAAATGGCTCCAGGAATTTGCATTCAGTGGGGGTGGTTTCCACAACCTATGCAGTGGGAATCTCTCTCTTCCTTCCCAGGTCATTCCGCCTCCGCTCCAATCTGAGTCTGTTAATTCTTCTTCTTCTCCACTGTAATCTGACTCAGAGTCAAGTTCATCAAAATGAGTTGTGGTGGTCTTTTCCCCATCAGTATGGTCAGTTTTGTTCATCTTCTCATGGCTGCAGCTGAGGACTTAGTGGCTTCCGCTGAAGAGGCTTCTTCTATGGCTTCCTTCAGCGTGATTTTAGGCTTCATTAACAATTTGCTCTGCAAGACCTTGTCTTTAAGGCCCAACACAAAAATAACGTCGGCATGGCCTCCTCTAAACTGCTGAATCGTGACGCACCCCAATGTCTCTTAAGCTTGCCATGAATTCATTTACACTTTCGCCTCTCTCTGATGGCGATAAAACTCGTGTCTTCTAATGAGGCATGATACTTGGGCCATGTAGTGTGCCCTTAAAAGTCTCTCTAAATCAGGCCAGGCCATTACCTTAACGTCTGCTGCACCAGCTAATGCCTTCGCCATCTTGAAAACTGCCGGACCCAATACGTGAGAAAGACGCCCTCTTATTGCTGAAATGGCAGCCAGATCATTTCCTTCAAGTACATCTGAAACCGATCTGCATAACGACTCCCAGTCTTCGTTCTTCGGGTCGAATGGGGCTGGTGGGGGTGTTCAGCATCATGTCTTCTCTTCAGGGAATCCCACCTTCGTCGCCAGTGTTAAGTTTGCATAGAGATACAGACGAGTGCTTCAGCTCTTAGTTTTATTGTGACTTCAGCTCAGAACAGACCCAATTTGGCTTAGCCGAGGCAGCTATATATAGCCAGCTGCCTCGGCTGACAGCCAATCAGAGTGCAGGGTTTTCCCGCACTTTTAAACCAATGATTTCAAACACTTTACAAGAACAACCAATCAATTCAAACTCTGCATACATAACAGTTCTCACTGTCAGGAAGTTTCTCCTTAGTTTTAGATTGCTTCTCTCTTTGTTCAGTTTCCATCCATTGCTTCTTGTTTGCCTTCTGGTGCTTTGGAAAATACATTGCCCCTCCCACTGTCTTTCTGGTAGCCCCTTAAAAGCCTGTTGCCTATCACACTCTTGGGCAAAGCATGTGAGCCATATCCTCCTTTCATGAAAGTACATCTATAGTACGTAGATAATAAAGTCAAAAAAGGTGAACAACATTTTTACAGAAGTATAGATAAGTTGAGGCTGGGTGTGATAAGGAATGTGGGGGGAAGGGCCAGGCAAGGCACCCCTTGATGTGAGTGACATTGAGTTGGTCATGCCCACACAGTCACATGACTACCAAGCCACGCCCAGTCACATGACCACCAAGCCATGCCCACATATTAGGCCACGCCTACAGAACCGGTTAAGAAATTTGAATCCCACCCCTGGACTTAGCAACTGAATTCAGCAGGGTGATGAAGTTCTCCTTAAGGAAATGCCACATTTGTTGGCTCCTCAACTCATATACAGGTAACTCTGGATGGCTTACAATATTAAAAATCCACAATTTAAAATCTATACCATCCCTCATGGCAGCAACAAAATCAACCTCTTGATTGGCTCCATCTCCATTCATGGTCTCCAGGCCTGTTGACAAAAAAAACATTTTCAGTGCTTTTAGCAAAGCAACAGTGTGGGGGTTCTATTGTACCAAGGGTGGATGGTTGGAATGATGTTCCACAGAGAAATGGCCATCACCAAATGTACATTCATGATAGATGGAACCTACAATATAACCTGCCTTCTTGTCCTGGTGGGCCAAGTGGATATAATAGAGGAGAGGTAAACACAAACATTTTGAGCAAATACCAACTTCTGGCTATCCCAGAGGCACATGTAAACCTTTCTTCATTGTGGGAGTTGCTCACAATTCTCTTGTGCTCTCCTCTGACCTAGAATGTCATGTTTACCTCCCCATAGAATTCCTCATATATTGACCTCATCTGCATTGAATTGACTTGCATCCCATTTAACGGTTATGCCAAAAAGCATATTTTTTTTAGAAGGATGCTGCTGCAATGCATGCTGTATTGTTGAATCCCATCCTCTGCTAATGTGTCTGCTTCCTGCGTACATGTACACTACCATACTACGCTGCATTTCCCTACAATATAATTCCCACGGTGCATTGCCATTGCCCATAGCCAGGCACATCTCCTAGGGAGCAAGAAGAATGCAGATATGCAGAACATAGCTGATCCTGAGATTCTGCTGCCTTTCTGAGTTGTATTGCCACTCTGCAGAGATTGCTTTGTAAGCTTTTGGTGATTGTGTCTGTTACTATATGCCTTCTTCACACAGTCACAACAATCAGCCCATCATTAAACACACAACAAAGGAAGAGTCACTGATTCCAGGTATTCCTCACTACATACTACCTCCTCCAGTACAGCACTCAGGAGTACAGCCCCAGGAATTACATTGGCCTTGCTTGCTGCGCTAATATAATGATGGGCAGCAGATCTTGCTGTGCAGATTCAGCCAGTTAAGCTCAAGCCTAACTTCAGTTAATAATGTATAATAAATTGATGCTTGAGTGCTACAGTGAGAGTAGTACCAACAATCAAGCTTGCCACTTGTTTATTCTATTAAAGGTGAAAATTATGTGTCCCTGAAAGGCTTGGCTTTTAGTGCTACAACTGAAGATCATGTGTATAACAATTTTGAAGCTGATATTTGGAGGCATATGCCTCTTGTGATAGAGTAGAAGAACATAAGAAGAGCCAAGAGATAAGCTGAATGTCTGAATGAGTCATCTGTTCAGTAGAAGTTTACACATCACCTGCAAATTATCATTTGTTATTGTGGTCTTGGTCAAGTGATAAACATGAATAAATGAATTGATCCTAAGTGCATCATCTTAACCCTGGCAGGCATGTGGTTCTAAACAAATAAATGGGGGGGGGGAATCCACCTATCTTTGAAATCCCTTGATATTCTAAAGCTCATGAAGTTTCTAAGTGCTGAAACACAAATAAGCAGAATCCATTCTTGTAGCTCTCTCTTCCCTTAGGCTAGAAAACCTGTTGAACTATTGAGGAATCAAAACTGAAAAGTGTTAATGCTTCTAAGCAAACAACCGTGACACCAAAGCTATATGTATTGCTAATATAGAAAAGCTGTGGCTGGATCTCTGCCAGATGATATCGCACTATAAAAAAAAGTGTTGCATTACAGTATATGTGTGTGTTAGTGTGTTACAGTCAACACCACTCCGCCATCAAATAACTGCCACTTGATAGAGTCTACTCTTTAAGAAAAATGGCTACAAATAAACATTCAATCTACTATTTCTGGTACAATGGCTATTTTTCATACAATGGCTGCCTTCTCTATTATTTGCCTATCATGTTTATAACCTTTGATTTATGCAGTGTGGAATTCTGCCCTTAATAAATTCTATCTATCAGGAATAAAAAGGAAACATTTTGCAGTCCATAAGTTTTATCTTCATCTTCTTGGGTTACTAAAACATGTTAATAGTCCATATCTTCAGAGCTTCTTTTCTGCATTATAAGTATATCAAACTCAAACCACTTGGTTAATAAGAGGATACAGGATCCAACAGGAACTAAATAGTCTTGGGAAAAAATATCCTGAAAAAAAACTCTAGTTACCTTACATGTTGTCATAATTAATCTTAGTCCTCAGCTGGCCAGAATTGGTTCTTATAATATTTGCAAATAGAGAATGTGCAGAATGCAGGGGCTATGAATCTTTAAAAAGAGGAATTTGAGCATGATATGATTTTGCCTGAATATTCATATTTAATTACCTGAATATTAGTTAAATAAATGTATATCCTGATTTTGTTTTTATATGCATTTTCCTTTCTAAAGAAGTACTTGATGACCCCTACTCTCCCTTATGTAATCAAGATATACCTTGTTAATTCTCTCAATTCTGTTGGTTGACCCACATGGGATATAGTACAGCTGGCAGATATTTCCATTGGTTGATCATCTAGTTCCTGACCCCACATGACCTTACTACAATTATTCTTTTAATAAAAAAATTAAAAAGGAAACTTGCACGATGCAGGTGTTAGTGGTATCTTTAGGATTCTCTTTATTTACAATAATGCTTCTGGCTTCCACAGGTCTCTTAGGTGCTTATAGGACAGGTCCATTTAACCTCAATATAAGCTGGTGAAGATTTCCCTCTCACCATATTAGATTTCAGGATGGTTTCTACCAGTTCAGCTTAGCTGTTTCCTTTTTCTTTTTGAACCAGGTGAGCACAATTCCAAGAAAACCCTGAGCCAGGCTACCCTTATTATTTTAATTTTAAGACCAAATTTGCACAATGTTTTTAATTTAATCAGTGGGGACAAATCACCCAAATCTCCAAACCAGCCTTTTTTCAGTTATAAGAGAGACTATTACATATCACTTGGATCCAAGTTCAATTGTTCAATACAGGTAGTGTTCGAGTTATGATCACAACTGAGCTCAAAATTTATGTTGCTAAGTAAAACATCTGTTAAGTGCCCCATTTTATGACTTTTCTTGCCACAGTTGTTAAGTTAGTAACATGGTTGTTAAGTGAATCTGGATTCCCCATTGACTTTGCTTGTCAGAAGGTTGCAAAAGATGATCACATGACCACGGGACACCACAACTGTCATAAATATGAGTCTTAAGTTGGTCTTCCTACTTCATCCAAAGAGAAAAATGCTACTTTTAAGTTTATTCTTCTTTTGATCTTTGACATAGATTCTTCTAGCCAGCTGTTTCCATTTCCCCTTTATTTTCACAAAATAATTCTTCCAACCCATGGGGGCTCTAGCCGCTATAGATTTTTATTTCATTTTTCAAATGGTTAAAAACTGTCAATCACATATACAAGAAAAATGCTGGCATTGCTAAAGTGGCTTTGATGCTATCTTAGAAATCTATTTCCTGTCCACTCAAGGCAGTCCTTGACTCAAAAAACAAGTGGCCTTGGAAAAAGTAGGGAATGACACACTGAAAATAATCATGTAAATTCTTTCCTGATTGCTTAGGTGACATTATCCTTCACTTGTGTGAAAATTAATTTTTAAATTTAATTTTAGCTTCAATTTTGAACCATTTCCTGCCTCCTTTAAATAGTCCATAGTTTCCCCTTTCCTACCAAAGTGATGGGGGAAAAAGCCTAATAGATTTTGTTTTCCCTGGATGGTTGAAATAAGAAAAGAAATACAGATTTCAACCCCCCTCATTCAGGGGCTGGGAACATGATTGAGATGATATTATGAAGACAGGGCAGAAAATAGCTGTGGTTAGGGGCAAATCAGAAAAGGACCCCAGAGGGGAAAAAAATCACATCCTGATCAATTCAATAGCATCTGATGGAGTTGTTTACAACTTGAGAACCAGTCTGGTCTAGTGGTTAAGGCATCAGGGTAGAAAGCATGAGATCATTAGTTCAAGTTCCACCTTAGACATGAAAACCAGTTGGGCCAGTAACTCTCGCAGCCCAATTTACCTCACAAGATTGAGGAGAAGGTGTGTTGGATACATTCATTGCCTTGAATTATTTGTAAAAATATTTGTATTTATTTCCCATAAACAAATAAATAAAATAAACTTTCTATATTCATGGATTGCTTTCCATAAGAACCAATCAATCCAGTGTCCATTGTAGATTTCCTATGCATGAGAAGCTTAGTTGAAACTACTGTGGTATAGGTGTAGGCTGGGAATTGCTTCTCACAATGCTGGCTTGGAATTCTGGGAATTGTAGTTCTTATTCCTTGTGACACACCTAAACTGTAGAGGACTGGCAGATCATAGTATTTTCCAGAGCATGTTCTGCCTATACAGGGCAATTGATTATCAAGTCTTTTGGGTTCACCTTTGCCCGTTAGTATTTTCTGTAATAAATAACCCAATACTTCCCTGTGGTTGCATATTAAGATTACAAGTATGGGGCAACCAGTCTTTCAGGAAACTGAACTGTATGCCATTACAGTACTGATCTTGTGATAAAGGACCAAAGAAGACAGGAAACACCAGGGCTGTGTTGACATAGTGGTTTATTGAATTAACTCAATTGCCTAGGTTTGCAAAACGAATTGAAATATATTGTTGGATTTGTCCAATACAAAAGCCACAAATTAGCCAACTCTAAAGATTTCCATGCCACAGCTATTTTTATTCCTCTCCTTTAAAAACAGTTTGAAGCCAACTCTGATAGTCTTCACTGCTGCCAATCTTGAAACACTGTGAATAGCTAGAGAACAATGGGAATTTTTTTAAAAAACCATTCAGTTGATGCCAAATCTACTGAGACCTAGAAAAGAAGAAAAAAAATCCCTCCAAGATCTGCTATTACAACAAAATAAAACATATTGCTAATGATCTTTCTTGCATTTTCTCCATATTGCATTTCTCTGGCCCTTTGCAGAAACACCTGAATGGTATTTAGGAAAGCCAGCTGGATGACCCTGGGCCAGTCACTCTCTCTCCACCCAAGGAGGGTTGGCAAATAATGGGAGAAGGTTTGTTCACTGCCTTAAATTGTTTATAAAATTAATAAAGGCAGGAAATATGTACATACATACATATATACATACATACATGCATAAATGCTTATATACAGTTTTAAAAGTGACTGTAAGCAAAACAGTATGTTAGCACTTATGCAATCAAGTGTTGTTCATGGTACTTCCTAGTATATAACTATTCATTGCCATAGGCCAAGAGAACATAGCAGATTATGAATTATAAATGCTTTAAAAGTTTGCACATTCTTCCCAATTTCCTAAGTACCGTGTTTCCCCGAAAATAAGACACTGTCTTATATATTTTTTGGCTCCCAAAAACACACTAGGTCTTATTTTCGGGGTAGGTCTTATATATTTATGGTGCCAAATAGTGGGTGTGAGTGTGTAGGGGGGGGTGTTTCGCGGGTGCACGGTTGCTCCCTGAAAAGTCTTCCTGGAACTGGAGATTTACACTAGGTCTTATTTTCGGGGTAGGTCTTATATTAGGGCAGGTTTAGAAAATAGTGCTAGGTCTTACTTTCGGGGTAGGTCTTATTTTCAGGGAAACACGGTATATAGTAGGCCTTTAGAAAGGCACTTTAAAAAGGATCTTTCCTCAGGCACTTGAGTCAGGATACAATTCCTAATTAATATAAGATAGTGTTTTTTAGTTCTGATTGCACTTTGTCTTTTTTTTTGCTTTGGAGGGAGTCATTTTTCCTTTGAATTTTTTTATTAATTATTATTTATTTATTTATTTATTTATTTTGATTTGTATGCTGCCACTCTCCGAAAAGGACTCAGGGCGGCTCACAGATAAAAACACAGAACAATAAATTATTTAAAAAGAAATTAAACTAGACAAGCCAAAATAAAACTATAAAACCGAATTAAAATCGAATTAAAAACCCACCCTCTCCCCCAGGAGATCAGTCCAGCCCAGCCTGTAAAAACAACCAGGTTTTTAGATCGCGCCAGAAAGAGGAGAGATCGGGAGCCAGTCGGAGTTCAACGGGTAGCTGATTAATTTGTACTCTGCTTAGAGTCATGTTGTTTGAGATGGGAAGCCATATAAATGTTTAAGTAAATACAATTCATAAATAATAGTCAGAGGGAGGGGGGTAAGATTGACCAGAATTATGTTTTTTTTTCTTTTTCATGGGAACCCCTCAGAGGCAAAATGCTATTTTAGCCTGAGATTTGGAGATAGGATTGTCTTCAGCTCTCAAACTCAAGGGGAAGCAGGTTGAAGGCAAGAGACCTTACCAAAAGAGAAGCTTGTTCATCCACAAGTTCAGAATGTAAATAAAACAATGGATTTGTTGGGATTATAAATTCAGCAAGGGTCAGAAATATGAAGAGTGGTCCTGCTTTTGAATTGCCTTACTTTCATGAGGTCATTGGAGTCTAGCGTTTTGAAAGTGCTTCCATAGCCTCCTCAAATATGTTATTAGAATTGTAAGCAGTTGTGGAGAGTAGAAGAGGGCAAAGAGTTTAAATAGGTCAATTTTAATTCTCTATAGTCATGTGATATTATGACACTGAAGTAAATTGGGAGTAGGAAGGACATCACTCAAAACAAAACAAAAGTTTCAAAGGACAAGAAATGTTTCACCCTTGTTTAGCAGGGAACTAAAGAGTAACATGTGGTTTTAGTGACACAGAAATGAGGAAATACATCTGATACATATTTTAGTAAGAGCGTGATTCTTGACATGTAGCTGGCTGGGAAGGATTGGTGAGCAAACAGGCAACAAAATATATATAGTTATGGCAAGAAAGCAGCTTTTCCCAGTCATTTGGCCGTAATTTCTCTTTCATACTGCTTGAATATTTCTAACTTTAATATATAATATTAATTTGACATATAAATTGTTATATATATATTGCTATAAATATATTGTTCTAAATGTCACATACAGTAACAACAATGAAAATAAGATTTCTTAAACCACATTATAAACTAACTGTGGCATTAAATAATCTTTCAGTTAATATTTTTTCCAGTTTTTCTGATATCTATGACAAAATGCATACTCTATAAATATGTTCCCTCTGCTAACTAACTTAATTATTTTCAAAGTGATACAGCATAATAGAACATAATACACTCAAAAGAAGGGCTAATGTTTTGGTTTTAACATTCAAAGTCCTACATGGCATGGGTCCAGGATATTTACGAGAACGACTTCTCCCAGCCTCAAATACCAGCCACCCGGTACGGTCGCACAGGCGGGGTCTCCTCGGGGTGCCCTCCGTGACTCAATGTCGTTTGGCGGGGACCTGGGGGAGGGCCTATTCTGTGGCGGCCCCCACTCTATGGAATCTTCTTCCGCTGGAGCTCCGGCTGGCTCCCGATCTCTGCACCTTCCGCCACGAGCTAAAAACCTGGCTGTTTTTACAATCTGGGCAGTGTTGACCCTTGGGGTCATTTACGTAATTTTGGGGTTTTAATAATAATACTAATATTAATTCGGCTTTAATTTAATATATTTTTAAGTAACTTATTGTTGTATTCTATTTTAGTTGTGAGCCGCCCCGAGTCCCTTGGGAGAGGGGGCGGCATATAAGTCGAATTAATTAATTAATTAATTAATTAATTAATTAATTAATTAATGTTTCATCTTGCCTTTTGGGATAGAGGACACATCAAAAATAAAACTTGCAACAATGTGGATAGAAAAACTAATACTAACAAAGAAACCTTAATTGGTGGTTTAAACTTGAACGGTTAGTAGCCAAACCCTGTCCATGTCTCTTGTTTTAGTAAAAATCATAAGTCTTATTCTCCATATAAAGTGGATTTACAAGGGCAATCCCTATTCAGATGACTCATGAACTGGGGGAGCAGGATTGGGCTGGAACTTGCTATTTTTCTTATTATCAGTGCACTTGATCTTCTGTTCAAAGCTACAACTGTTTAAAGAAAAAAATACGTTCTACATGCCCACAGACTTGATTCAGAAGATCAGATTAACAAAATAAGGAACAAGAGCCTGAGACTGTGTATTCATTTAAATGTAGTTGGCATAGTAACAATTGACCAGATACATACATCTTTCCCAACTTGGCAGCTCTAGGCAAAATGAGCATTAATTGTAAGCTTAAACATTATTTATAAACTGCAGCCCCCGAGTTCTCAGAACACTGAGCCAAAACTGAAAAAAAAACATATAATGGCTTAAAATGAACTGTATATCAATAATTAGAATTTCTCAAATTTATTTTTGCATCCCAGTGACTGTCTGAATAGAGCTATTAAGGAAACAGTCCATCAAACAACTACAGTTATACTAGATCATAAATCCTTTGAAAAAAACAGCAAATTCACCCACGAACTCCAACAGATCAATTAGTATCTGTTAATCATTAACAGTATCTCCTAATATCTCCCCTATTAAGCTTTCACACACTGACACTGGACGCTATACATTCTCAACCCCAGATTCAGATAATTCTTGCCCTTCCTCTTAGGCTGAGTAATTTATATATATCACTTATGTGTGGTTCCTATTTAACTCCACTTGCAAACTTTTGAAAAAGCAGATATTAAACAAAGGCCACCAGAAAATCTATGGATTAGGATCACTGTGACAGACCCCTTAGATCTCTGAAGTCTTGTTTCAAAACCCTAGGAGTCTTGTGTAATACGAGAAAGAAGAAATGCATCGGAGCACCCAGGAGTTTTCTGTGGACTGAGTGAAGCAATATTTTCAGTGAAATTAACTGCTGGACATTTACATAGAGGAGGCACACCCAGGAATGCTGTTGGCTGCAGTAGAAGTTCTCCTTCCTCCATTACCTAGCTCTCCTCCTCCATGTGATGTCAGACCCACCTTCAGACCTGAACTTTTGGTAGCGTCTGATTCCACTCAGAAGACATTTGCTCTTATTTCAACGTTTCCTCTCTGCCCTGCTCCCATAGATGAGGATGCATTTAAGCTTTTATTTATCCCCCTATCACCCACTGAAGCGAAGCTTGCCTTTGAACAATTCAGACCTGACTTTCTAATGTCGACAAGCAAGTGAAATCTAAGAAGAGGCAAGTACTTCTTCCAAGATACTGTTTTCAACCCGTTCCATACAGGTGAGTTGAGCAGCTAGTTCAACACATGGACAACTGCAGGGGAGGGAGGGAACCACCCTGGCTTTTTTTTTTAACAGTTTGTTTTCCAAAACTATGTATACCTTCCTTTTTCTTCCTTGCCTGTTTGGATCTTTCTCTAGAAAAGTGGTTTTTAAACTGGGGGTAATTATTAGGAGGGTAATTTGGGCATATCCTGGGTGTAATGGAGCGATTTGTAATTGTGAGTTGAGGATCCTATTTTGCGATTGCCACTGCTGAGACAGTTGTCTAAAATAACAGTCTTTTTTTCCCTTTAGGGGATAGTGTCATTTAGACCAGGAAAAGGGGTAATTAGATCAAACAGTTTCTGCTCTAGAATTTATAGCAGGGAGAGAATTTTTATTCTTTTATACTTTCCTTCTTAACTGAGCTGGTTTATTTTCAATCTGACAGCTAAATACTTGGTGAATTTATGCAACAAAATAACATTTGTATCAAGAGCCAGTCAACTTAATATTTTAAAATGTTCTAGTAACAGAAATCACATCTATTCTTATTTTCATCCTCTTCCAGTTTTCATACTTAAGTCCTGCCATTTAAGTGTGTATGTGATATTTCACCTAATCAAAAGAATGAATAACTCATTGGACTGTAACTAATTCATTAAGAACAGTTTTCAAGTCCATTAACTATTTTAAGTTCATGGAAATGTAAAGCAGTTGGACCTGGGTGGAAAACTGAATTTTCCATATTATTTAGAACAGGGGTCTCCAGTCTTAGCAACTTTAAGCCTGGAGGACTTCAACTCCTGGGAATTCTGGGAGTTGAAGTCTTCCAGGCTTAAAGTTCCAAGGTTGGAGACCCCTGATTTAGAACTTGTATGAGAATCCAAATAACATCTGGTGGAAAACTATAAAGTAGTCATGTCTTTTCCCAGAATTACAATGCCTCCTCTCTGATCAAGAAGTAGGAAATCAGTATCAGTTTCATTACACTGTTGTGTTGGAGCTATTTTTATTGCACTAAATACTCAGCTTTATTAGAATGTGTACTTCATTTATCAAGTAGCCAAACAGATGCATTTCACAGTATCTGTTGAACCAGTGGTCTCTATCTTAAGTCTACCTACTGATCTTTCTTCATATATATATATACACTTTCCTTCCAAATTCTATCAAGATAACTTAGGTTTTTAAAGTATTAACTACAAGGTAACAAATTTATAGGAAGGTGATAGTTTTCATATATTGGGGGATGATTCCTAAATCTTTCTGGGCTCTGGGGGACCACACTGAATGGGAATTTGGAGAACATGATATAATCACTCCCACCCGATTGCTGCCATGGTGGCCATAGCAGTAATAGTGTAGTTTGGTGAGGTTACTGAACATCGCTGTTTCTCAAACTTGGCAATTTTTAGATACATTATGTGGACTTCAATTCCCAGAATTCCCCAGCCCGCCATATTGCCTGAGGAATTCTGGGAGTTGAAGTTCAGAGATTTTAAAGTTGTTGTCAATGTTGAAAAACACTTCTCTACATCATCCCCACTACTGAGAATGCTCTCTCACTCCTTAAACCTATTTTTGCCTTTCCTTTTTGGCAGATTCTAACCAAAGCTAACATTTCAAATTTTCCAATTCTATTTCTATAGTCTATGTAAGACACGTGTACATATTGAACAAAAATGATCCTTAAAACAAATGCTTTGCAGGATTCTAATTTCCTATGTAATATATTGAAGAATGTTAAATAAAATGAAAAAGCTCATGGAATTTGATTGCTGGACCTAGTGATAGCACTGGTTATCACAGTGAAAGCAAAAGTGATAGGAGTTTTGTAAGATTTATAGCAACAGTTTGCAACTTTGCCAGATTTCAGAAAAATAGAAGGCCAAGGCAAAAAATAAATTTAATTTACTATTGTTGTTCTTTGCACACAATCCACCAGATAGTTATTAGTGATTTTGCTAATTTTGACTATCAGACTATTGAAAGCCAACTGGCACAGTCACTCTCTCTCAGCCCAACTCACTTCATGGGGTTGTTGTGGGAAAAATGGGAGGAGAAAGGAATATTAGGTATGTTAGTAAACCTTGAGTTATTCATAAAAATAATAAAGGCAGAACATAAATAAATAAACTGGCATATATTTACAGCAGCCACAGCATGGGATCATGTAATCACCATTTGCAACATTCCCAGCTGGCTTTCCGCAAGCAAAGGCAATTGGGGAAATTGGTTTTGTTTAATGATCACGTGATTCACTTAAATGCAGCGATTCGTTTAACTACGGGGGCAAAAAAGTTCATAAAATCAGATACAACTTGCTTAACAACTGACATGCTTAGTAAAGGAAATTCTGGTCCCAATTGTCATGAGACAAGGATTATCTTGTATAAAATTCCTAAATCAATAACATTTAAAGGTTTCAGATTTATCATATGTAATTTACCATTTGGTGGCAAGTTTCTGGAGGAGTTTTTGTGTGCACTGAAAAATGGTTGGGTCCTCAACACATTTCAGATCTAAAACAATATGATAATATCTGAAGCACTGACGGTTTGAAAGGTCTCTAGCAATGTTTTGATATATTTGTAAACTCTTTTAGCAAAAAAAATTCTTTAGGACAGTGTAGCATATCATAAGGAATTCTGGGGATTGTAATACAACAACATCTGGAGGGCTGGGTATCCACATATTTAGTTTTTTATATGGGAGGAGATTAACTCTTTGGGATAAATTGTTGGGAATCATCTAAGCAGCACAAATGGCTGGTGTTCTTCAGGTTTAATCCCACTGTAATTATTTTTTAGAGTACAATCCTATACGCATTTGGTCAGAATTATATTGCAGCAACACTATAGTTCCAAGGGCTTTCATAAGGAAATATGAAGTCTGAAAATTACTGCATTATCATCATGGTATTGCAAAGAATTCTGTTGACTCAGATCATGCAGAGCTCAATAATCAGAAAACAGTGTGGGAGAGGTTTCGATTTGACTGGAACAGTCATGTATGTAACCATGCATGGACAAAATGGCAAATTATTAACTTCCTTTATAAATAAGTGAGGTAAATTCCAAGAGGCTAAAGAACATCCTGGTTCAATTTCAATTAACAGGACTTTTTTTTATGAACTCCAAAACAGGGCAATTTGTTCTGCTAATTATCCTTATTTAAGAATTCACGAGAGAACCACATTGTAGTGATTAAAGCATCAGTCTAGAAACTAGGAGACTCTGAATTCTAATTCTATTTTAAGCAAAAAGCCAGCGGAGTAATCTTGGGTCAGTCCCTTTTTTTCAGCCCTAGAAAGGAGTCAGTGGCAACCGCTTTGGAAACTCTTCCCAGGAAAACTTCAGGAACTTATTATACAAGGAATCTCCAGGAATTGAACATGAAGAATTTAGGATGAATTGAGTCTACCCAAGCCTCTTTGTGCAAAAGACTCACTTTTTTCTTAAAAACTTAGCAGGAGATTATAATAATTACTTGAGATAACAACATATGGAGGCGGTACGGATCTGGATGGGGAGGAACAGGCTCCGGCTCAACCCGGACAAGACTGAGTGGCTGTGCTTACCAGCATCTCGGGTCCAAGAAATTCCACCTTTGATCATGGGGGGAGAGGTGTTGCCCCCCATGGATAGGGCGCACAACATGGGTGTCCTCCTGGATGTACGGCTCAATATGGAGGAGCAGGTGGGAGCCATCGCCAGGGGGGCATTTGCCCAGGTTCGCCTGGTGCGCCAGTTGCGCCCCTACCTGGACCGAGATGCCCTACGCACGCTCACCCATGCGCTCATTGCTTCCCATCTTGACTACTGCAATGGTCTCTATTTAGGGCTGCCCTTGCGAACTATACGGAGGTTTCAGCTTGTGCAGAATGCAGCTGCGCGGGTTGTGGTGGGAGTGGCCCGATACTCCCATGTGACACCCCTCCTGCACGAGCTGCACTGGTTGCCCTCTGTGTAAGGTTCAAGGTTCTGGTATTAACCTATAAAGCCCTTCATGGCTTGGATCTGGGGTATTTGCAGGAGCACCTCCTACCAGCATCGAGGTCTAATCGCCCAGTGCGCTCCCACAGGCAGGCCCTCCTGGGGGTGCCATTGACCAGACAATGTCAGTTGGCGGTCCCCCGGGGGAGGGCCTTCTCTGTGGGAGCGCCCACCCTGTGGAACCAGCTGCCCCTGGGGCTGCGGTTGGCTCCCGACCTTTGTTCCTTCCGCCGCGATCTAAAGACCTGGTTATTTTTACAAGCCGGCCTGGATTGAGTGAGATTGGGGGCTTTTAATTGGGCATTTTAGCATAATTTAATTTGTTATTTGGATTGGACTAATATTTTATCTATTTATGTATGTATATTCTTGTGTGAGCCGCCCCAAGTCCCCCCTGGAGATGGGGTGGCATATAAATCCAAATAAACATAAACAAACATAAACATATCTATTTTAGCCTTGATCACAACCTAATTTTATTTTACTTCTTTTTTACTTTTAATAATCTTGATCTTTAATCTCTTAAATAATGTTCTAGAACTTGATTTCATTTTACCTTTGACCCTTCTCCCAACATTTCTCAAATTTTTAATAAGTCTCCTTTGTAAATCCATTGTAGGAAAGCTATCCAGGTTTGATTTGTTATTTGTAAATTCCCTTTAATTATTAAGACATCAGCTGGTTTTATTAGTATATTCAATGTAGCATCTTTTTCCATAACAATTTTGTAGTCTGTGATTTTTTAAAACTAGTTTTAGCTCAATCTCAGTCTTATCCAAAGTAAAACCTGTTCCACATCTTTTAAATGTAGTCTGATCTACAAAGGCAGACATTCTCAAAATTAATTTGGATCAATTGTCCAAAAATATCCTTCAATATGTCCATTGTAAAAAATATTTTGTTCCATTCTGTATTAATTAATAAATTTTAAGTGATCTCCTAATTAAAAAAAAATTTTTTTTTGAAAAAAGTTTTATTATTTTTAGACAGACATACACCGAAAAAACATGATATGCCGGTAGGTTGAAGCTCTTTGTACATCTTTTCCGTTCTCATCTATTAATTATTTTTGTATACTCTCATACACAAAATATTCCATATTTTTAAATTAATTTATCTTATAACACTTCATATTATCATCCCAAAACCATTCCCAGCAAACAAATGCATACAAACAGATATAGAAAACAAAAAACAAAAAATTCTTTTTTTGAGAACAGTGTGCTACTGGACCCTCCCTTCTCCATGCAACTATAATTTCAATTATACACTCATTTTGTATATTCTATTCCATTTATCATAGCAAATTCCACTATTTTCCATAATTTCCCCCCCTTTCTCTAGCTTCTATAACCTTATTTCAGTTATTTCATCATTCCATCATTTCATTAATTGCATTTCTTTTTCCAATTTTCAATATCTTGCCAATCAATATTATTACACTTTTATCTGTCTTGTTTAAAATTTTATATTATCTTATAAAACATATTTTACCCTGTAATTACTGCCCTGAAGGATAACACCTCTATCTCTTCTAGCCAATTATTGTTTATTGCTCTGCCTAGTTCGCCAACTACGCCCTTTCCTGGACCGGGACACCCTGCGCACGGTTACTCATGCCCTTGTTACCTCCAGACTTGACTACTGCAACACTCTCTATTTAGGACTGCCCTTGCATACCATCCGGAGATTGCAGCTGGTGCAGAATGCGGTGGCACGGGTGGTGATGGGAGTTTCCCGATTCTCCCATGTTACCCCCCTCCTGCGCTGCCTGCATTGGTTGCCGGTTGCACTCCGGGTGAGATTCAAGGTTTTAGTTTTAACATACAAAGTCCTACATGACATGGGTCCTCAATATTTAAGGGAGCGACTCCTGCCGACATCGAATACTAACCGCCCTGTGCAAGCACATAGGCAAGGACTCCTTGGGGTCCCGTCGGCCGGCCAATGCTGGCTGGCAGTCCCCCAACAATGAGCCTATTCTATCGTGGCCCCTGACCTCTGGAACCAACTTCCCTTGGAGCTCCGCCTGGCCCCTGACCTCTGCACCTTCCGTTATGATCTGAAGAACTGGTTGTTCGACCAATCCGGGTTGTGACCCTCTTGGGTGGGGTGGTTTTATTTTTGTATTTTGTATTTGTATTCTCTTGGGGCTTGTTAGTTTAATTTTTTCTTAGCTATTTATTGTTGTTGCTGTTTTTAGTTGTGAGCCGCCCCGAGTCTTCGGAGATGGGGTGGCATACAAGTCCCATTAATTAATAAATAAATATTTCACCTTTACCATTATTACCTCTATTACCCTCTATTTTATATCATCTAACCATTATTAATCAGATTCTGCTTGGTACATTCCTACAGATATCCATTAAATTCTTTATAAGAGAAAAAGAAAGAGAAGATTATGCATACATATAACAATAGTAGTTAAAGTAATTATTTCTTTTCAAATTCAATTCAGCCATTAATGTTAATATTTATCTCCTTCATTCATTTCTATTTAAAATATTTCCATTTTATTAACATTTAACATACATATCACTATATTCGCCATCAAAAAGAGAAACAGTATTAAAACGTTCCATACTTCTTATAATTTTTATACTTTCTCTTTAAATTGTTAAAGGCTTTATTCTCTTTCCTTCTTTACCTCCATTACTTGTTAAGAAAAAGGAAAAGAAAAAATACTAACTTCTTTCTATTTCTAACTTAACCACATTTATCTCACGTACCCTTGCAGAATCCTCTCAATAACTTAAATTAACCATTATCTAACTGTTGAATTAAATATTTTTTTTAATTTTATGTATTTTTCTTGCTGTTGCTCATCTTGATTCAATTTTTTACCACTTTCTCTTCTTGTCAACTCCCCCCTCTTCTTCTCCCTTCCCATTTTTCCCCTTTTATGTCCAATTTCCCCTTCTGAAATCCTACCTTATGACTCCTTGTAATATTATAACTATTTCCCATTTTATACTTTTTTGTTGTTGTTGCCTCCAGTCTTAGATTTTTAACTCTCTTTCCTCTTTTCCCCTTTTTCTTTCCCCTTTTTCTTCCCCTTTCCCCTTCAATCGCAAGCCCAGTATGTCACACTTTCTCTTTCAAGCTTCCTCCTGCACATTCTTTTCTGTTCGAGTTCTTCTTTGAGGTGGCCATTTCTGGCCAACCGCTTCTGCCGCTTTTGGGAAAGGGAAAAAAGACCAGCTGGGGAGAAGAGATGCGGCTCTCCTTGACCCTGCTGGCAGCTCCCCCGCCTTCACCACCTCTACGGGGTGGTTTCAACCCCAAAGCCAGCCGGCTCGGGGTCTCCAGCGGCGAGCACGGATCAAAACTGCGCACAGTCACAGATTTTGGTCCGTTCGCAAAGAGGCTCAAACAGGAAGTTCCTTAATTAAAATTATTATGAATGCAAAAGTCAGGTTCAAGCATTTTAGGTCTCATGTGGTCTTCTGAGCACACTTGTTAATAAATAATACTAAAATAATTCTAGGAAGAAGTTGGCTTCAGTAAGCATCAAGCTCTTTGTGTGGCTGTCATTACAACGTGGTTTTGCTGCTCCTATGTTGATTGGATACAGAAGGAAATTTCAACAGGTGCAATTTTTCTCAAATCTGTATTATAACTTTGTTTTTAACAATAACACGAACACATTTACATTAGGTTTTTTTAAAGTTGGTCAGAATGTTTCAAAGTATGGGAGCACTGAGAAGCTTTGACATCTTCACTGTTCCCCATCTTCCAACTTCAGTCCTCTCATTTTAAGTCTTGTTTATCTTGCCATTTCCAGTTCTGGAAACTGGTTCTGGAGAATACCAAGGGGAGGAAGTGGAGGAAAGGATGGCAAAAGGGACAAACTGCCAAAAAAAGTAGTAGAACTTCAATTATATGTTTACCACTCTTATCTTGACTCTTTTGAAATCCCCTGCCCTAGTGGAATCCTTAGCTGGATCCTTGATTCAGTTGCCTGAGAAGGCCCTTTGAAACCATTCATCTCTGTATCTATGGAGATTCTCATCATCCAGGTCATGGTTGTGTTTTTTCAAGAGGCAACTGGACTTTCTGGTTTTTCTTTGAAGACTTTTTTTTCTCATCTAAGCAGTTGCTTCAGTCATGACCTGGATGACTGAGAATCTCCATAGATATTTAGCTATGCATTCATCTCTGTATATTTAAAACTTTCTAGGTAACCTCTCTTGAAAAGCAGAGGTTGAGACATTGCTCACATGCGCTCCAGACAGTTCTCTTTATACAAATACATAATAATGGTTTTCTGTGGGTTAGAGTGTCAAAAGATAACAGGATTCACCCTCTTGTTCACAACCATGATGGAGTCTTTTAAAGGACACTAAGTTCACAATCCTCACTTTCTAATCACTTTCAGAAATTGCTAATTAATTGCAGTGCTTCTCAGCAGTTAGAAACCTGTGGAACAAGTTTCAAAATGCCAGATGAGTCATCCTGAATGAAAGAAAAAATTAATCATAACATTAAAAATTTAAAGAATCTGAAATAGCAAAAAGCCAAATATATTATGATCGTAGAA
This sequence comes from Naja naja, assembly GCA_009733165.1. Classification (NCBI taxonomy): domain Eukaryota; kingdom Metazoa; phylum Chordata; class Lepidosauria; order Squamata; family Elapidae; genus Naja; species Naja naja. The sequence goes on along the minus strand of CM019155.1, from coordinate 112,101,672 downwards.
AAGTATAAATGTTTATAATTTTCTACGATCATAATATATTTGGAGTTTAGCTGAATTTGGAATATCAAAACTTTTATAATAAGACTATGGAATTATGTATAAAGAACAAACAGCTTTTTCTGGGAAATAGATCTGTTTTGGTTTTGGAAAAATATAGCAGAATTAAATAATTTCATGATTTAAAAACTGGGTACTCCAGGGAACTAAATATTTAGATAACAGAGAAAAAAAAAGGAAGGCTATAAAATGTGAAATGTCATAACACTGAAAATACTGGAGAAGACATTTCAAGAATGAAATAAGAAATTAGTATCCACAATATCAACAATGTCTGTACTGATGTCTGCTTCTGTGGATAGATTATGCCCAAAAGAAATTATAAACATAGAACAAATTTTATTTGACAAGATAGTGGTTGTATCAAAAGAAGATACCGGAAGACCAATGGAATGTCTTAGAACAGGGGTCACCAGGGCCGCCAAGAGGATTATTAAGAGCTGAAACAAGACTAATATGGCCCCCCTCACCTACACATTAAGTTAACATGACCCTCATAAAACATCTCCCCTCCCCTTCCCGACCCTGTGGATTTCATGTTACTCCCTGCACCAACGTAACTCCTAATCAACAAAGAGGATCGTTAAAAGGGGGGGCAAAGTACGGAGAAGCGGCATTGCAGTCCGCGGCCTACAAGTAGATTTTTTTTTCCAACTGGGAGAAGAATGATTCACTCTAGTCTATACAAATGAAAGAAGCTGCAACTTTGCCCCCAAAACCCTGCAGCCTGATTGACAAAAGGCTCCTTTACTGCAATAATCTTCTTGGCGGCCTTGCCTTTGCAACATCACCCAGGAATGGCCAGTCTCTGCTGCGTGGGAAGACACACCTTCCTTCCTTGCCATTTTCCCTTGGATGAGTTGATTTGATCCAGCTTTGGAGTGTTGCTGCTCTCTCTCTCATCTCTCTCTCACTCTCGCTCTCATTCTGATTCTCCAACGCGCTCTGGGTCTTGTGGGTGTTTCTTTAGCCTTTGTTGGTGGTAGACACACCTCGGTCACTCACAGAGATGCACGACTTGCTCTCCGCCCCGAGACACTTGCCCAACTTGGCTGCAGCCAATGCTCTGTGTCGTAATGGACTCCAAGAGGAGGAGATAATGCTGTCTCCCCCATTGTGAAGGCGCTAAATTTAACTGTGCTACAAGAGCAGCGGGCAGGCCATGAAGGTGCCAACAGCAGCAGTGGGGAGAAATGGCTGGGTTGGGCCAGTGTCTTAGGGCTGAGAGGAAGTTGCGTGTCTCCCCAAGTGACTGAGTTGCACACAGCACCAACAAGGGGCAGAAGAAGCACCCACGAGATCCAGCAAGAGATGAAGCTTCACTCTCACTCTGGAATATGGAGCAAGTCTCCATCCCCTGCCCTTTTCTTCTCAGGCCAGGTGAGGAGTGATGGGAGGGGATGGCAAGGGGCGGGGCCAGCCACTGGTGGGTTCAGCCAACAGGAAGCCACAGTGGGTTTCCAACACCTGTTGCTTCGGCCCGCCTGCCCTGCCACCCTTCCCTTGCCTCAACAGCACCATTACCTCGTTACAGGTGGCGAGGGCTGTGCTACTCCTTGCACATTCACCACCTGCAAAGTTGCAAGTTTCATGTACCTCCCTCTATGGTGGAGATTTCAAGCCCCACCACAAGCTGCCTGGCCAAGCCCATATTCCACAGCTCTAGTCACAGCACTGGCCCATTGGTCATCCTGGAGCAGCTCCTCCACCAGGTATGCTGCGGACCACCAAAATTTTCTGCAGCCCACTGGTTGGTGACCTCTGTCTTAGAAAAGGATTCTTCATTGGATCTACAAAACAAATTGGCTGATTACTTTTTCCTTTAAATGGAAAATACAAATGATAAACCAAGAGAGTGACCTGGGGTATTTTTTTCCTATTGAATTTACAAAAGAAGCTTGGTAAAACCTTGAAAAATTATGTGCAAAGTGACAAAGAAGAAATGAAATCAAATCCTGCCACAATATTTGAATGAACCAGAAAGGAAGACTGTTAAAAGTAAAAGGTAGGGAAGTAAAGTTGGTTTATTTGATCAAGTTTAAAATAGGGTTACTTCTAGCAATCCAAACCTATAAGTAAATTAGCTTCATGGATTTGCCTATAGGTAAGACATGCAATATGAGATAATTGTTCATAATCTTAGGGTGAAGAATTACTTATTGTGATAAAGGTAAGAAGTCACTTCCTTATATATTTCTTTTCTCATTCTTCATCATATTTGTCAGAATATTTTTATATGTTTACACTTATTCTTTTTTCTCTTTCTGTTCTTTTTTTTCTTTTTCCTTGTAACATTATCAGGTGATAATGCTGAGCATCAAGCTGATCGAATTTCTTTTAGAAGAAATTTGCAATACATTACAAGCTCTATGGGAATATTATTTTTTTTTATAAAAGACAAGCACACAAACAATGTGCAATTACTACACATTTGGTTGTAGACCCTTGCGATGCTTTTTAATCACCTGGAGGCTTCCTTTTTCATCCTGTTCTCTTTATGGAATCTTAGCAAATTAAAAAACACAATAATTGCTCCCTTGTTAAGCAGCAACTGTTCTTCCAGCTGGAAGGGGGAGGGAAATCCTGCTTTCCTCATTTCCAATCGCTAGCAAGCAGGAAAAAGATAGTTTTAGTCAGATTCATGCATAATAGAAACAAGGGCATGCTACATGAACTTCATGTGGTCACTAGGAGTTTAAAATGTCTTGATGGTATATAATCAGCCAATTAGTGTTTCTTTTCCCACAGCACTGTCAAACTATTTACCAAGACTGTATTACTATTATTCTTCTCATCCTTCCTATTACCTATCTCCTTTTCTAGTTATGACTATAACCTTGTTGCTTGTACCTTACAATTTATATTGTTTTATTTAGTTTCCTTAAATGATTTTGATTTCTTATTTAGTATCCTATGACTATTACTAAGTGTTGTATATTATGATTCATGATGAATGTATTTATGATGACTATGATCATGATTCATCACTTACATCTTTTATGTACACTGAGAGCTTATGTACCGAAGATTAATTCCTTTTGTATCCAATTACATTTGGCCAATAAAGAATTCTATTCTATTTTCCATGAGGTCCCATGTCCTGCATAATCTTATTTATTAAAAAGATGGATTTAAATTTTAAAAGATGAAATCTTGAATTGTTCAACTCAAAGCCTGCTCTGTCTGCAGCATTGTTAATTGACACAGTCTGTTTTTTTTTAACAAGCATTCCTTCCTTCAGGTCCCACACAGAGCTTTGAGGCTCTGAAAAATAAAGAACCAATAACCACAATTCTTTGGTTTCCTTGAAAAATGAGGTGGGGGAGGAACTAATTATACGTAGTCCACATATGACAATTGGGACTAGAATTTCAATTGGTAAGGAAGGCAGCTATTCAGTAAATTGCACCTGATTTAATGAGCTTTTTGCTATGATTCTTAAGCAAATCACTGCAGCTATTATGTGACTCTATTATGTGGTTGTTCAGCAAAGCTGGTTTCCCCCATTGACTTTGCTCGTAAGAAGCCAGCTGGGAAGGTTGCAAATGGCAATCAGATGATCTCCATGATGTTGTAACCATAAATACATGCTGATTGCCATGTGCCCAAATTCTGATCACATGATCATAGGGATGCTGCAATGGTCGTAAGCATGAGGAATCAGTTGTATGTCACTTTTTTCAATGCTTTTGTAAGTTTGAATGGTTGCTAAATGAATAGTTGTAAGTCTGTTTAGTCTGTAAGACTAAGTCTTACAACTTAGTGTGGGATGGTTGAAAGTAGGCCAGAGGATAACCTCCCATTTGCCTTTCAATAAACAGGGGCTTTGCAGGAATAATGAACTGTGTTGCAAACAAAACAAAACAAAATCTGTGTTGACTACAAGAAAGCAACAAATCAATAGAGACAGAAAACTCTTTGCTTTCACCTAGTGGTTGCCTTTATTTTAACACCCCAGAGAATTTATCAATTGCAGCAACTTAAGTTGTGAGGCTTCCAACTCCCAGAATACTCTGGACAGCAGAATTCTGGGAGTTGAAGTTCAGATATCTTAAAAGTTGCTGAGGTTGAAAAAAACTAACAGATCATCTAAGTGAAGAGTCCATCTATTTCCAAAATTTCCTGGGTACTCCAGTACCAAAACTTTGCCAACTCCTCAATGTTCTGTGGATGGTTTGTTTTTGACTCAGATCTGAACTGACCCTTGCACTGACCACTTTACTGATTAGGGCAAAGGTTACATTTATCCCTCCACTCCAGTGAAACTGAGGGCTGGGAGGCTTTTTATCAGTGTGTACATATTGGTGGGGAGTGCTATATTTTAGCAGCCTTTTAATCTAGTCCTTTGGCAACTATCTCCTGTTCTCTCTACAGGATCTACCATGTGGAGCTTTTTTTGTCTTCTTTTCCTGTTCAAAATTCTAGTCCCTAGTTTTGCTGCCTCCCTTCATAGCCAACCTGACCAGCAACAGATTGAAGAAGGTAAAAAAAAATCTGGGAATGGGGGATTTGTTATTCAAACTTAGTGGCAAGATCCCAATCCAGTATTCAAAAGAGAAAGGTGTACAGCCCACAAACTAATATTACCTGCAGCCCTTGACACCTACCATAAGAAGTTATGGGTTTTGTCTTAATTTCTGATCTCTGTCTAAGAGATTGATTCAGGATTTTAGCGAGAGTTGGTTGCCCTTCTCTAAAACAAGTTGGCAAAAAGGGGAGGAAATTAGAAAACTAGGTGGGGGGAGGAGGGGTAGAAAGAAGATGGATTTCTTCATCCATTTTAAAATCTGGATGGCTTCGAGCTGCCTAGCATAGCAGCCCAAGGTTGTCTCAACTGGGAAAACCATTTGCCATCCCCTCCCATACTTTCCCATGCATCTTCTATCTGGGGCAAGAGCCACGCTTTGGCCATTTCCTCCCTAATTGCTACATATAAATGCTATTCTGATTGGATGTCAGAGCCACGATTGGAAAACTTCAGCAGTCTCATCCCTGGGCATCAGTCTGACAACCTTCCCTGAACATATGTTTAAACATCTTGCGAAGCAGTGCACTTTGGTAAAATGAAGTGGGTGGACCATGGATCAGGAAGGCAGCAGTTTTCAGTCTGCTATCTGGCTTATTGTACCTCTCACGCTCACTGTTTTATTTTATGTAATAATACATAATTACATAAAATCCTCCCTTAATGAGGTAATTGGGACCAGAATTTTCATCACTAAGTAGTCATAAAGCATGACATCATGTGATTGTGCCATGTAGCAATGGTAGTTCCAGCAATTCTAGTTATTGAAGTTAAGTATTTTTTTTATTTTTAATTACATTTATATGTCGCCCTTCTCCGGAGACTCAGGGCGGCTTACAATTTTTGGGATACAACCCAGTGTGCTCAGCAATAGCCTTCCTTCCATTGTATATGCCTGCTTATTACTAAGCTGCATTTTTACAAGTCAGCTAATTGCCCCAACAATCTTGGGTCCTCAATTTACCTACCCCGAGAGGATGGAAGGCTGAGTCAACCTTGAGCCTGGTGGGATTCGAGCCTACAGCAGTTGTAGGCAGCTGGAACTTAAGTGCAGGCAATTAACAGCCTGAGCCACCAAGGCCCTTGTAAAGCCACCAAGTAAATATGATAGAAGTTCTTCAGCAAGGACCCCATATGACTGTAACTTCTGACTTCCTACCAGCTTCCAAGAAATCAGCAGAGAATGTCAGAAATTGTGATCACATGACCACTAAGATGCTGTGATGACTGTAACTTCAAAGACTGGTGGTAACTACCACTCAGCACTGTTGCAAGCTCAAACTGTCACTGAATGAATGATTGTTGAACAAGGATCACCTGTATTTGTCCTCATTTAGTGATTGCCTTGTTTAGTGATTGCTTGCAATTACAATGGTGGTAGAAAAAGTAACTTTACAAGCAATCTTCACATTTAGAATCTTTGCAAATCTGTAAAACAAAGGAAAGATTGTAAGCACAGTTGCAATTTCATTCAGCACTGCTTCACTTAACTGTTGTGTTGCTGGTTCCAGTTGCACTTGCTAAACAAAGACCCCCTACAGAGCCAGCTTGTCTATTCTCATAGGTTATCCTGAGGAGATGTGTCCCTCACAGGAAAAAAAAGTTTGCTAATCTTTGCTCCATTTTCTGTATCATCTGGTCTCTTCTGCTTTTAAACATGCAATGTAGCTAAAACCAGTAAGAGGCTGCACTCAACAACCACCACATGAACGACACTTCTCCCCACAATGCTAATGATCCATGATCCACTTCATAAATAACCAGCAATTAGTGCATCTCTGAGCCTTGCAGAACCACGTTCCATATGTGGCAGGGAATGCAGAGTGGGGGGGAAATGCAATGCCTTCCCACAAAGAGCAAATAATGAGCTTTTGAAGCTATTTCCTAGTGGGAAGGCTTGGGATTGTGACTGGAAGCACATTACAAAGACTTATTCATGATGTTTATGATGGGATCATCTGGAAAGATCTGATAATAGACAGAGGAATAGAATTTTATAGGCAGAATAGTCAGCACAGGGTTCTCTCCCAAACTCTCCCAAGTCTCCCGTCTATATACATATGAATGGGGTTATCCAAAATTTATTTAATTTATAACTGCTGCTTGTACCAAAGTCAAACTGACATCAACCCATCCTCTCTTCTTCCTTGTATACAAGATTGTTCTCTTCCAAACAATGTAACCCCACTTCAGCACCTATTGGTAGGAGAGTGTTATTCTCCAGATTTCAGGATTGTGAGACAGGATGGTGGAACTGTTTTCCAGCAGAGTAAAATGGCTAGAGAATAGGAGAAAGGGTAAATGAGCTGATGCTGATGCAGCAACAAATGCTGTCTCAAAAACAGGGGTAGATTTTCTGCAGGGCTCATGTGATTTCCAGTCTACTTTGTTGGGTCACCCCCACTCCCCCATGAAATTGTGCAGCCAAACTTTGTTGGCAATCTGTTGAAAAACTTTGGTGTGGTTTCCTGTTGTTGTTGTTTTTTTTGCAGAAAAACTGCAAAACTGATGTGTAAACTTCATTTAAACTTAATACCTCAAAAATATTCTGTAAACCCTGTTGGGAATAAAAAGTAACATGAGTGTCACTTTTCCCTGTGGCACTTGGTTGCTAAAAAAAGAAGTGTTTCCTTGAAGAAATGTAACTTCTAGAAAATCAAAGTTTATCCATTCTTACAGTATCTTAATGATATAGCTGGTCCTTCTGAAATTCTGCATTTCTTTATTTTCACTCATGTGTCCTCTGTTAGGAAGTTAAAGGGAATTGGATGGAAATAAAATCTTCCTGTCATCAGTCAAGACTGCTAGATGGCATTCCCTTCTCAGATATTTTAGTAGTTCTTGGGGTAGGGGGTTGCTTCCTTTATTTAACAGGCATCTAGCTCTGCAGCACACCAATTAGAATAATGTTTCTTAACCTTGGCAGTTAGATGATTTATGGATTTCAAGTCCCAGATTTCTGGGAGAATTGAGGAATTCTGAGAAATGAAGCACACACATCTTCAACACTTCTGTAAAGCAATGTTTGCAACCTAGGCAGCTTCCAGATGCTTGGACTTGAACTCCTAGAATTCTCAGCAATTGCCAGCAGGGAATTCTGACTTTTGAAGTCTATACAGCTGAAAGTTGTCCAGGTTCAGAAGCATTGCTCTAGATCTTATACACTTTCTCTGAGTACTAAGAGATATTGTTGATAGAACTTCGTGCCTACTCTGAACTTCAGGATAATGTCTGCTGGTTCCTGTTCCCAGTGTTCCTGGATGCCAGTTCTGCAAACAAATTCTTGAGCCGTAAGATTCTTTATAACCACTGGGATCTTGAGCTGATTGTGCCAGACAACTTGGAGCGTGAATGCAGAGAAGAAGTTTGCAACTATGAAGAAGCTCGGGAAGTCTTTGAAGACGACTCAAAAACAGCTGAGTATGGGGAACTAGATGGGCTTAGGGTACCCACTTAAATGTCATAAAAAGAGGACAAGCCCCCCAGTGGTGGAATTCAACAATTTTTACTACCGGTTCTGTGGGCGTGGCTTGGTGGCATAGTGTGGCTTGGTGGGTGTGGCTTGGTGTGCATGGCAGGGGAAGGATACTGCAAAATCTCCATTCCTTCCCCACTCCTGGGGGAAGGTTACTGCAAAATCTCTTCCCTCCCCACCCCACTAACCTGTTTTCCAGCTCTGTTCTCCTGTGCAGGGCAACAAAAGAAGACCCAGCCGATCAGCTGGGACTCGGGAGGCAGAGAATAGATGGGGATGGGGCCAGTCAGAGGTGGTATTTGCCTATTCTCCAAACTACTCAAAATTTCCACAACCGGTTCTCTGGAACTGGTCAGAACGTGCTGAATATCACCTCTGATGCCAATCCCCAAAACAGATATTTGTTGGTTTGTTTGTTTGTTTATGTAGTGTACTTGCTACTCAGTTTCCAAAAGACTCTCAGCAGCTTACAGTAGAACAGAAAGCATTAAAATAAAAAGAAACTAATTAAATTCCCCAAACTATTGACATCTAGTCTACTGACCCACCAAATCAAACATTACTAACAATAAATGTTCCCTCCAGTGAGGGAACTCTGTATGATCTTCCTGAGCTCTAGTAAGGTTGGTATTGACCTGATCTTGGATGGAGCATTGTTCCAAAGGATGTATAAATATGACAAAACATAAAGGAAATATAACATACCTTGTATTAAAAGGAAGAGAGTAACCAAAGACCTACTTTGCTGTCCAGGTATTAGACATCTTTATGCTCTTTGTTTTTCTTCTCTTTTTTATTTTTAAATTAGAGACTCCATTAAAGAATGCAAGTTTTGAAATGGAGGACAACTCTTTATAAAGTTGAAGTAATGGCCATCTTAGCCTATAAGTATAGTTATCTATAAAGTGGAGTTTTCCCCAAAGGATACTTTTTATATATGTGTACTTCAATGTCCAGAATTCTCAGTAATGACCATGCTGGCTGGAGAATTCTGGGGTTTAAAGTCTACAGTCTAGAAATGGCCACTTTTGGGAAATTTTTCTTTAAAGTACTGTATTGCAATCTTCAAACTATGATTTGCTGATGTTGCACTTTTGATTCTGTGTCACACTAGTAACTATGCTCTTGATTTTGAGTAGCCAAAACTAGTCAGCCCTTCTCAGGGTCTACTAGAGTACAATTTTCAGAACTTCCATTCAATCTGGACAGCACATTTGGCAGGTACCAGATTGAAATCACTGAATTTAGGTAATGGAGTCATCTGCAGTGAATATCTTGGTACCAAGAAGCATTTATTTGCTTATTTTACAAAATATATTTATTCTAAAATGTAGGTGTTTTTCCCAGATACAATTTAGCCAAAATAATAATTAAGGAAATATGGATGTGAAGTTTGAATGCAAATTTGGTTAATGATTATTTGTTAATCATAATTGGAAGTCTTCAACTGAACCGGGCTTACAAAGCAACTGTTATCCTAACTATAATTTTATATGATATCTAAATGGACAAAGATACAATGGTTATAGCTGTTCTGTCACCCTAAGGGTGTTGCACTACAGTATTGAATTGTGAGCTTATAAAGCTGAATAGTGTGAGAAGATGGAAAGTTATAGTAGACAAACCATTCTAAGCCACGGTTTGAATAGTAAACCATAATGAATATAATCATGGTCAAGTGAGATGTCTGAACTGAACAGTAATTCTTTTGGCTTCTTAAAGGTCCAGACATTTAAAGTTTTGTGGCGCTGTATTCTTCAGTTTGGTGATTTTTTGGCAGATGTTTCATTACCAAACTAGGTAATATCATCATCAAGTTTCAAATTTCAGATTTCAGATATTTATTTATTACATTTATATGCCGCCCTTCTCCGGAGACTCAGGGCAGCTTACAATTTTTTGGGGGGATACAACCCAATGCGCTCAGCAATAGCCTTCATTCCATTGTATATGCCTGCTTATTACTAAGCGGCATTTTTACAAAGTCAGCTTATTGCCCCCAACAATCTTGGATCCTCACTTTACCTACCCCGAGAGGATGGAAGGCTGAGTCAACCTTGAGCCTGGTGGGATTCGAGCCTACAGCAGTTGTAGGCAGCTGGTACTTAAGTGCAGGCAATTAACAGCCTGAGCCACCAAGTTAAAGCTTTTTTTTTAATTCCGTACATTGGCTGAGCAAGAAGTAATATTTATAGGTGTACACACACACACACACACACATACACATAATATGTACATAGCAAATATGTAGGTATATATATGCCAATATTCAATATCCAAATTCTGTTTAATATCCTCTTGAATATCCTGTTGAACAGGAGTGCTGATTTACCACTAGCTTATCAAATATTTAGGAGGCAAGGAAGCAGCAGAAGCAAATAGCAGCCAAGGACTTCATGGACAGCATCAACACCCCAATCAACATCTAAACATACAACAGGCACTATATAAATACCACACACAGAACAGCCTGAAGCACACACTCTGCTAGAGAGAAGTTCCCTGAAGAGGGGCTCCAGTATAAGTCCGAAAGCTCAGAAAGAAAAACCTTTGGTTCTAGTGACCAACCCCGATTGGATCCTGCAACATTATCCTAGTACATGTACATTTGCCTTCATTCGTATTGAATATACCATTGCATCAGATGTAACAATCATGTCAATGGTCATATTTAGGCAAAATACTAGATCATGGTTTAGGATTATAAAAATGAGGTTCAACACTCTTTCCTTTCCTCGGGCTTGAATGTAAGAAAAATTGGGAATTTCTACTTGCATTTCAGACTAATAGCACTTAGCACTTTGTCATTTGAACCTTAAGTACAAGTTAATCATTACTGTGCTTTGTTGGAACATGCCATTTTCAGAACTTGTAGCTTTTTACAGTTGGCCATTTCAGATAGTCCATATTTAAGGATTACTATGCTCTGTCAGCTTCAGATTACATTGTAAATTTCTGTTCCTTTAACAAAGTGGTTTTCAATTCTTCTTTCTGATTGTATGATAACAGAGAATAGACCAGCAGGTGCATAGAGAGATGGTTAACCACAATTTATTACTATGCTGGTGGCTATCCCATTAAAGTTCCAAAGCTGCAAAAGTAACTTAGTTCAGTGTTCTCCAACCTTTCCAGCTCAATGGACCAGAGGAAATGGCGGCGGTAGGATGGTTTTGCATGTGTGTGTGTGTGTGTATGTGTGTGTGCGTGCCACTTTCACAAACGTAGCTTCCTGTGCATGTGTCACATGCCCTTGCACTCTCCAACACTTTCACATCCTGGTTCCAAATGGGCTGTGGCCCAGGAAAAGGCCACGGACTGGGGATTGGGGACCCCTGACTTAGTTGACTGAGTCAGTTCTCCTTGTCAGTTTTTTGGGGAGAATTTAGAAGACATAGATTCATTGTGTAAGCCACAAGCAAGGTCCCAGTTGAGATCTTGATTGATCATTCCTAAATCCTGCCAGGGAATCTCTGGCCTGAAAAGGTGGGAAGTGAAACCAGCATGAATGCAAAGCTCCCAATATAGCAGTTTGAAATGGTTAGCAGAGAAACAAATTACGGTTAACTCCCAGATTGTTTTGCATGATTCAGGTCATATGTGTGTCAGCATACAAGGAGAACAGTTTGAGTGGAATTTTTTGAGGTTTCTAGCATGCTGTCTGCATATTTATTTATCTTATTTTAACAGGTTGGTACTTCATTTATAATATAGCGGATAAAGTTTCACAAAACACAGCAGATGGTAACTCTTTTATAAACAAGCCACATTACAGTTTAACATAAAGTGTGGATTTAGTCATTAGATTACTCTTCCTAGAGTAAAATGTACTGTACAATCCACCAACCTCTTTTCTGAGTAAATAAGCTGCTATATTGGAAGTTTTCCATTCACGCCTATGTATGACATTCCACACCAGCCTCTAACTTCCCTTCAAAATTTTCTATGTTTTTACAAACTGGTGTTTGTGCGGACACACCATTAATAAAGGATATTCTCGGTCAGTCTTCCCCAGCCAGCAGGGGTCTTATATGTACAGTAGAACCTCTGATCACGACCATAATTTGTTCAATAACTTTGGTCGCAACCCAATTTGGTCGTGACCCAAACCTAATTTTGAAAATTTGGCGCTTACAAAAAAAAATGGTGCAGAAGAGGAAATCAGCCACAAATTTTTTTCTTATGAAGTTTAAATTATAGTAGGTAATTGGTTACCAACGTGACATTTCCCATGATTTATTGCGAATGAAGTATTGGTTTAATTATGAGACTCTTGAACAGTGCTGGACCAGTAGCCACATTAGTCTTTTGTGGTAACAGAAGTTATGGTTACTGCCCCAATATATATGTTAATTTAAGAATGTTAGGATGATTATGTATTCTCTTTTACTATTATGATCATTATATTTTTCATCTAAATTTTAATTATCTTGTCAGATCTCAACTGAATTGTCATATTGCTGCCATTTTTGTGTACTAATGAGCCTTGTCTATTGGAGATAATGATTTATGCATCCAAGGAAATTAGCTGTAGTTCAAGGAACAATGAATCTTTTAAGGCACAGCTACATAAGCAGAACTAATAAGCCACATGCAACATGCTTCTCCACCCCCATTTTTCTGTGGGTCTTGACTCTGGAATGCAGCACAGCAGAATACATATGAAAACAAATGTGAGACATAAAACAGGTTTTAGAATAGATTTAAAATAATAAAAAATGAAACAAACCATCTCATCCAATTGAATGTTACAGTTTCATTCATTTATTTATTTATTCATTAATTCATTCAATTTTTATGACAATTTTTATTGCAAGCCACCCAAAGTTGCTTTGCAGAATAAGGTGGGAAGCAAATAAATAAATAAAATAAATAAATAAATAAATACTTTTGATGCCTCTAGCCACTTTGATGTAGTAATTAGGTTACTGGCCTACAAACCAGAAGCCTGTGAACACTAGGCCTGCCTTAGGCATGAAAACCAGCTGGGTGACCTTGGCCCATTCATTCTCTCTCAGCTTAACCCACCTCACAGGGTTGTTGTTATGGGAAAAACAGAAGGCAGGTCATAACTACCAAATGACTCTGGTTTTTTAAACAATGCTAGGTACAACTCTTCCATATGCTGAGTATTATTTATAAAGAGCATGGAAATTCTATTGAAAGGTGCATTTTTGGAGACATGATGAGATATATTTCTGTAGTGTCTTCATGTGTTCATGTATAGGCAGAAAAGCTGAGCAGGTTGGTGCTTGGTTTGTATTTATAGGCTGAACAACTCATTAGGATACAGCAGTACAATCTTATGCAGTCTTTCATGTGTGTCAGGTAACATATTTCATAATTCCTGTGTATTATCATATGGATGATGAAAGTTTAACTCTCACACATTTACAAGACCTGGAGTTGGATAAGATTACATTATCAAGCAAAACTTCCAGTCTGTATGTTTATAGTAATTTGTACAATTTACATAATTATCACATTGTTACATCCTCTAACCCCCACTTCTTTAACTTTAAACTATCCACTATTGACCTCACCCATTCCTAAGAGGTCTGTAAGGGGCATACATAAGTGCACAATCGTTCCTACTGTCCCTGTCCTATTGTCCTCATTTATTTGTAACTATTTTCTGTATTCTTACTCATGTTTATACTTATACTTATTATTCTGTAAGTGATTGACAAATCAAAAAATTAAAATAAAATAAATATAATTTACTCTATATTCTACTGTAGATAGTTTTCAGTACTTGGATGGAGAAAGAATGCTTCCTTGTAAATTGAAATTTATTTACTGAAATAGAGAAGATTGTTTGCTTTTTTAAAAAAAAAGATCAGTTTTTTTAACCAAACAGTAAAATATTTGATTTTCAAACGTTCATGACTTTATTATACTCACTACTGTGTTTATTGACCGCTGCAGGTTTTCTTTTCTTATAGGATGGTGCCCTCTTGTGTACTTCTTATGGACTGCAAATATTATATTCAAATCAGGATTCCTGAGAAATCTGGTCCCATGGGATCACACTATAGCAGTTTACTAGTGTACTAAAATAGAGATGTGGTTAGCACTTAGTCTTCTTGAACATCTGACCAAGCATGCTGCTGATCCTCCCCAATACCATTTTAAGTTTCTACATGTCTCTGACTTATTGTCATTTTGGGGCAGTGTACTATATATATAAAAGATAGTTGCACAATCCAGTAGAGAGAATGGGCTCCAGCACGAGTCAAAAGACTAAACCTCTGGTCCTCATAACTATCCCTGATTGGATTCTGCAATATTATCCTAGGAAATCTACATTTGCCTTCATTCGTGAAAGGTAGTTAGGTCCAGGTGCCCAAATATAGTACCGTGTTTCCCCGAAAATAAGACCTACCCCGAAAGTAAGACCCAGCACTATTTTCTAAACCTGCCCTAATATAAGACCTACCCCGAAAATAAGACCTAGTGTAAATCTCCAGTTCCAGGAAGACTTTTCAGGGAGCAACCGTGCACCGAAACACCCCCTACACACTCACACCCACTATTTGGCACCATAAATATATAAGACCTACCCCGAAAATAAGACCTAGTGTGTTTTTGGGAGCCAAAAAAAATATAAGACAGTGTCTTATTTTCGGGGAAACACGGTATTACCACAGGCAAATAAGCCCTTCAAGACTTAGTTTGCTGTTTTGGTGCTAAAGCTATTTTTTTCCCTTTAGCAACCAGGAAGCCATTGCACAAAATTATATCACAGGTACAACAGAGCATGCTTCATTCATCATTTTATTAATGGTGTTATCGGGTGATTCCTAGGCAATGAGATCTGCTCAGTACCTATTGGCTGCTTTAGTCTCCTATGGGCATGCCCTCTCCCTCTGGACTCTGGGTGTTGTTGCATTTTGAACAATGGGAATCATTATTGTTGTTGTTGTTGTTGTTGTTATTATTATTATTATTATTATTATTATTTAGATTTATATGCCGCCCAACTCCCAAAGGACTCCGGGCAGCTAACAGTAAAAATATAAAAAATTACATTCATAAAAATTTTTTAAAGCAATTTAAAAAACAGCAAACAACAGAAGGGCCAGATCTCGCTAGATCTCAGTCGCGAGATCAAAAGCCCCATGCCTGCCGGAAAAGCCAGGTTTTGACTGCTTTGCACAAGGCCAGTAGGGTGGAGGCAGTCTGGACCTTGGGAGGTAGCTGGTTCCAGAGAGCCGGAGCAGCCACAGAGAAGGCCCTTCCCCGCGGGCCCACCAGCTGGCATTGTTTAGCTGACGGAACCCGGAGGAGACCGACTCTGTGGGATCTTACTGGTCGCAGGGAGACACAGGGTAGGAGACGACTCTGGAGATAACCTGGTCCTGAGCCCTATAGGGCTTTATAGGTAATGACCAACACCTTGAATTGCACCCGGAGACCAACAGGAAGCCAGTGCAGCTCGCAGAGAATTGGTGATATGTGGGTGTATCTCGGGACACCCACAACAGCTCGCGTGGCTGCATTCTGGACCAACTGAAGTCTCCGAATGCTCTTCAAGGGTAGCCCCAGGTAGAGTGCATTGCAATAATCCAGTCATGAGGTGACTAGGGCATTAGTGACTGTGAGAAGAGCCTCCCAGTCCAGGTAGGGTCGCAATTGGTGCACCAGGTGGACCTGTGCAAAAGTTCCCCAAGCCACAGCTGATAGGTTTTGCTCCAATTTCAGGTGTGGGTCTGGGCGGACACCCAGATTGTGAACCCGTTCTGAGGGGGACAATTTCTCCCCACCCAGAACCAAAGGTGGAAAATCAACATGGTTCCTGGGGGGCAGTACGCACAGCCACTCAGTCTTGTCTGGGTTAAGTCTGAGCCTGTTGACTCCCATCCAGACCCTCACAGCTTCCAGGCACCAGCACATCACATCCACTGCTTCACTGAACGGACAGGGGGCGGAGATATACAGCTGGGTGTCATCCACATATTGCTGATATCTCATCCCATGTTGTCAGGCTTTCTTTTGTCCCTGAAGGGCCTGGATCAATGAAACAGCAGTTGACCAGCAGTGGCAGTAGGAAATGCATCCATCATGGAAAGAGAAAGATCCTATGCAAATCCCATCCTTCAACTTATTAACTGTTATTTGGACTGCCAAATGTTCAGGTCGATCCAGGTCTTCAACTCAGGCTTTGGCTGAGAGATGTGAGGCTACATAATGGTCCTCCTTTCCTGCATTATCTGTTTCCTCTTGCAATGCCAACATTCCCCAGCTGGGTGAGATGGCAGATGAAGGGTTGGTTTGACAGAATGCTGAACTCAAAGGTCTGGCCATCTCTCAAAATGATTAAAAAGAAACAACAACACAGCAGCTCCTGATTCAAGTCAGAGCCTAGGCAATTGGGATTGGCAGTGAGGAGAGCAAAATCTAGGCTGGGATAGTTCCTGCTATCTCACACATAGGACGAGAAACTTTAAGCAAAGAGCCCATAGACATTTGTAGACAATACTGATTACCTTCTACAACAGAAGACAATAAAAGTGACTTTTGTTTTGTTGGATACTCAAAAATCTTTTGATACTATCAAGCAAGTCATTTAGAGTCAGGCAGCATGAGATAGAATAAATAAATAAATAATGACTTTTATTATCATATTAACGTTATTCCCCTATTTTGGTATTCCTTCCAGAAAAAATTTTGGGAGACCTATCCACACAATGGAAGAGGAGGAGCAAGTAAGTAAGGGTACAAAACAGCAATGGGAGGTTTCATGTATTTATGTTTTCCAATGCTGCATTATCCATCTTGAATCAAGTGTTACCTTTATAGCTAACTAATGACTTGTAGGGACTTCTAAAATCTTCCAGCCACTATTGTGTATATCATAGGTCTCCAAACTTGGCAACTTTAAGACTTGTGGACTTCAACTCCCAGAATTCTCCAGTCAGTTGAAGTCCACAAGTCTTAAAGTTGCCAAGTTTGGGGACCCTGGTGTATATAATAGTAACAAGGCTGGGCATTCTTCCCCTTCAACATTAGTTAGGTGACAAAAGACCTTTCCAATTTTCTGAGGTAATGCTGTCCACCCATCCTTTATTGAGCAGAAAACTGTAATAAGAATTTTGCTGCCGCGTTATTAATCCTTATCCTGCCTCTGCTGCCTTTGCTTCAAGTCATTGCAGCCATTGCTGTCTTTCTTTCGAAGAAATGAGCTACAAGGTCTAAACGTTTTTGCCATATTCAAAAGCAGAGGTCTCCAACCTTGGCAATTCTAAGACTTTAAGCATGGCTGGCTGAGGAATACTGGGAGTTGAAGTCCACAAGTCTTAAAGATGCCAAGGTTGGAGACACCTGTTCTAAAGTTCTGTTAGCCCTTAGAGGTAGTCCAGACAAGAAGTGCAACTATTAATACTAACTCTATCTTTATTGTAAGGCTACACTAACAAAATCTTGTATAACAAAATATTTTCCCTATTTCTCTCCAGAGAACTACTTCTTTCCATGCCTCTTCTGTGGACTGAGAAATCTTTTATGTGCAGGTGCCTGCAGCAGCTTTTCCTCCCATTTCCCAAGGTCATTCTCACATACCATTAACTGGTGTGGTGGCCTAGAGGGGGAGCTCTTGCCTCACAATCAGGAGACTGGAGTTTGATTCTAGATAGAGGCAGATATTTCTCTCTCTGGGCACACTTAAAATATATCTGCTGAATGTCAGGAAGGGCATCCAGCCATTAGAACACTCTGCTAGCTCCATCCACTTGCCCAGACTCCACCCCACAAGGGATTATGGGATTGTTAAAAGATGATGATGATTCTCAGATACCATTAAAAGCTGCTATTGGATAGTGGCAGCTTAAGCAGAAACACTTTGCTTTAACTCTGATGTTTAAGTCATTAGCTTTCATGGTCTAAGGACAAGATGAAACCAGCATCATGGAACATGGCAGCACAAAAATGTTGCCATAGGTATTTGTACTAGGTTAGATGATAATGGGGAAAGGCTATAAGATTATATAAGATGGCTTTATTGTAGGGTCTTCTAGCATTACCCAACCATTGCTATGCTCAGAAATATCAACAAAAAAAGAGAGGCTTTTTATTGTTACAACAATGGCTGGGTGAAACTATAAATTATAAGGTGGGATGGAGCCTCAGTAGAATGTGTTCAGTTGCTCTACCCTCCATTCTCCAAATGCCTCTGAATGAGATCTGCAGCCTTAAGACATGAAACAGCAGCGCTGCTCTAAGGACCCCTTATATTCTATGGTAACGAGAAAACAGTTTGCCCTATCATACCTTTTCCTTGCTACAAAGATGTGCTTATACAACTTTATCCTGCTTAATCAAGTAATTCACCCTAAAATTGTATGTTGATGTATGTTCTCCACCTCATTGCATGCCATATATTTATACCAGAACAACCAATTCAGACTGTAATTATTGCAAGTGGGGCACTAATGTGACAGATAATAAACTTTTTTTCAATTATTATCATTATTGCTTATAATTAACTTTGGATGGGTAATGTTTTGATGACTGGGAACTACACATTTTTTTTCTATGAGAGAAAACTGCATTGAAAGGTAGGAAGAAAAGCAAGTGAGACATTCACAATAGCTGAGCCAAGATTCTATACTTCTCCAGGGTACTGGAGGGTACCTGACCCTGTGACTCCAGATGATGTGGACAGGGCCATGCGGAGGCTGAGTTCCACCATGTGTTTATTGGACCCGTGTCCTTCCTGGCTGGTGTATGCCACCCGGAAGGTTACACGAGGCTGGCTCCAGGCAGTTGTCACTGCTTCGTTGAGTGAGGGGTTCTTCCTGGCCGCCTTGAAGGAGGCGGTGGTGAGGCCCCACCTCAAGAAGCCTGCCTTGGACCCAGCTGTTTTGAACAACTTTTGTCCAGTCTCCAACCTTTGCTTTATGGTGAAGGTTGTTGAGAGCGTGGTGGCATCGCAGCTTCTGAGGTTCCTGGAGGAAGCTGATTACCTAGATCTGTACCAATCAGGTTTCAGGCCCAGGTACAGCATGGAGACAGCATTGGTCATGCTGATGGATGATCTCTGGAGGGCTCGGGACAGAGGATATTCCTCCGTCCTAGTCCTATTAGATCTCTCAGCGGCTTTTGATACCATCGATCATGGTATCCTGTTGCAGCGCCTCGGGGGGTTGGGGGTGGGAGGCACCATTCTTCAGTGGTTCTCCCACTTTTCGGGGCATTCACAATCGGTGTTGGCAGGAGGGCAAAGGTCGGCTCCACAGCCCCTCGCTTGCGGGGTGCCCCAGGGGTCGGTCCTCTCTCCCCTCCTGTTCAACATCTATATGAAGCCACTGGGTGAGATAATCCGTGGTTTTGTGGTGAGGTATCATCAGTATGCTGATGATACCCAGCTCTACATCTCCACCCCAAACCAACTCAGTGATGCCCTCCCCGTGATGTCTCGTTGCCTGGAAGTGGTACGGATTTGGATGGGGAGGAACAGGCTCCAGCTCAACCCTGCCAAGACTGAGTGGCTATGCGTACTGGCATCTCGGGTGGTCCAGGATGTTCCACCTTTGGTTATGGGGGGAGAGGTGTTGCCCCCCATAGATAGGGCTCGCAACTTGGGTGTCCTCCTGGATTCACGGCTCAGTTTGGAGGAGCAGGTGGGAGCCATGGCCAGGGGGGCATTCGCCCAGGTGCACCTGGTGTACCAGTTGCGCCCCTACCTGGACCGAGATGCACTACACACGGTCACTCATGCGCTTGTTATGTCCCGGATTGACTACTGCAATGTGCTCTACATGGGGCTGCCCTTGTGGACCACGCGGAGGCTTCAGCTGGTGCAGAATGCAGCTGCGTGGGTTGTGATGGGGGTATCCTGATACTCCCATATTACACCCCTCCTGCGCGAGTTGCATTGGTTGCCGGCTGCCTTCCGTGTGAGATTCAAGGTGCTGGTACTTACCTATAAAGCCATCCGTGGCTTAGGGCCGGGGTACTTGCAGGAACGTCTCCTGCCAGCATCGAACACCAATCGCCCAGTGCGCGCTCACAGACAGGGTCTCCTTGGGGTACCGTCAGCCAGACAGTGTCAGCTGGCAGTCCCTAGGGAGAGGGCCTTCTCTGGGGGCCCACTTTGTGGAACCAGCTTCCTGGAGCTACGATTGGCCCCTGACCTCCGCTCCTTTCGCCGCAGCCTAAAGACTTGGCTATTTGAACACGCCAGCCTGGACTGAGGGGGGGGGTTGTTTTAAATGTTTTGTGGTAGGGTTTTAAATATTTATTTGGCCCAATTGATTTAATATTTTTTAATTCCGTTTAACTTTTGTATTTGTTGTTTTTATATGAGCTGCCCTGAGTCCTTCGGGAGATAGGGCAGCATATAAGACCAAATAATATATAAATAATAAATAAATACTTCTTTTCCTTTTTAAAATCAGTTTAAAGATATTTTAGGACATATATTCCAGTTCCATGTATTTTCCATCCCAGACCAAGAAAACCAAAATTGCTGATTCCCAACACTGGTGCACTTAAAATTTAGCAACATGATTAAAGGGGGCTTTGGGATCTCAAAAAGTATGGAGGACATACTATTTGAGCCATCCTGATATCCGGACAGTCCTGACAAATTTGAATTGGAGCTAAAGCTTCTATTCCAGGTTTATTCCAATATGCTGTGATCCAGATCTTTACCCCAAGGTTTCCCAGTTCCAAGAGGCAAGACCTAATATGGCATGGCTGTTAGAATTAGGATCTCCTGTTTTAAGCAACAAGAGTCCCAGTAACCCTTCCTGTCTACCTGTTTTAATAGGAAATGCTGGAATAGATGTGGCAGGCCTGGTGGCTGGCCTGATTGCAACTTTGGTGTCTATTGTCATGTTTATAATTGTGGCCATGTATTGCATCAAATATCGTGCTAAAGAGAGAAATCGATCCAGGTATGTGTCAAGATCCACAGGGAGGTATTTTGTGCCCACCTATGTAATAAAGGGAGTAAAAGGGGAACATAATTCTAACACTTTGACATCAAGTAAACATGAGGTCAAAAGCATTTGATTCAGGATTAACAGTTGCATCAGTAAAAAGAACAACAGTATTATGGGGATTTATATCAGCCTTCTGCAAACACGGCTGACGAATTAAACTATAAATCTGATAATTTTTAGCTGTGTGTATATTTTCCAAAGTTTATGTCTTTTTGAAGTTGATGTTTTTACACAGTTGTTAAAAATACATTATTGAATTACAGTTTCCAATATCCCCATCCTGCATAAATCTTTCATGAATATTATGTGAAATAATTTGTTGAAATTGATAGTTTTCTCAACTTTTTTCCTTTAATGTGAGTTATTGGACTAAAATTCCCTTAATTTCCAAACCGCCTGTATGCTTTCTAAACAGCTGATGAAAAGTTTGCTGATTTTTTGTTTTGATTAAGTGAGGCTTACAGACAAAAAGGCTGTGAATTGTTTTAGAGGTTTTTTTTCTTCAATCTCAGTCTCCATTTCCTTTCAGAAGAACACAGGAAAATTTGAATCCAGGGATTCCCCTTGCCAACTTTGATGATGAGCCTAAGCCAGAATCTGCACCTGGGCTTCCTTCTTATGAGCAAGCAATGGCATCTCCAGGGGTACATGATGCACCACCCCCACCTTACAACAGGTAGAATTACCATTGGGATCCTATCTCAAAGTTCTAATATTATCTAGGGACTGCGGAACTGGATATAGAGGGAAAGGAAGGTCTGAGACTCAGGCTGCCTAAAGAGAGCGTGCAATAAAGATCAAGACCCTATCTGAACTGAACCTCAGCAAACTTTTTCAAGGAAGGTGCTTTGGATTATGCAGAAAGCCTTATTCCCATGGAAAATCTGCATGAACCTACAACCGACCAAAAGCCTTTGTTCTCAAGAGGAAAGGCAGTACTGGAGTTGACAGGAAGTTCAGAATCACCAACACAGCTTATATTAGCCTCCAATGTGGGGGTGGGAAACTACAGATGTTGAACTTCCAGGAATCTTCATCCCTACCTCTGCTGGCTGGAGCTGATGGGAGTTGTAATTTAGCAACATCAAAAAT
This sequence comes from Naja naja, assembly GCA_009733165.1. Classification (NCBI taxonomy): domain Eukaryota; kingdom Metazoa; phylum Chordata; class Lepidosauria; order Squamata; family Elapidae; genus Naja; species Naja naja. Next base: position 112,079,579 of record CM019155.1, on the reverse strand, counting down.
GCGTGAGAATAGGGGTGAAGGCACAGGTTTCTTTTCGCTTCTCTGTCTCTAGGGAACTGGCAGAAAAAAATATCATTCTCCTCAGGAGAAATTAGATTCATTCACTTTACTTCAGTCAGAAAGAGAAAATAGTTTTAAAATTACCAATTCTCCCCACGCCCAAGTCCAAGCAATGTGTGTATAATACCTTCCATCTCTTCTAGACTTCTGCTCATTAGCAATTTTTCTTTGATCCATTAACATGTAGCTTCTTTGATCCATTAACATGTAGTTTCTACATTATTTATGGATCATGGATTCTGTCCAGAGCTCTACAAACCTAAAGGACAGAAGAATTTGCTATTTTTCAGTAACAAAAAAAAACTTTTCAGAATGTACCACATTGGGAAAACACACTACCTAAAGCTCCTTGCAGATAGAAAACAAATGTGATGTGATTAACAGTGACAAGAATGCCAGGCTGTTATCACAGTATGGAACAGCAGCACAAAATGTAACTTTCATCTTCCATTGGCTCTGGCTGCAAAATTGAAAGTTGAAAAAACTTCATATTTGTATGAGTGTGGATATGCACACATATACATGCATACATGAAAATAGCAGCAGCATCCTTTTCTTTAATTAGCACTGTAAAATTGATGGGGACATAAAAATTGTAGGATGCTATGCTCCGTAGGGATGGGGTATCAAAGATAATAATTAGGTGTTATTTTTTAAGGATCAACTAAAATGTTAATTAAGAAGCAAATTTTCAAGCAAATCTTTCCTTCAAGTGGGATAGCATTGGTGTGGCTACCTAGCATATTTAAGTTACTGCTAGATTTCTAGTTCCGTATGCTTAAATGCTCTGATGGCAGAAATAACCATTTAAATTACTCACAAAGTCCTCATTGCAATGTTGCCATGAAATATTGCACATAACTTAAATTAGTATTTGCTGCTGCCACCAGTACCAGATCAGCTCAAGATCAGCAACACTGGGGGCAGTAGAGCCAGATAAGTAGATGTAAAGCAAAATGAAGATAACAGGAAGACCTTAGCTACAATAGTAAACCCCCAGATTTTCAATCTTTGATGGCCCTGAAAGTGCAGGAGAGTTAAGCAGATTTAATTTGAGTAGGCCAATCTTTTCCAATCACATGTCTTTCAAATGTGCTGCTCTATAATCTTCAGAATTCCCATGCAGCATGCATGTTGTGGTAAGTACAACATAAATATTAGTTATGAAGAAGGAGGGAAGCGTTAAGAATACTCAGTTCTTAAATTTGGATCTTTCTCTCCAGGACCACAGCTACTGTTGAAATCTGACATATATGACAAAACAAGAGGCTAGCACTATATTCAGAATATGCTGTATTCAGTAGTACTTCAGTAGAGTACTACTGAAAGGGAGCCAATGATCCCTATAGTTATGAAGGCTAGTCTTGAAGGCGGTTCAACCTGCTTGGCATTGATTGATGATTTTGTTGCAGTCAAAGGGTATATCTTGCTCAAAAGGAACGTATGAGGGAAAAAGGAGGGGGGGAGAGAAGCTGTATACATAAGGCTTCTGAAGCCTCCAGATAAAACCATGAATCTGAGATTGGAAGCTATGATGAAAGCCTATATATGATGATAGGAAGAAAGGGAGAGAAAAATTCTATCAAGGTAGCAATATAGAACAGGCTGCAAAGCCAACAGAAAGCACACATTATATTTTGCTGAAACTTTCACAGAGACAGCCATTGTATTAATAGGGAATTTTGAACTTCCTCGACATCTGGAATTCTACTAAATCTGGAACATTTCAGTAAAATCCTGACTTCCTGGTCTTTCTGGCTCTCAGAAAATAAAGGACGGAACAAAAGAACCTCATACCCTGGATTTACTTCTGATCATTGGAGAACCTACAAGTGAGAGACATATATCCAACCAGTTGTAACAAATGTAAAGTACAATTGTAGATAAACAGAACTAAAAGGGCAAGGATAGAATGAAACACTGGCTTGGCCATATATAAAGGATTTAGATGTATCAGTAGGTCATAAGATTAAGATGAGCCAGCTGTATGTTACAGTTGTTAAAAATTTAATTCTAGGTTACATTAATCAAAAGATAATATTCAACATGAGAAATGAACACTTTCATGCTATTTAGCACTGGCTGAACTTTATCTATTATTGAGTTAAATTTGGGTACCACATTTTTAGAAGGTCATTAAGGAAGATCATACCCAGAGGATGGTGATTCAGGTAGTAAAAATCCTGGAAGTCCTTCTGTGTAAAGAATTGTTGGAAGAACCATGTTGAATCTGCAAAATGTTAAAATTAAACATGAGAGCAATACTTGATAGACTGTTATGAAGAAGATGAAGCAGATTTGTCCTCTGCTATTTCAGAAACAATGTCCACTGCAGAGACATAGTAGGCAAGCAGAATTTGACTTAACATTTGCAAAACCTCTGCAGTGGTAAATGCTATTCAGCAGTAGTGCAGTGTGCCATTGGAACTTGTGAGCTATTTCATTGGATAAATTCAAGTGTGGGCTAAAAACTATCCAGATTTATTTCATATGCTGAGTGGAGCACTGGAGTAGCTGAAAATCTTTATTTCTTTATACCAGAGGTGCGGAACGATGGCCCCTTTATGACTTGTGGACTTCAACTCCCAGGATTCCTAAGCCAACATTCCCAAACATAATGTTAATATTTCACCTCTTCACTTTCTCAGGAATATTTTTAATCCAGCTAGTTTTTCTTCATTCACCCATTTCCATGTATGATTCTTTCCTCAATTACCATGTCTTTCTTTTTCCTCAGGAATAGCAATTTGACACGGCCTACCTGAGTTTTCAACAGCAGGATAAATATTCTTGAAATACCTATTGGCCTTCTTCAGCTGTACAAAAGACATTATGCACACACCCCTGCATCATAGCCAAGGCAGGGAGCACATGTGACTTTGAAGCAGACAATTAATGCATACTGGATATGAATCTGCAATATATAGAGACTGTATATGAGTGTCAGAAGAGGATATTGCAGTATGTTTTGGCTGAGAAATTAAAATCTAAAATTGCAAATGTACATATTAGGTCTGATATTACAAGGTTAATGTGAATGTGAATTGCTAATTTGCACAGATTTCCTCCCCCCATTTTTCCCCTCTTCCATTCATCTTATGAATGATTTTTTTAATGACCGTCTTTTCTATCAACATGTGATTATGCAAGGATTATATTGCAGATAAATGAAAATTATTTTTATTTGAAGATAAACATGATTGATCATGGCAGACTAATTAATGTAACAGGAATTCCAAGCTGGGATAAGAAATCTTAAATAGCTCAAGACAGAGATTCAGTTTGGGAAAACTGCTCTGGATTATGCAAGCTCAGACATTTATTCAAGTGCATAAAGAATAGGGATATTACAAGTTGTCTCCTGTAATTGGCATGCAAAAAGAAAAAGAAAACAGGAATGGCTAGCTTGAACTATTCATTGGCAACATTTCATTTTGCCCCTGCTTGTTCTAAAGAATAGTATTTGTTATGGCCACTGACTTAGCAAAATTCATGATCTAGAACAAATGTCTTCAAACTTGGCAAGTTTAAGACTTTTGGACTTCAATTCCCAGAATTCCTGAGCTAATATGCCTGGAGGAGGAATTCTGGGAGTTGAACTCCACAAGTCTTAAAGCAGTCAAGTTTGAAGACCCCTGATCTAGAGAATGTTCTAAGAAAAGAACATATAAGAAACTGACTTAGATCAGATCAGGTTACTTGACCATCTGGTCCATTATTATTGCTTGACTCATATCTGCTCTCTAGAAGCCTCAGCAGTGAAAGACTTCTCCCACCACAGCTGCATGATCCATTTAGAAATTTGGTCTGAATTAAGTTTGCTTTTATTTCCATACAAAGCTGGTTCCACACCTTTAAGCTCTGTTCCCCTCTTAACCCAAAGACACACCCACCCATGCTTCCAAACTGGTCCTAAAAATTGTATTAGGGAAGGCAGATTAGGAATACAAATTGGACAGCAGCACAGGTAATTCAAGACAAGTAGGAAATTTAGCCAGAGATGGAGCACAAGTAAGAAAGTCCAATCAACCACAGAACATAGGTGGCACCTCTGCATGAAAGAGTGTGAACAAAACATGTTTATAAATACTTCTAAGAGCTATATTGCACAGCTGTCTGTAGCACAAGATGAGAATGAAGTGAGAATGATGGTGTCATTGGACAAACACCACAACCACAGATGTTAAACTCATATCTGTCCTGCCTTTCCACTTACTTGTCATGAAATATTGTTTGCTTGGCTGTGAGCACAATAGAGAGAACACTCCATCATAGCTGTAAGGAAAGGGAAGCAGTCTGCTGAGCATTGGTGAACAATAATGTGGCTGATTAAATAAGTAGTCTGTGAATCTTTTAACATGATTTCTATGGAAAATAAAAATTTTAAAGCTGTTTTTCATATGTCTGAGTGTCTTCATCAGAAGGCGTTTTGGTTCAGGATTTAATTTGAACAGATTTCATATATCCATCAGAAGAAGATAGCCACAGGATTCCACATGATACTAGATTGCCAAAACTCAACTGGCATATTGCTCTAGCAATTGCCAACTTTGCTAATCATTTATGTAAAGGGGACAGCCAAAGTATCTGGCTTTAGTCTTTTCTTTCCCAAAAACTCTATTTTGTGAATTTAGACTATGTTCTTAGCAGCTGTTATTGTGGCACTTTCATCCCAATGTGTGGATTTGTGAAGTACGTGTACAGGAAATTCCTACCACTTATTATTCTGTCACATTTGTGCTTTGGTTTGTTTACTAATGGAACATAGTCCTCGCCTACTCATCTTTTTAAGCAGTGTTTCACAATCTCAGCAACTTTTAAGATGTGTGGGCTTAAATATGCTGGCTGGGGAATTCTGGGAGTTGAAGTCCACTTAATATTGTTGAGATTGAGAAGCACTGCTTTTAAGGATTATTCTTCTACTTTCATTTTCGGGAATGGGGTTAAACCTATATTAAGGTATTGCTGGCATTCTAGTTTATTGTATTACACATGTCTCAAATTTAAAAAATTAACTTCAACAGCCAGTTTGGTGTAGTGGTGAAGGTGCTGGTCTAGAAATCTGGAAGCTCATCTGACTTTAGGAATGAATAGGGCCAGTCACTTTCTCTTAGCCCAATCCATCTCACAGGGTTGTTGTAGGGAAAATAGGAGGGTTATGTATTCTCCACTACCTTGAATTACTTAAAAAGTAATAAAGGCAGGATAACCATATAAGTATATAAATCCTAATAACTGATTCATCACATAAATATGGCAGTTCATATATTGAACTCTAGGTGGCTCCAAATCACACATAAAGGTAAAGGTTCCCCTGGCACATACGTGTTAGTCATTGCCAACTCTAGGGGGCAGTGCTCATCTCCATTTCTAAGACGAAAAGCCAGCACTGTCTGATGGTGATTCCGTGGTCATGTGGCTGGCATGACTAAATGCCAAAGGCACACGGAATGCTGTTACCTTCCCACCAAAGTGGTCCCTATTTTTCTACTTGCATTTTTAAATGCTTTCGAACTGCTAGGTTGGCAGAAGCTGGGGCAAGTAACGGGAGCTCACTCCATTATGCGGCACTAGGCATTCAAACGGCCGACCTTTCAGATTGACAAGCTCAGCGTCTCAGCCACTGAGCCACTTCACCCCACAATCGCACATAACAATTGTTATGGGTTGGCACATAAATATATACTGCTATTAAAAGTCCCAATTTCCCAATATCCATAGGTAAAGGAATTTTCTACATATCCATGTTTGACCTTATGAGCAGATCACTTAGCTTGTGCTGAAATATAGATCTCTGAGAAAATAAGTCCTTCAGTTTTGTTCAGCAAAGAACTTTTGCTTTATTGAATTCTTTTTTTCTTTTTTCATTCTTATGGTACTAATTATCATTTCAGCTGTATGGATTACTTCAATGTAACAAATAGCAATAACAATAGCACTTAGACTTATATACCACTTCATAGTGCTTTACAGCCCTCTCTAAGCAGTTTACAGAGTCAGCATATTGCTCCCAACAATCTAGGTCCTCATTTTACCCACGGATGGAAGGCTGAGTCAACCTTGAGCCTGGTGAGATTTGAACTGCCAAATTGCAGTCAGCTGGCAGTCAGCAGAAGTAGCCTGCAGTTCTGCACTCTAACCACTGCGCCACCACAGCTCACGAATGCCCCATGAAAATGCCCCATTTTCACCTTTTCTGGCAACTGGGATGTCTTGTATCACAGACCAAATCTGACAACTCTAATTTACCAGGAAGAACTATAGGCAACTCACTATGTTCCTGAATGAATCCCAGATATTTTTTTCTAAATAGTCTTCCCCAAACTGGTGCCTTTCAGATATGCTAGAATGGTATTTCAAAGAGTTTCCAGCCAATATGACTGTTGTTGGAGACTTCTGCAATAATCTCTTAGAAGTAGTTAGCTCCTTGTATTCTCCAAAGGTTAAAGTTCCTTGGCACATAACTCAAAATTCAGTGATTAGTATCCATCAAACAAAGAGAGTAAAAATAGATTTACTTCAGCATAAATGTAAATAATGCAGCAAAACCAAACCAAGTTAAACACAGAAAAGACCACTGGGGGTGCTGGAGTTCTGTTACATTTTTCAGGGCACAGCCAGATAGTTGTATTAAAGAAGTGTTCCTCAGTCAGAACTGATAGATAAATATAGCGGCATAAATTTCCCTATTGCCATGGTTGATTGCCATTCTGCCTGAATAGTGCAGTTTTTTCCCCCCAAGAGACTGATGGATTACTCTGGCAGAATTTCCCTTCCCTTCAAGCAACATTTGTCAGCAAGGAAAAGCAACAACCTATTGCTCTCCTTAATGCGTAGTGAATGGAGAACACATAAAGATACTTAGAAAGATGCTAGTTTAGTCACATGTCAAGTTACCCAAGAAATGGATCATCCTTTCAGATGTAATATGTATCTACGTATCATTTGAGCTACTTCTGAACAGAGATCTAGTGCTTTTCTGAAAGAATGCTAAACTCATGTGCCAAAATAGCCTGGTTGACAGGGCACAGGCATGAAAGAAGGTGGAAGGTGAAGTGGGAAGGAGTGATTGAGAACAAGCTCTGTGCATTGAATTTCAAGGATGTGGCACTATGGCCATTGCCAGCAGCAACTGTAAATAGCCCATGGTGTTAGCAAAGTGGCAATGCTCACCTCACCAAATTAAAAAAAAAACTGTAATTGCTGTGCCAACACCTTGTTGAAATAGTGGAAAGCATGGTCATTACCTATAAAGCCCTATATGGCTCCCACAGAGGAGCTAAACAATGCTGGTGGTATCTGGAACCAGACCTCCCGAGGTCCGGGCTGCCTCCACCCTACTGACCCTCCGCAAAGCAGTCAAAACTTGGCTTTTCCGACAGGCATGGGGCTGTTGATCTCGCGACTGAGATCTAGCGAGATCCGGCCCTTCTGTTGTTTGCTGTTTTTTAAATTGTTTTGAAATTTTTTATAATGTAATTCTTTGTGTTTTTTGCTGTGAGCCGCTTGGAGTTCTTTGGGAGTTGGGCAGCATATAAGTTTAATTAAATAAATAAATAATAAATAAATGTAATGTCCCTGGTGCAGTTGGCGGAAACCAGCTCTCTTTTCTGATTTAAAGTGATTGGTGATGCATAGAATTAGTGCTCTTTTGAAAATGCTATTCCTGTTTTTTAATCATAGATCTAGAGATCCTTCAAAAGAACATTAAGCCTATGTATATAAGGAGCCTGCAAAAATTCTGACAAGGGCTTTAGTAAATGTTTCTCAGGCATTATGCAGACAGATATATCTTCAGAAGCCAAGTAAAACAACCACATTAGATAATGCTTAAAGGGATTTGAAACAGCTTGGATGTCCAATAGAAGTTTGGTAAATCTCAGCTCTAATCCATTATCATCAGCCACAAAAGTGAAATGTGCTAAACTGCGCTCACAAAATTTTTGGAAGAAGAGGAATAACACTACTCTAAAACTGGAATCCCTAAATATGATGTAAATCTGATCAGAGCTATGGACTGAAAGGAGAACAAAGGCATAAGGATAATTAGTGAAGCATGTTGATGTGATAGCTGAGGGGACAAGAACAGCCCTTAGACTCAAATTTGTGTGATGGGGCATATTCATTAGAAATCAGAAATATGGAAAACTCTATTGTTCCATTTATTAGCAAATAACTAATTTATGATTATTAGCATACTAGTATATCCAATCTTACACTTTGATTTTTACTGCATTCTGATCATCTGTGTTTCTGTTTGTTTTGTTAAAACATACTAGAGGAAAGAAACAACACTCACACATTGTTCTAAGTCATTGTGTGATTTGTTTGTGGTTTATCTTGACACATGAAGCCAGCCAATATATAAGAAAACTTCCATCTCCAACAACAAGCAACTTCAGACATGCTAATTTCCTGGAGGATTAAGGAAAAGAATTTCCTATAGTTTATTTTTACTCTGAATGGGTATCAGTTAATATTACCTTAAAACACAGGCTATGGAATGGTAGATAGGGGACTACTATTCCCAAGACCTTTTTAGAAGAGGATTCATGGTGATCTTGGTGAATACGATATTTAAAGAAATCCTCCTTTTCTAGCCAAGGAGACATAACATAACAAGATTTTCAAGTTACAAATGAAAAACTAAATGCAGACGTACTGCATCCCTTGCCATTCCACTGACAGCTGCAGTCTAAAAAGTACATTTTACATAGATGACCTGGGAAGAAGCAAATAGTACATGAATTTGAATCCAGAAGGTAGGTTCCCTGTTTGATATTAGCAAATAGTACTACAGAAACATTGGCAGAAGGAAAAACTCCTAAACCACATCTCCTAATCCCTATGCTAATAAGTTTGACTATTGAAATGTCCATGCATACAACCACCCTGTACATCTGGTGTGAACCCACCTCTAAATGAGTATAGGTAGCTCTCAATGTATGACCGTAATTGAGCCCAAAATTTCTATTGCTAAGTGAGATATTCGTTTAAGTGAGTTTTGTCCCATTTTGCAACCTTTCTTGTCACAGCTGTTAAATGAATCACCATAGTTGTTAAGTTAGTAACCAGATTGAATCAGGCTTCCTCATTGACTTTGTTTGTCAGAAGGTCACATGACCCCAGGACACTGCAAGTCAGTTGCCAAGCTTCTGAATTTTGATCATGTGACCATGGGGATGCTGCAACAGCCGTGTGAAACATAGTGACAAGTGATTGTGCCATTGTAACTTCAAATAGTCACTAAATGAATTGTTGTAAATGGAGGACTACCTGTATTTATAGACAGTGTGGCCAATCCAGAATCTTCATATTGCTTGCCAATCAAAATAATTGATATTGTACAATGCTAATTCCTGCCTGAAGGGGGCTCTAAACACACACAATCTGAGCTAGCACAAAAGAGTAATTTAAATACTATAGACCATGAGGTGCGAGCTGTGGATGCTTCTACATTAATTGTATAACTCTGTCTAATTTGTGTAAAAGCTAATAAGCATGGCTGAAATCACTGTTTGTATTTACAGTGTAAGTGATCAAGAACATCCTTTTGCTGGATGGTTGTCAAACACTGTATCCACTCAACAAGGCTTGGGGTCTTTTTTCCTTGAGCACTTTTACCTGAGGCCTAAATAGTCAGTTATTCTTTGGCCCAGTAAAAAAATAAAAGGCCAAACTATTTAAAATCTCTGCTAAAAGATAACTCTGGTAAACTTTAGTTGTTTTATTTCAGGTTAAAATCTTTTAAATTACTTTTAAACTGAAGCTTTAGCCTATAGTTTTTAAATCCCTGGACCTTAAAATCGACTAAAGGGGGTGGGTTCATGGAATTTGCTCAATCTATAGAAAGTCTCATAATTTGATTTTGTCAATTTGGAAATAAAATTTAGATGGTTGTAATCCAGAATTTAGATAGTTGTAATCCAGGATTGCATTAAAATCCATAGGACATGGATATTGTACTTATACTATGGCTGGGCTAAGCCTAAATGCACTTGTTTGTGGCTTGTTGAACTGTGCAACTCTAGCAATTGTGGCTTATCACTCATAATTTATGGCTTAGCAATGTATGATTTAGTCTACCTCACAGACCTTGAATATATTTCAGGGTGAGCATGTATACATTATTAACAAAATATCTTCTAAACATAAAGAATGCATTTTAGTATGTATATGTAATTCAAGCTGTTCACAGGGATGTTTCCTTCTAAATGTTACAGACTTTAATATGAAATCACCTGCTACCTACTGAACAAATGCATGCCTAGTGAACTAAGCACCCAACAAATGCCAGTGTACTATTTTCCCATACCTTTGAACACCTGGGCAGTGGACAAGTAAAAAAGTAAAGTTATGCCAAAACAAATGCTTCCACTCAGGGATGCAACCATCTGTTCTGCAGCAAGGGTATTATTCTAAATGGTAAAATACAGATTCTTTCGTTAGTTATCATGGGTTCTCCAATATTGATAGGGTCGGTAATACCCTTTAAAAAACTATGTTTATTCCACAGTATGGACTGCAAAATAACTTCCACAATAGAGACGTTCTGCAAACGATGCTCAGTAATACTGTATCTGTCCACCTCTGTATTAGTTCGTCCATTTACACGTGAATGAATGAAGGAACAATCTCACGCATCACTGCTCAACAAAAGTTCCCACCAGCTTCTGTAGCCTTTCCTCCATTGCCTTCTCCATTCCTTCTGTTCCCGTTTCTTCCACCTTGTTTTTCTCTCCATCTCTTTCTCTCTCCCCTTTCCCTCCAAGCCATCCTTCCTCCTCCGTCCTGCCGGGTTGACTTGGTCTCATTCCTGCCGCCCTACCTCTCCGCGCGCGCCTTTGTCTTTTCCCCCTCTTCTTGCCCACTCCTTCCGTCCTTCCATCCATCCTTTTATCCCTCGCTTCCTCTTCCCTTGGTTGCCTTCTTCCCTTCTCCTTACTCCATTTCCTGCATCTTTCTCTCTCCTGTATTTTCCTTCCTTCCTTCCTTCCTCCCTTCCTTCCTTCTGTCGTCCCTCCGTTTGCCCACCATCCCTCCATCCTCCATCGCTTACTCGCTCCCCCCTCTCCTCCTCCTCCTCCTCCTCCTCCTCTCCCCAGCACGGGATTGTGGGAGGAAGCGGAGCGGAGCGCAGACAGACGCCCAGCGAACATGGCTGCACCATGAGCCGCCTCCCAGAGGCTCGCCACCGCCGCCGCTGCCTCCTCCTCCTCCAGCCGCCCGAGCGCTAGCGCCAGCCCGCGGCTTGAGCCGAGGCCGAGTGGGGGAGTGCAGCGGCCGAGGGGGGGAGGAGGAGGAGGAGGGACACCCCTCCCCGATCTCCTCCCCGATCGCCCCCCCTCGACCGACGCCGCGGGGGGAGGAGCAGGAGCTCCCCGACTAGTCGAGGAACCGACCGACGGACCGCGGCCGGCCTCAAGCGCCCGCTCCCCGGCGCCCACTCCCCATGGATAGGAACTACCCCAGCGCTGGCTTCGGGGATCCGCTGGGCGCCGGCCCGGGATGGAGCTACGAGCGCTCGGCCAAGGCCAGGTCAGGCCGCCGGGGGTGGTGGAGGGGAGGGAAAGGGATCTCTTCCCCCCTTTCCCGGGCAATGCCGGAGAGACCGGTCTTGGCGGGGATCAAGCACGGCACCATCTCTCCTTCCAGCTTCTGCACAGGCCTCCTTCCCTGGGCCTGGAAGTGGGATGTGGGGGGGGGAGAGTGGGGGGCAGAACCCGGGCAACCTCTCGGGGAACGGAATGCCGACGGGACCCGGCTCCTTTGCCAACGGCATGGCACTGGGGTGCAATCTTGGGGCCGTCCCTGTGCTGGAAGGGTCGCCTTTTGCAGAGGAGAAGGGTGGGAGAGGAGGCGGCCCGTGCGGGATCCTCTAGGCGCTGTGGTGGGATGGGGTACCCGACTGAGGTGTGCAGCCCCTTGGGCACTGGTAGAAGCGAGGGCAGTAGCGACATGGGACAGAAATGCGTGTACAAAGGGCAGAGGAGGAAGAAAAGGTGGTTGATGCTCAGTTCTCCTGCACAGCAACCTGGTAAGCCCTGCAGGAGAAAGTACTTTGATTCCCTGCAGGTGAAGGGTGAGTGAGAGTCGCAGTGTGATGCCATTGTGGTTTCTCTTTTTCTACCCCTGGTGGGGCATTCATTAGCGAGATGGCCCGTGGAGGGCACCTCTCCTGTCCTGTTTAGGGCATGAAGGACATTGCATTGTATTGCCTATCTCTATATGAGACAAAGCAATAAGCTTTGGCCTCATGGTTTGGGGCAGGAACCTTAATCTGGGAGGGGGGGAAATCAGCATTATTTTGGAAAACTAATATTCTTTCCATGTACCTAAGGAAATTGGACATTTGGAGAATCTCTCTGTCTCTCTTTGGTTTTGGAACTATGGGAGCATCTGCTTTATCCATATGTATCCTCCTGTTTGTTCCAACATGCATCTCTTTCCCCCAATATATGGGAGTAGGAAAGGATAGCTCCTTTTTTTTCTGGTAAGGAGCCTTCAAACTGCTGAGTATAAGTCAGCTCTTGTAGATGGTGAGGGTGACAGGAAAGTCTTCCTTGATAAATGTGAAAAGGAAATTGTTGACTTTGGGAACTCTGGGTATTCCCATTCCTTGTGTGTGTGTATCAGGTAAGATACAAATGAGTGGCTGCTGGCCTGTAACTCTCTCTTTACGTTTCCTGTAAATGGGGACACTTGTTCACAGTGGTTTGTATGGTTTATCTTTTGCAGAGGAGAGCCACAGAAGGTAAGAGTTGGTCCCCAAAATCCTATAGGCTTAATAAGGGAGAGATTGAGCCTGTGATGTAAAATTCTAAACTTTAGTGGCTAGAATCTTCTTTCCATGTACAAGAAATTATATACATTTTAAGGTTTCCACAAGATAGAAATCTGATCTCCCTATTCATATAGAGGTCAAGTTCTTTTGACCAGACATAACTTTTTCATACTTTTTTGTTCGCTAGACAACAATTTTTGTTGTTGTTGTTGTTGTTGTTGTTGTAGATTTTCCAAAGAGCAACTTCTTAACTTAGTAGCTATTTACTTGAGTAGGGACCCATATACTCATCTGAATCTCTGCTTTCATATGTTCATCCTTGTTTCCATCCTAGATGACCCAAGAATTTGGAATTTTATTAACTCCGGTTCACTTTGTGAATAAGCTAAGTCTTAAATCCTCAGTATCACATTTTAAAATTCCATGAGAATGTTTCTTAATGTCCAACACTCAGCTGTTTTTGTAATATCTATAGTATTTTAAATATTTCTAATTTGCATCTTCACCTGATAGGTGAGAGAATTAAGTGATACTATCATATATGAATCTATGTTTTATGTTTGAAAGAGATTATTATGAATATATCTTGTTCTCTATTCTAGGTCAGCCTTCCCTGCTATGGTGTTCAGCCTTCCCTTCAGGTGTTTTGGACCACAAATGGAGATTATAATAGTTGCCATCCAATACATCTGGAGGGTACCAGGTCAGGGACAGCTATCCTAAGCACAATGTAAAACAAACCGATTCTTTCCCCTAAGGCTGCATGCATTGTGTTGATGTTGTGATGTGTTGTATTATTTTTTATAAGAAAGGAGTAACAAATTTTTATTTAAATGTGGGTGAACCACAGGGATATATTGACTGTAATACCAGGCCTCTGCCATGCCTCTTATTGCTATTTTAGCATCCATGTATGCAGCAATATGATGCTAATAATTTGTGGGATGGATTAGAGGACTAGTAGTATTAGTAGGCTAACACTGTACATAGATGGCTTTGTACATGTACATTTAAATGAGTTTGTGGCACCAGTAGAATGCATAGTGCAACATTTATCACATGGACCCCTTCAGATGTGTTGATATCAGAACATTCAGAACTGCTAGCCACTCAGCCTCAGATGAATAATTGTGAATTCTAGATGTTGTGATTCCTCTGTGTATCTGGAAGGTGAGATGATGAAAAAGTCTGGAATAATAACAATCTTTTTGTGGAAAAACTTGGCATTTTATGAAAGGAAAACTGGGACCTAGCACTGATGGAACCAATGTGAGGTCTAGTGGCTTAGTTTACTGAGCTATGGATCAGGCCCCTCTGTTTTTCTGGGAACTGAAGCTGGAGTCAAAACAATTGAGACCTTAGATTGCAGATGCACTAGTACAAAAACTTTGGGCTTACGAGTAGAGTTCAACCACGCCAATTGTGTATTGGACATGAATTTAAAATGCATCTATCTGAAATGAGAATTGGAGCAAAACCATCTAAACACAGTGCTCTTCCATATGCATAATCATAATCTGTATATTCAAAGCAAATTTTGGTCTATAACTCTCTGGTGCTACAATTCTTCTCTGAAGGAAAAGTCCTTCCTGCTTCTAAGCATTTAGTTTCTCAACTGGTCTCCTTAAATTATATTCCTCCTTTTTTTTGTACTTCTGGGACAAGGTTGCTCTAACAGTGATCCATCAGTCAGTATAGCTACATCTGGAGTGTTTTGAACAATTGTATTTATTTTATTTTATTTTATTGGACTTATATGCCCCATCTCCAAGACTCGGGGCAGCTCACAATTAAAACATACAAATACAATAAATAATTAAAATAAATTAAATCACTATAAGGTCCAATAAAACCGAATTAAAAATTAAAACCGTCCGATACCCCCAGTAAGGTAATCACAGCCTGACTTGGTCAAATAGCCAGGTCTTCAAATCGCGGCGGAAGGTGCGGAGGTCAGGGGCCAGGCGGAGGTATTTGAAATTCACAGAAGACGTAGAAAAAGTTTGAGGCTTTTGGAGACTAGTGTGTATTAAAATACAGGTAGTTCTCAACAGTTCTCACAGTTGAGCTCAAAATTTATGTTGCTATGTGAGATAGTTTTAAGTGAGTTCTATTTTACGAACTTTCCTGCCACAGTTGTTAGTGAATCATTGCAGTTGTTAAGTTAGTAACTGGGTGTTAAGTGAATCTGGCTTCCCTAACTTTGCTTGTCAGAAGGTTGCAAAAGGTGATCACATGATTTTGGGACACAGCAATTTTCATAAATATGAAGCAGTTGCCAAGCATGCGAATTTTGATCATGTGAACATGGGGATGTTGCAACAGTCATAAGTGTGATAAATGGTCATAAATCACTTCTTTTCAGTGCCGTTATAACTTTGAATGGTCACTAAATGAACTATTGTAAGTCAAGGACTATGCACACACTTTCACTATCTAGCTCATAGTTCTGTGCATATCTTCTCTTTGCTGGCTCCTTTCAAAAGGGGTGGAGTGGGGTGATTTTCTTGAATTTGATCCAGATATCTTTCTTACTTTTGAAATAGAGGTGTATGTTGGATGCAGCACCCTCTGTATTGACTGTATGGCAAGTTTTATGTAAAAAGGTACATCAGAGCATGTGTAGAATATATATTTTGACAAGTCCTTGCTCCTCTTCTGCTTCCATACCACAAGGCCTCATCAGTCTAAAGTTGGCAGTTAGGTCAAAGGGCACCGTTTTCAGGGAGCTTTAAGGATTGATATTTTTCTCTTTACTTCTGAGTAAAAGGTAAGTTGGTTCTATGATTAGGTCAACACATGTTTTTTAGGTAGCCTTGGAAATAAATGTCATTAGTCTACAACATTTGTGCTCACTCCCATGCACTAAAATTTACTAATTTAAATATCCAGAACCTTAGAGGAAAGAAGAATGTTTCCCTCTCCTTCACTTTATGAACACCGCTTTTTGGTGTGAGCATTAAAGGTACATCTTAAACATCAGAATTAACTATGGAGCAGCTTTTAGTAAGTTTAATTTGAAAACTGATGTGAGAAGAAGCTGAGAAGGCTATCATTAAAGTCTATTGATTTTTTTAAAAAATTAACTTGGCCTCCTCAGTTTAGCTTGGTTCTCATTCTCATTCATGTCTTACGTTTTTTTCCATCTTTTGCTTGACCTTTAAGGGGTCGTGCTTTCTTTCCCAAATTTCCTGAAAATTCTTAGGATATACAGTTATTGATGTCAGCATGCATGCTTTACCAGCATGTATATAGATGTTGGATCCTCAAAAGTAAATATTTGTTACCTTAAAAATCATAGTATACTATGATATCACATATGCATACATAATATAGTTAGATCTTTCTGCTACTATGTTCTAATGAGTCACGTATTCTATCTAAGATTGTACTTATTGGTGTGTTGCTGGGATTTTGTAAAATTAAAAACAGATTATTCAAATATTGACTCAAAACTAGTAATACAGATTTGCATGTATTTTGCATGTTTTATATACTATGAATTGTTTTTAAAAATAAAGAGAAACGGTAGCGAGCTAGACAAGTCATTCAACTGCTTCCTAGACTTTGATTCTCAAGTCATTGTCATTAACTGCTAGAATTTTATTAGGAACTGATGCATGTCTTCATATTGGTAAGGACCCTACATTGCTGTATTCTGCATCCACTATGAATTATCATGGCAGCCCAAGTGACTGGACTAAAGCCTAAACACTACTAGCTTATAACTTTGCATGTTGAAAGGCTGGAAATCTCGTTGGTTGGCTGCCTTGTGTGCCAGATAATACTTTCTACAGCAATTGTACTTTGCGATGCTGCATGCATTTTTTCCCTGCACTCACCCATCGCTCTGTAGTTTACAATCCTTATTCCATCTGCTTCTTGCATCTATGATCTGCTTATCGAATCCTATGTAGGTTTGCATAGTCTTTATTTTATTAGCAATTGTTAGAACTTGATGCATTCATTTATGCAGACTGTTGCATCAGGGGAAATAGTATGACTATCCATAGCCAACAGAGTACAGAAAGCATATTTCTTTCAGAAGTGATTGTGCATTTGTTCCTAGTCCTCATGACATCAAAAATTATTTCAATAAGGCTCATAAAATATTTTGCCTAACTCCTGGAATGTTTCCATGGTACTTTTCTTCCTCCATTCCTACTTTCTTCTGTTTTATTTTTTTCCAGAACTTGGGGGAAAATTGCAAAACATGTCAAACTTGTTTCTTTTATATTACTTGCATATTGCAGCTAATTTTTGTGGATGCACAATTCTGCAGGAAACTGATTGCATACCTTCAAAAACTACTCTTTAAACGTCCACATCTTTTAAACCTTCAGTAGTCACCATTCATATGTTGAAAGCAAGCATAACAGAAATATTTTTTCAAGAGTGGAATAAGCCAAGTTAATTTTAGGTACTTTTAGTTACCCTAGGAAAGGGATAGAAAAGGTTATCCTCAAGTGGTTTTTAAAAAAATTTAAAAAGAAATTTGCAGGATTAGAAAATGTAATTCTGATTAAATAGTTACTATTCTGTTCACTTTTTCGTGTTAATATGCTCTTGAGTCAGCATAGAAGAAGCACTCAACTGCATTAATAGTTCCTTAGTTTGGAATATTGCAATGCTTTTTGGGGGACATCGCACTTAGATATGTTTATCATGATGTGTTAAAATTTATAGGCCTCTCCATCTTGGTAGTAAACTGTGCCTGTCATTGTCATCTCCAAGTTACACTGAGAGTTAAAAGCTGGTGTTAATTCAGAATGTGCTTGTGTTCGTGTGGGGTAGGAGAAGTTTCTGATCTCACAATTAAACTAGAATGTAATTTGTTTGGATTTAACTTAGTATGGTTACTTGTGTGATAATATGTTTTGTGGTTTGCAATTCATGATGTATTGTTTAAGATTATGTGTGAACCACATTCTAGTTAAAAAATACTACAGTTTTGTGTGATCTATTCTCCGTATATAGGATCCAAGGCTTAGGAAAAAATTTTCCCAATTTGGTTTACTACAGATGTGTTGAATTACAGCTCCCATCATCTCCAACCAGTGGGGACATTAAGTATAAAAGATGCAAAAGATGGCAGGAATTGTAGCCAGGGCACAACAGGAAGAGATTTGATTCAGAAGTCTGGGTTGCAGTGTTGTGAAGCTATTTTTAAAAATGGAGGTTTTTTTCCCCACTCTATGATCAGGAACAATTGTGATCTATTTCATTAGAGATATCTTTGAAGGTAAATATAACAATTGGAGAAACCATTTAACATATTAAAATTGTAATACAAAAAAATTGAAATAAAACCCTGTTTTTCCTTCAGTACACCTCTGGATACAGAATACGCTATTTGTTAATAGAATGTCAGGTATTGAAACAAATGTTTTCATTGTTTGCTGTTTTACTACCAAATATTCAGGTGCTTGCTTTGTCTCTTAGTTAACTTAGGTTTTTCCTTTTGAGAAATAAAGAGAAATAGAAAGTTTTCCAGTGGATGCCAACATTGATGTGCCCATCTCTTGTACTCCAACTATCTCTTGCTCCCTTCTTTTTCCTTCTGCCTTACATTCCAATATTGATCCAGTGCATTGTAGCAAGAGAGGAACTGATATCTCACCGTATGAATGAAAATATCTCTTTATTTCCTGTTTACTGTAACCCTTTGCAGAATGTCCCTTTCCAGTTGCTGTGTGCAGTCCACTGTCTCATCACAGTGATATTTCAGGCAGCAACCTGTTCAGAGAGTGGCTTATTCAGCTGGCCTCTATCAGCACTCATTCTGCTGTTATAACTTTATCTGCTATGTGCAAACTTTTGGTTTTTATTTTTGCGTTTTTAATTTCCTGCAGGTAGTTGCATTCCTGAGACAGGCCCGCTTACTTTTAGCAAGTCATCTGCAAGTCATGCCTGCCTCTGTTCCTCTTTACAGAGAGGTGTACCACCCCATGCTGCTTCTCCTGTCCCAGGGCTCTTCCTGCATTTGTTGCACGGCACGTGCATAATTGTGGCACATGCCTCAACACACAGTCAGAGAATAAGTAACGGTGTCTGGTTGGTTTGGTGCTTGAAGGATGGGAGTGGTGACACTGCATATAATTATATACACAGGTAGCTCCCAAAGGGAGTGTAGAAGAAAAGAGCATAGCATGATGTGTAGGATTGAAACTTTCTATATAGATATTTTTTAAGAGCTGGGGGAAACGATCTGTTTTAAAGAAATATATTTAAAAAGAGGGACCCATATAAAACCACCTGATTGTGTAAAAAATGGCTACCCAAATGGCTTGACTGCAATTGCAGTCCTCTGTTTTAGCCTTCCCTAACTTGAGAAAGAAATTATAGTTGGACATTATGGAAATCGTCTTCTCAGCCCAGAAATCGAGGGCATCAGGTTGGAGAAGGCTAATTAATATATTTGCATATATAGACAGAGTACTGAACTCAGTGGAGCACATATTTTTAGAATAGAATTTTTGAGTAGAATATTACTTCTACTTCTCCAAAATATTATAGAATATTTGAGTAGATTTATCAGATTGTACCATGAATTTTGGGACAGGTATGTATGTGTTTCCATAAGTGGTGTGCTAGGCCATGGAACTTTTTAGAAACCCTTAGAAACTGAAAAGCAGATACCTGTATTTTAATTTAAGGAGGAGGATACAAGACTTCCTGGATGTAACATTTTCTATCAGTGGGCTGCATAATTATTTAGGAATTAAGTTTTCATCTTTTAACACAAATGGGGAGGGAATATTTTGGAAGTTTATTCAGGGAAATTTGACTGGTAGAATGGAAGGTTATGTACAAAAGTCAAAGCAGATCTGAGCTGATTGCATTGCAGTTAAAAACAGGAAAATTTTGAGGGTGCCTAGGGCTCGGAAACAGAATAAGCTTCAGGATGGCTAGGCAACTGGGTCTCCCTGCACAAGGAAAATAGAAGGAGAAATTATAGAGCTCAGATATTGAGGCGTTGGGAACCACATTTCCCATCATGCATCATGGTTTATTACATATTCCTGTCTTCTTTCCTGCATATGTTAATTTCTCAAATGCGGCAAAGAAGTCTGTCCAGGACAAGTTTTTGTTCTAAGCATCAAAAACAGGGAAAGAAAGTTGCATTATACATTTATGCATTTCTGATTTCCCAATAATAACCATCCACAATCTATCTTAGCCAAAATAACGATTTTGTTCATCTTGAAAATGAAAGGTATTGATAAACCCATGTTACACTTATGAAGTGATGCTTACAGTTGTTTAAGGTGTAAAGAGGTCATAGAGGAATGGAGAATCTGAACGTTAGAAATAGACAGGTAGTAGAAGCTCCTTTGCGCTCAAAATCAATACTTCCCGAATGATTGCCTCTCCTTGTTCCCCTTGGCTTAGTTCACAGATCTGCAGGAAAACAAGCCCGCTTTTGCTGATCTTTGAAGGAACTCTTTTAGTGTGTTCCATTGAGACATTGAATATGGCACACATTACAAGATCCCAGCTCTCTTGCCATGTCTGAAGCCTTGTTTCTCTCTCATTCAGCTTGGTGTATGGCGGATCCCGAAGCTCGCATCCAGACACAGATATTTTACACCGCCAAGCGTATGCCACTCCCCATCCTCTGCAGGGCTATGCCACAAACCATCACCCAGCAGGTATGGTGGCTGCCTTGCCATTTTCCTTGAAGTCTTAACAATAAATGTTTTTAACTATGTCTTTTCTTCCTTCTCTCTCCTGCTCACTTTTTTCATGTGTTCCCTCTGTGCTGATCTGGATACACTGATGTTATTTTGCTTTTGTTTCAGCTTCATTTTATTTATTTCGCCTTCTCTATTCTGTTATTCCAAGAGTAATCTCTGTATTACCAAGATACCAAGTTAATATTTTAAATATGCTTAACGTATCTTTTCTTAACCTGAACATAGATTGGACTGCCAACCAGAACAGTGGCATAGGGAAAATTAAGGAAAGTTGACCTTTTTCTTTCATGCTTTAATTTTTCTGTTCTCTATCTAGGGGCACTTTTTTGGCATTTCCATTTTCTGCTGTTTAGTTCTTTTTCCAACTGGTATATCTTTGAATGAAATGCTCAGACTCAAACTGTTCTGTCAGCTGGTATTGATTAACCAAAACCGTACCCTCTGTTTAAGGTGTGAAAAGGTACATACTGCTCAGTTAGAGAGCCTCTGGCCCTGTGTTCCTCAGCTTCTCTAAGATCCAGGCTTGGTTTTTCTGTCACACAGCCCCAGGTTCCCCCAGTTCCTCATACATCCCCCAGTTCTTCAATTCAGCTTGCCTGACTCTTCTCTCTTCTTTACCAATATTTATTAGATCAATAGTTTCTCATTTTTCCCCCTTCTGTCTGTATGTGCCTGGCTTTTGACTGATTGCAACCCTCCCTTCTGCACTAAAACAAGTATTCTAAAGTTGTCGTACCTTTTGATGTCTAATGTTTGTCTTGTCTTTCTGTGGTTCCTGTGACAGGCATAATGTTTGTCAGCTTGTAGGCTCCCTTGCCTGTCCCCTGTGATGAACCTCTTCCTGTTTTCTTTTGCTGTATCTGTCATCTCCTTTCCACTGATTCTCAGCACTTCACATCCTTTATTTCTTCTTTTTTCATTTCCTTCTTAGGTCTTTCTGGTTTATTCGAGACTGGGCTCCATCATGCCAGCAGTGCCACCCCCGATGCCTCTGTCATGAACCTCATTTCAGCTCTAGAATCGCGGGCACCACAACCAGGCCCTTCTGCTTCCTCCCTGCTCTCTCAGTTCCGAACTCCATCCTGGCAAACAGGTAATGTCTCTGGAGTTCTCTGGAGTTCAGGAGAAGAAGCAATGAATGGAAACTAATCAAGGAGAGAAGCAACTTAGAACTAAGGAGAAATTTCCTGACAGTTAGAACAATTTATCAGTGGAACAACTTGCCTCCAGCAGTTGTGAATGCTCCAACACACTGGAAGTTTTTAAAAACATGTTGGGTAACCATTTGTCTGAGGTAGTAATAGAGTTTCCTGCCTAAGCAGGGGGTTGCACTAGAAGACCTCCAAGGTCCCTTCCAACTCTGTTGTTCTATTCTATTCTGTCAGCATCACCGAAGGAACTGTTGGATATCTTTTCTTTGGAGGCAGAGTTGGGCAAATTTTTATAGAAAACCTTATTACCGTGTTTCCCCGAAAATAAGACACTGTCTTATATTTTTTTTGGCTCCCAAAAACACACTAGGTCTTATTTTCGGGTAGGTCTTATATATTTATGGTGCCAAATAGTGGGTGTGAGTGTGTAGGGGGTGTTTGGGTGCGGTTGCTCCCTGAAAAGTCTTCCTGGAACTGGAGATTTACACTAGGTCTTATTTTTGGGGTAGGTCTTATATTAGGGCAGGTTTAGAAAATAGTGCTAGGTCTTACTTTTGGGGTAGGTCTTATTTTCGGGGAAACACGGTATAATATGTTTGGATGGGAGTAACCTGTCCTTCTGCAGAACAGCACTTTCTTGATACTTCTGTGAAGTCGATTTATGTATCACTTTATAAATCACTTACAATATACCATAATGTAATCGAAGCAAGGTTCATAATAAATAAACAAATAAATGAACTAAGTGAAATACCGATTGCTGTTGCTCAGCATTATTGAATTAAACCATTTGCTTAGTTTGCATAATGGGCTGAATATTTGGATAGTGAGATGGGTGGCATACATATTTAATAAATAAATAATAAAGCATAAATAATCAAAGATTGGGTTCACACTCCTTGCTCAAAATCCAGGATTAAAGCTCACCTTACTTAGCATGGAGTGCAAATTCACCTGCTTGGTCTTTAATTCACTTATTTAAATGTGTTGGGCAAAGCCAGGCATTAAGTCAGATTGTCGATCCACCCAGCTTGGAAGGGCAATCTGTTTCCCTCTTTATGATTGGGTTTTCTTATTCCCGGGCAGTCTAGCAGTGAGAAGTTTTATAGAACTTGCACTCCAGTTACTTTAAACTGGAAGGTCCCTGATTGCCTATTACTAAACCAGCCCTATTGAGCTGGCTACAGGCTTCCAAGGTTTTAGGCCAGCATCCTCCCCTCCCTAGATTAATGGACATTGCTCAGAATTAAATTTAGAATCTTCTGCTTGAAAAGTTGTGCTTTGTCACAAAGATCGGCCTGCTTATAATTGTCCTAGCTAAACATTAGCCTTGGGGATGGGGGACCATGTTTATAATGACATATAGCATTAGGAAATATGCTTTATCAACTTTTTGGCATGCAGTGGGTGAATTTCATAGAATGCTGGGCAAGGCTAAAGTGGGACTAGGTAGCTTGTGATTCAGCACGTAGTGGGAATTCAGCCATCATCTTCCTATGTTGTATAAATCTGATTACTACATTAAGCCATAACATGATTATTTCTTTGATTGTAACATGTGGAACAAAACGGCAGTTTAATTAGTTAAACTTGTGGTCAGATTAAGTGTGTTATGCTTCATCGTTACTGTCCAGTCTGCGTAGTAATGTCCAGTAAGCACTGTGAGTTTGAGATCACCTTTGAGGATAAGCTTTTAATTTGGTACATCATATCAAAGCACTTAAACAAATATTGTATTTTTTTTTCTTTACAGCCATGCACACTCCAGCGCCCGCTGAGCTTTTCATCTCAGGGGCCCTCCCAGGTTCTGGCACCTTCCCTTCCTCATCAGCACTCTCTGCTTACCAGCATCCAGCCTCTTTCAGTGGGCGCAGCTTTCCAGTCACGTCATCCCTGACACTCCAGGATGCTACTTTCAGCCCAACATCCAATGGCCTACTGTCCCCCCATGATCCTCTACTTCACATCAAATCCTCTCAGCCCAGTGTTCCTTCATCCCTCAGTTTTGACAGACTGGGCAGTGCGGTGTTGGGTACGGGCTTGCCCTCTCAGAGCTCAGCGTATCGTAGCTCAAGAATCAGCTTCCCGCCACCTCCCCTCCCAGTTCAATCTTTTGTCATCCTCGCTGGGACCATCTGACCAGACGTCCCAGCTCTACAACACCTCAGTCTTCTCCAGTTCCCCTGCCTCTTCCATTGAGCGGGCCATCCCACGGCAAGATAGCGTGATCAAACATTATCAGAGACCTTCCAGTGCCCAGCCGCAGCTGCCCGCTGCCCATTCTCTCCAGCATTATCTGAGCTGTGGGGGCAGCTACCAGCAGATGCCCCACCGCTCCAGCCTTTCCTGCAGTCCCCTTGGCGAGCAGTCCCCCGCCAGCAGTGAAGGCTCTCAGCAGCAGAAGACCCCCCAGGCCACGCGGCAAGAGCCCTCTCAAAGCTACCGTCCCATTATTCAGTCTCCAGGCTACTCTGGGACCACCTCTTCTTCAAAATCCAAGAGTTACTCAGCCTCCCGCCAACCACCCCGTTCTACAGCCACGCCCAAGTGCCAAAGCAACTACAGTTCATCCACACCCAAGCCCAGCTCGGTCATTGCAAGCCAGTCACAGGCCTATTCACCTGGTCAGCCCCAGAGTCTCCTTTCCATGAGCCAAACACAGAGTTACTCTGTCAGCCAGCCACAAAATCTCTCTTCGGTTAGCCAGGCCTCACAAGGCTTCAGCAGCAACCAAGCCCAGGACCTCACAAGTGTGAGTAAAGCTCAGAGTTATTCCAGCAGTGGACAAGCTCAGCAGGGCCAAGCTGGGCAAGGAGGACAAGGGCTGCAGACATGTCAGAATCAAACTTACTCTCCTGAGCAGCTACAAGGCTTATCATCTGTTGGGTACAGTGTTCAGGCTGAGCCCCATGTTTCCGTCAGCCAGACACCGAGCTATGTACCAGCTCATTCTCAAGGGATGCCCACAGCTAGCCCATCATTGAGTTACAGCACTGGCCATTCTCCAGCTATGCCAGGGCACAGCCAGTCTATCGGCTACTCCCATGGCCAGAACCTTCCTGATTCAAGTCCTTCCCAAATCATCCGGCCTCTCCAATCACCTACCACTAACCGGCCCCAGAGTGTAGCATCGCCTGGCCAGACCCAGAAATATCTCACTTCCGTACTGTCTCCTTCGTTCATGCAGACAGCTCACACACAAAGTTACCAGGGTTCCCAAGGTGGGTTAGAAAGAACATCATCTTACAACAAAGCCAAGGCAGACTCAGACCTGCTATCATCTGAGAGAACTGAAGATGAAGAGTTTTTAATCCAACACTTGCTGCAGTCGCAGAGCCCACCAAGGGTGCCAACAGAAGGCATGGTAGAGTGTGAGGAGAGGGCAGGGAAAGGGTTGGGCTATGAGTTGAGCAAGACTGAAGAGCGTTACCACCTGCAGAGTGTGATTCGGACCAACTCTAATCTGGACAACCAAGGCCTGGAGATGTCCTTGCAAAGCTTAAAGGACAAAAAGAAAGGAGAGAGATCCAAAGAGTACTCCCACACGCGTTCCACTCCAGAGTCTTTGGCCACCTCAGTGGTCCATTACAGCCATCAAGCTGGCTCTATAGACTCTTATGGGCAAGACATAAAGAAGTCAGTGGAGCAGCACCTCCAGAGTAGCCACATGGATACAAGCAGTAAGGAAATATCTCAGGCCCATTCTTATTTGCAGAAGACTCCTGAGCATGCCTCCCAGCCTCATCCCATGGAGTCCCACGGATTAATGGCTGGCCAGCAGGGTGCAACCCTAATGATGGACTCCCCTCCCGATTTGCCCCCTCTTTCCCTTTCCCAACAACAGCAGCAGCAGCAGCAGCAGCAATCCCAACTGCTCCAGTCGGTGCTCACTCACACCCAAAGCCAGATGCACTCTCGGAAGGTTCGCACCCCGCTGGATGTCCATCTTATGGAGCCTCAGCGCATGCATCAGGCTGAAGCACCCTCACCGCAGCTTCAGATGCAGGCATTGGAAGCCCACCTCCATCAGGCCCATGTTCGTTCTCAAAGCATGGAAGCCCAGCTTCTTGAGCCGCAGCAGTCCCCCCAGCTCCAAGGCCAGCTGCAATCAGAAAGGATGCAGCCTGAGGGCATGGAGGTGATGCCCCAAGGCAACCTTTCCCAGTCCCAAGAGATCCAGGATTTCTTAGAGCCCGAGCTGAGCTTGGAATCCCATCTGGGACAGGGTGGGACAGTGCAGAGTCAACAGCATCTCCTTCCTGATTCCACTTTGGACCCCGACTCCACTCAGCAAGTTCCTCAAGGCCAACTTGAAGGCAAGGACCAGTTTGAGAGCCCCAGTCCTCAAGGAGCCAAGCAACGGTTCGTCCCCCTCACTTCCATCTGCTTCCCAGACTCTTTGTTACAAGATGAAGATCGTAGCTTCTTCCCCGGCATGGAGGACATGTTCGGCCCCCCTCCCTGTGCAGGGGATGAGTTCCCTAAGCCAGATGATGGCACGCAGGGCATGGAAAGGGGTGAAGGAATGAAAGGGGGAGGCTACGATATGATGCCTGGTGGACAAGGCTACCAGAGTTACTGCCAGTCGGAAAGTGGGGATGGGCAGCACTTAGGGTTAGATACAGTGTCAGTCAAACACGAGTTGCCTTCTACAGTCAACACAGAACAACTGGGACTGATTCAGTCTGGCCAACATGGGACAGCTCCTGTTTCAGAATCCAAGTCAGGCCTGACCTCACCGATCTTCTGCTCTTCCAAGCCCAAGAAATTGCTGAAGACTTCCTCCTTCCATTTGCTGAAAAAACGGGAACCACCTTTCCAGCCTCCCAAAAAAAACTATGCCCAAGAGTATGAATTTGAAGATGACGAGGACAAGGAAGATGTCCCTGCTGACATCCGCCTAAATAGCCGCCGCCTGCCTGATCTGCTGCCTGACCTCATTTCCAGCTGCCGGACAAACCGGACCAGCCTTAGCCCCATGGGTGACATAGACTTTTGCCCACCAAACAGCAGCCTCATGGAGGGGCCCAAGCGGCGAGGCCGCAAGCCTACCAAACCTAAGCGGGAGGGCCCACCCCGTCCCCGTGGGAGGCCCCGTATCCGGCCCCTGACTGAATCTCCCCACGGTGTGGCTCATGATGGCACCAAGAAGCCCCGCGGCCGGGGAAGAGGGAGGGGCAAGAAAGCCGGGGAGGAGGGGGTTGAGCCAGGCACAGGCTTGGAATCCCTCAAACCACTCAAGGTAAGATGGGAATCTGAGGAGGCAAGATGTGCTTGTCAGCTAGCAATGCCTGGGATAAGAAGGAAATTTTGGAAAGAGCTCGGGGTAGAATGAACAGTAATAGAACATTGGCTTAACAAAGAGATTTCAGTGGAGAATTCAATGGTAAGGGAATGTAGGAAGCTCACGTTTATGCATCTATTGCACTGTCCCTGACCAACTGTGTGTTGATAAGTCTCAAGTACGAGTTTTTGCATCTGAGCCTTTGTCCTTGGAGATGATAGGACTTTAAATCTAAGCTTTTGCTAGCAAAGATTGTGCTGTGTTGCAGAATTACAGCATCTGGCTATTAAAAAAAGGGTAGATATTTTAGGTTTGTGAGGTTATCTGTGGTGATGCATCAGTCAAGTTGGAGGGTTTATTTGTACATGACCATGGTAAAATAATAGCTCAGGACTTTTGTTTCCTTAGGAACTGAATTAGTACAGATAGTGTTCATATTGATGATATATTGATGTTTGTACAGGTAGTCCTCACTTAATGACAAGATGCTTAGTGATCATTGGAAGTTACAATGGGCTTCCTCCCCCAGCTACTTAACAACCTGGTTCGGGAGTTCAAGTGGCTGCAAACACGTACACATACCAGTTACATAACCGAATTTGGGGTGCCTGGCAGTTGTCTCTCTTTTACAACCAGTTACAGTGTTCCACAGTCACATGACCACAATTTACGATGTTTTGTCAGTTTACAGCTTTTTGGGCAATAAGAATACATGGATTTACCATAAAGTTGTAAAATCGAGTCCAGTCATGTGAGTGCCCCGAGTTACAATTGTCATGACTTAGAATGGAAATCATGGGCTCCTTTAATGTCATAAGTCAAGGAGCACTTGTATTTCTAATACTATTAGCATGAAAGCTGGGTTTTGGGTAAGGGAGACAAGAATCACGACAAGAGGTTAGGTTCAGTGGAGGGTGTACCTGGGATATAATCATTTTACTGATGCAGGTAGTCCTCAACGTATGACCACAACTGAACCCAAAATTTCTGTTGCTAAGCAAGGCAATTGTTAAGTGAACTTTGTCACATTTTATGACTTTCCTTGCCACAAGTTAAGTGGAAAGTTAAGCAAATTAGTTAAGCGAATCACTATAGTTGTTTTATTAACACGGTTATTGAGTGAATCTCCTCATTGACTTCGTTTGGCAAATGGTCACAAAGAGTGTTCACATGACACAGGGACACTGCAACCATCATAAATATGAGTCAGTTGCTAAGCATCTGAATTTTGATCATGTGACTATGGAGATGCTGCAACGGTTTTGTGAAAAATGCTCATAAGTCACTTTTTTCAGGGCTGTTGTAACTTCATACAGACACTAAACGAACTGGTATAAGTCGAGCTACCTGTACAAATTTGCACTGCTAAATATCTGTTCGTTTGTAAATTAGTTTATTTTGTTTAGTACTTGACTTCATTTATTTCCATCCTGCTCTTCATTGTTGCAAAGATAGGTAAGTATGAGTTAAGGATTTTGGCACCCTGAACAAGACTGCCACAAAATTTTTTAATGGAGACTAAGCATAACTTTTGCCAACTTCTACTCTGTTGTGAAACAGGTTTCCCCCCCAGACACACACACACACACCTCCATCCCATCCAACGGCTTTGTTTATGTTGGCAGCAGCAGTGTTTCAGTGGGCACCAAGACACCACAATGACAGATCAGTGCTGTAACCAATTAGTGCTATGGAATAACATGATAGTGAAGGCATCAGGCACAGCTGTAATGACAATCTTCGAACACCTGCTAGAGACTTGCTGTGATTCATTGAGTTGGGGAGGCAAGTTGATACCAGATTGTATGAGGGCACCAGGATTCCAGTAGATAGTCTACGATTTTATGGGCTCATACGCAGCTGGGTTGTTTGAATTGTGCCACAATTTCCTGGTTTGTGCCTTCTCTTCCTGGTATTGTATTGCTGTAATTTCTTGAGAGATTTGTCAACAGTATGCAAATTTGAAGACATTTATTTATTAGAATTTTTTTATTTCTCCTTTATTAATTTATAAGTAGCTTAATGTGACAAACATAGAGTGGTGTGGTGGCCTAGTGTTGAAGATGTTCACCTCCCACTTGGAAGGTTGAGAATTCAATTGTAGGTAGCAGCAGATGTTTCTCTCCTAGGGCACAAAGGAAAAATATATGCTGTAAACCCCGCATAGCATCAGGAAGGGCATCTGGCCAGTATAAATGCTCTGCTCCATCCAGTTGCCCTGCTTCTACCCAGAATTAAGGGGTTGCATGGTCGATAAAAAGGGAGTTTTAAAGTAGCAAACAACAACCCTGTGAGGTGGTTTGGGCTGAGAGAGAGTCATTGGCCCAGAGTCAGTAAGCCAGCAAACAAATCAGTAATTTATTTTGATACCTGAATGTCTGGGTTCCCCAGTTGTACTTCAATGCAAAAAAGAATTATATCTCAGAGGCCTCTGCTTCTCTGTAAAATTATAATGGTAATGGGTTCGTGTTTTATTTATGAAAACATTTATCCTCTGCTTTTCTATGAACCACTCATAAAGCAGCATGCAATATTGGAAATAATCAAAAGGAAAACCAACTTTAGTACCTAATAAACAACTAGTAGGAGAAATAATAAACATGGTTTGGGGCCACTGACTGAAAAGAGGCTATTGAAAAAGAAAGGAGAGTCTCTGAATGCTATAGCAGAAAATGCCCTGCCTCATGTATCCATCTGTGACAGTTTAGCAATAGTAAGGAGACAGTGGCTTGCTGTTGAATTACATATATGAATAGATATGTACAGATAATCCTTGACTTACAACCAAAGTTGACCCCCAGATATATGTTGCTAAGTGAGACAGTTGTTAATGTGTTTTGCCCCATTTTGCAACCTTTTTTTGCCACCGTTGCTAAGTGAATCATTGCAGTTGTTAAATTAGTAACACAGTTATTAAGTGACTCTGGCTTCCCCACCGACTTTGTTTATCAGATTAAAAAGAGGATCACATGACCCTGGGACACTGCAACCATCATAAACACGAGTCAGTTGCCAAGCAACCAAATTTTGATCACATGACCATGGGGATGCTGCAATGGTTGCATGAAGAATGGTAATAAGTCACTTTTTTTCAGTGTCATTTTGCAACCTTGAACAATCCCTAAATGAACTGTTGTAAGTCAAGGACTACCTCCACAGAATGAAGCAATGCTAAAGGTAGCCTAGTCTCAGAAGTTTTTCAAACTTGACAACCTTCAATTCCCAGAATTCCTCAGCCGGCACGCCTGGAGAAAGGACAAAAGTGAAGTTGAACCAAGCATGATTAAATACAAGTTATTAATGCCTAAAAGGGCTCTACTGTTTTGCTTTACTCCTTTAATACACAGTCAATGCTATCCAACTGTTAAGCTCTTTCCATCTACCACCCAGTTGCTTGGGAAAAATAAATACCCAAATTCTTTTTAAAAATACTTCTAGTTTTGGAAGCCAAATAAGAAATAGGTATGTACGTAGTGCACTTCATTTGCATATACATGGATTTGATTGAAGGTCCACAGGAAATCTGGTGATAGCAAAAAAAAAAAGGATTAAAGAAAAAAGGGCCCTTAAGACAAGATCACTAGGATATCAAATTGCTCTCCATCTCCTCCCTTCCCTCAATTCCTGACCCTTTTCTTCCCCCAGATCAAACTGCCAGTCCCCAAAGGTTTGGAGGGATCTCAGTTGGAAGCTCCCACCCCATCTCACCAGCCCATCCAAGAGAGCAACTTGGATAGCAACCAAACGAGAGAGAAGATCAAACAGAAGATTAAGGAGGTGGAAGAGAAGCAACCTGAGATGAAGTCAGGGTTCATGGCCTCCTTCCTGGACTTCCTGAAGTCAGGCAAGCGTCAGACGCTGCCTTCCACTGCCATCTCCTCGGCAGCGACAGTTGGGGTCTCCAGTGCAGCAGTGCCTGTGGTCTCTTCTGCAGGCAGTCCATCCAAGACATCTCACCCACCATCGGCGACGTCCTCCCAGCCCCCGCCTCCCTTTAGCATGGCACCACCAATGCTATCTGGTGGTTTGGATGGACCTGAAGGAGATGCAGCTGGGCTTGTCATGAGTTGCACCAGCCCCTGCAAACGGCTTGACGAGGAGCTGAAACGTAACCTGGAGACATTGCCCTCCTTCTCATCAGATGAGGAAGATTCTGTTAGCAAGAACCAAGACCTGCAGAAAAGCATCTCCTCGGCCATCTCAGCGCTCTATGATCCCACGGACCGTAAAGATGGAGAACCCAGTGGTGAGTGCCTGACCCGCCCATTCTGATCCATGGCATCCCTTTTTGTGACTTCCGACTCTTATCATTACATGATAGTGTTTATGATGTGATGTTTCCTTTTAACAATGTTGGCAACATTTCTAGTGTTTGGTTGACGTTGTACAATCACTACGGCATCTTGTGCGGAAATTTATTTTATGTACTCCTAGGATTAATAAGGGTGCCTATTCTCATGCAGTCTAGGCAACTCACAACATTATTTTTTTAATAATTTGTTATTTTATTCAGAACGTTAAAATACAAACTCCAAAAAAGAAAAAAAAATTACAAAGATAAAACAAAGATAAATGCAGCATTAAAAAAGAAAGAAAAAATTACCCATGCCAAATAGATATACACACATATGTACAGTAGATGAACATAGTGACAAATTGGGATTTCTAACAAATCTGAACTGGATGGCATTCTACTGCAGTGCATTCAGCTTGTTTACTCCTGCTTAGTCTTCTCATTACAAGTAAATATATAAACAAGTAAATACAACCAGCATTAATTTGCTTGAAGGTCCACCTGGGGTTATGGTGAAATGCTCCCAAATAAGCTGGAGTTCATAAACCTATTTTGCAGTTGAGTTTTTAGTTGGTTTATAAATTATGGCTTATTTAAATTCACCCAAGGCATATAAAACTGGTATCTATATAATTTGCTTATCCACTAGCTTAAAGCGAGGAACAGAACTGGAGCAAATAAACTGGGTGCACTAATTTGCAGTTTATTTACATTTATGATGGATTAGGTAAGGATTCCTAGCTTCTTGTTACATGTGAGAAGTGCCTACATTTAATTGCACCTAACAGCAGAATTTAAATCTAACTAACCTGAGCAAATTAAAAATTAAATAAATTAAATGCAAGCATGGATGCCTGAAAAGTTGAAGGCATAGTAATATAAATATGTGGTATTATTAAGAGGTTGGTTCCTTCATTCTAAGCCCTCTACAACATGTGTTGGTAAACAATAATCAAAAGAATGTATCCTCAAATGCAAAGGGGTTCCAGAGCCAAAGAATGAATTTCCTTGCAGGATGACCTACTCCTGTTCTCTGCTTTGTTTCCTCTTGCAGATGTGCCACCGGTGGAGGTGAAAGTCCCTAGCCCTACTCCTTCAGTGGAGGCAGATGTCCAGCAGGAGCAACTACCTCCACCCATCTCCCCAGCCCCGTCACTCAAGGAGCCTCCCCCAATGCTTGAAGAGCTACCACCACCACCAGCAGCAGCAGTAGCAGCAGCAGCACTACCACCACAAGCATCTCCTGAACCCGAAGACCCTGAGGACACACAGCCTCTTCATCTGGCTAAGAAGCAGGAGACTGCAGCCATTTGTGGAGAGACGGATGAAGAGGAGGTGGAGAGTGGTGGGGAGGGGATCTTCCGAGAGCGGGACGAGTTTGTCATACGTGTTGAGGATGTTCAGGCTCTCAGGGTATGAAATGGATCTTGAGTATTGGCATGGGCATGTACATCAAACACTTCAAATATTAAAATGGAAAAGTATTGTACTCTTAAGCAGAACTAGATGACTTGATGCCTTCTGCGTGTTTTTGACTTCCTCTGTTGCTAGCTGCAGCTTGTGCAAAGGATTGTGGGAATTGTAATTCAGAATACTTGGAACATGCTAGTTGAGAGTTTTGGGTTTTTTGTTTTGCAAACTGGATTTTTCAACTCAGACACTAAGTTTAGTGTTGCAGCTCAAAAATGATTAAGAAAAGAATTTCTCAACAGTTGAAGTTTGAAATTCTAAACATAAAAGAAAACTGCAGAAAATATTTGAAGGAGAGAAAATGGTGTAATTAATATGAGGCAGTTATAAATGATAGTCATTGGAGATCAAACTGAATGTAATTGCACTTAGTTCCCATTGAGATCAGGATCAAAAAAATAACCACAGGTGAACTATAATTAAGTTCACTGGTCCTATATATGACTAGCTTAGTTCTAGATGCAACTTTAAAAGTTCATTTATTTCTCCAAAATTACTTGTAACTCCCCAAAGTTACTTCGTTTGTAAAATGGTATTGGATGGTTGATGACAACTATTGTATGATAGATAGATAGATAGATAGATAGATAGATAGATAGATAGATAGATAGATAGATTGATTAGATAGATAGATAGATAGATAGATAGATAGATAGATAGATAGATAGATAGATGATAGATAGATAGATAGGCAGGCAGGCAGGCAGGCAGGCAGGCAGGCAGGCAGGCAGGCAGGGTGACAGACGTAATGAAGAATCAAGTTAGCTCATCACTAATAGCCTCATACAGAAGAATAAATTGTGAAGAAATGCACTAACTCTGGGAGCTCTTTGTTGTCCTTTCATGAAATTCTTTTCTGCTAGGGAATATTGGCCAGAAGACAGTAGTTGAACTTATTAGTTGTTTAATACTTGACATCATTGTAACTACTCCTTTGTCCTTTTGTAGCTTGCACTTCAGACTGGACGGGAACCACCTCCAATCTGGCGAGTACAGAAAGCTTTGCTTCAGAAGTTTACACCTGAAATCAAGGATGGGCAGCGTCAGTTCTGTGCAACCAGCAATGTGAGTTTCCACTCCATCTACTTAAGTAGCATCATATCTCAGGGAAGCCAGAGCTTCAGAGATGAAAGGATCTCACCAACATGATAATATACCAAATCAGTAAATTAAAGTCAAGCTTTAAGCCCTGTTCTCATTCTTTCTTTTGCTGCCCCTCCCTTTCTCAGTATGCTTCTGCCATGATGGTAGCGCAGGGTCAAGCCAATGCAGAAGTACTTCTGGGTTTTTTTGGCCTGTTGATAAAAGAATAATTGTTCCCCGCACCCACCCAGTTTTCTTCTTGGGGTAGTCAAGTTGAGCAATTAGCTTGATCTATTATTGTGTTGTGCAAAGGACTTCAATTCCAGTCCCACTTGTTCCCTCATTACTTCCAGAAGAAAAGTTACAAGTGGGATGGTCTCCCCTCCCCTTTCTTTTCTCTATTCAATTCTTTATTTTCCTGCTTCATCCCTCAGTATCTGGGCTATTTTGGCGATGCCAAGAACCGTTACCAACGACTCTACGTTAAATTCTTGGAGAACATCAACAAGAAAGATTATGTCCGTGTCTGTTCCAAGAAACCCTGGCACCGGCCTCTGCAAGCTGTCAGGTAAAGAATTAGGAAGGGGGAAACATGTAAGGGAATCCCAGTTCCAACTGAAGGTGTAGGGATGTGTGTGTGTGTGTGTGTGTGTGTGTGAGAGAGAGAGAGAGAGAGAGAGAGAGAGAGATTATATAGGTGACTTCCATACAAGAAATTTTCTCATTTTTTAATTCTCAGTTATGTCACCTCGCACATGGGGATGATGATCTTCCAGCTTAGAGGGTAAAAGGGCTCAGCCTCTTTTTTTTCTTCTTCTTCTCCTGTCCTGCTTAATCTTAGAGTAGCTGATAAGGTTAAAAGGGGTGGGACTGGGTGCCTTTACTTCCCTCACCAGTTGATGCTTCTCTGGGGATCCTAATCCCTTGGAACACCCATCATCCCCTCTGATCCATCTTGAACAGTGAATTAGATTAGGCTGCCTGAACTTTTGTTATGTTGATATAAAGATTTCCAGGGCCTCACTATTTCACCGACTTACACTATTTCTTCATATTTCACTCAAACTCTCCTGCTGCCATGAACCTAACCTCTCAGGCCAGCTCTTAGTGCTCTGTTTTTCTGGTGCAGGAGACAAAGCCAGCCCAAGGCTTCTACCCCCAAGGTTCCAGTGACACCCAAAGTTGAAAAACCCGAGAAGCTGGAAGTCCCGGAGAGAGTTGAGAAACCCGAAAAGCTTATTAAGGCTGAGAAGCTCCCCAAGGCTGCTGAAAAGGTGGACAAAACAGAGAAGCCTCCCAAAACGGAGAAAGGGCCTAAGCCAGAAAAGGCCCCCAAGGTGGAGAAGTCTGAGAAGCCCACCAAAGCAGAGAAATTGGCCAAGGCAGAGAAGCCTCCCAGAGTAGAAAAACTAGAACCTCCTGTGCCCGTGCTGACAAAAGCTGCCCCAGCTGGTGGAGCTTCTAAACCCAAGTCTATGAAGCCAACCAAGGTGAAAGCTGAACCACCCCCCAAGAAGAGGAAAAAATGGCTCAAGGAAGCAGCATCTTCTTCAGATTCAGATTCCAGCCCTGACCAGCAGAGTGAGGAGGGTGAGTAGCTGGGTGAGGGGAGAAACATCACCAGTTTGATGAGCGTCATGACCAGGCAGTTAAGAAATGATCTGCCAAGAACAGCTGTAGTCCTGGGAAGGCAAGAAGTGTGGCAAAGCAAAGATCAAAAAGAAACTGTAAATTGACAAGGATGGAGAATCTGAAGCCCTCCATAGGATCCAAATTAGACCCAGCAGTTCCAGCCCATGAGAAGAAAAGAGACGAATCCTGGGGGTGGTGATACAGCCATTTTTGAAAGGCCACTGGTTCTCTGGGAGCCTGTGAAAGGGATCTTGTCATTAACCATAAAAGTTAGACAGAGGTAAATTATGGAAGGCTGATTATAGGGAGTAGAAAGAAGGGTTAGGATTAGAGTTAGCCCTGTCTACAGAAGTGAGGGATTATAGGCACTTCTAGAGGAGTTGAGGGAATAATGACTTTTCACTCTCTCCCCATCCTATTTTTGGTTAAACTGTATCTATAATCCAGTTCTTCTCAGCCTTGGCATATTTATTTATTATTTTATTTATTTTATTGGATTTCTATGCCGCCCCATCTCCCGAAGGACTCGGGGCGGCGTACAATCATAAAAACAATATAAATATAAATACTATACAATTAATATATGCAGACATCCACTCCCAGAATTCTCCAACCAGCATGCTGGCTAGGGAATTCTGGGAGTTGAAGTCAACATATTTTAAAGTTGTCAAGCTTGAAAAAAACTATATAATATAATCTTACATTATTCTCCATTTATTTGCTTACTAACCTATTCTGAATCTATTTGAAAAGCAGGGCTACAGATGTCTACCATAAGAAAATAATGCTCTATTTCCCATTTAGAGCGTGTGCCCACAGGCCGCATTCTCAATACACGAGCCATGAAGGAGATGTACCGCAGTTACGTGGAAATGCTGGTCAGCACTGCCCTTGACCCAGACATGATCCAAGCTCTTGAAGACACAAACGGTGCGCATTCTTGCGTAGAGGTGCTTAGATGGGCTCACGGGCCACCTTGAAATGCCACCGGCTTTTGTTTCCACAGGCCATTCTTTAGGAACTGTGTAGCCCTTCACTTTGCTGGGATCACTCGTGTTTTTTTTTTTCTTGATTGTGGCTAGCCTTCTGGAAATATAGAAGCTTTTTGTTCCTTAGCTATTCTTGCTTATGAAATTCCAGGGGCCAGAATCGGACAAGTGTATACGGCCTTGTTCTATCTTGCCATTGTAAGAACTGGAAATATACTGTTTTTTTAAAAAATACTATAAACATCTCCACATTCTTTTTAAGAGGCGTGATTTGCAAAATGCCGTATAACTTCCCAGCCTTAATCGGTTGTGACTAGGGAACACCACTGAACGTTTCATTATACTCCTTTCTGGCAGTCATTTGTATTACACAATGATATGAAGAGCTGATTGGGGGAGGGGATTCTCAAATTTTGTAGTCCCACAGCATTTAAAATGAGAAATGAAATAATGTGTAAAACTAAATAATAAGTAAATAATAAAGAAAACTCCCGTTGCAATTGGCAGATGTCTTTGACAGATGTCAAGAGCTTTGGGTTTAGAGAACAAAAAGTTCTCTAGTGTTCGTTCCTTGCTTTGCATATGCACATTTTTATGCTTCTCCAGGCAAAGCAGGAGTGAGTTTTAACAGTGCTTCAGTTTTACCTGCTGAAGCCTAATAAACTCCCCACCTGCAAAAAGTGCCTGAATTGTTTTCTTAGGGCTAGAGTAGTCCTTAAGCAAATGCTTATTCATAACATGTAGCATTTTGGAAAATCTGGTCCTGCCTGAAAAATTCTAACCTCTTCGTGGCATTTGAAACCTTGTGATCTTCCTTTCACTTGCTTGTCCAGAACTCAGTCCATTGCAGCTGGGTTTCCTTAGTGCAGGACACTGGCTGTCCATGTCCTGTATTGCAAGTTTCCTGTCCCTGCCCATCCTGGATGCTTTTTTCTTTCTTTCTTTCTTTTTTTTTTTGGTGACCTTTGCCATCTGTTTTGACAATCTTATCCCAGATGAACTTTATCTCCCGCCCATGAGGAAAATTGATGGGATTTTGAACGATCATAAGAAAAAGGTGCTGAAGAGAGTGTCCCTGAATCCATCGCTACAGGTACAGAAAGAGGGCAGTAGTAGATTCTGCTGTTCCCCAAAGACTGATTTTTGAAAAAGGGTATTTATTTTAAGTATATATTT
Source organism: Naja naja (assembly GCA_009733165.1). Classification (NCBI taxonomy): domain Eukaryota; kingdom Metazoa; phylum Chordata; class Lepidosauria; order Squamata; family Elapidae; genus Naja; species Naja naja. The sequence continues at coordinate 112,041,959 of CM019155.1, read as the reverse complement.
TGCTTTGTTGCCAAGATTTGGCTCACATATTTCCTTCTCATTCGCCTTCATAACAACAATGGGGAACAAGGAGAGGCCTTGAAGACCAAAATGTTTGTAACATATTCAGGAAGATTAAGAATCCAAGCCCTCGACTAGCAGCCCAGAGGGACTGCTGAATCCTGCTCTATATATAATTATGAAAACCACGTTTGAAATGAGACTCAATGCTGCCTTGGACATTTCAGTTGCACTAGCCATCTAAATGGCTTTGCAGTGTCGGCAGCTTTTTCAGGCGGGGTTGATATTATTCAGTTATATATGTGTCAGGATTCCAGCAATCAACTCATAAAATGTTTCTATGGTCTTTAATTTAGAGTTGGTAGGCATGCCAGAAATTTATATTGGCATTTTTTAAGAAATGGGAGTGAAATTCTGCTTAATTCCTTCATTGGATAAGATTTCAGTGATCCTATCCTACAAAAATCTCAATGAAATTTACCGTACGTCATGAATTTCAGGCATACTGTGAGGAGGGGGGATTTTATTATGAAGATCTATTGATGGTATTTAGAATTACTTTGCTTTAATATTTTTTATTTAAAGTGTACTCTTAGCCATAGAGATTTTTTACAAAATTTTACCATAAACAGGAGAGATTGATTATTCCATCTTTTTTGTGTATTAGTAATATATAGCGAAAGTCATATTTAACCTATTGGGAGGGCAATTTATACATGCAACTGCTAAATTATCAATTAGCAACTGCTGCAATTAACGTCGGTTAGGAAACTTTACAACCATCACATTTATGACCTTTGCAAGTCTGTGAAGCAAAGGAAAGCTGAAATAATCTCATGATCATAGGTTTCACTTAGCAACCGTGTTACTTAACAGTCAAGTTGGAAGTCCCAATTGTGGTTGCTAAATGAGGGCTACCTGTATGCCTTGTTGGAATGATCAGACCTGAGCTGGCTAAGAAAAGCCATTTCTCCCCATTCTGCTTAAAACAGTTTGTGAAACAAGATCTTCAAATACAGGGGGGAAAGAGGTTTCTTTGGTGTCACATTGCCTAGGCTATGGACATTCAGTGCATATTGGATTGAGAGCATTACATGATTTTCAGGATCTTGCACTATGGTCGGCTGCTTGAGTAGCCTTAAGTTCAATTTTTCTAATAAATGAGCATTCTGTTTAATAATGATGCTTCTGTCCGTTTCAAGGAAAGTCCTATGTTATATAGAAAGCAGTAGTTCTCCCTTTACCTCTAATTTGTTGTCTCTGAAGTCTTTTCAATGAACTACCCAACTCTATTATTTGAGGATGTCCCCATTTCTATACATTTTTAAATATATGATTTGTCTAATTCTTAAAATCCTGGGGTTTTGTAACAACAGAAAATGGAAATAAATGACCCGACAGATGGAGATTGTGAAGACGCTGCTTCTTCTCATACATTTATTTTCTTCTCTATTCAGGAGGCACTCCACATGTTTCCCCAACTCAATGCTGAGACATGCGATACCACTGTTAAGTTGCGCCCAGGTGGTGAACCTTACAACCGCAAGACTCTCAACAAACTCAAGAAGAATGTATCCAAACCACAGGTAAGTGTTGCAGATGAAGATGGTGGCCAGGCTCTGGTAAACTTACTCATTTTCATTGATTACTTCTATCTCTTTTCCATCAGAGAGCTCAAGGTAAGAAAAATGTGCTCATCTTCTTTTACACCCACAAATTGCAAGGTGAACAATAGATTCATTGGGCATTAAAGAGAATTTCATGACTGAGGGGTGATTTGAATGTGATTACTGGATTACGGGTTGATTTTTACTCTTTGTTCTTAATTTTTAAATTTCGTAATGATTGATTAGGCTTGTATTGGTTTAATGATTTTTTTTATTGTAATTTGTATTGGGTTTTTATTGTTCACCGCCATGAGTCCTTAGGGAGAGAGGGCGGCATACAAGTCTAATAAAATAAATAAATAAATACTGTCAGCTTTTGGTGATGGTCCACACAGGAAGGATATCCAGGCATATCTGTATTTGACACCAACTTGTTTAGCTTCACCTGCCTTCTGTTGAATTTAGGCAATCAACTATTTTTCTGGTGCTTGAGTACCAAGAAACAAGAAAATATTCTGAAAGTGCTTCATTCCAAAAGGAGATTATCTCTTCTAGCAGTATGTGGGGAAAAATGGAACATTGTCACATGACTGTGGTATAAGTGCTTTATTACTATTCCAAGCACTGTTTTCTGAGCTTGTCCTAAGAAGGAAGGCTGGAACCATTGAAAACAATCTTGTCTGAGGCCCAACTCCATCAGTCAGTTAAACTTATCAAAAGCCCCTAAGAGAACAATTAAAAATTAACTTCACCCAACACCTAGCTCCTGGGGCAAATCATCATCATCATCATTCTGTCCACTGTAAGATGAAGGCCTTTTCTGCATATTTCCAGCCAGTATGGTTTTGAGCTTCCCTTTGCCAGCTGAGCCCACAATACTTGCTGATGTCATTGATCCATCTTGTTTTAGGTCTGTTTTGTGGACACTTTTTATCAAGTCATTGTCAGTTCTGAGACTGATGTATGAACTTGTTATCATTAGTTTCATCTTCTTTATATTTAATTTTAATCCCATTTCTTTTACTGTGCTCTTTCACTATTTACACTGGGACTTGCAAGTCCTTTGCACTTGGGCTAACAGGGTAGTGTCCTTAGCATAATGCAAGTTATTGACATTTCTTTCTCCAGTTTTAAAACCATGCTCATCTACTGCGAATTCCCTTAATATATACTCAGCATAAAGGTTAAACAAATAAGAGGAGAGTATGCAACCTTGTCAAATTCCTTTATAAACTTTCACCATGTTTTGTCTATACCATCGAGATGTCTCTCTCTTGCCCTGTGTTCATTAATTTCCACTCCCAATTTCCTATGCCTGCCTGTCTCCCTTCTATCACTGTCCTCTTGACTGACCTGTAACCCATTGCCATTGTTGACCTTCACTGTCTTCTTCTCCACTGTTGCTGAGATGCATCCAGACAGTACTGCCGATGGTCCTTCAAGAGGCTGCCACAACACTATGAGATCTTGGGCATGCCTTGTTAGCAGTGGAAGGAAGAAGGCTGAGGTCAGCTGAGGGTAGTGTAGTGTGCCAGGATGTCAGAATACAGGGCAATCCAAAGGGCAGAGATGGGGGAGAGATAGGGAAAAGTTGAAACATTGTAAAATTGACTTTACAATGGCATTTTCATCCCTTCCTCTGTATCTGGCATTCTGAAATAGCATTGTCCATTAAAGATCTGATTCTGCAGCTTCATTCCTCTAACTCATTCTCCTTCATAGAAAGACCAGGCCCATTTATTTGCCCTATCAAAGTTCCAGGTATTGAGATGGGAATGGATCCATGCAACAGGCATCAAAGGATTTTAACTTTCTTAGTTTAACAAAAGCTGAAAAGAGAAGATGAGGGCTGGTAAAAACTTCCTAGATTTTAAAAAAATTAATCATTGAGACAAAATATTGAATATGCAACCTTAGAAGTTTATGGCTAATATAAAGTTGCTGAGAAATCAACATGGTGGTTTCCCTTCACACTTTGTCCTTATTGCTGACAGGAATTCAGTGTGGAGGTGGAGAAGTCCTTTTTCTATACTCTGTACCATTCCCTTCACCACTACAAATACCACACCTTTCTGCGTTGTAAAGATGAGGTAAGTAAAGCCTTAAATAAAGCCCATTTGGATTTGCAAGTTGTTTGTTAGATTTATATCCTGTCTTTTCATTCAGGAGCTCAAGGCAAGCACTCATAGTTCCTCCCATTTTTTTCCACAACTCTGGGACATAGGTTTTGCTGAGGAAGAGTGCATGGCCAAAAGTATGATTCGGTGGTTTTTATCAATGCCAGTGGTGTTCAAGTGGTACTCCAGATGTTTTGTAATTGCACCCAGGATGCCTATTGTTATTGGGAGTATTTTTGCTCTCTTTTGCCCCAGTTGTTCTACTTTTGTTTGAAGGTGTTCGTGTTTTATTATTTTCTCCAGTTTTTCTCTCTCTTCTATTCTGCAGAATAGGTACTAAAATATCCACTATCTAGACTATTCTGTCTTTCTTATCAATGGGTGTTAAGTCTGGACTATTAGTGGCTGATGCTTATCTGGGTTGATTTCTGATGTCCCAGAGCACTTCAGTATCTTCATTTTATTATTAAAGAAATTTGACATTTTTACCCAATTGTTGCAACCTTCTCAAGGGCTTAGGGTAGGTGAGGGGGCACATGTTGTTTAATGTGTTAAAGGTATCGTGACACAAACTAAACTGTTCCAAGAAAAGCTGCCCTTTGCAATTGATTGATGTTGATTTTGTTAAGGCTAATGGTGGTCAGAGTCACCTAATTTTAACTGACTCTCAGTGGCTCACAACAATAAAATAAAATAGAAAAAAAAGACTAAAACAAATACAAAAATAAATTAAAAATAACCACAGTATGGATGTTCTTAAATGAAAACATCCTCCTCTGCATCTCCATCACTAATATATAGAATTAGTGTTATGTATAAGCTGCAGTTTGTGAAAATCATTAAAATTGCAAATTGTAGCATTATGTTTAAAAAGTCTCAATCTTTAGTATTATTTTTATTAGTCTTGGCGCCAAAGACAGACTAATAAATTCTGGCTCTTTCTAGAAAGCTGCAAGCAGTTTCTACTTATTAGGGATGGCATTATAGAGGAAAATTATTTCATTTAAGAAAATCCGTATTGTGGTTATTTATTTATTTTAGCTATTTTCGTACTTCGTGACTCATTTTTTTAACCTTTTCGTTTCTCTTTTCTAGACAACGGCAATTGAGGGTCAAGATGAAGATTTGGGCCAGGAGGAGGTGGTGCAGCAGTGCATGCGCAACCAGCCATGGTTAGAGAAACTCTTTGACTCCTTCAGCGAGTTGCTGACACAGGCGCAAAGCAAATGTGTGTGACACCGTCATCAGAGCTACGCCCCAGGAGGGGCCGCCTAACGCCTGCCCCTCTGCAGAGCCAGAGCAGGAAGTGGGGAGAGGAAAGTTGAGGGGTATCATTACAGGCAACGAGTTCAGACTCAGCTCTCACCACCACCACCCCTTCCCCCTTCTCCTTGGGGGTTTCTTTTTTCCTTAATCAGGACACGGGACAGGCCTCTGCTATGGTGGTGGAAGGTGGAGGTTTGCTATGGCAGACAGGACACGTTGAAGAGGGTTCTCATCAAACAATTGGATGGTTGGAACACCCTTTTCCCTTTTGCCCTGGCTGTACAGAGAAATATTATTTATATATATAAATGTATAAATATCTAATTGAACAGCCTTGCTCCCTGCTCAGGAGGGGATTGAGAATAGGGGAACTCTTAAGGAAAGTCATAGGCATGGTAGTGTGGTGTGATTTAGAGTCGAAAGGCTTCTTGGTTTCTCACCATGGAGTAAGTTGACAGTAGTAAGATTGGTGAAAAGAGAAGGACCAGGTTCTCCTGGGGTTCTACCTTCCATCTCTTCCATCAAGAACTTTACTTCTCCTTAGGGAGAGTCGAGAATTGAGCGTGGGGAGGTGGTGCATTGGCCACCCTTTATACAGTGTCTAGCTTCTTTTATCCATAGTCTGATCAGGAAGTATGACCCCTATTCTCCAACAACTCTAATCCCATCTCTGCCAAATAACGGTTGTTTGGCGTGAAGGGAAGCCATCCATCCGTACACTAATAGCGATCACTTCTATTTTTGCTTCTAATAGGAATATTTATTGCCAAGCTCCTTGTTCCCAATTACAATTGGTAGCACCAATTTTCTCTGTTTCTGGAGAAACCTCCCTTTCTCCCCCCCCCCCCCTTTGTGTTTTCATGGGGCAATTGCTGCTGGAAGATTCACTTTTTTTGCCATTGAATTGGGGATTCTAGCTCATTTGGGTATGTGGAACTTTCCCTATACTTTCTGAATAGAGAGCAGTATATGGGCAGGGGAGAGCCTTGTGACATCCACAGCAACCTGCCTAGACTGTAGCAAAACTTCTGAAATTCCCCAGATTTCACAATAAGCCCCCGCTTGAATCATGGAGGAATTGTACAAAGGACTTTAGATAAGTCCCTTCCCCAGTGGTAGATCTGCACTTCTTTGAGGGAGGGATAATTCCCCCCCCCCATTCTCCCCATATTACAGTGTCTGAGAAGGCAGGATTCTCCCTCCTCCTCCCTGCACCTGTATATACTGTATAGGATAAAAAAAAGTCTATGTATCATATTGTATTTGACTAACTTGAACTTAATGATGCGCAGGAGTTTCTCTCTCTCTCTCCCTCCCTCTCTCTCTCTCTCTCCCTCTCTCTCCCTCCCTCCCTCCCTCCCTCTCTCTCTTTTCACCTGTAGCTGTGATGTTCTTGGTTTCGACTGAAACTTTCATTAGGAGGTTGTTAATTTTTTTATCATTGTTGTTGTTACTGAGGGGGGAAGGGAAATTTTATGTCCCCCACCCCAATCTGCCTCCAAAACAAAACTCCCTCTCCAACCCTAAACTGAAATGATAAAATAAACTCTAATGAGTCAGAGGATGAAGATCTTGTCTTAATTGCCCTTTCTTCAATTCCCAAGTGGGCTCTCCATCCCTCAACCAGCTATCCATTCTCTTACGTGTGTCTGTTCCCCCCCCTCCCATCGCAAGTAATCTTTCCCATTACAGATCCTCCTTGACTTAACGACTATAGTTGAGCCCAGAATTTCTGTTGCTAAGCAAGGAAGTCATTAAGTGAGTTGTGCCCTTTTTTGCCGCAATTGTTAAGTGAATCATTGCAGTGTTAAGTGAATCATGTGGTCGTTAAGTAAATCTGACTTCCCCCTTTGACTTGCTTGTTGGAAGCCAGCTGGAAAGGTTACAAATGGTGATCACATGCCTCTCTGGGACAGTGCAATTGTCAAAAATGCATGCCAGTTGCCAAGCACCTGAATTTTGATCACATGACCATGGAGATCCTACAAGTCATAAGCGTGAAAAATAGTAATAAGTCATTTTTTTTCAGTGCCGTTGTAACTTTGAACGGTCAGTAAATGAATCATTGTAAATCAAAGACTACCTGTACATCAAACACACACTTTGGCCAACCATTAGCATTCCTCACCCCAGATCTTCCTCTAACCTCCCAAAGCAATCCCTTACTTGAATGTAGATCTTCCTATGTCAGATTCCCGTCTTCTTGCTAAAGTCTACCTCATTCTTCCTCCATTGCTGTTTCTCCCTCTTTCATACCTAGTCACTTGTTTGAGGTGGGCGGCTGTATAAATTGAATGAATGAATGAATGAATTTGACTTCCCTTCCCCCATCAAATCATCCTTTATTCCTAGCCCATCTCTAGAGCTGTGTTCCTCCTTCATCACTAAACATTCCTCCATTTGAATTGTCCTTCTGTTCTTAGAAGAACTTTGATCTTTCCAAATTTGTGGGGTTTTTTTATGCCAACCCAAATCAACAGGCGTTACGGAAATTGCTCCACTATTTTTTTTTTCCAATTTTGGGTATCGAGGGAGATGTGAAAAGGTACTTCAAGGATAGTGGAGAAATAAATTCCACCTCAGAATTGGTGTTCTCATCATAAAGACCTACTTCAAACAAATCTCTCCCTGAATCAGCAAACACAGAAATGTATTAAGACCTGTTTGGTTGCGTAGGTCAGTGTCCCCAATGTATGTACTCAGTTACTCTTGGGTCTCATTTGGTCTCCTCCCCTCTTTATTTATTGTGGATGAAAAGGCAAAGTTGGCAAGTGTGTATGTACAGTAAGTATGCATGGCTGAGCGGGGAGATGGAATCTGGTAAATGAGCCCTAAGCAAAGGTTTTAAAGGGGAGAGTGGCCTGGTTTGAGTATTTTGATTTAAAAAAAAAACATCTTTCCCTGATAAACTGAGTTATTGGTAGCTGTTGGCCATTAGAAGTGATGGATTGTGACAGGTAGCCGAGTGTGGAAATGGGATTAGCTAAACATGGGTTTGGGGAAATGAGAGAATAGTGTTGGGGGGAATCTTTCATATTACAGGGTTAATTTTAGAGGGACCTAGAGCCTTGGCAGTTCTTGGGACAATACGCCTGCACCATCAATTCCATGCAGAACCTTGCTAAACCATCACACCCAGTTGGAGGGACAGAGTAGCCAAACAAGAGCTCTCAGAATTGGACCGGTCCAGCTCTGAGTTGATTAAGGACAAGTGCAACACACACACACACACACACACATACACACAGAGACATGTACAGCTCAATTTCCTGTGACAAAAAGAGACTTTCCTCCTCCGCCACCTACCCTTATATTTGGATCTTGAAAGGCCCCCTTTTTTACGACGTGTATTTCTGTGTATCTTGTTCGCGCCTCAAGGGTATTGTTCTGAGATATGGGATTTGTGTTCTGTATTATTGGATGTTCCTATATATTTTTATTGTTTATTATTAGTGTCAGACGTTTTTTTCTCTCAATATGTAAAACTCACATTGTATACTGTGTACACAACAAAATGACAAAAAAACACTTTTCTTTGCAAAAATCAATTGCCTGAAGCCGAGTTTTGTTCATTTGGTTGAGACTTGGGTGGCCATGGGAAAAAGGAGGGCAGTAGTGTTCTAAAATAATGATGGGAGAAACCTGCCTAAGTCTGTTTTTTCCCATTGAAGCATGAAACACTGGCTCTTAGTCTCAACATCTGGATGGTTTCATCCATAATCTGAAGTTTACATAATCCCTTGCTTAATGTTTTCCTCCATGCAATCCTTAAAGGGTATTAGAAACATATTCCTGGTTCTACTTTTTATTTACTGGACTTTCCTATCAGATGGAAGATTATCCATACCATCATATCAAGAGCTGCACCTGCCATGCAGAATAGCAGTGCCATTTTATTACACAAACTAAAAAAACCCTATGTAGCTCAGAGACAATCTGTCCAGTAGTGTTAACAAAACACCATAAACTTTCTTTGGTCATTTTCTATGTATTTTCTATTGGTACTATTCTATCTGTGTGTTTTCTGAGGGTCAATTTCAAAGGCACCTCATTGGTCAGAATCTGTTAGAAAATTCTATTGCCAGTGGTAGCTTCATGGATACTTTGTATAAATCTAGTCCTCGATTTATAACTGGTTGTATAATGACCATTGAAGTTACGACAGACCTCCCCCCAAAAACTACTTCTGCCCTTTTTTCAAAATTGGATGGCCACAACTCTGCCCCTCAGTATGGTCACTTGAACACATTTTACCCATTTGGCAACCAGTTCACCTTTACAGCCTTTTGTAGTATCCTGCAGTCACATGACCACAATTTATGATATTTTTGGTCGGTTCTGGCATTTCCAATTTCACATAAAAATCACCCATGGGGGGAAGAGATTCACTTAACAATTGGGGTATTTATTTAATGACTGCAACAAAAAAACATTGAAAAATTAGGTCCAGTTACATGATACCTTAACAACTGCTACAATTTACTGTTTTTTCTCTATGTAAAACTCACATAGTATACACAAATTAAATCAAAATGACCTTATGTAACTTCTACACAACTCCACTACTAAGATGCCAATTGATCATTGCTCAAGAAAATCACGATTTGTAAAGATTGTGCGGAAGTTAGAAACTTGTTCTAGATTGCAGAAAGCATTTTTTTTAATCTGGGAGAAATTACAGTTTTATGTTTATATCTCCAGGGCTATCATAAATCACTAAACTCTAATACTGAACGTCCGGACTGATTAGTAAAGAACACATATAATTCTCCATGTTAATTCATACTGGGTCATTACAAATACTTTTTAATATACTATAAACTTTACATTTCCAAAATTTTCCCCCACCCAAGCTTTCTGTATATAAAAGTGCATACTGTGTTTCATTTCATGCATAGACATGTTAAATTGTCTCACAGGCAATTCAATTATAAAATTTATAGCATTCTCTATATAATTAAACATACACATACATGTAGTATAACAGAAGTATGCATTTTATTAAAAGTACCCCGCCCCATTTTTTTAAGATGAGGAAACTTGTTCTACCGAAGAGTTTGTCAAAGTATCATATAAAGGCTGATGGATATGAGAAATGGCAACCTTTTATTGGCCATAAGCCTCACCCGGGAACACAAAGGGAACAGGCCATAAGCCTCCCTCACAAAGGGAACAGGCCCAGAAATTTCTCAAGGTCCCCGATCCCATACCCCTTCCTACTTGTTGGACAAGTTAGTGCTTTGTAGAGTTAACACTACAAGATTGACAAAGTTCATATAGCGTGTACTTTTTTTCACACAATAAGCTGTGATCAAGCAAATAAAACTCTATTGTGGCTTAGTATATCAGCTTCCTTAGTCTAGTGTGTTGCGCTTTTATATGTGCTTGTTATGTACCACCACAGTAAAATTACACACTGATAATGGGAATGTTTCCCGTTTATTAAAATTATGGTTAAGTCATACATTCTCAAGCTATGGCCATTTTGTCATTTAATAAGTTTTTAGTTTCACTGTTGTGTCGTGCCTAGGTGCACACATATGTATGCATGCTCCTTTTGGCCTTTGTATCAGAAGTTCCCTAACTTTCTTGGTTCAGTGCCATTTCAGAACCATTGCCTTAATAGAAACAGCACATTTACAAGGATACTATGGGATATTTTAAATTACACTGATGGAGTCTGTTAAATGTCGTTGCTTCCTTTAGAAATTTAAAATATCCATAGTGCCTTGTGAGTTCACTTTGGCACTATAACACATTTTTGTAACTGTAGCCTTGTAAATTAATAAAGAGGCTCTAGTCTATGAGGGCATATCAGTTTAATTAAGTAATTAAGGGGGAAACCCCAGGTTTTAGTATATAATCTTTGCTCAAGAGACTCTTTGGTGTTTATAACTGGAATGCCATGCTCTGCAGCATGGTAGAAGAATAGAAAACAAGATACCTATACTCTTGACATTCAATACATCCACTCACTTTATAAACTGCGAAATATTTATATTCTGGGAGCATCAGTAGATACATAAGTGAAGGCTGTCTCTCAGGATACCTTCTCAAGTTATGCACGTGGTCTTGCTTGCTGAGAATGTTTTCTATATCTTGAATATTGTCCAAGGCCTAACATTTTCCCCTTCATTTTTCCCATATCTACTTGGTAGAGTAAGGATGACTGAGAGGTAGTAAGTGTCCCAGCAAGCTTCTATAACTATGACCAAAGAGATCCAGATTGAACATGTTAACCACTATCCCACCCTAATACCATCTGAGAATTGTAATATTAACATATCTGAGGTCTGGGGAAGGTGATGGTGGAAGAATTAGACAATTGAAATGATAGATGGAAGTGTTGGAATAGCATGCAAGAGAGCAAGGGATCCATTGCAGGAAACACCACCATTTATTGGCCTGATGGCAATAGCCAGTTCTCGTTTAGGCTGCAGTTAATGACTGCTCACAAATTTGACAGTAATAGTCAGTAGTAAAAAAAAATCATTTTCTGACCCATGTGCACACACGACACCAAATTTATGCACTGACAACAATGCACGCTGGAGAGTAATGCTGGCAGTGCTGTGCAAGAGAACTTTTTTTTTTCTGAATGAGACAGAATGAGTGATCTTTGCAGCATTTCTCTATGTCCCATGGTTCACTTAGTTATTATTTTGCTCAGCGACCATTTTTCTGCAACAAATTAGTTACTAAACAATGCTTTATTTTGTAATTGGCCATACCTATCACAGTAACTGGTTTGTGACTATGTGACTCTCACAATATGGTTGCCATATTGTGAGAGCCGTCACAATCTTCTGTTAAAAAATCTAAGAGTTGGCTAGCTCCCTCAGACTTTGCAAAATTCCTTCCTATAAAGCATTGTTTTTCAAACTTGGCAACTTGAAGACTTCAGCTGCTGGCTGGGGACTTCTTCTGGGAATAGAGATCCACACATTCTGAAAATTGAAGTCTACACATCTTAAAGTTGTTAAGTTTGAAAAACGCTGCTATAAAGTGTGCTGCTTTTCTAGTCCTGCATCAGGAACAAAAACGTCAATACTGGCAACTTGCAAGGCAGTATAATTGTGTCTGCAGCTGCTTCCCTTGCATTTTGGCCGAAGTGTGGCTTAAGTCTGTAAGCTATGGTTTTTAAAAAAGGAATAGAAAAATTATAGTACCTTTCAAAATGCATTTGTACCATGTCTTTCAACATGTAGATATCAGTGTATGTTGGCTAAGCTTGCCCTGAGCTGCAGTGAAATAAATGATCCTTTGCAGTTGATTCCTATTCTTTAATTCATTGTATCAGTGGACTGCCACTGAAATTTACAACCCTGTACCTCTTTTATCTAACTGCATAGATTTTCTGCCCCTTAGCAAAAAGGGGCACCTTTAAAGCAATTTCCATGAAAGAACAAAGGAGGGCAAAATAGCAAACAAAACTGAATGCATAACCCATAGATTCAGGATATGTTGGAAGAGAAGAACGCGTCTAGTCCCTGCTCTGTTCTCAGTTTACAGACTCCTATGCAACAAGAGAAAAATGGTAATACATTTGTGTAAGTAAAAAATACACAGTGCCAGCCCTAATTGTAGTAGGAGAGATGGAACGAGGAAAATCCTGCTCTATCTTCTTGGTTGGAAGGAATCTGAGCCCTCTCCTCTTCCTCTTCCAGGCTGTGTGGCTTGATGTAGGATGGCAGTTACAGAATGGAACAAGGGCAGCTTTTGCGATCCTTCTTTTTGGGGTGAAAGGCTGGGGCAGGGGGAGATTCCAACTCATGAAACCTCCTGCCATAAAAAGAGAAAAGAAAATTGGAGTGAGCAAAGGAAACAAGGCGTTAAATAGTGCATGCTGTATCACATTACTTTGTGGAAAAGTTCTTACATAAGATAAGCACCACTTGAAAAAAACATTATTTATATCCCTGGAGGGGGGGCAATTGCTATACCACCCAGGAGGCTGTATAGTCGGAAACAGTATACTAATGCTTTGGGCATCCAACAGATGATGACTGTTCCTTTGGACTACACTGTGTGAGGTTCCAGGAAAGTGCTGGCTGGAATACAACCAAAATCACTCTCATCCACTCACTACTCTGGATAGCCCTTTATTGCAGACCACACAAAAAATTCAAATCTTTAGCTTGTGATTCCAGAAATGGTAGGCAATACTCCTCAATGATTCATGCTGAATGATACAATTCTAAATACAGGTAGTCCTTGATTTATGACTGTAATTTAGCCCTTAATTACGGTCATTAGTCATGCTGGTTATCAAACAGGTCATCACATGACCAACACAATTTTATGACCTTTTTTACAACAATCATTAAGCAAATTACCATGGTTGTTAAACAAATTAAGTGAATGCCATGGTTGTTGTGTGAATTCATAGTCCACAGTGGGTGCTTTTTGCTGGGAACTGAAAGTAAATGACGGTTGTTGGCAAAAAATGGAGCTTGACAGTCACATGACCATGGGACACTGCAAATGGCCATAAATGCATGCCAGTTGCCAAGCTCTTAAAATGCAAGCACATGACTCCAGGTGAAGGGGGCTTCAAAGCTGAGTATAAGTACCTTTTTGTTTTGGTCTGCTGTGACACTGAACAACTACTAAGTGACCAGTCATAAATCAAGGGCTACCTGTAGAAAGCAAGACCCTACATCCTAACAGATTTCATAGCAGAAAACTCTATTGTCCACCCTTGCCAATGCAATTCTTAGTGTTTTGATCCACATTCCTCCTTCTTTGGAATGTTTACTGAGTAGCCATATGCGCTTCCCAGGCCCAAATTGGGATTTTGGTAGCTGAAATGTAGCCACAGTCTGAAATATCAGGCAGAAAGCTGCATCACAAAAGTAAGTTGATGGATCACTATCTGAATCTATAAAAATATATAGAATAGCTAATATTGGAAAATGTATGTGCATCAGGTCAATTAACAGTGATTAATTTCATGTGGTCTTCAATCTGACATTTTAAAGGCCCTTATAAGTAAGCATCAAGCAAACAAACAGGTTTCTGTTCCAATCAATCTCTACAGGAAGTCAGAGAAGGGAATATTAGAAAGAGAGGAAAAGAACATCCTTTTTGTCCATTAACCCCAGTCTATGGAATCCTATTTCCCAAAGAGTTTATGCTTCATCTCAGCTCCCCCAGATTTGAGGAGAAGACTGAAAACCCATCTATTTCACCCAGTTTTTAACTAATAAACTGATTTTATCTTAGCAGTATCGTTTGTAATTTTGACTTGATTTTAGTTGTGTTGACTTTTTTTTAATTACTGTCAACTACTTTGAAAATAGTCTGAACAGAAAGACAAATTTTAAACTACTTAGAAAGAAAGAAAGAAAGAAAGAAAGAAAGAAAGAAAGAAAGAAAGAAAGAAAGAAAAGAAGCAAATATTTAATCAGAAAAAGCCTTTGTGAGGGATGCTGTCCTAGAATAGAGGTTTTTGTCCCAGTTTGGGGGAGTTTCAGTTCTTTCACAGCATTGGCTTCAACCACAACTTCCTTCCTCTTACCTGATGGCACGGACCAACTCATAGAAAGACTCATCCACATTGAATCGGACCTTTGCCGAGGCTTCCATGTAGGGGATTTGGTTCTCCCGAGCAAAGTAAAGAGCCTCCTCTTCAGTTACCTGCCAATAAGGGTATATAAGACCTTAATACAGAAATACATGAAATACAGCAGCATAAGGAAGAAAAATTATTATTATTTAACTATAATATGAATATAATATAATATTCACAGTCAGAATAGGTATAACCATCACCAATTGCATAGTTCTAGTCCAGGGGTGTCAAATTCAATTTCACTGAAGGCCGCATCAGGGCTGTTGTTGACCTCAGGAGGGATGGGCAGGTGTGGCCAACTGGGTGGGTGTGGCCAATGTGGTAGGCATGGCCAACTTGACGCCATTCCCCAAACTGCTGGCATGTTTCCTCTTCACATTGAGTAGACCAGGCCAAAGTCATGCTGGCCTGATTTTTTCTCTTCGCATTGGGTAGACCAGGATGGCCCCGGAGGCTGAATCCAATCACATTGCAGGCCAGATGTGGCCTGCAGGCCTTGAGTTTGACACCCCTGTTCTAGTCCTTTGTTTGTTGAGCTAACACAAAATGTAAAGATGTAATATAAAGATGAGAAACAAAAGAAGAAAGGAGTGTTGGGAGGGATAGAGGGATCTATCATGCCTTTTTGTTCCCCTATTTTTGCAATGCTTCTTTCCCTAAATCAAGATGATTTTTCTCATTCTCTTGAAATTTTGGGCCTTAACTGAGGAAATTCTGTCTATCCGATGTTGATAAATATATGACTTGAGAGGTGGAGGATTTGATAATGTCAGGAGGCTCCATGATTAGGATGTCAACAGGCTGACTAGGTCCAAGTACCAGGTTCTCTTAGGCAATTTTGGAGCTGTCAGTATAAGCTCCACTTGTCAATCTTTTGCAGGCTTCAGAATCTGGGAGGCTAGTGGACACTATATAGAGTGATATGTTTTTGGGACAAGAGCCACTGACAACATTTCTTACTTCTGCTCCTTGGGTTCAGAATCATGAGATGAATTGTGAGAAGGTCCACTACTGCTTTCTTGAAGACCAAAGAGTGTGTGTTTGAAACGGTATTCACTAAAGTCCAGATCTTCAAGGCTGAGCCAATATTTTGCCAACTTCTGAATCACAGCAATGATACATTTTCCTTTCCTTGGTTCTGTGTAGGAGTTTGTTTCCTTCTTCATCAGCTATCTTAACCTAGTTCCTCCCTTTCTCCTGATATAGGCTTTGAAGGTCCTGCTAAATTACACTACCCCATTTGCAACTCAGGGGTTCTCCTAGATTCATGACTCCTGCTCAAAGAGCAGGAGGTACCTGTGCCTTGCTCCAGTTTCTGCACCAGCCGTGACCCTTCCTAGATCACGACTCCCTTCTTACTCAAACTCTATTCATCCTTCTTACTCAAACTCTATTCATCTTTCAACTGAACTACTGCAAAATGCTCTACAATGGAGCTACCCTTGGAATCCATTTGGAAGTTTAAGCTTTTTCAAGTGTGGCAGTGAGAGACATCTTCGGGGGCCCTAGAATGTCCCATATTAAGTCCTGCTGGAAGAAGTCCATCCCACTCGTGCAAACAGACAGGGCCTATTGTGAACTCCAACTATCGGGATTGAGAAGAAGAACCTTCTCTTCTGTTGTGCTCTCCCTTTGGAACATCCTACCCCACAAGGAGAGAGAGCTGCCTCTACCTCCTTATCATTCCCGAAGAGCCTGAAGACCTGGCCCTGCTAATTTGCCTGGGTCCCCAATGGGGGAGGTGGCTACTAGATTGATAGCAAGCCCCACTTCCTCCCTTGCTGCCTGCTTCCCCACCACCCATCTTCTATGCTCTCATCACTATCTTCTCATTGTTTTCTTCTTTATTCTATTGTTCCATTACTTTACTACTGTTATGTTTAAACTTCTTTTCATTTCTCTATTTTATTGTTGTATGTTGTAAGCTACCTTGAGTAGCCCCATGACAAGACAGGCAGCAAATAAATTTAACAAATTAAATAATTAAGAAGATATGCTGCCTTTTAGAAGAGACTGGAATCTGAGCTAGTCATATTGTTTGTCGTAACGAGAAACATGTGACAGCCTTGAACTTCTTCCCACTAGGTTACTCAAGAGTATGACCCTCACTTCTTCAGCCTGGTGTATCTGATGAGTTTGACCAAATGAGAGATCCATACTCTCTCCATAGCTTTAAATAAAACTTTGAGGAACTGTCACTTGAGGAAGCTCCTCAATTTTTCTTTCTTTTTTTTAACATATTTATTTTCTTTTGTCAACAAAAATAAAACAGAAAACAGAAAACTGAACACCCAACACTAAGAACGAAAAGAAACAAAAACTTGTGTACAAAAAAAGAAAAAGAAAAAAAAATCCCAAATGTCAAATAGATCTAACATTAAACATAAAAAATCCACCCTGAATAGATGCTGAAAAATAAAAGAAACCTAGCATGTTCTCCTCCCCTTACAAAACAGCTCTACAAATAGTTATAAACTTTCCCATCTGTATTTTAAATGCTATAATAAATAAATAAATATCTTAGATGTGGAAATCTGTCTAAATAATCAAATCAACCCAACATCTAATCATGATATATCTATAAAAGAAAATAAACTATAAAAGAAAAAACACTGAACAGGTTAGCCCAAACTTTACACTAATCTGGAGCTCCTCATTTTTTCTAGGAGTGCCAGGATTTTGGAGATTGGACTACTGGATTCCTGGCAGGGAAGAGACACATCTATTGGTAGAGTCAGAGGCAAAATCATGCCCAGGATATTAATATTATCCACTCAATCCAAGCCATCCTCTGGCCTGGAGATTAATGAGAATCATAAGGCTTGGGTGTCTGCTGAGAGCAACTGATAGAACTAATGCCTGGATGGTCTCCTGCAGTGGTGGGATTCAAATTTTTTTACTACCAGTTCTGTGGGCGTGGCTTAGTGGGCATGGCTTAGTGGGCATGGCAGGGGAAGGATACTATAAAATCTCCATTCCCACCCCACTCCAGGGGAAGGATATTGCAAAATCTCCATACCCTCCCCATTCCTGGGGGAAAGTTGCTGCAAAATCCCATTCCCTCCCCACCCCACTAACCTGCTTTCCAGCTCTGTTCTCCTGTGCAGGGCAACAAAAGAAGACCCAGCCAATCAGCTGGGACTCAGGAGGCATAGATGGGGGCGGGGCCAGTCAGAGGTGGTATTTGTTGGTTCTCCGAACTACTCAAAATTTCCACTATTGGTTCTCCAGAACTGGTCAGAACCCGCTGAATATCGCCTCTGGTCTCCTGTCTCTCCTTTGGAAGGAGAATAAGGTCTATCCGGTGCCAATATACTTTGGCAGTGCAAGAAGGATGTTCTTGTTTCCAAGCCCAGATTCTGATCAAGGTCCTGCCAGCAGTCATTGCTTAATCAAGGAGAATTGGATAAGAATATGAGTGTATTTGATGAAATATGCAATGGGCTAGGGCAGTCAAAACTATGAAAATGTATGACAGGCTCAATGGCTTCAATTGATACCAGGTGCCATGATATTTGCATCTCAGGAACTTCTTTATCGGGAGGATAAATTGAAACGTGTAGGTAAATTTATTATATGTCCATGGTCAACTAGATAATTAAGCCTGTGTTAGAGTATATTCATTAACTGGCAGAAACATGGTTAACAAAATAAGCATGGCAAAAGACCAGCCAAAGGGAGTTGACAGCCTGGGTGTGGTTTGGCTTTGTGTGCTTTGCTGAGAATTGAAAGTGAAACTAACTTGCTTGCTGAAACTGAGTTCTGCTCTGAGCTGCTGTTTGTGTTTTTACTGATGTTATGCTGAAAGAATCTACAAATGGTATTGTAAACTTTACTCATATTAATATGTTTATAAAGAAGTTAATTATTCTGCTGATCAGTCTGTGTTTCCTGGAAGTGAATTTATGCTGCAAACTCTAACAGCCTGCAACTATCTAAGGCAGGAGCGTCAAACTCAATTTTATTGAGGGCTGCATCAGGGTTGTGGTGGACCTTGGGGGGGGGTGCCTGTGGCTGTGGTGGGAGTGGCCAGTTTAATGTCACTCATGTCAGGGAACACCTGTGGTGGCCTAAGCGGGGCTATAGAGGAGGGAAACCTTCCTTCCTTCGCCCTTTTCTTCATTTTCCTTCCCTCTTCCCTCTCCTTTCTTTCTTCTTCCTTCCCCTCTTTCCTTCTTTTTTCTTCCTTGCTCTCTTCCCCTCTTTCCTTTTCTTTTTCTTTGTCTTTCCTCTTTCCCCTTCTCCTTTGCTGTCCCTTCTTGGATGCTCAAATGCAAAAGGGGAAACATTTCTTGATGCCTCCTTGCCTTCTGACAAAATGCCACTTTTGCTAGTAGTTTGTGGCCACTTATAATACTGAAAACAAACCAGGCTGTTTATCCCCTGCTTGCATTTAGTGGGGGTGCCCACAGGCAACCGCACAGCAAAACTCTCAAAATGGTGACTATGATAGTTGATCAGAGCTTCTCTGCTTTTTATGTACAACAGCTTTAGCGTTTAGGAACAGAGCTAAGTTAGTTGCTATTCCAGGCTCTCCTATTAAAAGGACTCTCCTCCTCCATGGTCTAATTCAGAGGTCCCCAAACTTTTTGGCACCGGGCACTGGTTTCATCGAAGACAATTTTTCCATGGACTGGTGTGTGTGTGTGCGTGTGAGTGTGTGTGTGAGAGAGAGAGAGAGGGAGGGGGGGAGAGAGAGACTGTGACTGAGACAAGTGTACAATTTTGAAAGAGGCACAGACAGAAGTGGTAAATTAAATAGTGAGTGAGCCATGCACAGAGTAAAATAAGTGTGGGATTGTTACTTAAGGACTGCCACCAGATGATTTTGCTCCAGTCCAGAGAAAAATCAGAATAAACACACAGGGAAGATTTCACTAGAAAGGACTTTCTTTTGCTCCAGGGGAAAATCAGAATAAAGACATGGAAAAGTCTTTACAGGAAGAGGCTTTTTTTTGTTCTGCTCCAGAAGAAACCCCCAATCAAAGACCCGGTGAAGCAGAAAGAGGGTGAATGACCACCACCTGCACTTTTCAATGGTTCAGCACAGTGTTTCCCTTCCAGATTAGACCTGTGAGTTTCTGATTCTAAGAAAGTGGGAAGGAAGATGGGGAAGAAGAGATGATTCTAAACCTTCCAGCAAAACAAACTGAAGCCCAGCAGTCTTGGAAAAGGTGCAAATGAGACTCAGCGTTTGCTTAAGAGAGGAAATAGCAACAGCAGTAGCACTTAAAACTTATATACTGCTTTATAGTGCTTTACAGCCCTCTCTAAGTGGTTTACAGAGTCAGCATATTGCCCCGAACAATCTGGGCCCTCATTTTATTGACCTTGGAAGGATGGAAGGCTGAGTCAACCTTGAGCCTGGTGAGATTCAATCTGCCCAATTTCTAGGCAGCCAGCAGTCAGCAGAAGTAGCCTGCAGTACTGTACTCTAACCACTGCGCCACCGTGGCTCGTACCACCATGGAAAAGTAATTTAATTTAATTTAATAATGGGATTTCTATGCCGCCCTATCTCCCGAAGGACTCAGGGTGGCTTACAACAATAAAAACAAGAATACAAAATTTAAAAAAACTATTAAATAAGAAACACCAATACTCATATTAAAACATTAAAACCCACAAACAATTTAAAACACTTAAAAAACCCCTTCAGTCCAGGTTGGCCGATCGAGAAAGCCACGTCTTCAGATCGCGATGGAAGGATCGAAGGTCAGGGGCCAACCGGAGCTCCACAGGTGGTTGGTTCCAAAGGGCGGGCGCACCCACAGAGAAGGCCCTCCCCCTGGGGGTCGCCACCAGACATTGTCTGGCCGACGGCACCCTGAGGAGACCCTGTCTGTGGGAGCGCACAGGGAGATGGGAGACCGTTGCTGGCAGCAGGTGCTCCCGCAAATACCACAGACCTAAGCCATGAAGGGCTTTATAGATGATTACCAACACCTGAGTAGCTTTTCCCCTCCCTCCTCCCCCATTCCAAGCCGGGTTGGAGCACGCTTGGCTTGGCTTGTAAACTTGGAGAGCTGCACAAAGAAAGGAGCTTGAGCTTTGTTGGGGTGCCAGGATAGGGAGAGGAAGAAAGTGAGGGAAAAGAGGAGGAGGAGGAAGAGACAGCAGGAGGAAGTGCTGAGAAAACAATTTAAAAAACCAAGAGAGACCAAACCAACTCGTCATAGCACCATGCCTCTTTGCAAACACACCTGAAGCATGCAGTTGCCTCAGCTTGCAAAGGTTTGGAGCAAGCAGTGAAAGGTCTAAGCAGGCACACTCATATACACACGTCAAACCAAACCACCAAAAACAGGCAGGATGTTGCCAAAACACACGAGGCATTCTCAACCATGAAAACGAAAGCAAACAACCCCAGTTGAAATGAAACAGAGCCCAGCAGTCTGGGAAAATGTGCAAAGAGAGGGATTCCCTTGGAGACACAGCGATTAAGGTGCACTCCAAGAAAAAGACACACACACACACACACACACCTTCGGAGGGTTCCCCTCCAATGAAAAGTTGGGGAAAGCTCCCCCCCCTCCCAGTTTCAAGTTGGGCTGCTGCATGCTTGTCTTGCAAACTTGGAGAGGTGCGCAAAGAGAATGTCGGCTCAGTTGGGGTGCCAGGAGGAGAGGAGGAAAGTGGGGAAGAAGAGGAGGAAGAGGAAGAAGAGTTAGCAGGAGGAAGAGGAAGCAGGAGCAGGAAGAGGAGGAGGAGGCAGAAGCAGGCACAGGAGGAGGAGCAAGAGGAGGAAGGACATGCAACTCAGGTGTTGCAAGCCAGTTGCAAGCACAGCTGCTGGAACACCTTTGCACTGGGCAAGAGGGCTTCACATGTGCTGACCTTACTGCTTGAGGGCATGAACAAAGCTTTCAACTGAACGAAGTCCCTGCGCCTACATCCCAGCCTGCCAGAGCTTGCTGTGCCATGGGAGGAATGAGACCCCATGGTCCCATGCAGCCTGCCTGTGTGCAAGTGGGATATTTGCATGCAAATGGGGAACTTGGAAATGGAGCTATCTTGAGGGCAATCCCACTGCTGCACTTCAGCCTTCTCCAGCTTGGATAGAGTGAGCACCCAAGCTGCTGATGGCAGTGGTGGCAGGAAGCCATCTCAGCAGCTATGATCCCCCTTCCCCAGCCAGCTAGCCCCGCCTGACCTCCTCTTTGTCTGGCTGGCTGGCTGGCACAAACCTTCATTGGTCTTCTCCTCCTACTCCCTGCTCAAGCGGTTCCATGGGACAACAAGTCTCATTCCTCCCCTGGCATGGCAAGCTCTGGTGGGCTAAACATGGGTGTGAGGGCTTCACTCAGTTGAAGGCGTTGTTCCTGCCCTCAAACAGTAAACACGCGAGCGAGCAGCCCACCTAAGCCATGGGTGGCATTGGTTCCTGCGGCTGGGCCTTAGATCCATCTCCCCGCACAGCTGCCCTGGAGCCAGTGAGAGACCGCACTGCCATCTCGGCCCTGGCCCCTAGGCATGCGCCTAGGAGGGAGCAAATGCATGCACACTGGCATCCTGGGTGAAAAAGAAGCACTCAGCACTTAGGCTACACGGCAAGACTATCCGCAGGGATGGTAGGCCCTGTACACGTTCACCTCCTGGACACGAGCAAGGAGGCAGGGCCTTCTGCCAGCTCCAGAGAGACACTGCGGATTTAACACTGGCCACGTACTGGCCACATTGCAGATTGATGCCTGGTTGGCTCGGGCTGGGCCGCTGTGGGCCAGTCCTTTGCTATTTCCGGGGCAGCCCCACGGGCAGGATCTAACCACCTCCGACCTGTGGGCCTTGACACCCCTGTTCTAAGGTGTGTTTCTCTTCCCTGAAGTGCAGGAATGTGAGCCCTTCCTTATTCCTAAGAATTATAATATGCCTTATGAATTTGGGAATTAATGGCCAGGTGGGATCAACTTGATTGCCTATACTCTATTGTCTATAAACTGATGGATTTGCTAGATAGACGAAACACATTAGGCTCCGTTTAAAAATAAAGTCCTACTTGGAGATCAAAATTACAATACTCAGTGAATCCCTCTACTCACCTGTCGATAAAGGTCCAGATCAGTCTTATTGCCAACAAGGACCATAGGGAACTCATCACGGTCTTTCACTCGAAGTATCTGAGTGTGGAATTTGTGGATTTCATTGAAACTATGGCAAATAAATGGGAGTAAAACAAAGGATTTCCCTTAATGTGCTATTATTATTTTCCTAATGAAGAATTCCCTCCTGTTGCTTCTAAAAGAAGAAGAAAAAATCACTACACCAATATCAAGACCACTACAAGTTTTTCTTACATTTCAGGAAACTTTCTGGGGAACATTCTAACATAAAAGGTCTGGTTGAGCTTCCTGGCCATTTTAAAATTCATATATTTCTCGTGTAGTGATTTAGCAACAATGGCTTTCTAAACCTTTTGGTTCTTTTTAACTATGTAAAAAGGCGTGAATATATTGAGCTCACACAATATCCTAAAGCAAAGAGATCACATGCTTAACATAATGCACTGGCCAGGCACTTTAAAGCTTATTGGGTCTAGCACTATTTTTTTTTTTGTAATTGCTTTAATAGCAGCTTCAGGAAGTATAAACACGACTAATTGTAATTTAAACTATCGAAGGTATTTTTTCTCTAAATAACCCCAGCATTGCCAATTTTTAAGCACCTAATACCAGGAAACACCTTTGAAACGTTTACATCTCAGCCTGCCTTTCTTTGGCCCATTAGACTGAACAATCTGCATGCCGTAAGCTACAGAAGATCTTTTTGCACTTTTGATAAAAATACTGAGCAAAGAGGAGGGGGGGAATGAGAAAAACATGACCTCGAATATCTTCAAAGTCTCACCCAACCAATGGCACACAGCCCTAATGAAGAAAGTATTTTTATTCCATATAAATGCTTCAGCTGTGACCTCACCTGCCCCGGTCATTGACCGCATAAACAAGGAGGAAACCTTCTCCTGTCCGCATGTATTGTTCACGCATAGCTCCAAACTCTTCCTGACCAGCCGTGTCCAGAACTGATAAGTAAAAATTGAGAAGGAAAGAAAACAGATTAGATCCCAATCAATCTGAGTATGAAACATGTAGAAAAAGAGATGAGAGAGTTTAGTGTGGTGGTATGGAACCAGGTGCCCTCCAGTTGTCCTGAACTACAACTCCACAAGACTCAGACAAGGCAGCCAAGAGAGTAAACACATTAAAATGTACACAGAACACCAGGTTGCCTGATCCCGTTCCAGATGTTATGGCATCCTTCAGTAAAAAGCTTCCTGACACAACCACTTGCTTTGATAGCATTTCATGAGCCTCCACTTCACAGAAATGTATCAACATTCCTCTGATATTTTTGGAATGTTGGCACATAAGAGTGGACCACGGTGCATTCAGGGGTGGGATCCGACCGGTTTAACTAGCAGTTCGGTGATTTACGATTTGCTTCCCTGCACGCTGCGTGTGTGTGTAAATCTTCGTCAGCTAGCTGCCTGGGCAGCTGAGCAGTGCTGCGTGCAGGGAAGCAGCATTTGAAAAAGCCTTCCTGCTTTTTCAACCGCAGCTGTGCCTCGCAAGGCAGCTGAGGTTGAAAAAGCAGGAAATAAAGGTCAGGTAAGAGCCTGGGCGGGCAGGTGGGCCAAAACAGCAGCAGACATAGAACCGGTTCTATCTCTGCTGCTCTTCAGAGCTACCAGTTCTACAGAGCTGGGCAGAACCGGTAGAATCCCACCCCTGGGTGCATTAAAAGAATAACTCTCTGACTTTCCTTACAGCTGCTGACACCTGTTAGGAAAATATTTTGTTGGGCGGGAGTACTCAAGTCAAGTTTCAGCAACAGATTCAACTACAGTTCTAGTAGCTAAAAAGTGCTATATTCCCCCCATTGTCAACATGCAGTTCTTGTTGTAGGTTTTAAACAGAGAAAGCTTTCTTTTAAAAAAGAAAATACGAGGAGGCTACACCCACTATCCTCCACACATTATCCCTCATCACCAACTCAGGTGCAGACCCTCCATGCCACTGCTTTCATATTTATTTTATGGTCTTCTACGACCAATAGGTCCCCCCAATAATATATTTGCATAAAGCTTACTTTTAATTGGAATCAAGAATAATTGGTTGTAAATTTGTAGCAGTAAGAATTCTGCAAACAGGCCTGATTTTAATAACAGCCTCAGTTTCACAACATCTGGTTCCTGATACCCATTTGTTTACTTAGGTCTTCTCCAAACTGATACCCCTCAAATGTCTTAGACAAATAACCAATCAATTGCTGGCTGGGAATAGCAGAAATTACAGTCCAGCTTTGGAAAACACTGATTTATGCAATGAATCTTTCTCTCCCAGTTTATTTGCTGGAGTAGTCTACTAGTTTCCCCTCCTTCATTCCTGCCTTATTTTACTCCATTGCAAGGAAAGATTAAAATTTGAGAGTTGCAGTCATGAAGGAACCCACATTGGGATGGAAATAGTACCTAAGGATGAAACATACAATAACAACATGTAAAGACCCCTCTGCCCCCAATTTCTCCATTACCCCGTACAAGTGAGTCCTTGACTTATTACCATTCATTTAGTGACCTCTCTAAGTTACAACAGCACTGAAAAAGGTGATTTCTGACCGTTTTTCACACTTACAATCGTTGCATCACCCACATGGTTATGTGATCAAAATTCAGACCCTTGACAACTGGTTCATGTTTATGACAGTTGCAGTGTCCCAGGATCATGTAATCTCACCTTTTGTGACCTTCTGGCAAGCAAAATCAATGGGGAAGTTAGATTCACTTAACCCTGTTACTAATTTCACTTAACATTTGTGGAAAGAAAGGTTTTAAAATGGGGCAGAATTCAATTAACAAATTCTCACTTGGCAATGTAAATTTTGGGGTTATTATGGTCGTATCTTGAGAACTACTTATAGATAAATTCATTTGCACAGAGCACGCACAAGATCTCTCTAGAATAAGATTCCACTGATACTTACTGTCCAGACGGGTTGAGATACCATCAATATTGCAGATTTTTGTGTAGGAGTCCTCAATTGTGGGGTCATAGTCAGAAACAAAGTAAGACTGCAACAAAGCAGAGAAAGACAGACGTTCAAGGGTTTTATGGATGACAGAAATAACCAGAAATCCATTTTAAAGTGTTGCTCATTAAAAAATTAATATCCCTGGCATAAGCTTTTACTCAACCCTCTACTGTCAGCTCCCTGCATACTGCTGAGGAATTCATCTAAAAGTTGCCATTTTTGAAAAGTTCTGTTTTAGATGGAGGGACAGTTTGGTACAATGGTTAGTGTGCTGGCCTGGAAATCAGGAGCCCTTGAATTCTAGACCTCCTTTAAGCATGAAAGCCAGCTAGGTGACTTTGGGATAGTTGCTCTCATCCAGCCCGACCCACCTCACAGGGATGTTGTTGTGGTGAAAAATAGGAGGCAGGATAAAAACATTACCGTAATGATGGTGATATCAGATGGCTATCACTGCTTACCATGTGACAGACAAATATTATATCCTCTTTGAGTTCAAAGGACTATTTTCTTTTCTTAGAGGCATTACTTCCTTCTATTAAAAAAAAAACTTCCTTCTAGGTTCTTGGAAGTTCCATTTCTCAGTTCAGTTTATACTCCCGGGGTTTCCTTGTAGTCTCTCACCAAAGTTTCACCAGACCTGATCCCAACTAGCTAGTCAAGTTCATCTAAGTTTTTATTAGCTCTTAAATCATAAGTAGGGTAACTAAAATGTCAGAAAACTATAATGAAAGGAAAATACTGCCTTGGACCATCTTATGTACCTCAAAATAAAACTGTTTTGCTTCTCTGCAATACTGAATGCAAGCAACAGAGAGGTGATTCAGACCCCTTTTACATCCCTGTAATTTCATTACTGTTATCTTTCCTTTACCAAATGCAGCTGCCTGTTGAAGGTGAAAAGAATTAGCAAAATGGAGATGATCTACTGCAACATTCCCAACCTGGATGAGAAATTGCATCACTCTCACAATACACCTCAAAAGATGGAGTTGTAGCTGCAGGCATCTGAAAGGCACCAGGCTAGTTTGAAAAAAGTATATGCTGGTGTCGTGTTTTTCTGAGATATTTATTCCTAAATAGGCATAGTTGGTAGCCAACGTTGCTCAAATAAGACAATAAACTTATGCGCATTTAAGTTGGAAAAATTCCAGTCATTTCAGCAGAACTTATACACACATTTACAGCAATGGACAAAGTCCTGGGGTAACTTTCATTTTTCCACTCAGCAGGAAAACATACGACAAAGTCTGTTTAGCCATGAGCTGAGCCCATCCCGCCTAACCCTACCCTTCGGCGCTTTTTCCGAGTTACCTGGATGAACTGAATAGTTAGGGCGCTCTTGCCCACGCCGCCTCCACCGACCACTACCAGCTTGTATTTCTCCAGTGGCGCCGCACCTTCGCTGGGATTCATCCTGCTTGGCAAAAGTTGTTCGCTTCCTTATAGGTGAGGGAATCGGACCAAAGCACTCAAAAGCCTCCCCGTTCAGTCGCAGCAGTCATCCTCCGAACACCTCAAAATATGGCAGAGATAGATCCAGGGTGGGCCCTCTAAGGAGCGAAGCTGGGCGATTGCTGGCAGTCCGCTTCCCTATTTGGCCAGCGGGAGCCGCTACGGGGAGGTCCCATGTCCGGAACAAGATCGTCCGGGCCAGTGCTCCTTCCCCGCCCTGAGGTGGACCAGTCGGGAGCAGGCTGGGGGGAGGGCTGTGCTCAGCGCGCACCCCGCACGCTGCTCAAGATGCTGTGTTTCTGGGATGGGCGCGAAGCTCAGTGGAAGGTATGGAGGAGGCTACATTGGAGAGGCCTGAGATGATGGAATCAGAATGGACGTATCTTACACAGTGTAACACTTTCCTCTTGAAGTGGCATTCCGATTCCCAGCAAAACACGAGGTCTGCGTAAGAGCCTCTGAACGAGGGAGTTGCCCATCTTAAACCAGACCCAGAGGCGCCCACGTGGCGCCTCTACGGCGGTTTTACACGACACATCCGGATAGAACCCTTGTTTCAGTCAGATTAACGCAAATTGCTGCGTTCCCACGATAGATTGTGTTACAAATTAGCCACGGTGTCTGCGTTCACACAAAAACATTAAGGCAAAAAGAAAAAGGAAAAAAAAGCAGCTAACCAAGTTGGGTTGAACGCAACTTCTGACTTTCTCGACTACAAGCACGTTCGCTTTAGCTGGCGGAACCTCCCAAGTTCTTTATGGTGAAGTATTTGCGGCCACATATAGCCGCAGAAACGGAGTTCTGACATACAAAAAACCAGCCTTTTGGACCGAGGAAGAATTTTCGGGGTAAGATGGGAGGTGGATAAAACTTGGTCCTTTTTAAGTGAATGGAAAGTTCTGAGACGTGGGACCAAAAACGTTAAGTCAAAACCGGTTTGCAACCGGGAGTTTAAGGAGAGCGGAGGTTCGGACTCGCTCTGGAAGGTATTCAGAATGAAGGGGTGGATAATCGGTGAAATATAGGACCCAGCGCTTGACTCCGCCAGGAGTATGAGTTCACCACTACATTCCTTTCATGAATTATGGAGGAAGTTGAGGCACCAGCCCGTGCCTTGGATTGTGAAGGAGCGCCTTGACCTGTACGAAGTTGGGGGATTTAAGATTAGCTGTGATTTATTGCATCTGTCTCTGCAGTGGTACAAAGGCAAGTTGCCAAAGCCAGGCCGTTTGCTCCCTAAGATCCAAGAGAGGAAAACTCTTACTTAAACTGTAGGAAGCTAGCACCCACCCCTCTCCTAGAAAAATGAAATATCCTAAGAAATATTAAAAAGACAGAATATTTCCCCTAAAAAGAGTAGAAACTCAGAAGCAGAAACTCACCTCAGAAGCAGAAGCTCACCCCCACCTTTGTTAATGGGTGTGCCATTAAAGCCTGTGCCAGAATATTTTACATAACAAAGATCTCCAGGTAGAGCTATAGGAATTGCCTAAAGCACTTCATTCTATCATCATCCAGCAAGGCTCAAGCAAGCCTGGAGCTCAGGTGAAGCCATGTGGTCCAGACAAAGCCTACAAAGTTAGCTAAGACCCCCACCCCGGGAGTCTGACAGCCAATGGGATACATTTCTTGCACAGGAACAGGAAACGCTAAGGTGGGAGGGTATATAAGGGTCTCTCAGCCCTTCCTTCTCTTTTCCTTCACCTTGAAGCATGTGATCATCCTTTTCACTTTGGAGCTCCAAGTCATGTGGTCCTGTCCACCATTAAACCATCTTTCCAAACAGCCTCCATGTTTTCAGTGTCTTTTCCCCCACTTGGAACTGAACCCAGAAGGATAATTTTTCCAACAAAACTATTAACAGATTAACAGAGTTGGAAGGCACCTTGTAGGTCATCTAGTCCAGTGGTCACCAACTGGTGATCTGCAAGAAAATTTTGGTGGTCCACAGAGAAATGTCAGCCCCAGAGCACCCCCCAAAGCAATTAATCCAGGCTACCTGGGAACATAGGGCTGCACCGCCAACATGGCCCACGGGAACAAAAGGCTTGTGTCGGAACAATACGAGGTAGTGAGTGGAGGAGGGAAGGGCAGAGGGGGAGAACTTGCCCCACATGCCCCACACGCCTTACCTGCCCACTGGGCTGCTTCTTACTGCTTCGTTTTTCTGCTTTTGGCTGCACACAAGGAAAGCAGCAAAAGTCTTTCTGTCCCCCAAACTCTGCCAGAAACGAGTCTTTGGGACCCTGCAAGGCATCCTACTCCAAGAGGCTGTGCCATCAAAGACTCATTTATGGTGGAGTTTGGGGGGAGAGAAAGAAAGACTTCTGCTGCTTCTGCTGCTTTCCTTGCATGAAGCCGAAAGTCTCTCTCTCTCCCTGAGAATGGAGCTGCAGACCTGTGTTCCCAAATAAAGAATGATTGATCGGTAGGAAAACAGGGTGGGGAATTTTCCTGCAGACTTTTTTGGGATTTTCCTAGGGTCTCTGCAGACAGAGACCCTGGGAAAATCCCCCAAAAATCTGTAGGAAAATCCCCCACCCCATTTTCCTACCGATTGCAGAATACCATCTCTCCCTCTCTCCCTGAGAACAGAGCTGAAAAGCAGGTTAGGAATGTGGCTGCCTTGGAGGGGATGGGTGTGTGAGGGACCTCTGTGTGTTTGTGGGTGTGAGAGAGGAGAGCGAGCAGGGAGAGAGAGAGAGAGAGAGAGAGGACATCACCACCAGCCCTCCAAGGTTAGATCGGATCGCTCTCTCTCTCCCACCATCAGCAAGCAACTGTCAATCAAAATTCATATTAATGATCTGTGGGATTATAAATTATTGAGGTTTGAAAGGTTGGTGACCCCTGATCTAATCCAGTGGTCACCAACTGGTGGGCCGGGGACTATTGGTGGTCTGCGAGAAAATTTTGGAGGTCTGCAGAGAAATGTCCCCCCCAAAGCAAATAATCCAGGCTGCGCGGGAACACAAGGCTACGCCATCCACATGGCCTGCCCACCCGCTGGCCCCCACCCTTTGGCCAAGCGCAAACCTTACCTTGAGTAGAGCGCTCATGGTGAGAAGCAGCCGGAGTCATTCTCATCTCTCAAGAGCCTGGCTGAAGTTTCCCACGCTGCTTCTGAGAATGCTTCTCAAGAGAGAGACGATTTTGCAGATAGCTTGGTCGAACTCCTGTCCCTGGGAGTCAAAGCACTGAAGTGCAAGTGGTGCGGGAAACTTCGGCCGGGTTCCTCAAGTGAAGGTGGAATGCTGATGCCGTGCAAATGTAAGTAGCGTGGTGTTGCTGCACCTTCCAACCATCTCCATCACCATCACCTTCCAGCTATCCCCACCTATGCCACAACAGCACCATTACAGTGAGGGCTGTGCTGCTTTTTGCACATTGTACCACCCACAAATTTGCACATTACAAGTGCCACCCCCTACAGCAGAGATTTCCAACCCCACCACGGGCCAGTCCCAAATTCCAGAGCTTCAGTAATCACAAGACTGGCCCCTTGGTCATCCCGGAGCAGCTCCTCCAGCCCATGGCAGGCCAGTGCACCCAGGTGGAAGAGCAGCTGCTCTGAGATGACCAGAAGGCCAGTTCTGTGACTACTGCAGCTATGATGACCTGGGGCGTGGCACAAAGGCAACACAGTCAAATAAGCAAGAAGAGTCCGTTTATTATCTCCAACTTTGTCCCCAATGTCCAGGTTACCTTCAGTTGGAGAAAAACTCTCCCAGGAATATCCTTTAACTGGAGAAAATTCAGTCCAAAACAAGGTACATACAAATTGTAACTAAAAATCCAAACAAACCAAGCTGCAGTAATTAACTTGACAGGGCAGGAGAAAGAATTGCAGATTTGAAAGCACGGCAAAACTCAGTTGGAAAGATGCCAGGAACACAGATAAGCCATGACAAGACCAGATAAATTCATGATTTGCTCCCAACAGCTTGCTGCATGCAGCTTACCTTTTTAAACACTGTGTTCCCAGCTGCAGCTAATGAAGGGAATCAGGGCCCTTTCCTCCCCTATAAGCCATACAACTCATGTTGTTCCCTTCTCCATTCCTCCCTGCATGCCCTAGGATGAAGAGGGGTTGGGGCTAGGTCTTCCTCTGAATTCCCTTTCCCTTGCTCTACCTCTCCCCTGCTCTGCCCAGCTGGACTCTGCCCTTCCCCAGTTTCTTCTACAGCCAACAGAGCCACACACCCCTCTCCCTGTCAGCTGTTCGGCCTCCCACTCCGAATCAGATTCCGACAGGAGCATGACAGCAGCTCTGGAATATGGGACCAACTTTCCCACCAACATCAGCAAGGCACCATCAGTCAAAATTCATATTAGTGGTCCATGGGATTTAAAATTATGAGTTTGGTCTCTGCCAAAAGGTTGGCAGCCCCTGATCTAGTCCATACTGGAGCACAAGCAGGAGACACTACACCATTCTGACAGATGGCAGTCCAGTCTCTTCTTGAAAGCCTCCAGTGATGAAGCTCCCACAACTTCTGAAGGCAAGCTGTTCCATTGGTTGATTGCTCTCACTGTCAGAAAATTTCTCCTTATTTCTAGGTTGAATTTCTTTCCAAAAGTCTCTCTCTCTTTCACCCTGAGAACGGAACTGGAGACAGAATCCTATGATCCCAAATAAAGAATGATCAATCGGTAGGAAAAGGGGGTGGGGAATTTTCCTGCAGACTTTTTTGGGGATTTTCCCAGGGTCTCTGATCTGCGGGATTTAAAATTATGAGTTGGGTGGTCCCTGAGGTCCAAAAGGTTGGTGACCCCTGATTTAAAACAACAGGAATCCATTCACTCCTTCCCTCAGAACCAAGAAAATTCTAGTGTTACATGGATTGTGTAACCCTATCTTTTTTTTGTGATATTTATTCAGTGTAGCTCTTGGTCCTGTCCAAATAATTAAGCATCAAGTCTTCAATGGGGACCAAAGTGAGGAACTAAGACTACATTCCTTGGCCACATTTACCAGATTTTCTTATTTATAGGCACAGGATCAGACATGGTCCAGATGTGAGTAAACAAAAGAATGAAGAAAGTAATATTAAATGTGCAGATAATGGGAACTTCCAGTCACGTATCTTCCAGTCATCTATCTTATCTTGCTTAACAGCCTTGCACATCTATTTGGAATGTACATTGCAGCATTTTTCAGGAAGATCTTGGGATTAGTTTGTAAAACATGTAGCCTCCTGTTGTTTTTAAATACAATTCCCAGGAGAGGAATGTTGGTAATGATGTTTGGTTATGTTTGGTGGGTTATAGGTCATCTTAGCAATGGGATGATACAAATGGTTATCACAGGTAAAGCTAGGCAGAATCACATCTGATACCTTGGGCACCCCCAAGGCTGTGTGCTTTCTCCACTTCACTTCTCCCTATATACCAGTGGTGGCTAACCTTTTGGGGCTCCTGTGCCAAAAATTGCAAGTGCGCCAGCATGCCCACACTCACGTACCAGCACCCAGAATGCAATGCGCGCGCCCCTCCCCATGCCCCCTGCACACATGCTTGCAATCCCCCACCCCCACCCCCTTACCTGCACTGTGCCTCACAGCTGATTTTTTGGCTGGTTTGAGGCCTTTTTCGGCCTCCCAGAAAAAACCCTCTGCAAGGCTTCTCAGACTGAATTATAGGCCCATTTTGTCAATTCCAATATTACACCTGCCAACATCTAGAAACGAGTAAAGTAATAACTAGCAGTCAGCATGGGTTTGTTAAAAACAGAACCAATCTGATTTCATTCTTCAACATAGTGACTAAATTAGTAGACCAGCAAAATACGGTGGACATAATATACTTAGACTTCAGCAAGGCATTCGACAAAGTAGACCACAACCTACTTCTTAGTAAGCTAGAAAAAAGTGGGATAGATAGCAACACCACCAGATGGATTTATAACTGTCTGACAAACTATACTCAATGAGTAGTCCTTAATGGGTCTACGTCTACATGGAAGTAAGCAGTGGGGTACCACAAGGTTCCATCTTAGGCCAGTACTCTTCAATATCTTCATCAATGACTTAGATGAGAGAATAGAAAGAGAACTTACCGAATTTGTGGATGATACTAAGCTGGCAGGAATAGCTAACACCTATAGGCTTAGGATCCAGCTGGATCTTGATAAACTTGAACACGGGGCCCTATCAAACAAAATGAAATTCAGTGTAGAGAAAAGTAAAGTCCTACACTTAGGCAAGAAAAACCAAAAGTACACATATAGACTGGGGAAGCCAAGCTTAATAGCAGTAACTGTGAGAGGGATCTTGGAGTCTTAGTGGACAACTAACTAAATATGAGCCAGCAGTGTGTGGCAGCAGCCAAAAAGCCAACAAAATCCTAAGTTGCATTAACAGAGGGATACAATCAAGTCAAGTGAGGAACTAATACCACTCTATAAATCCTTAATAAGACCACAGCTAGAATACCGTATCCAGTTTTGGTCACCATACTATTAAAAAAATGTGAGACTCTTGAAAAAGTGCAGAGAAGGGCAACCAGGATGATTAGAGAACTGGAGGCTAAAATATATGAAGAACAGTCACAGGAACCGGGCATGGCTAGTCTAGTGAAGAGAAAGACCAGGGAAGACATGATAGCAGTGTTCCAATATTTGAGGGGCTGCCAAAGAGAGGAAGGGGTCAAGCTATTTTCCAAGGCACCTGAAGGCCAGACAAGGAATGATGGATGGAAAGTGATCAAGGAAGGATTCAACCTAGAAATAAGGAGAAATTTTCTGACAGTGAGAGCAATCAGCCAATGAAACAGCTTGCCTTCGGAAGTTATGGGAGCTTCATGACTGGAGGCTTTCAAGAAGAGATTGGACTGCCATTTGTCAGAAATGGTGTAGGGTACCCTGCTTGGGCGGGGGGTTGGACTAGATGACCTACAAGGTCCCTTCCAACTCTTAATCTAATCTAATTCCTTTTTAATATATATTTTATTAAAAGTTGTTGTTCTTAATATAAAACACAAATAGAAATAAAGACCATGGGGGGTGGGGAGAAAGTATCAGAAAGCACTGACTTTTTTAATGTAGTAAATACTAACCCTAACCCTAACATAGTATCGACTTTTTGTTTTATCAATAGTAACTACTAGCCATTTCTATTGCAGTAACCCCCTTAATTGTCAAAACCCAAGTCAAAATTTCATTCCCCCCGCCCCTTCACGCAGAAAGTCCAGGAGCAGTTTCTAAGCAACTACAAAATTATTTACATTCTTGCCTCTCATTAGTGCAGTCAACTTCACCATCTCTCGCTAGGTCCATCATTTTCTCAATCCATTCCACCACTGTAGGAGTTAATACTTCTGACCAAATATGATTCTTGCAGCTATAAACATATATAGCAACGAAGTTTCATTTTTCCCCTTTGGTGGATTATAGTGTTCAGAAACACTATTTCAAGGTTAAGATAAAATACAGCATACGAATAAAAAACAGCAAGAGCAAAGAATAACAAGGTGAATCCATTTTCAAAGAAAAAGAAGACTTAGAGGTCAAACATTCACTGGTTTACCAATCTACAATTGAAAGAAAGGATCAAAAAAAGTGGTTTTGAAACTGATAAAAAATTATTTTGAAATGATGCTCCATATGGATGATGGACCTCTTATAGCAACATTTTTTTTAAATGTTGTTACAGATATATTATTATTTTTTATTATTATTATTTATTAGACTTGTATGCCACCCTCTCTCCCTAAGGACTCAGGACAGCTCACAGAATAAAAATAAAGTACAATAAATTAATTAAAAAAGGATTAAATAATACAAGCCTAATTAAGAACAAGA
Organism: Naja naja; assembly: GCA_009733165.1. Lineage (NCBI taxonomy): Eukaryota > Metazoa > Chordata > Lepidosauria > Squamata > Elapidae > Naja > Naja naja. The sequence goes on along the minus strand of CM019155.1, from coordinate 112,007,111 downwards.
ACAGTTAAAACTATTAAAATTTTTAAAAGACAGAACCCCCCCTTCTTAGTTCAGTCCAGGCTGGCCTGCTAAAATAGCCAAGTCTTTAAGTCGCGGCGGAAGGAGCGGAGATCCAGAGATACCTGGAAAGTGAACATGTATGATCAATGGACAAGAACTTTTGGTTACAATATAATGCCAGAGCAATGGAAAAATATGTGGAAATTCACACTGAATTGTGTAATCTTAAAGATAATTTTAAAATAAAATGTGTTATTTAATGCCAGATAAACTATCAAAAATGTATAAGGCTGTTCCGAATATTTGTTGGAAATACAAGGGTAAGGAGTTCATGCTTATTCATTTCTGAATAATGTCCTATTGATTTATTTTTACATTATTCAGAAGTAAATTATATTTAATTCGGCAGGCTTTTTAAAAAATGAAGTGCTTATTGGAGCTATGTTTGCAACTTTGCATGTATTCCAATGCCTATGCAAACAGGAGTCAAAATTCAACTTTTAGATTGTTAGGAAAGGATTAAAAACAAGATAATTGTTTATAATAGTTTTGATAATTAGAAATCAGCTATGTTAGATTCTATTGATGTATGTTCTATTATTCCGGCTTTATAATTTCCTTTGGGGCAAAAAAGGTGTGGTGGCGCAGTGGTTAGAGTGCAGTACTGCAGACTACTTCTGCTGCCTGCTGCCTGGCTCAGTTTGGTAGTTCAAGTTTCACCTACCCAAAGCCATCCATCCTTCTTATGTCAGTAAAATGAGGACCCAGATAGTTGGGGCAATATGCTGACTCTGTAAACTGCTTAGAGAGGGCTATAAAGCACTGTGAAGTGATATATAAAACTAAATGCTATTGCTAAATGATCAGGTGTGTTAGTTTTTGAGACATTGCAGATTGATGCTTGCTATGCATTTTGCAAAAGACATCTCCATCCAGATGCAATTAAATGATACATGAAGGTTGCAAAGATCACAGTAAATAGAGTAAATAGATGCTATATCTGATGAACTACTACTTACTTTTCCTACTTGCAGCAGTTCCGCAATGAACGAAGTAAATAGTGTGGAGTCTTCGGTACTCTTTGAGCTTGGTTGTTTTCTTGAAGACGTTTCATTACCAAACTAAACAATATCATCAGAGCCAGTAGGGGTGGGTGTTTGCTGCTCTCATTTTATGTACTACTGGCTTGCCCTGTCAGTATTGATCAGAGTGATCTCGGTGGTTTCTTGATTAGGCTGTTGTTTACTGTTAGCTTGTTTTTCTGGGTGAGCAACCTAGCACTGAATATGTTACATAGTTGGGTAGCTACCCAGTTCAGGGTATAGAATCTGCCAGAAAAAGGTGTACTGGAGTCCATATCAGAATAACTATTCCATCTGTGTCTTTACTTTGCTGTTCAAGCAGTGAGAGATTATAACTGAAAAATTGAGGTCATTTGTACTGACCTGTAATATTTTAGGCTTCAGATAGAATGAAAGTGCAATACTGTGCTGTGTAATTTTGTATGGAAGTATCCAGAACTATAGAAAATAAAGATAATAACCAACAGCCACCTAGATTTAAAAAAAAACAAGTTCCACCTTAGCATCAGCTAGGTGATTTTGGGTCAGTCAGTCTCAGCTCCACCCACCTTGGAGAATTCTTGTTATGGGAAAAATAGGAAGAGAAAAGAATATTGTATATGTTTTCTGCCTTGAGTTACTTAAAAATTATAAAGGCAGGATAAAATCTAATAAATAAATAAATAAAATTGTATTTTGGATTCCAGCAATTGAAAACGGAGTGTTGAATTGGCTAAACCAGGACTTTGTCATCTTTAAGTCTGAATGGGGTGGCACTGCCCCAGAAAGATCCAGTCCACAACTTGGGGTTTCTCCTAGACTCGCGACTCCTGCTCAAAGAGCAGATGGCAGTCGTGGCTAGCAAAGCCTTTGCACAGCTTTGTATTGTGTGCCAGTTGCGGCCTTTCCTGGATCAGGATTTCAGTCCCTGTTCATCTCACGATTGGACTGTTGTAATGTGCTCTCCATAGGGCTACCCTTGAAGAGCATTTGGAAGGTATAGTTAGTGCAGAATGTGGCGGCATAGGCAGTTTTGAGGTCCCCAAGAACGGCCTTTGTAACACCGCTGTTATACAAGCTGTATTGGTTGTTGGTCTGCTTCCGGGTACAATTCAAAGTACTGGAAATCACCTTTAAAGCCCTTCATGGTACAGTTTACTTAAGAATCCATCTCACCCACTGGGATTGGCCTGTCCTACTCTTGTTGGCAGAGGAGGCATGCTGTAGGTCTCATCAGTCTGATTATCCTGGCTGGACGCGGGTGCAGGGGGAGGGCCTTCTCTGCTGTTGCTCCTGCCCTCTGGAACAGGGGTCACCAACCTTTTGGACCTCAGGGACCACCAAACTTATAATTTTAAATCCTGCAGACCACTCATACGAATTTTGACAGACGGTGGTTTGCTGACATTGGTGAGAAAGTTGGTCCCATATTCCAGAGCTGCAGTAGTCACAGGACTGGCCCTTTGGTCATCCCAGAGCAGCTGCTCTTCAACCCGGGTGCACCAGCCTGCCATGGACTGAAGGAGCTGCTCCAGGATGACCAAAGGGCCAGTCTTGTGATTACTGCAGCTCTGGAATATGGGTCCGGCCCATGCTGGGGTTAGAAATCTCCGCTGTAGGGGGTGGCACATGTAATGTGCAAATTTGTGGGTGGTACAACGTGCAAAAAGCAGCACAGCCCTCACTGGCCAGGACAAAGTAATGGTGCTGTTGCGGCATAGGTGGGGATGGCTGGAAGGTGATGGTGATGGAGATGGCTGGAAGGTGCGGGAACGCCACGCTACTTGCATTTGCACGGCATCAGCATTCCGCCTTCACTCAAGGAGCCCGGCCGAAGTTTCCCGCACCATTCACACTTCAGCACTTTGACTCCCAGGGACGGGAAACTTCAGCTGGGCTCTTGAGAGATGAGAGTGACTCTGGCTACTTCTCTCCATGAGCGTTCTACTCAAGGTGAGGTTTGCGCTTGGCCAAAGGGTGGGGGCAGTGGGTGGGTGGGCATGTGGGTGGCACAGCTCTGTGTTCCCGCACAGCGTGGATTAATTGCTTTGGAGGTGTGTGCTTTGAGGGGGGGCATTTCTCTGCGGACCATCAAAATTTTCTCACAGACCACCAGTGATCCCCTGCCCACTGGCTGGCGACCACTGCTCTGGAACATCTTGTATCCCAATATGATGTTGGCGCCAACCCAATCTTAGAGCCTAAAGACGTGCCTCTGCCAGTTGACTTGCAACCCCAATGGAGGTAGTTGATCAACTAACAACAGCTCCCACCTCCCCCAACTCTGTTCCTGCCCTCCCCAAGTGTGCTTAGATTTTAATGCTTGATTTTAATTTATCTATGCTTGAATATAAATGTATAGAGGTATTTTAATGACTGTAAGTTGCCCAGAGTTATCCTATAGTAAGATTGAGGACCAATAATTTATTTTTAAAAAAGGAAATAAATAAATGTGTTTCTCTGCATAGTAGTCCAGTTTATGTTTTTTAATTAAATCCTTTGAAGATATCATTGGTGAGGAAACTTAAAAGCTGGTACAAAAATATGTATATGGGTCAATTTTGGAAATAATACAAGACTATTAGTGGGTTTATCCCTAAATAAGGAATGTTTGTGTCTATCTAAAACAGTGAACTATAAACCATGTATAATAATTAGTGGCCTGTAACACTTACATTTCTATGATTTGTTAAAAAATACATTATATCTACATGTTATGATCTGGTTCACATAATGTGGAAAAATACATGAGCCAGCTATCTAAGAACTAAGTGTATTGTGCAATTATTGGGATTATTGGGTAAATCATGATTAGAGTAGCTAGATAAACCATGGTTAACTCACACAGTTATAATTTAATTTTGCCTTAGTTTGTAAACTACTGTTTATGATACAATACAAAGACAATATAAGGATAAAAACTTTTTAAATGCATGGGCTACTTGCCCCATATTAGCATAAAAAGGAAGATTTTGTATGAATTAGGGCAAAGATTTTATTTTATTTTATTTATATCCCACATTTATTATTTTATAAATAACTCAAGGCAGAGAACATATGTGACACATTTTCTCCTCCTATTTTTCCCACAACAAAAATCCTGTGAGGTAAGTTGGGCTGAAAGAATTATCTAGTTGACTTTCATAGCTAAGGCAGGACTAGAATTCAAGATTTCCACCTTTCTAGCCTGATGCCTTAACCATTAAACAAAACTGGTGTACAGATAACCCTTGACTTACGACCACAACTGAGCCAAAAATTCAGTTGCTAAGCAAGACAGTTGTTAAGTGAGTTTTGCCCCATTTTATGAACTTTCTTGCAATAGTTGTTAAATGAATCACTGCACTTATTAAGTTGATAACACTGTTGTAAAGCGAATTTGGCTTCCCTATTGGGTTTGCATGTCAGAAGGTCACAAAAGGTGATCACATGACTCTGGGACATTGCAACCATCATAAATGTGAGCCAGTTGCCAAGATCCAAATTTTGATCACGTGACTATGGGGCAATGGTCATAAGTGTGAAAAACGGTCATAAGTCACTTTTTTCAGTGCCATTGTAACTTCGGATGGTCACTAAATGAAAGGTAGCAAGCAGAGGTGGTATTCAGCAGGTTCTGACCAGTTCTGGAGAACCAGTAGCAGAAATTTTGGGTAGTTCGGAGAACCGGCAAATACCACCTCTGACTGCAGATTTTACAGTATCCTTTCCCTGCCGTGCCCACCAAGCCACACCCACAGAACCGGTAGTAAAAAAATTTGAATCCCCCACTGGTAGCAGGTCAAGGGCTACTTGTATTTATTGGAGCTGACTTTGACCTTACAAATCTGGTGGTTGTTGACTTGAAAGGTGGATGGGGATATCAGTCTGCACCTTTCAAATATCATTTTCCAATTCTTATATTTGAATATTCAAATTTTCAATATTATTGAAATATGTCAATGAAGATTCTAAGTCATCCAGGTAGAGTTGTTTGAAAGTTGAGTCAAATAGCAAAAAAACAAAAAAGAAAAGAAGTCCAGTTGCCATGACTCAATTTCCAGATATTATTGAAACAAATTCTTCAGATATTTGGAAAGATACCTGTTTATTTCCAAGCTGTCACAAGCCTTCACATTTGTGAGAATCCTTTAAAAAAAATACTGCGTTAATTTAAATGTTGCCTTTTGCAGAATATTGTAGGTACATCTCTTGTAAGAAATTGCAAAAATAAATAAATAATGAAATAATAGAAAGTCAACTGGTGAAGCCTGTAATTTTACCTACTTCTATACAGCCCCTTTCTGTCAAGGCTGCTATGGATATCTAAAAATAGGAGTTGTGAACCCTGATACCGTTTTTTGCCATCTCTTATAACTGGCAGGGGAAGCAATAAGAAGTGCTGTTCAGGAGGAAGCGAAATATGCCCGTGCCTCATTTGCGTGTGCAGGTGAATGCCTACGTATGACCTTCTCTCACCCCGCACATGGCGGATTCTATCAATTGGCACAGGCAATTAGATCGCCTGCGAACAGACTATTTAAGACCGTAAACCCCTCAATTTCGCATGGCATTCCGGGATCGGTTGTTCTCATACGGGCCCATCCGTGGCATATCCGGTACTACATCTCCCATCATACCATGCGCTCTACTTCCTCGTCGATCCGAGGATCTCTGGTAGTTTTAGTGCTCTTCGTCCATCTTCGCTACAGAGCCATGCCAATCGCAACTACACTTCCCAGAATGCTTGTCAGCTTCTCTTGTTCCACCCTTCTCGGTCATCCTCCCCGCCGTAAGGCCGAAAGGAGTAAAATGGCTGCTTCAGAGGCCGGGACCGAACATTTTCGACAGCGATCGCCGCGCCTCCTGGTTTTGTGTTGAGGTGGGCGGGCGGAAGGGCCTAGTTTCCTGGTGGAACCGGGTAATTACGGAAAGGTTTTGGGAGGGATGTTGGAGAAGAGCAGATATTACGATCGGAGTTGGGGGGGGTGTAGAAAGCGCCATTGTAGGAAAGGGAGATATTGGGTGTACGCAATGCAGGAGCGAGCACTGAAAAGATGGGTATGGGTCATTTTGGGGTGACGCAAGAGAAGGTTGTGGGGCGAACCCGTTAGTTAAGATGGAGGAGGGAGAGGAAAGGTTGGGGGAAAGTCAGGACCGATCAGCGATCATCTCACCTCGAAGTGGAGGTAGGGCACATAGTAAGAGGGAGGGGAAGCCTTTGGTGGGCTCCCTGATGTATAGGGTATCTAGTTTGAAAATGTGGAGAGGAAGGAGATGGTAAATGGAGTGGGAGGTTGGTGTTGATGGTTTTTGGGACTAGCATTTCTCGGGGACATGTCCCATCGATCATTATCACCGTTTATCCGGGAAGAGGGGGACATGGAAGGGGAGCATACCCTTAATTTTGTGGTATGTGTTTGGTATGGAGGACAAGCTGGATTTGGGGCCTGCTAGTCTGAAGGAGGTGGGTGGATGTCTTCTTAAGGACCCACAATGAGGTTTGATTGGGAGCAGGGATTGAAGACAACAATGCAAATACTGAGCACAGGAAGCTGCCTTGCATAAATCATATAGTTTAGTTGGTATGATTTATTTTTGTCTGAAGTTTTCAGGTCCTCAGCAGCCTAACTGTCATCATTTTTCCTAGTTAAGCATGAGATTATGTAAAATATTTTGAATGCAAAATGTTACTATAGTTAAAATGTGCAATAATAACAAATTATATAATAGGTTGAAGAAATGAGGTGCAGCTCTGATCAAAGATACTTTTGATGTCTGAGAGTTGTATTAGGACAGGAGGTTTAATAATGAAGTATCAAATTATTGATAATTAAAAACTGACATGTTGAAAGTGATCAGGAAGCCTAAAATGCTGATCAATATATAGTATTGTTAATAGCTGAAGGAGAGTCTTAGTAAATGGTTGGAATAACATGTCTTGAACAAGTGAGATCAGAATGTTGGAATTCCAAATAAGCACTGAGTAAAATGGGCAGATTTATGTGCAATCTTAACTTAGATAGATAGATAGATAGATAGATAGATAGATATAATTCTTTATTGGCCATGTGTGTTTGGGCACACAAGGAATTTGTCTTGGTGCATGTGCTCTCAGTGTACATAAAAGAAAAGATACATTAGTCAAGAGTCAATAATTATCATATACAACACTTAATGATAGTCATAGGGTACGAAAGCAATCAAATCATACTAGGAAACAGTCAAAAAATCATTAGGATACAAGCAACAAAGTTATGGTCATACAGTCATAAGTGGGAGGAGATGGGTGAAAGGGAGGATTAATAAAATGGGCAGATTTATGTGTAATCTTAACGTGAAATGCAGAAAGCGCAAAGTGGAGGGGCAAGATTTGGAAAAGGTAGAAGATAATAGGAAATATTCCTTGGAGGATCTTAAAGAGCAATGCTGGAATGAATTTTTAGAAATAAATAAACTGTAAATTAAGGAATTGGATAATTGACTTGTTAAGTATATAAAATAAACATGGTTTGAAGTTTCTTATGTAGATCCTCTGTCATAGGATGAAAGTCTAGCAAAGATCTTCATGCCTGCCAGATAACTGGTTCACTAAACATAAAGAATTGAGAAATAACAAACCTATTTTTCCTCATTAAAGGTGAAAAAGTTAGGTCTTGAATATTTTCATAATTCAGAGATTCAAAAAAAACCTTTTGCTCTCTTAGCTTTCAATTTTGAAACTGTCCTCTACCAGTGATAGATAACACAACTTCTTGGGATTTACTCCTATTACATTCAAGAGGACTTTCCTGCTGTGCTCTTGCTTCTTGATGTTCATTTTTCTAGAGGCATGTTTTTAAAAAGAGAAATGGACCAAGCCTTGGAAAAAAAACAATTGGGGAAGAACCCTAACCACCAAAATTTTGCATAGAATGGTAAGGGCCATACTTCAAAGGTGGGTATTTGTCTTGGGATAGAAGTTCAGGAGTTTCTGTGGGTGAAATGGGCTTAAACAGGTGCAAGTTTTTAAGTTATTCATTTGCTCTTAAAAAAGGCAAGGGTTTTTTGTGCCAGTCACTCTGGGGAATTGTAGGGCCATCAGCTGAATAATAGGAGGCTGTCCTTTTTTCATATATACCTGCTTTACAAAACCAAGGCTTGTAAAACCAAGCAGTTTTAAATAAGTTTTCCTGTTTTGGCTAAGTCTGAAATTGTCTGGTTTAAAGTTGCCAACCTATAGATGAGGTAAGCGTTTCATGCTCTTTCCTAGTGATTTTCACCCACTTTATTTGGAAAACAATTAGAAATACCTAATTAATACATTTTTAAGGGACCAATAATTATTTTATAATTTAATTATCCTTATTGCTTTCGTATTTATGGACAATCTGTTTTGAATGATGGGTTTCAGGCAAGCTTTTGGGACCTGGTTCGAAGTTCAGATATCTGGCTTGAAGATCAAATATCTAGAAGTAGCTTTTGCAAAATTGAGTAGTGGCTTTCCCTCAGTTCTATACAAATAGAAGAACTCCTTATAATACCAGTACTTAAATCTGGAATCTCATTAATCTCTTGTTCCTCTCAGCTTCTAGGATTTGTACCGCTGCAGACATGGAAGAGGAGAATCAGCGCTCACCAGTCAGGGAGGGTTCAGCACATAGTGGTGAGAAGCCAGCCAGTGAACCTTCCCTTGATTCGGATTGGGACCAATCAGGCACCCTCTGTATTGGCCACGTTATCATTTTGGTAATAGCTGCTCTATTTATCAAGAGGTTATGGGATAGTGTGATGGATGGGGTGTTTCTTACTGTTGCAGCACAAAAACTCATAGTCACAGGGAAAGGGAACAAAAGAAACTGGTTCATATTAAAGCAGTGCACAGAGTGATTTTGTTGAAAATTAATTTGTATTGATGCTGGTAGAGACAACATGGTGTTTTTTTATATTATGTAGTCACAGGCCTTTCTTTTAAATTCTGCAATAAACATGACTATTCCTTGTACTCTTGATTCTAAGTGTTATTTGAGTGTCTACAAAACTTCATTGATAAAACATTTCTTTCTTAGATTGTGACATGACAGGTATTCTAGCACTGGAAAAAGATGTAGTAAACTAGAAAATGCCACGACAGTTGGAAGCCATCATGTCTCCTTGTGATCTCAGAAAATCTATGCATCATCTTTCATTTTTTTTCACAAATTAGAAGACTGTTCTGCATTTGAGAACTAATAAAAATTGAACTTGATAAGATGCTTTAGAAGCAGCTGGAGTTTTGTATCAGGAGCCTTGTTTTGTTCCTTTTAGCATTGCTACTGCAGCATCAGGAATATCCTAATAATAATTTTTAAGCCTCCTAAAAATTAAAAAGGAAACATCATTGTACAAAATATTGGGGAAAAACAACTTTATATTTCTTTGAGTATCTCAAAGTTTAAGACTTTTTTGAACCTAAGATTTTCAAGCAATCAGGTGACATTGCTGAATAGTATTGCAACAAATGCAATAGTTAATCAATATTAAATAGTTGTCACATGCAGCATCTAACATATTGCCTAGATTATCAAAATGGAACAAATCTAGAGTTACTCATTTAAAATCCATTGAAACAATGGAAGAATTCTCAATAAAAATGAACAAGTTTGAAAAAAAAGGAAATGGAATTTTATTAGACACGCTAACTGAAAATTCATTGATTTCAATTGGCTTTCTCTCTAAATTTCAGTCATGATCCAGTCAAATAGAGTATTTTTCTTTTTCTACAGTATTTTGTTGTATTAAATAAAGGTAGGAAATAAATAGCTAGAATTATACGAATCTAAAAGCTAAAACATAGGTGCAACTATAGATTTAAATAGGATGGTTTCTCTGTATTTTTCTTTTCTTGAAAACAGCAGTTCAAGGTATTTAAAGCAAGAACAGCAACAGGAGCTATCAAACAGGCTTTCAGTTCTCAAAGTAATATATTATTTTTGACCATTTATTTTATTAAATGTGGGTACTACTGAACCCACTGAGTCTGATGATTGCTTTTGACCATGGTAAGTTAAACAGTAATAAATAATTCCTAAAATTCTAACAATGCTAAGTTTAATTTACAAGATGACTCAACTATTAAAAGGCATGCTGATAACTCAGATTTAAAATGTTCAAAAAAGCTAATTTTCAAAAATGAAATAATTACTCTGGTAGCCAGTCTGATTCCAAAAGGAAACTATTCCATAGTGTTGCTGCCAACACTAATGAGAAACATTATTGCTTAGTTTCACTGCCTCATCAGTTGGATTTTCATTAGCTAATTATAAATTGAAGGTGTGATTACACCTGTAGAATAATAAACAGTCTTCTAATGATATCAACAACAGTTTAATAGCAGTATCATTTCCATTGCATCTTAGTATCACAGTGCTCATTCTTTTTCTAAGGTAGGTTAACTGGGAAGGATATCAATCATAATCATCCAGTGATTTGATGGCAATTCAGATTTCTCTTGTTTTATTTTATTTTCAGTTTTTGAACTAGCATGCAGCAGAGTCTTTCTAAATGTTTTATAATAAATAGATTCTTAAAATGTTTATATGATTTCATAACTGTTTAGATTTTATTGAAATACATGGGAATAATTAAATATGCAGGTTTGCAACGTGTCATCTACCAAAGGTAATTTTAAAACAGACATAAATATTGTGCTGTTTTCTTCACATTGGGTTTCAACTCCTAGCAACCCTTGCCAGAATAGCTGTCATTTAAAAAAAAAAGGATATATGGAGGGCACCCTGTTGTCCATTTCTGTTTTGGAAGGTGCCTGTTCCTGAGGATAATCATTTGAATTTCTTTAATATTGTAGAAACAGCTCTATAGGCTCACTGGGATATATCCTGAATATACCGATAGATGTTTTATCTTTAATAATATATCTGTACTGTACCTAAAACATACTAAATTTGGACTAGGTTCCAAAGCATTTATGACGCTAGTATGGCTCTACTCCCAGCTTTGTAGTGATTTGTGTTGTCTAAATAAGCCACTCTATTACTGGTGGGCCTTCCAAAACAGCATAGAATGGGCCTTCCTTGATGTAGTGATAAAAAGTTATTTATCTTTTTTATAGTAATTTTTATTAATGTTTACAGATACAAAGCTAAAAAAACTAATACAAACCAAGAAAAACAATATAAAAAGAAAAAAGTAGAAAAAATTAGTAAAAAAGAATAATATATAAGAAATGACTTTCCCCCTTGGTCATGACTAGTCAAACAATCTCAGTAACTTATCACCTTGTCTGATTCTATTACAAACGTTTAATCTTGATCATTAAACCAACTTAATATTCCTTTCTTTGTTTTTAACAGTTTTTATTTTTAATTCCTCTAAATAGCATCCTAGAACTTGATTTCTTTTATTTTCTTTTTGTCTTTTCTCAGAAATGCCTTCAATAACTTTATCATGTCTCTTTTGTAAATCCAGAATAAGAAAGTTATTCAAGTCATCTTTCTGGTTGTTTATACATCCTTTTTAATTATTAAGATAGCCTGCTTCATTTGCAAATCCAGTGTAACATCTTTATGTAATATATAATAATTTATTGTTTCTTTGTAACTGCATATTTCTCTTTTTTCCCCTTTACTCCAGCTCAAGTGTGTATTTTTCTAATTTTTAAAAAATATAGCAACTGCCTTTTATGCAGGAAAAGAAATTTTGGAACAAAATCTCACTGTGTTTGATTTGTTTATCAATCTGTGTCTTGCTGTCACTTTCCCAATTTAAAGAATTCTTTTACAGTTAAATTTGATTAGTTTTCAGTTACTTTTTTTAAGATTATTAGAACTAGAAATTAGAACTAGGGCACCTGATTTTAACTGTGTTAAAATAAAGTTTCAATGTGGAGGGAATGCATCTCAAATACTTGCTTCCAAAGAGATATATGTCCATGAAGTTATGTTTCCTGGATATAAACCCCATTTTAAAAATTAACTTTTAACCAACTAAACTAAACAGGTTCTTTTGAGTGCATCCAATTCATTGGGTTTAAAACACAAAAGAGCCAGTGCAGCATAAACCCCTAATACACACACCCACACCCACACCCACACAGCATTCACAAGCTGTTACTACTCACCATTATTCCACTCTTCCCCACTGCTACTACTACTACAACTGTTCCTCGTAAGTACAAGTAGTCCTCGACTTACACCCATTCATTTAGTGACCATTTGAAGTTACAATGGCACTGAAAAAAAAATCTGACCATTTTCACAGTTATGACTGGTGCAACATACCCACAGTCATATGATCAAAATTTGGATGTTTGGCAATTGGCTCATATATATGATAGTTGCAGTGTCCTAGAGTCATGGAATCACCTTTTGTGATATTCTGACAGGCAAAATCAATGGGGAAGCCAGATTCATTTAACAACTATATTACTAGTTTAACACTCAGTGATCCATTTAACAACTGACAACCAAAGTTTTAAAATGAGGCAAAAACTCATTTGACAACTTTGATCTAACAATGGAAATTTGGAGCTCAGTTGGGGTTGAAGTCGAGGATTACTTGTACTGCTAAAGAAAAATTTCTTTCTGGCTGTTCTATTCACAAACACACCTTCCTCTCCCCCACATACCCTCACACCAGCTTCTCCTCAGCACAGTTTTTATAGCCACCATTGTTGTGCTGGCTGTGGAGGGGTCTTAAAGAGACACAAGTGCTGGCTATTTTCTGAACAGCCAGCCCTCTCTCAGTTCTCTAAGCAGCTTTCACTTTATCTTCCAAAGAAAACAGACTATCTTAGCATAAGAGGACTTGTGCTAAAAAGAATACCAAAAGGAACAGCCCTGCAGTCTTGAAGCAGTAGAGTAGATCAAGTGGACTCAGGCAATTTTGTGTCTTGGTTAGGCATAAAGTCCAGTTCAAAGTGAAATCAGTAGTATTAAAGCAGATTTTTTACTGCAACTGTCTCAACTAGAATTTTTGTTCATCTTTGTGCTGAACAGAACATATGGACTAGATTAGTACATAGAACATAAACCATAGAACAACAGTTGGAAGGGACCTTGGAGGTCTTCTAGTCCAACCCCCTGCTCAAGCAGGAGACCCTATACCATTTCAGACAAATGGCTGTCCAGTCTCTTTTTAAAAGTCTCCAGTGATGGAATATCTACAGCTTCTGAAGGCAAGCCATTCCACTGATTGATTGTTATCACTGTTAGGAAATTTCTCTGTAGTTCTAGATTGCTTCTCGATTAGTTTCCATCCATTGTTTCTTGTTTTGTCTTCTGGTGCTTTGGAAAATACGTTGACCACCTTATCTTTGTAGCAGTTCCTCAGATATTGGAACACTGCTATCATGTCTTCCTCTGTTCTTCTTTTCATTAGATTAGACATACCCAATTCCTGCAACCATTCTTCATATATGTTTTGATCTCCAACCCCCTAATCATTCTTGTTTTTCTCTGCATTCTTTCCAGAGTCTCAACATATTTTTTGCATGGTGGTGACCAAAACTGCAGTATTCCAAGTGTGGTCTTACTAAAACTTTGTAACGTGGTACTAATACTTCATGTGATCTTGATTCTATCCCTCTAGTAATGCAACCTAGGATTGCATTGGCTTTTTCGACTGCTACCACATGCTGTTCACTCATATTAAAGTGATTGCCAATAGGACTTAAAGATCCTTCTCGCAATTACTGGTATTGAGCCAAGTTTCACATAGTCTGTACCTAAACAATTGTTTTTTTCTTGCTTAAGCATAAAACCTTACTTTTTTCTACATTGAATTTCCTTTTGTTAGTAGGGCCCAGCATTCAAGTCTGTTGAGATCCATCTGGATCTTGAACCTATGTTCTGGTGTTTGAACTATTCCTGCCAGCCTAATGTCGTCTGCAAACTTGATGAGTTCCCCTTTTATTCCCTCATCTAGATTGTTTATGAAGATATTGAAGAGTACTGGGCCTAAAATGGAATCTTGGGGTACCCCACTGCTTACTTCCCTCCATGAGGATGTAGTTCCATTAAGGATTACATTTTGAATACAGTTTGTAAAGTCAGTTACAAGTCCCTTTGGTAGTGGTGCTGTCTATCCCACATTTTTCTAACTTAACCAAGAAGTAGGTTGAGGTCTACTTTGTCAAATGCCTTACTGAAATCTAAGTATATTATGTCCACAGCATTTCACTGATCTACTAATATAATCACATGGTGAAAGAATGAAATAAGATTTGTTTGGCGTGATCTGTTTTTGACGAACCATGTTGGCTTCTGGTTATAACTTTCTTTGCTTCTAGGTGTTTGCAGATTCATTGCTTGATTATCTTTTCCAAGATCTTCCCAGGTATTGATGTCAGGCTGGTTAGTCTGTAGTTTCCTGGATCTGGTTCCCCCCCTCATTTTTGAAGATAGGTACCACATCAGATTTTTTTTTCATTTCTGTTCAGTTGTAAAAGGTCCAGTTCTAATTGAAGATAAACTAAAAAAGGAAATTTTGCATCAGACTTAGTTGTCTGAGCAAAATTCCTATCACCCATAACCAAATGAATGTTAATTTAGAAGTCCGACTTTAATGCAGATAGTCCTTGACTTACAAACATTTGTTTAGTGACTATTCAAAGTTATAACTGCACTAAAAAGTGACTTAGTACTGGTTTTCCCATGACTGTTGCAGCACATGATCAAAATTTGGGCACTTGGCAACTGGCATGTGTTTATAACAGTTAAACTATCCCAGGGTCATGGGATCATCATTTGTAACATTTTCAGCTTGCTCCTGACAAGCAAATTGGGAAATTGGGAAAGCCAGATTCTCTTTAACAATCCCATGATTCACTAAACAGCTGCAGTGATTCACTTAACAGCTGTGGCAAAAACTCACTTAACAACTGTCTTGCTTAGGAATGGAAATTTTGGGCTCAATTGGGTTCGTAAGTCAAGAACTACCCATAGATGAATTTTGCTTCATTAGATTATATACATTGTGATAGAATTCCATTCCTTAAAATACATATGTAATTTTCAGTTTTGTAGTTGAAATACAGTTGCAGATGTTTGTTTTATAATTGTGCAAAGAGAACCTTAGGAGTGAAAATGAGATTACTTGTTTATGCCTTTTATTTATTTTGTGTGGTGGATATACAAGAGGTGTGTCCTTTTGCACTTGGCTGTGACACAATTCTTCCTTGTAGAGATGCTCAGCAATTGCTATAAAATATATTGATTATATTTAAATGATCCTTTGGCAATTGCCACGTTTGATGTCTCACAGTAACTGATAACTGTGTCTTCCTGTCTTCACAGAAAGCTTTGCAGCAGGCTGTGGGCAGTGGCTTAGCAGAGGAACTGAAAGATCCGGCTAGTGAGAAAGGTACTAGAAACCAGAATGGCAGGGTGGTATTGGCATCAGAATTGTCTACCTACATCATCAGACTCTATAGAAGGCCATAGAGTTAAAGCTGTATCTGCCATAAACTTAGCCCCTTAGAGGGAAGTATATGTGGGTTGTAGGCAACCCACAGTCACTTTTTTGTGAGATGGGCGATTATATAAATTGGTTTAATAATTCAATCTTTAAAATTAGATTTTTTTTCTCAATTACCATATTACCCATGATATTTTAAAAAAATTAAAATTGTTTGATTTGTATCTGCATTTCTCGGTTTTTTCAGAATGCTTTCACCATACTTCCCAAATACAAACAATCAAAATAGTAAATCCAGAATGCAGAACTGTTGTTTTTCAAATTTGCTGGATTTCAGCAAATCCCAAATTAGCAATCCCGTCAAGCATGACCATTGATGAATAATGTGGATACAGATATGTCTTTGGTGTAAAGGTGGATAATTTTTTTGCATGAAAGCCAATATTTGAAGGGGTTGAGGGAAAAAACTTGCCTGGCGAAGAGATACAGACTACCAATAGCAGCTCTATATAGGTTAACGCCATTTGTTTAGTGGCCATTAGAAAGTGACTTATTGTTTTCAAACTGTTGCAGCATCTCCATGGTCACATGATAAAAATTTGGACACTTGCAACTTGCATGTATTTATGACCATTGCAGTATCCTGGAGTCGTATGATCACCTTTTGTGATCATATGACAAGTAAAATCAATTTACTTTTGATAAGTAAAATCAATGTAGAAGCCAGATTCACTTAAGAGCTATGCCATGAAAGGTCATAATGTAGGACAAAACTCAACAACTCTCTTCTTCAGTAACAGAAATTTTGTGGTCATAAGTTGAGGACTACCTGCAGTCATTTTTATAACACTTTCCCAACATGCTCAAAGTGTTCCCCATCTGCCATTTTACCATTCTTATATAAAACACATAATACTTTCTCCTTATTACAGATGGAAAATTGAGAGATAACTTCTTACTTCAGGCCATTCAAGCAAATTTGTGACCATGCATAGATTTGAGGGTCTCAAAATACTGGTCTACAGCTTTAATGGTGACTTAAAGGTCATTGAAAAATGAGGTGTAAGTGATTTGTTGTTAAGCAGTCTTGGTATATACAGTCTTTTTTACAAATGCACAAAACTAAAAAGAAGGTTCTTGTGCATATCTGAAGCCAGCTGATTCATAGACTATGCTCCCATTGATGTTCTTAATATGCTGGCACTATGTAGAATTACATATTATATGAATTCAGTTGTATTATGACATACTGTAGTGTAGCGGTCCCCAATTTTTCCAGCTGTACGGACTGACAGAGGAAAGGGGATGGTTTTGCGTGCATGCACGCTGCTTGCACAAATGGAGCTTTCTGCACTTGCCTGCCACTTGCGCAGCCTGATTGCCAACAGGCCGCAGACCAGTAGCTGTCTGCAGATCAGGAGTTGGGGACCCCTGCTATAGTTGGTTATAAAATGTATATACTTCTTGTTTCATTTTCAGATGCAGACTGCAAGTGCACAAGTCAAAGTAAATGGTGCTGGAATTCTAGAACTGAAGGTTTTGGAGGAAGCTGGCTGGGAACTGGGGACTTTGCCTTGGCCTATGATAGAAATGGTCCAATGGGTGAGGTATGTGGCAATTTCATATGATTATTCATATTATGATGTAGAAAATATTGGTGAAACAAACATATCTTAATTGAAGAGCTTTACAAGTACCAGTCATTGTAGTAGACTACAGATATCCTTGATTTGACTATAGATATCCTTGATAGACAACTATTTGTTTACCAATCATTCAAAATTATGATAGTGCTGAAAATAAAAAAACTTATAACCAATCTTCAAAGCAATCCTGTGGTTTTGTGATCAGAATTTGGGTACTTGCCAACCAACATAAATTCATAATGGTTGCAGTGTCCTGGAGTCACATGATTGCCATTTGTGACTTTCCCAGGAGGTTTCCAGCAAGGAAAGCCAGAGGGGGAAACCAGATTTGCTTAACAACCATATCATTCACTTAATGACCATGGTGATTTGCTTAATGACTGCGATAAAAATTCATAGTGCTGATGCAACTCACTTAATAAACTGTTATCATTTGGTGACAGAAGCTCCAGCGCCAGTTGTGGTTGTAAGTCAAGGACTACCTGTATAGGCACTTCCATGCAAGTTTCATTTTTACTGCACTTGTTTTCTTTGGGTGAAAGGCTTCATTGTATGCCATATGCAGATGTTCTATGGGGATAATAGACTAAAATGGTTTTTTCACATCCACTTCTTTTTCACCATGGAGAGGATATAGGGGATTCTGGTCTATTTTTGTTGATGTTGCCCATTTCCATTCTTTCAGGTTTTTCAGGCTCCTTCTTCTGGTATAATGCCTGCCTTGGCTGGAATATTGAATTATCTGGACTGGCCATATCATATACCCCGGGAAGTCGAGAGCTCCATAGATGCCCAGGTGCTTTAGTAAGTGGGAATCTTCTCAAGCTGCGATCTTGCAGGACATGAAGCGCACGATGCCTCTGAAACTATCACAGGAACTATCAGTTTAACACTTAGGAAATCAATCTGCTTTCAAAAACTCAAACTGCCTGGAGGATTGCGGTATACCATTTAGAGGGCTATTGCTGATCAGACATTTTGAAATGTAATAAATTAAATTAAATGCGTTGATATGATGGAGCCATCTCCCCCCCTGAGATAATGGGACTGGAATTCCCATTATCTCAGCCTGTAGGTCCTATTTGTCCTGTCTCCCATTATGGAGTTATAGTCTGACACATCAGGTCAGTACAGTAACAGATTGGGGATAGGCTGTAATAGAATAACAATGCTTACTAAATAAATTCAGAAATGTGTTTTTATGTAAATCAAAGGGCTGTTTTAGAATTATTCTAAAAAGTAGTACTGAAGAAATGGAATGGCAACCCTGACTGTATTCTAGAGGCCCTTAAAGATCTGGCTCGTCAGATTCTGGGTTGAGGTGCTTGGGGCTTCGGCTGGGTGCATGATGTTTGTTTCATGCCATCTGTTAAATATTTCTGTGGGTTGTAATTTTTAATATCTTCGTTTTGCACCATGTCCAGAATCAGCCTGCAGTCAGGGAGTGCCTAAACAAAACAAACAAATAATAAATAGGCCTTGATATCAATACAAGATTTTCTGTATGGGTAATAAGGGTTTGAATGGAACACGAGACTGTACCTGCTGTATTGTACAGGTAGTCCTCAAAATATGACCTGTCACTTAAGGGCAATTCAAAGTCATGACAGACCTCCCAAAACCTACATATAATCCCCTTTCAAAGTTACAGCTGCTACAGTGCCCCTATGGTCATTTGCCTTATAACTGACTGACACCTCTCACTTCTCTTCCCCCCTCTCATTCCACCCTATTGTGACCTTACAGCAATTGGGCCTGTTCCCCACACCTCCTGAAGCAGCTGCCATTTTCAGAGTGCTGACAATTCCTAGCAGAAAGGACATGTTCTCTGCTTTTAAAGCTTTCTGCCCTGATCAGCTGGTTGTTGGGAGGCTGCAAACCTCTTCTGGTTCTTGGCAGGCTTTGGTGAACTAACTGCATGCATGCAAAGCCAGCAGCTTCAGGAGGAGCTTCCCAAAATTGTTCCGTCCCCTAGAAACCCACATTTCTTCACTAAAAAAATACCAGAAACCTTCCCCCCCCTTAGCTACTGAAACTAAACTCTCCATTTGTACCCTCCAATCTCAGTCCAACAATATGTAAGTTACTTGATGAGTGATAACACATGCAGCAAATGGCTAGCTGTAGCAAAAGGTGAGTCCTTGAAAAGCGGTTTACTGCTGATCTGACTCCCCTTAGAACTGAGCTAGGACTCCCCTAAAGCAGGAGGCAAGCGTTGTGCTCTAGCTGCTGAACTGAACACTGAAAGCAAAAGTAAGTAATTTACATATTTTTCCACCCTCTTTCCAGGCATACAATAAATTCAGCAAATTAGGCAGTTAAAAGGGGTTGAGACTGTTTGGAGAGACCCAGTTTACAAGTGTGGTTTCATTGCCCAAATGCAGAGGCTTTTTTGGAAGCCTCTCTGGCTTGGGAGCATGGTGCTGGACTCTAATTTAGCTAGTCTCTTTCCTACCTGCTGGGTTGCTTTTAACCTTGTAGGGTTTTTGCTGCTTGTCTGCCTCCCTTATAGACCCAGCTGCCTCCTCCCGCCCAATAATGCACCCTATACCCTGCTTAACAATCTGTATGTTTGTTTAATGGGGGCATCAGGGAGAGCAGAGACAAGGTTGTTGATCAAAACTGTCTCAATAGCCACTCCCACTTGTGACTGTAATAGACCGACTCCATTTTAGTTGTAGTCGAACACTACCGTACCTGTACTGTGATCTTAGGAAATTCAAGCAAGGTTGAAAACCTGTTGAAATACCTCCTAGATATGCCTTGAGATGTATAATCAACATTATTCTTCAGATGTACTATGCTATTTAAAAGTCCTCTATAGAAATTGCTCAAAATTTAATGCCTTCCACATTGCAAATTTCAGAATTTCTGACTATTGGTTAGGCTGGCAGTTGCTTATGAGAATTACCACTTGAAATATCTGGGTTACTTTTTTCCCTTGAAGGTGTTGATTCTTAATTAGGTAAGAACCTGGATGTTGTCTCGGTTTTAATGACAAAGATTTAATATTTTGTTTAGACTGGGGTTTAAAGGACGGGGGCATCCTAGTCACTGCAAGAGAAATACTTGAGACAACTGCTTCTAAAAAGAACACAGCTGGAGATGCTGATTTGCTGGATTGACTCCCATGTTCCGATGGAAAGTAATTTATATTGCAATTGCTTGCTTGCAATTGGTTTTTATGACCACAGTCTTTATAAATCACTGTTAAATAATTTATATAGCTGATATAACACCAGTTAGAAGAAAAGCCAAGAGAAACTGGTTAGAAAATCTGTGGTCAGGACAGATTTAAAAAATTTTCTTATCTATTTGTATCCTGCCTTTATTATTATTATAAATAACTCAAGGCAATGAACATACCCAACACACCTTCCTCCAATTTGCTCCACAACAACAACCTTATGAGGTAAATTGGGCTGAGGAAGGTTGACAGGCCCAAGGTTACCCAGATCACTTTTATGGCTAAGGCAGGACTCAGGTCTCCCCATTTTTAGCCTGGTGTCCTATCCAGTAGACCAAATTGACTCTCACTAGTTAGAGTACACTATTCTTTGTAATCTGTTTTTGTTTGGTAGTAGCGGCAAGATCAGGGGTGGGATTCAAATTTTGTAATAACCAGTTCTGTGGGTGTGGCCATGTGACTGGGTGGGCGTGGCTTCTTTTTTTGGCACACAACCCCTCCCGGTTTTTGGGCCTTCTGGGCCTCAGGAAAGTCTCCTGGGCGGGGGGGGGGGCGTTTTTGCTTCCAGTAGGCTTCCCTGGGGCTCAGGAAGGAAAAACGAGCATGAGCCCCCCCTCCCCCTGCGGTCTTTTTTGTGGCCTCCTGGGCCTCAGCGGAGCCCCTGGAGGGGTTGCTCCCAGAAGGCTTCCCTGGGGCTCAGGAAGGCAAAAAATGGAGGGGGGCCTCCTGGGCCTCAGGGAGCCTCAGGAAGGAAAAACTGAGCAGGGGGGGACACACAGCACCCCCCTGCACTCCATTTTGGGGCCTCAGGGAAGCCGCCTGGACGAAGCAGTAAGTAAGCAAGGGGAATCCCGGCACAGCTGATCATAGGAATAGCTGATCATCGGGGGGGCGGGGGAAGAAATATCTTAAGTAATGACTGAGTGGGGAAGAATGCAGTCAACGATGTCGGGCATGCACGCAATGTTGTACATGCGCGATAAGGACTGTCTGGGAGGGAGGGAAAGAGTGGTCAGAGAAGGGCAGGGCCAGGCAGGGGCACGATTTCCTGGTTCTCCAAACTGCAGAATCGTAACAACCAGTTCTATAGAAACAGTCTGAACTGGTAGAATCCCACCCCTGAACAACATGCTCTAAAGCAGTGTTCTTAAAAGTTGGCATCTTTAAAATGTGGAGGCTTCCACACCCATGGTTGACAGAGAATTCTGGGAGTGGAAGGCCACACATATTAAATATGTTACCTTTAAAAAACACTTAATTTAAAGGGAGAATAAAGAAGAACAGTTACAAGTTCTGATACACAGATCTGGATTTGAATTTCACAAAATGCTCAGGGAAGGCCCTGTCTTGAAAACAGCACAAGATAGCTAGAAGAGTGACGTAAATCTGCATTGCCGTATTACTTTGTTGGTGAATTTCTGATTCTGCCATCTGTAAACTTCAGATGCTCATGATATCACTATAGTCTGGCAGATTCAATTGCCTCTTGCCCTTTTGGATCTGAAGAAGCTACAGATTCAAGCCAGTTATTATATCTATGTCTTACTTAGGAGAAATGTTCCAGGATGCTGTTGGCTGAAAATCCTAATCCTGGAGGCATATGTAATGAGGAAGGAGATAGTTTTTAAGTACACGCGGTCAAAATATCTTATTTGACCCGCAGAGGTCAGTGGAGATGTAGTTATACATTGATTCAGCTCTCTAATAATGTTTATAAAATGCTGCTGTTGGTAACTTTGTGCAGAAATGTGCGTAAGTTCCTATTCGCTGGTTTGGCACTACCCTAAGGCTTCTGTGTGCGCTAGGATCTTAGGTTATATAGGGTTTCTACCTTTTGAAACTTTAAGGTAAAGACTAGAAAGCAAGAGACTTTGAGTTCA
The DNA here is from genome assembly GCA_009733165.1 of Naja naja. Taxonomy (NCBI): domain Eukaryota; kingdom Metazoa; phylum Chordata; class Lepidosauria; order Squamata; family Elapidae; genus Naja; species Naja naja. Next base: position 111,984,964 of record CM019155.1, on the reverse strand, counting down.
AGTCCTGCCTTAGCCATGAAAGTCAGCTGGATAACTTTGGGCCAGTCATTCTCTTTCAGCCCAACCCACCTCACAGGGTTATTGTGGAGAAAATAGGAAGAGAAAGGTATGTTAGGTATGTTATGGCCTTGAGTTTTTTGTATAAAATAATAAAAGTGGGATATAAATAAAATAAACATGGGCTCTCTGAAAGGACAAAAAGAAGGAATATCCTAATTTTCTTTATTTCTCAACAGTGGGGATGAAGATATAGAAGAAGTGGAGCTGGTGGCTGAAGTGCGACTGGGGGACATTGGTGCTCTCTCAGGCATCTCCAGAAGAAACCTGTCCTGGAGGAGGCAAAAGGCTGGTGTGTGGGCTTGCCTGTATATGCATATGCAAATGAGGATAGAAATGCAGGTAGCCCTTGACCTATGACCAGTTGCTTACCAACCATTCAAAGTTACGACAGACCTTCTCGGGAGTACATACGATGCAGTTCCAACGTTCTCATGACCACCTGCAATCTGTCATGTGGCTGTATTTTGGGTGCTGAGAAACTGGCCCATATTTTTGGTCATTTGCAGTGTCCTGTGGTTACATTTCCTCATTTTACAACATTAACCTGATGACTTAATTCCAGTTTTTGGGAAAACTGGTCCATAGCAAACCTTTGGCTCATTTTATGACCGTTTGCTTTATGACTGTAGCAGTTGCTTAATGACTCCCCATCTCCCAAAGAAAGTAAAAATGGATGGTGACCAGCTTTACGACTGTCATGACTTAGACTGTAATGCGTAGGCTCCGTTATGGTTGTAAGTCAAGGACTACCAGTATGGACAAAAAAGAGAGGGAGGAATCTTCAAGCCTTCTACAGGTATTCCTACTCATTTTGTTGACCTGGAGCCAACAATTTCATGTTATGTCCAGAGAAACTGGGCTGGCAAGCCTAGTGGTGAGATACAAAAAGATGTTAATTTTTTAGTCCCTTCCCCAGTTCAGAGCTGTGTATGTTTTGATATAAGGAGCTACGTTTTCATATACAGGTAGTCCTCAACTTACAACCACAATTGAGCCAAAATTTCTATTGCTAAGCAAGTCAGTTATTAAATGAGTTCTGCTCCATTTTACGATCTCTATTACCACGGTTAAGTGAATCACTGCAGTTATTAAGTTGGTAAAACAGTTACTAAGTGAAATTGGCTTCCCTAATGACTCAGTTTGTCAGAGGGTTGCAAAGGTAACCACGAAACCTTGGGACACTGAAACCATCACAAATACATGCCAGACATTTACCAAACATCTTAATTTTGATTATGTGACCACAGGAATGCTGCAATGGTTGTAAAGGTGAAAAATGGTCATGTCACTTTTTTTAGTGTTGTAACTTCAAATGGTTACTAAATGAATAATTGTAAGTCAAGGACTAACTGTACGTTTAGCCCAGATTTTTTTCTTTTCATGGAAAATCTTCCAGAAATATTCAAGATTTGTCCTGCCCCTGATCCCTCTAGTTTCCCTGCCTGCCAGCCTAGAATCTGAAACTTCTGCTGCTGAAGGGGAGCCTGTACAGTAGTAACACTCAGTCCTAGTGCTGCTTAATCCAAGAACTGCTTTGCCAAATTAGATTTAGGCTGTTTAGGAGCAACTTGTTTAACTGACAGATAAAACACAACCTTCACCAATGTGGTGCCTTTCAGTACTGTTAGACTTAATAATGTTTGAGAAACAAGTTATGAGTGTTAATTTATCTTATAATGCAGATTTCTTTTTTAAAATGAATTTGGTGCGTTTCTGATAACTTCATTTGCTTTTACAGCTTGCCTTGGATCATCTTCCCCCTGCTGGAGAGAAAGCAGAGCCTCCCACATTGGTCACCCCTCTGTTTCAGAGCAACCCTATGTTCTAGACCCACATAGAATTCTGCCTGTGCATAGAACAGATAGGGCTACTTGGACTTCTGATTTAGAGAGAAGCAAGATTTTGCAGTCCCCTAAAGCAGACAGGACTTCTTCACCCTGTTTGGCCATGACTTTGGGAATTGGCACGGGAGTCTCCACTGGGGGACAACAACGTCCACAAAGTACTGCTGGTCGAGAGTCTGAATCTCAGCAACGGTCCCAGCCACCACCTGGTAGCTCCCTGGATAAGGCTGATTCCAGCACCTCTTCTTCATCCTCTTGCTCTTCATCCTCTTCTTCCATGTCCTGCCATCAAGGCCTACCTGGTGAAGATGGTGGTTCTTCAAATCCCTGCCCTCCCATTCACTCCCCAGACTTAGATATTTATGATCCTTTCCACCCTACTGATGAGGATAATCTCAATGGTGATTTTGGCTTTGGGGACTCCCCCCATAAAGAAGCAGAGGGTGGGCGGCACGACCAGAAATATGATCCCTTTGATCCCACAGGCTCCAACCCCAGCTCCTCTATTAGTACTCCTTCACCAGAGGAGGAGGAGGAAGAGGAGGAGGAGGAGGAGGAAGACGATGACCATGACCAGCAGCCCCCTGATATGTCACATAGCATCAGCCGCATTTCAGAAACATTGGCTGGAATCTACGATGAAAATAGCTTGAGCCAAGATTTCCCAAGCTCAGAGAAAGGACAAGAAGATTCAGAACCAGAAGCAGAACCTACTAGCAGAGGCTATGAGACTGAGGCAACGTGCCCTGCTGAGAGTTCTGAGAGCAAAGGACTTGCTGGTGCTGATTCCACCCTGCCTGAGGAACTTCCCTCAGACCAGGGAGACTCTAAAGCTCCAGAACCATGCCGCCGGGTATTCGTGGTGGACTTGGCTCCCAAAGGGCGCTTGGATGCTGAAGCCAAGACTCCACTGGAAGGGAAGGTGTCCTTAGAGGTAGTGACCATTGGAAATGCTAAGCTAAGAGGTGGAGAGAAAACGTCAAAAGGAGGTGGGCATCCTCGGGCTGGGCGCAGATCGTCAGTGGAATGGGATGGAAGTGGTGGCGGTGAATCAGAAATCGAAGAAGGTGAGATTGTCCAGCCAGAGGATGAGCGGTATAGCCCCATTCGATTGTTTCGAAGTAGATGCCGGCCAGCTGAGCCACGAACTCTCCGGGTGGTGGAAGGAGATGATTTCTTATCACTACATGCAGACTCTGATGAGGAAGGAGCCTTACAGATTGATTTTAATGAAAACCAGCCAGATCCACGTTGGAAAGGTGTGGATTTGAGACGGAAAATCCTAACCCAGCGGCGAGAACGCTATCAAGCTCCATCACCTCTGCCTCCTCCGCCACCTCCACCTGCCCCTAAACGCCCTGCCTCCAAAGCTCACTCTGGTTCTAGTTCTGGTTCATGTAAGAAATCAAAAAGAGAACGCAAAAGATCAAGAGAATGCAAGACATCGAAAACCAAGGAGACATATGGCTCTTCCTGGAACCCAAAGAAGAAATCAAAATCACGCTCAAAATCCAAAGAGCGTCGACATTCACACCACAGGACCTCAAGGTCCCGCTCACATCACCGAACATCTCGCTCCTGGTCCCCTTCAATTAGCACCAGCCTGTCTGCTGTTGGATCCTCACATACTTCAGCCGAACGGCACAAAAGCAGGCGATCCAAGTCAAAGGAGAAACGCCGTGGCCATTGTTCTCGGTCACGAAGCAGCAGCCGTGCTCATCGAAGTAGGCACAAAGACAAACATCGTGGGGAAGGTGGCAGAAAGAAGAAGAAGCGCTCCCAGTCTCGCTCACGTGAGAAGCATCTCTCCCATCGGTTATCTAAGGACAAAGAGCGAGAGGTCCACCTTCTGGAGGAACCCAAGCCTGAAAAAGCTTTGATGGAACGACGGAGAGATGCAAGAACTGTGGTGCCACCTTCAATCCAGGATCTCAATGACAATGATCTCTTCACTATCAAAAGGACCATTACTGTCAACCAGCAGGAGAAGATGGAGGGACTTCTGGAGACACCAGAGAGTGCTAAGAGAGAGGTGCTTTATGATTCTGAGGGCATGAGCTTTGATGCTTGTTTTTCAGATCGTGAGCCTGCTGAAGAACCCAAATCTAATGCAATGCGGCTGAATCCTAAGGAGGATGCAATTCCATCCCGCAAAGATAAAAGGCCTGAGGAGGACACAAAACAAAAGATGTGCAAGGAAAAAGAACGTAAAAGAGCTTATCTGGAAGACCGCCCAGGCACCCGTGAGAAATACAAAAAAAAACTCAAGGAGGGACCTCCTCCTTCTGAGCAGCAAGAATTACCCAAGATAGAAAAAAAAGGCAGAACTGACAGAGACAAAACAGGAAAAAAGATCAAAGCTGGAAGCCACAAAGAAAGTAGCAAGCTGGGATCAGGTCGGAAAGTGAAGCTCCAGTCCAAGGTAGCTGTATTGATCCGGGAAGGGGTGAGTAGCACAACATCAGTCAAGGAAATGGGTTCTATTGGTGTAAAATTCAGCAGAGACAAGGAGAGCCGCTCACCATTCCTCAAATCAGAGGAGAAGGTGTTAATGGTTGGGGCACCAGCAGCAGGCCAAGGTGAAATGACTGATGTCAAAGAACAAGGCTTCAAGCCCAAAAAAATCAAAGGACTAAAAACTAAGATGGGGGTGAAGAAACTGAAGGGCATCAAGCCAAAGGGTGTCTCAGAGCCCAAGAAAAAGAAGAAACTCAAAGTGAAGACTGGGCTGAAGAAATCCAAAGCTGATAGCTGCAGTCAGGGTGCAATCAGTCCTTTGAGGGTCAAAGAGGAGCCTTCATGGTCTGGTTCAGAAAAATCAGGGGGCACAGCCAAGCCACCAAGTCCTCAGCCATTGGCCCCAGGACAGGAACTCACACCTGATTCCCAGACAGTGGACAGCAGCTGTAAGACACCTGATGTCTCCTTTCTTCCTGAGGATCCCCCTGTTGAGCAGCCCAGGGTGCCAGCTGATGAGCCAGAAGCAGACAGTTTGTCTGAACCCAAAGAGGAACAGCCACTGCAGCAGCTACCCCATCCTCCCCGTAGTTTGCCCCAACCCCCTGCTCCCATGTCATGGAATCTGCAGGGGGGAGTAGACTGCACTAGTGGTGTATTGGCATGTAGGTATCATGATGGTGGTGTGTGTGTGTGTGTGTGTGTGTTGGGGAAGATTCTGTTACGTAGGGGTTTGTGGGACTACATTCCAGTTTATTGCAGGTCAGTTTACAGTATGATTCTATAAATCTCAGACCAAGTAAAGTGTTCCAAAAACAACTTTCCTTCTTTTTTTAAAGGAGCTTTATATTGTGGGTTTATTGGGATTTATATTTAGAGATTACGAATAGGCTGATTGATCAAATTCAATACAGGCTTGGATAGACAGACAGATATTTGTTGCTATTGATTCTGACTAAATGTTTTTTGCTATGTGGAAAATCCCTGAAATAAAAAGCTTAGAAATCCGCACTGGGAACCCAGTTAACAACATGAATTACAAAACAAGCCAAAGAAGGAGAAAGTTAATAAATACTTCTTCTTTCCTCTTACCAGAAGTTTCAGACCCTTTATAACACTTTATGTTACAACTATTGAGTGCCCTTTCAGAATGTAGTTTTGACAATCACTAATGTAGAAATGGTGGGTGCTGAACTCCCCCTGATGGAAACTGACCTAAGAAATAGTTGTTTTTTGTTTGCAGGATAGTATGAGCATTATTAAGGTTTAACTCTTTGTGATGTATGATATTCAGAGGATCTCCCAGTATCCTTAAAACCTGCTGGATGAGATTGACAGACTGTCATGCTGGGAAGAGGGTGATTAATAGCGGGTAGACAGCTCTTTGAATGCAAACATGCTTCACAGAGTTGTGGGCACATCTTCCTGGGCTTGCATGTTATTTGCATAATCCCCCCCCCAATAAAATATGAGAGTAAAGGAAGCACACCCATGCCTGCTCCAAAGCAACTTTTTTGCATGCTGTTGATAGCTTTAATTCAGGCGTGTATTCTTTTAGGATCATGCAGCTAATACGATTTTATGAAAAGATACAGATTTTTTAAAGAAAAAAAATCATGCTGATAAGCATGGTATGCATGCTCCACTTGCTTCAAAGCATTTTTTTGGCTTTAGATTCAAAGTATTATATATCCTTAGCTTTTAATCTTCCCCAGTTTCAAGTCTTTTGTCTTTCTTTCCAAGCTGAAGATAGAGCAAATTAAAGAATAGTCTGAGATGTGGTACTTGTGGCAATGGGCTGTAAACAAATTTAATAAATAAAATAATAAAATGTCCTGCCATGGCTATGATTTGTAACACAAAATGTAGTCTGAGATGGAGCATTAGGCACTTAATTATCCATTTCCCACTTCCATGCTTTGGAACCTTTGTCTAAGACTCTTGTTTTTTACTTAGTGACTGCCCTGCTCTTCAAGATGGAAGAGGCCAATCTTGCAAGCCGGGCAAAAGCCCAGGAGCTCATTCAAGCAACCAATCAGGTAATAACACAAATTCTGAGATTTGGATTATTGGGTATGAATTTTGAATGGTTTGGTTTCAAAGTGCGTTCACAGCAGCAATGGAGGGGGGGGGTTTGGTTCTTTTCAACTCTCAAATTCTTGAAAGATCAGGCTCTGGTGATTCTCCTTGAAGTTTTGATAAGGTTTCATTAGAAATTGCTGTGCTGGAAATCTTGACAAAAAATGAGACTCACAAGGATGTGTGAATTCATCTTGACACAAACAAGGCTGGCACTATGGGGGGGGGGGCAAGGAGAGGAGAGGGGGACACCTTCAAAGCCCAGAATGCTGTGTATTGCAGTTCCCTATACAAGCAAACCTGCCTGCTGTCTGGCAACAAGGTTGACACCCTGAAAACAGAGAACATCTGGTTATTTTATCTTATGTTTACTGTTTTTTTTCTCCTGGTTCTCACGGCTGCAGGGAAAGTTTAGAAACCTAGGCGTTTTTTTCCCCCTTAAAGTTTACATGAAATAGGCCTTGGCTGAGGGATCAGAGCTGCTTTTATCTAGAATAACAATTTCCCCCACTCTCCTCAGCTGGCCACGTAATGAACTCTAGAGCTTCATCTGTTTTTTTGAAACTTAAGAGAAAAACTTTTATGTGATTTGAAAAATCCTCCTTTTGAAACCAGCATGCATGTAATTAGATTAATAACCTATTTTAAAATATAATAAATGCACTGTTGAAATGTCCCTCCATAGCTTGCTGGCTTCTAGGTGTGTTGAATTCCAAAATCTGTCATTAGACTTGCAAACCAGGCTCTTTGCAGGATACTGACTGCACAAGGTTGTTGTCAGGTACTTTTTACTTTGAATTAGAAGAGTAGATAAACATGTGAGGCTCTGTGGTAAATGTAAATTGCAGAATTTCTCCTTGTAAATGACATGGCATTCTGAATCTATTTCACAATATAGACTAATATAAATTAAGAGTGAGATTTATTAAACAACCCAAAAGCATATTATTAAGATGAGGTGGTGGCTCAGGCTGTTAATTGCCTGCACTTAAGTTCCAGCTGCCTACAACTGCTGTAGGCTTGAATCCCACCAGGCTCAAGGTTGACTCAGCCTTCCATCCTCTCGGGGTAGGTAAATTGAGGACCCAAGATTGTTGGGGGCAATAAGCTGACCTTGTAAAAATGCCGCTTAGTAATAAGCAGGCATATACAATGGAATGAAGGCTATTGCTGAGCACACTGGGTTGTATCCCCAAAATTCTAAGCCCCCCTGAGTCTCCGGAGAAGGGCGGCATATAAATGTAATTAAAAAAATATATATATCTAATATCCTTCACCATTGACCATATTAGCAGCTGCTAGGAATTGCACCAGCAACATTTGGAGGACTGCTGGTTCTCCTTTCCCTTCCCTCAACTATAACATTAAAAGAAATGACAACTCTGCTTACTAATTCTGCAATATCCAATTGTACCCAATGGGATCTTCTTGTGCACCCAGAGAAGGGAACTCACAGGTCATTGTGACTTTCCTGTATATAGGCAAGTAGACTTATTTAGCTGGTAGTTTCAATTTTGAAATAATGAGATTGTAATACTCTGCTTCAAAGTATTAAAAAATGGAAAATACAGAGTATGTTACAGTAGTTGAGCAGGCAGTCCAGAAATTTTTTCTGTCTTAATCCCATTTTAACCATGTTTTGTTTACTCTCTTATTCCAGATCTTGACCCACACCAAGCCCTCAGCTTCCTTAGCTCCTCCTCAGCCACCAGCACCACCCACTCATCTGCCTGCCTCACATCTAGCAGTCCCACCCATTTCCTACCATTTGCAAGGATCAATGCCTCTAGGAGGCTGTGGTTCAACTCCTAGCACCCCTACAGGGGGGTTGCCAGGAACTTTGAGCCAGGCTTCAGCAGGGCCTCCTTCTGCTGGCATTTTTGCTTCTTCCTCTGGCACCGATTTGGGCAGTACCAGTTCTGAAGGGCGTGGAGACAGCGATAAGGTAAAAGTCACCAATCTTTTCACACTTATTATGCAGCTCAGTTAAGGATTCTTTTTTTCAGTATATGTTTTGTTTTTATTCATAAACATTTTGAATGTAGTACATTGTCAGGGCATATCATTACAAAAAGGCAAAAAGGAAACAAAAATATTAACATGTGAAGTAAAAAAAATAATAGTATAATAGTATAAATCTAGTATTAACTAGATTTCTCTTTTTATTAGCTTATTTGTAATTCTGTTAATTATATCAATGTTTGTAACTATAAACCCTTTTTATATTTAATTCATACATAACAATCTTCACCTAGTTTTTTTTTAATTACATTTATATGCCGCCCTTCTTCAGAGACTCAGGGGGGCTTACAATTTTTGGGATACAACCCAGTGTGCTCAGCAATAGCCTTCATTCCATTGTATATGCCTGCTTATTACTAAGTGGCATTTTTACGAAGTCAGCTTATTGCCCCCAACAATCTTGGGTCCTCAATTTACCTACCCCGAGAAGATGGAAGGCTGAGTCAACCTTGAGCCTGGTGGGATTCGAGCCTACAGCAGTTGTAGGCAGCTGGAACTTAAGTGCAGGCAATTAACAGCCTGAGCCACCAAGGCCCTTAATAGTTTCTACCTCTTATCTCTAACACTTGTAAAATCTATTCCATATTAAATAATATTGTGTCTTCTTTGTCCTTTATTTTTAATGTCAATCTATCCATCTCTGCACAGTCTAGTATTTTCCGAATTACATCTTCATCTGATGGAGTGTTCTCATTTTTCCAATATTGTGCAAATCCTTGCAGCTGTTAATACATGCAAAACTAAATATACAGTCCCTTTATCATAGCTCTCTGGCATTATACCCAACGAAAATATTTCTGGCTTCAGATCTATATGTTGCTTAATCATCTTTTCCAACTGTGTATGTATTTTTGTCTATTATTTTCTTGCTTTCGTACAAGTCCACCACATATTATAATAAGTACCTGAGGTTTGATTACACTTCCAACATTTGGCAGGCATGTTGTTAAACATTTTTGCCAATCTTGCGGGTGGCAAATGCTACCTATAAAACATCTTGTAAAGGTTTTCCTTATATGCAGTAGCCATTGTCAATTTATAATTGCTGTTCCAAAGTTTTTGCCATTTATCTTGTTCTATAGTATAACCAAAAAAATTTGCCCATACAATCATTATTTCTTTGACTTGCTCCTCTTCCATTTTATAACTTAATAGTTATATATTTTTTAAGTCAGTTTTTCATCTGTCCCTAATAATACCTTATCAAATGTTGTTGTTGTTTATAGAAATCCCATGTTTTTGCATCTTTCTCATATCTTGTTTGTATTTACAAATGTGGCTACCATGCTAGTCCACCCCTTGATTTTGCAATTGTTGTTTAGTTTTAAGTTCACCATTCTCATTTAAAATGTCTTTATAAAGTACATTTTTTTTCCAAATTAGTAAGATTTGGATGTATCAATGCTTCCATTGTGGAAAGCCAAACTGGTATTTTCATATGGTTTTGTAATTTAAATTTTCCCCATATCTGAAGTAAAACATTCCTCACATAATGTCTTTGAAAATATCTGTGTATCGTACTCCTTCCATACCATAAACAGGCATGCCACCATAATTGAAGATCATGTCCCTCTAATAGTAATAGTCTTCTATGTTTCAAGTTTATCCATTCCTTTACCCTTTACTCACAGGCTTGCTTGCAGCTTCCGAAATCCTGAAAAGGATTTTCAGGGTGATTGAAGGGGAAAAGTATTAAATACATGGACATTAATTATGGACACTATAGTTTTCAATTAAATGTGAATTAAATTTAGTTTTTGTCCATGTTTTCTCCAAGCCTCATCCATTTTTTCCTCCAGATCCTACTACGCTTAGCCTGAGAAAAGTGATTCCTCCCTGCAAGTGGAACAACTGCCTCTGATGCAAGGTGTCTCTTTGCAATCATAATTGCATTGTAAAACTATATCTGAAAGAGGTCAGATGGTCACCAGACTTTGGGCTTGGAGCAAAGAAAGCCATTGGCCCTATTTTCCAGCTGGTCAACTTTGGAACCTTGCTACCAGTGACTGACAAACTTGATCATCCTAAACCTATTTCCTGTTTTGCTGTCATGTAGCCTTGCTTATTTCTCCTACACCGATTTTTTTGACTGTCTTGCTTGTATTCCCTGCAGTATCTGAAAAAGCTTCACACCCAAGAGCGAGCGGTGGAAGAAGTCAAGCTGGCCATCAAGCCCTATTATCAGAAGAAGGAGATCACCAAGGAAGAGTACAAGGACATCCTGCGCAAAGCTGTCCATAAGGTAAAGCAGTGGCACCATAGGAGGAAATGAGCAAAAAATATGAAAGCAGAGGGGGAAGAGTATTATGGAAATCACTTTCTTTTCTTCTTCCTTCTCCTTCCCCTCCCTCCCCTCCCTTTTAGATCTGCCACAGCAAGAGTGGTGAAATCAACCCTGTCAAGGTGAATAACTTAGTGAAGGCCTATGTGCAGAGATACAAGTACTTTCGAAAACATGGACGGAAGATGGATGAAGAGCAAAGGCTTCCCAAGGAAACGGGGGGACCGGACAAATCTGGCTTGCCCATGCCCCCGCTCTGATCTCCACAGAAGAAAATAAATCACAGCAGCCCTTCTTTATGCAAATTGGCTTGGCTGAGCTCCCAGCCCTTTCCCCATCACTCTGTGGGGAAAGTGGAAAGGGGGTTGGAGCGATACATTTTGTTTTGGAGGGGTGGCATTTGTAGAGTACAGTTCTTGTGCATCTGCTACCTGCCCTGGAAATCTCTCCCTTGCCTTTCCTAAACACTTCCACAGATTTGGCCACAAAATTGACTTGTGTTTTGTTCTGTAAATACCGATGGCAGAGAATGGGGCTAATTTTAAGTTTCATCACTCTCAAGCATTCATGATAGCAGTGGGTGGATCTTATTCCTCTGACACGCCTAGTTTTTACTCATTTAGCATGTTTTTAATTTGTTGGTGTTATCTTTGCCCTCTCTCGTCAACGGTCATGAAATGGCAGCACCACGGTTGACGTACAGATGGCAGTTTCCTGTCATCCTGGACAGGCAAACATCCCTTATTTTCTGCTTCCAATTGTAAGTTTGTCTGTCATACTCTTTCCCACCCTGTTTATCTTCATAAAACTGCATTTAGCCATCTAAACTGGGCAGTGTGTCAGTGATCTTTTAGCAATGCGATTCTATTCCTTTCACAGGCAAGTGGATTGCTTTTCTAACATTGTTTTTTTCTCCACAGGATGCCTTTTTGATGGCTACTGAGTAGACACTAACTTTTTTGCGGATTGCAATTTCTCCCCTATCTTACAGGAGGACTTGGCACGGTTTTCCAGCTTTAAGTGCCACCATGCTATTTCATGTGAGATTTCAGACATTGATTTTTCTTAGGTTTAAAAGTGCCAAAAATCTCATGTAGTGTTACATAGAGCGGGTTTCTGAGGGATTTTAATTTAAACAAGCTGGCACAGACATACAATGAAACCTTAGCATAGATCTCCATTTTACTAACTATAGGGACAGATCAGATTTCTGTTGAGATGTCAACCCAAAATAACATAAGTCCAAGGCATACAAAATTGTCTGGATGACAGGTAGATTTACATTAATTTGATGCTAACTTTATAACATCTGTAGCAATTTACATCATTTGCATAATGTTAAGCTATTTGTCTCAATCAATTTGAGGTAAAAGCATGCAAATGATGTAAATAACTGCAATGATGTACTCATATTTAACAAAATGTTGATATTCCTTTCCCAGTTGGTCCATTAAAATGATTTTTATGTATTTGGAGAGTGAGTAAATGCCATCTTGTGGGCAAGGGGGTATTGGTAATCCAGGTCTTTAGTTTTAAATAGCACTAAAATTTGCACTCTTAGCTGTTCATGGAAATATCATGCTCGAAGCACCTACAGTAAGTTCTCCATAGTAAAATCCTGTGTCTGCTTAGTATAGTCCAAAGTCTATACTTGTCTGAAAGTAGTAGTAGTTCAGAAGAAACTTAAATCGTGAACAGAAAGGAAAACAAAACCAATAAAGAAAGGTGAAAGGTAACTTGAGAGGTGACAAGGGAAATGATTGCAATGCACAACTAGACCTGTAATAAGAGTAGGCAAACATTAGGACAAAATTCTCAAAGGTAAGGGCAATTTAACCAGAGAATTGATGAGCTTACCATGGTTTTCTGGGTCTGCTTGCTGGAGATCATTGGACTCTGAGCAGTCACTTTGGGGTTGCTTTATTTCTGAAGGTCCCATTTTGAATAGGATTCAACCCAATGACCCATAAAGTCACTTTTATTTATAATGTTAAGAATCTACATACCAAAGAGATATAGCTACAGGAATTAGAGTAAATAGATATCTACTGAAATGATAAGGGTGCCTGAGGACTTGTAAAAGTGGGTTAAGAATGTGGGGAAAACATGCTGGCAAATTGCAAGGTGGCTTATTTTAGCTTACAGATTTGGCCCAAGTGCATAAGAAATGGTAAGAATCTCAATCAAAATTACAATAAATGTTTTCTGAAAGCGGAGTCAGATCATGAGATGGAGAAGTGGGAAATTTGTATCCATCTTCAAGGTGGTTGCTGCGCAGTACGCTTGTACATCTATATTCACATCTGGGAGAAAAATGTTTCTGAATAATGTTCTTATTCTGTTCGGACATACATTCTTGGATGGTTTCAAGGTTGGGGAAGGCGAGGAGACTAACTGAAATGGCAGAGGGGCTGACTTCTGGAAGAGGATTACTGGAAGAAATGCCACGTGAAATTGTTGAGAAAAGGGATACTTTGAAGGGCAATATGGGCATTTGAACATAATGTTACTTTGACAATTTGGATCAGATATTTTCAGCACTTAAAAAGAATGGCAAAGATGTTTAGGTTTTTCAGAACAGGAAAAATAAAATTTGGGAAGTGACCACAGAAGTAACACACATGTTTGTGGTCCAGGTATTTTACTCATATTATCTGCTGGATAATCCTGCAAAACTTGGTTGGTAGAAGACTGATATGGATAAAAAAAAAGCTTTACTTCAGAATGTGTAATGTTTGGAATTTGCTTCTGCAAGATAGATGGCTTAAATCTCCAGAGTTGAGAGGTACGGTAGTGGCCAAAATTGTGGAAACCTTTTGGGAAAAGTGTATTTTTGAGGTTTGATGGCTAATAACACCACTTTTTTTAGTAGTACCATAAAATTATATATCAATGGAAAGATAATCAAGAATGTAATGCAATAACTTTTCTGAAGGATTTGCTATTAGAATAGCAGTTACAAAGAAGAAAAGTGAAAAGTAGAAAAAACAAGATATACAAAAATTATCATCATGTCAGTTAATACTTAGTTGGGTAACCTTTAGCATGAATTACGGTCTTACAACGTCTTCCCATGGAGTGAACCAAGTGTTTTAGTTCTGCAGCTGTTATAATGTGAAACCAAGATTGAATGATTGCGTCTATTAACTGGGTTTTATTGCTGGATCACTTCTGACTAACAAGTTTCTTTAGTCAGCTCCATAGATTTTCAATTGGGTTAAGGTCTGGGCCATTCCAGGAGTGAAATATGATTATCTTGAAACCACTTTTTGCACACAGCAGCAATATGACATGGAGCTGAATCCTGTGCGGAAGGTTTGGGCTCAAGTATTAATATATTTTTAGCCATTTATATTCCCATTAATCACTCAAATTCTGCCCACGCCTTTTGATGGCTCTCTAAATATAAATACTCATGCTCATTGGTTACAATCAGATGAAGGAAAGATACCTGATATCAACCTAAGCAAGTTGTGCTTCCTTTTTCTGGTTATTTGGCTATAACTTTTCATAGAATACAGATAATAGAACAAACTTCGTTGCATCATATTCTTAATTAAATTATCTTTCCATTGATATATAATTTTGTGGTACTACTAAAAAAGTGGTGTTATTAGCCATCAAACCTCATAAATACACTTTTCCCAAAAGATTTCCACAATTTTGGCCACTACTGTATAATTCAATTATTCTTTGGTCTAATGGAAATACTGTCCCCATTTTTTTCTTGCTGTTTCTACTCTTTAGCAACTCTTGCTCCTGCCTTTAAAATCATGATGGCTTAGCTTTTTCCCTCCAATCTATCTAATTTATAATTAACTATATTTATTGTACAAGAAATTTTACAGAGAGCCAGACTGCTGTAGTGATTAGGGTACTGGTCTAGAAACCAGGAGCTTGCGAGTTCTAATCCTGCCTTATTATACCCAACTGGGCGACCTTTGGGCCAGTCATTCAACCCTTAGGAGGGTACGGTAAACCATTTCTGAAATCTTGCCAAGAAAACTGCAGAGATGTATCCAGAGAGTAGCAGGAAACATCACTGACACAAAGACTTTTAAAAAAAAACAATAATGGATATGTGTAACCTACTGGTACATACGCATTCTTTCACATAGTTGGATAGATTGCTTTGTGTTATGTGAATCTCTGATCATAGATATGTCCAAACAAGCTAAGAAGCTTCGAGATAATTTTATCCATTCATGTGGTTAACTTACAAATCATGGTCTGCTAAATGCATTCAACCATATTTTTGAATTTGTGCATTAACATGTTTTCTTCCTAGCTTAATGATGTGCCAAGTGCAGGGACGGTTCTTTAGTCACAGATTAAGCTAGGATTCTTGGCTTAGTTTCATGTGCAAATTCAGAACAAATGAGAAAGGGCTTTACTGCAGGTCTCAATCTTCCAGATGCAATCAACTTTAATTCCCATAATCTCTAAATGCCATGAGTCCCTGGGCTAAGTATTCTGGAAGATGAAATTAAACACAACTGGAGGGTGCCATATCAAAACTAAGGACTTCATTGAAAAATAGAATAGTTACACTTTGAAATAATATTAATTTGGTTGAATTGAGAAAGGCAGTCCCCATCTCCAGTCCTTCCATGAAAACCTGAAGACCTGGCTGGCTGGCACCCCAATGGAGGAGTTCCACATTGGAGGTGGCTACTGGACTAACAGCTGACCCAACCTCCCCCCCCATGCATCCTGCTCCCTCCCTGCTCATCTTTTAATTTACATTGCTGCACTTTATTTTACAATTGTTTACATTTTAAAATAATTTTATGGTCTATTGCTGCCAACAAAATAGATAGCAAATTTAATCATAAATAAATTTTAGAAGAAAGCAAAACGAAAATTCCAAATATAGGAAGACATTGCACTGAAAATTGCTAATTAGAACAAGCAGGCAATAGTGTACCAAGCCCTTCAAATACATTGGACTATGACATCCATCAGTCTTGGAATTATAATACACAGTTTCCAATTTAGATGAAAAAGGAGCAATATGACGTTGAGAAGCAAATGGCAAGAGTAGCAAGAAGATTAAAGAGTGATTTTTGATAGGACATGATAAGGACACTAATAATGGAACTAAACATACCTGCAATACCAGTTTGACAAAATTCCAACAAATAAACCACTAAATCTTTAAGTGCCATACTGCTGGGGATTTTAAAAAAATCAAGACTGTATAAAATAGACAAAACAGTAAAATCGCTATTGAAGTTTCCATGTCTGTTATCTAAATCAGATGAGAAATTTGATTTGTGTAATATTAAAACTTGTCTGTACCTCAGCAAAATATCAGAATAATATGAAGCAATTTTTTATTAGATCAAACAAGACAAACTTTTTAAGATTCTAGATCAGTGATGGTGAACCTTTTTGTTGCGGTGTGCTGAAAGTGCGCACATGCCAGCTCCCACAATGCAATGCAGCCCCCCTTGTGCATGCGTGCACAACTCCCTGCCCTGCCCCCTTGCCTGCACTGCACATGTGTGCGCCTCCCAGCTGATTTTCTGCCTACCTGAGGCCATTTTCACCCTCCCAGAGGCTTAAGAGAAGACTGCAGCCTCAGGAAGCCCAAAAAACGCCTTCCAAAAATACCAGAAGTTCCCATTTTCAGTGTACAGAGGGCTTCTGGAACCCGGGGCAGGCTGTTTTCACCCAGGGTTTCAAGAGAAGCCTCTGCAGCCTCAGGAGGCCAAAAAATGGGCCTTCTGGAAATACCGGAAGTGCCCATTTTCAGCCTACGGAGGGCTTCTGGAGCCTGGGGAAGACCATTTTCTCTCTCCTGGGGACTTGAGGGAAGTCTCTGCAGCTTCAGGAGGCTGAAAATGGGTCCGTTTTGGCACTTCCAGTATTTCTGGAAGGCCCATTTCCGCAGAGGCTTCCCTCGAGACCCCAGGAGGGTGAAAATATGGCCGAAAATAAGCTGGGAGGCACGCACATGCGCAGTGCCGGTAAATTTGGCTGGGGCTCGCATGCCCGCACAAATGGCTCTGCATGCCACCTGTGGCACACATGCCATAGGTTCGTCATCACGGTTCTAAATAGTATATAGGCCCCAAACCAGAAGCCTGGCAGGAGGAGAGAAACATTAACTCAAAAATTCCAGGCTCATTTGAATTCTCATTGTTCAGCTTTTCATAGGAAAGACAAAATATCATTCTGCTGTAGAAGAATCCAAAAGTAGTTCAATGATATCGGACAACATGTAGTACAGTACAGTATAGCTAGTTTCTAAACCGTATCCATCTTTTCTTCCCATTTTCGCAGCTGCTCCAAAAGTTGTTGATGTTGTAGAGAATCTGAAATCCTTAAGTCTGGTTCATTATTAGTTAATGATGATGCCCCATGAATTTTGCCCAGTTCACAAAGAGTTTCTAAAACCTTGGGAATTACCTAGGTATAAAGGTGAGATAAGGAGGGAGGGAGGGAGAGAAAGAGAGGGAGGGAGGAAGAGAAAAACTTGCTTATATTCAATTATTTACATTTTATTCATCTGTACTAAATCATCTCTAATGAAAGTGCTCATTTCTGAAATCTGCAATTGTAGAAACTTTCAGTGTGAAATCTCATCTTGATGTGCACACATTGAACCATGGCTTGTTGAACATGTCAAAAGGAGTCAGTGTCATACAATATTCCAGTTTACTAATGCACCATATGTGGCCCTCCAACCTTTGGATAAGCCTTTCAAAGGCACTGTTTCAGAAATGTTACATTGTTTTCCGAATGTAAACATTTGGGCTCTAAATTTTAATGTGGCAGGAGAAAATAGGAAATATAAAATCCCTGGCAAACTAACAGGGCTATGATAGCCAGTAAACTACAGGTTAGGTTTGTTGTATTTGGATAGCATATTAAGCCACAAATCAGAAATATATTCTGCTTTAATATGTCTGAATCTAGCTACTCTAAAAGCAAGTCTAGCTTCTATGACTTCTGCTAGTGCCTTGAGGAATGGGGAATTTTCGGCTTGCTAGATTCTGTTTTTCAGCTTGCTTCAATCCCAGCCAATACAGCTAATTGCTCAAGATGTGAGATACTGTCAACATTCAGAAGGCCACTGGGTTACTACCCTGTTTACTTCCCAGCTTAGATCACTGCACTGCAACAACTGTTGTGGTCTTTGAAGAATGGACAACTTTGTTTACTTTACTTAGAAAGATGGAAGGGATTAATGAACAAGTAGCCAAGACAAGGGAGGTCGGAAAACCCAATCAGAATGTAGGAATGAATAACATGAGAGGGAGGAGAGATTTAAAGAAAAGCTGCTTCATTAGCAACCAAAAGAACAAGACTGTTTTGGAAGCACTTTGGAAACAACCATCTTTTCTGAGACTTGCTTAATTTATCTCTACAAAGACAATCCTTTCCCTTTCATAGTTTTGCTGATAGCTGAGAAAAAGTCAGACTTGCTTCTTCCATCCTTCCAAATCTATCGTGAACATTAAGCAGACATGGGATTTATATACAGTACATGCTAATGTCTATTGTGTTGTGTAAATCAAGCCATCTTGCACTTCTTAGGTTATGGGTAAAGAAATTATATGTCAGTATATGAAATATGTGAAGAAATTCTGTGTGGTTGCTAAGAATCAACACTGATCCATAATTACAATGTGTGAATCAGATCACTGAATCAGTTAATAGCAAACAGTAAATAGCCAGATACAGAAACAGTTCTTCCTTCCCACTCAGATGATGAGACACTTTTAATTCTAAAGGGATGATCATATGCCCTTTTGATCAAGTGCAGGAACCTCAGTTCAAGGCTAAACTATTCTGCACTTAAGAGAAACAGGTTAACTTGGTTACTGTAAGTACAGAAATAGTCAATTCTTCCTCAATCTGTATCTCAACTGACTCACAGATAGATAGAAAAGACAAGTTTCATTTTCACTGTAGAACTAATCTTGGCAAAAAGAACAACTCTGAAATCGTATCTTTGGTTATTGGAAAGCATATCTCTAAATCAATTTCAATTCCACAGGTTTTATTTATTTATTCGGTTTGTGTCCTTTTATTTATTAAGTGCTCAAACCAGCAAACAACAATCACAATAATTTGAACCATCATAATGAAAATCATTTAATAGTTAAATAGCTAAAAAGTGTATTGCTTTGTCAAGGTGGAGGTGCTAAATGCAATTCCCAGAACAGAACATTTCATAGGTCCTACTACTGAAGTCTGCTTTTATTTTTTATTTAAATTATAGAAAATGTGGTTTATGTCACATCATTTTGGGTTTACGTGTCCAATTTATTTTACAGCTGCACATAAGTCTATTTCCTTGGGAGACAAGAAGAATGAGAAATGCATACTGGGAAAATGTACATATATATATATATATCTAACAAACTTTAGGACAAGAACTTACTTGTACCATGATCAGTTTTTTCTTCCAGACACAATTGGAGTCAGGCCATTCTTCCCCAAAGCATAACCACCAATTGTAATTAGGACAACCATTGCGCCCTTCCATGTACCCAATTAAATCTGAGGGAAGAAAGGGATGGAATTTTTTTCTTGTATTTGGTTACCTCACCACAGGAAAATATAATACCCACTCCCCAATTAGTGGATGCACATGGTGGGAAAGCTGTATCTCTACTACCAAGGATGCCTCAAGTTTTAACAAAAAGGGAGCAGTGAAATCCCCCAAATTTAGAATCAATATACAGGTAGTCCTCAACTTATAACTATTTGTTTAGTGACCATTTGAAGCACTGAAAAAAAGTGGCTTACGATTGTTTTTTGATACTTAAGACCACTGCAACATGGCCATGGTCACATGACCAAAATTAAGGCACCTGACAACTGGCATGTATTTATGACACTTGCATTGTCCCAGGGCCATGTGATCCCATTTGTAATCTTCCTAGCTGGCTTCTAACATGCCAAGTCAATAGGGGAAGTCAGATTATCTGAATGATTGCACGGTTCACTTAACAATTACAATGATTCACCTAATAACTGGGGCAAAATAGGTTGTAAAATGGTACCAAACTGCCTTGGTTAGCAACAGAAATTTTGGGCTCCACTGTAATCGTAAGTCAAAGACAACCTATAGTGGCCATTTTGCAAGTTTTAATTTAATGAAAACCTATGGGTTCCCATAGATAGTTCAATTATCTGTGGACCACAGATCTAGAAAAAGCATGGCAAGAACAGGGACACATTGTAAGTCAGAGGTAAATAGTCTGAATATGCTCCCTAAGCAATCATAAAAACCCATAATGGTTCTTAGTGTATGAATCATAATTGAAATGTTATGCACAAATACAGTCTGGTTGCATATTTGTGTGTAAAAAGAGGGAGAAAATGGGAAACCTCACTCTCACATAACATATTAACTACACTAAAACGTACAACATATAGTTCCACTTAAAAAGAATTTCCAGATGTTTAAGCTGGTTTCAGAAAGGATTGTGGCACTTGTGACCACACTGCAAATCTACACTGGATCATGGAAAAATCTCAAGAATATCAAAAGATCATCTACATGTGCTTTAATGACTATAAATTCTTCAATTGTATTGATTGCAGCAAGCTATAGAGAGTCCTAGAAGACATGAGAATGTTAATGCATCTGGTCAAGTTGGTGCAGTCACTGTATCCACTGAATTCAGAAAGCCACTGTATGGAAATCCTGATTGTTTCAAGGTAGAGAATGGAATGCAGAAAGGTTGTATTCTTTTGGATTTCTTATTCAATCTGTATGCCAAAGTGATCATGAAGAAGCTGAAACTTTAAGAATCAAAAATTTGAGTAAAGATTGGAGGAAAATCAATGATCTTCAATATTTTTATGACACACCTCTCAGAAATCAAAGAAGGCCTGAAATATCTAATCAAAAAATGAAAGATGAAAGCAAGACTCTTCCTGAATCAGAATTTCTGTTGTTGTTAAAGTAAGATGGTTAATAAATGAACTGCACCCAATTTTATAACCTCTTTTGCCATGTTGTTAACTGCAGTTGTTAAATGGCCATTAAGCTTCCCCCATTGACTTTGCTTGCAGTTGGCTTTGAAGCCAACCGGGAAAGTTACGAATGGCATTCAGATGACCCCAGGATACTGCAACTGTTCTAAATTCATGCCAGTTGCCAAGCACCTGAATTTTGATCACATAACTGTGGGGATGCGTTGTTGTTAAGTGTGAAGACTGGTTATAAGTTACTTTTTCCCTTTAACTTTGGTCACTAAATGGATGAATGTAAGCCGAGATTAGCTGTAGTGGTTTTAAATTAAATTCAGGTTTCTGAAAGTTTGGGCTGGATTGCACCTGGAAAGTATGTGTAATTTTCAAGAGAGGGAGAGAAACCTGAGGCAGATTTGGAGGTCTTCTAATAATTGTACACAGTTCAGGGGTGGCGTCTATACCAAATACTTGCAGAAGGCTGCCTGACTCAATTTCTGGCAGCTTGAGTTAAAAAAAAGATGAAAAACACCAAAAAGAATACTACATGAAAACTGAATGAAACTAAACCCTAGTTTGTTTGTTTTTTTAATTACATTTATATCCTTCTCCAAGACTCAGGGTGGCTTACAATTTTGGGATACAACCCAGTGTGCTCAGCAATAGCCTTCATTCCATTGTACATGCCTGCTTATTACTAAGCGGCATTTTTACAAGGTCAGCTAATTGCCCCCAACAATCTTGGGTCCTCAATTTACCTACCCCGAGAGGATGGAAGGCTGAGTCAACCTTGAGCCTGGTGGGATTCGAGCCTACAGTAATTGTAGGCAGCTGGAACTTAAGTGCAGGCATTTAACAGCCTGAGCCACCAAGTTTGACTTTGTAAGAATTAATATTGAGTCTTCAAAAAGGATCCTAAAGGGCAAGATTGCTCTCCTTCATTCCCAAAGCCAAGTTTCTTTTTTTCATTATGCACTGCCCTCTTTTTTATTGGATGAGAATCAAATGGCTTTCTGAATAGAGAAGATGTTTGCTTATATTATTATTATCATATTACATTAGGCAGAACATTTTTCTTCTAAACTGATTCCCCTGTCTGGTTGCAGGAGGAAATCAAAAGTGCTGTGTTCTAACCTGTCATACCAGTGCCATGTCAATCTTTGACTGTTGCCTGAGCCACATGGATTATATGCCATCAAGTCTGGGTTTACTCTTAACAACCACACAAATCACTCCAGGACAAGCTACATATATTATTTGGGAATTTAAATAATTTGTGCATTCCAGGCTCTTTTAGTAGCAAAAGCCCAATGAAGCCTTGGATAAATGTTTAGTAGTTACTTTAGCACAAGTAAAATTAACAGACATCTGAAGTAGCGTTCTTAGAATTGGGTAAAAACCACCTTAGCATACCTGATATGAAATGCTGCAGATTGAAAATGGGAACAAACTGTTCCTTTAGTAGGTTTCCATGCCGTATGCCATCTCCCGGAATTTCAGATTGGCTCCAGTAGACATGGCAAGTACCTGTGCGCATGCCACACAGTTGGTTTCCCTCGATACGGAGAACCACACCTGGAGACACTCCTTTGAGAAGGCGAAGTGTGTACTCTGCTTGCCGCTTATCATTCAAAATGGTAGGGTCAGGCAATGATACATCTGCCAAATCAAGATAATTGCCCCGGACACCAGGAGGCACAAAGCACAGGCCTCGGGGGTTCACTTTATTAATCACTTTATGTAACACCTGACGACCTCGATAAAAAGCCCGAACCTCAAAAGCTGTCTCTAAAAAGAAGGAAATCCAAATTCTCAGGGTACAGACAGTACTTTTTTATTAGTTCTCTCTCTCTCTCTCTCACACACACACACACACACAAAATTTTACTGCTGTAAATAACCACTAATACAGTACATTTGTGCCAAAGAATACTGTATGTGATTCTAAATTACAACTTCCAGCACGATTCAGTACTGGCTATGCTGACTGGTTAGTTCAGCCACACCTATAGGGCCAGGGGTTTTCCAGTGTCTTAAGATATCAAGCTTCTCTTACCAAGTTTTCCACTACTATGGAAAACTTATTATTTCCACTAGATTCAGGAAACTTACCAAACGGAGTTGTTATCAGTTGTTCCAATGGTGAGTTCATGGCAATGGGTGAATACAATTCTAAATTGGATGAAGGGGGGCTTCCATAGCCAATTATATTTTCTGCTGCCATTCCTGAATATGGAACTTTACAAAACAAAATATATATATATATATATTAAGAAGCTAAAACTGATGGGTTTATAACTAGCAACTAAAATATGGAGATTTGGAAGTTGATGAATAACAGTTTTTGCAGTTATCTCTCTCCCCATCCCTCATCACCTAAGCTCTGTATCATCACTTCGCTCAATTTCATTGAGGTATCTCATAAATTTTGGGTGAAAAAATGCTGCTAGATTCTTTCTGTTGTAAGTGTTGAGTTAAATCTTGAAGCTTGAAAGTTTGCTTCTGACTATCACAATCCTCAAACATTCTTCACCAGAACGGCATTCCAATCCCCAACCCAGTTCTTGTCCTTCTTCCAACTGTCATTCATGTTTCTCGATAATTTAGAAAACAAGAACAATTTATATTATGTGAAAGCATCCAATCATTATTCCTCCTGAAAGATGAATTCTTTGTATTCCGTATTAGTATTATTATTTTTCTATAATATCTAGATTGGCACATGATGCTTACATGATAAGGTTTTGGTTCACTCAACATTAAAGCATAAAATGTAGTTTTCAAAGTTCAAGACTGAGTTTATTGTCTATGAAATGGTATGGTTCTTTTGGCTTTAGGTTATTATTCTGTGTGAATGGAACTTCTCAAACCACAAGACAACCAGATTCAGGAAGCTTACCAAATTCATTGGTTCCCACGGTTGGTTCCAATGGAGTCACTGATGTTGTAGAACTATCCAGATCCAATTTGGATAGAGCTTGACACCACATTGGAGAGTCTCCTTCTAGGGCCAAAAATGAAGTATTGTAGAAGCAGAGAGACATAACGAAAACTTCAAACCAAAACAAGGAATAATTTGGACTTTTTTCAAAATACAAAATAACCTCATCTGCTCCCCCCTTTTGACCATTCCTGAAACAGCAGCCTATCTTGTGATCTCCATTTACCATTTTATTTTAAATACATTTAAGAACAAGACTAAAAAAGGAGAAAAACAAAAAACTGAGCTGTACAAATTACAAACATTAGATACGAAGTTACAAAATCTTAATAAAAAATATTTGTTATTTTACTAACATTTAATTGATACAATATATGTTATTTTGCATCACGTTGGCACTTTAAAAACTCTAATTAAAATCAAGTCAGAAATTAAGAAAAACAGCCAATGTAAGGATCACTAGTCAAAATAATGATTTCTAGCTATAAGTAGTCCTTGATTTATGATCACAATTGAGTCCAAAATGTCTGTTGCTAAGGGAGAAGGTTGTTAAGTGAGTTTTGCCCCATTTTACAACTCTTGTCACAGTTGTTACGTTAGTAACAAGGTTGTAAAATGAATCTGGTTTCCCCATTGACTTTGTCAATTCGCAAAAGGTGACCATATGACCCAGGGACCCTGCAATTGTCATAAATATGAGCCAGTTGCCAAGCGTCTGAATTTTAATCAGGTGACCCTGGGGATGCTGCAGCAGTCATAAGCATGAAAAATGGTCATAAGTCATTTTTTTGTAACTTTCAGTGGTCACTATGACTTACAAATGACTGTAAGTTGAGGGCTAATCTGAAGCAGTCTGAAGTTTACTTTATATTGTAGAGCTTTAAAATCTTATGTAAGGGAGATCCCAAATACTAGATAGAATATAGCAGAAGTCTATGTGCAAATTATAATTCATAAATGGTTCTCACATTAATGTCAAACTTTAAATAGGAAGTTATTTTGACATTTGATTGCTTATTGTACCCTATGACTATTATTAATTATTAACCCTCTATTCTGTTCTATTCTATTCTATTCTATTCTATTCTATTCTATTCTATTCTATTCATTAATGCATACACCCAATAACCCTTGGTTTGTCTGGCTACCAAAGAAGGAACTGGGTCACTTCCATTACTTTCCAATGGAAAATATAAAATATACTAGAGGGTGTTATCACATATAAAGCCAATTCAGTATTTTTCTTAGGAACGTAAAGCTTAGATATGCTGGTGAGAAAGAAAAATCAATATTTAAAATTTGTTTCATTTTTTGATGTACAATCTGCCAAAATTGCTGGACTTTATGACACTACTTTCAAATATGAAAGAATTCTCCAACTGATTATTAAATTTTCATCTTTTTTCTAACCTTAACGTTATTCATTTTAGCTATCAGGAATAAAATACCAATAAAACATGTTGTACTAATTTTGTAAATAAATTTGTCTTCTATTGATGTTCCCATTTTTGCCTTTTATATTTAGATTCTGAATGCTTTTAAACATAGAAAATTAATAGAATAAATTAAATAAATTAAATAGAATAAATTAAACATGTTTAATTTATTCTATTTCTGAATCACATTTCAGTGACTATTTTATATGTACGCTCCAACAGATGTTCTTTATTTTGTATTATAAGCATTTCAAAATGTGACCAGGTCTCTAAATGTTTTACATGGCTTTTGATTTTTTAAAAAACTCTTATTACTTTTTTGGCTGCATTGAAATCAATGAAGGAGAATTTCAGATTTCGTTTTAGGTTGTATCTTGTAATCCTTCCATATGTTATCTCCAATTATTATGTTCACTATCGTGAAAAATTGATATTTAATATGATCCTTTAGATTCCCATCGCTCACCATTATCAAAACTGGAACAATCCAAGGGACTCAGCACATTCTCCTGTGTTTCATCCTGAAGAACAAGAGGGAAGATCAGAAAAAGCATCTAGTCTTGGCAAGTCCAACCTATTGGCTTACCTGACCCACACTAAGTGATGAGGTATTGTCATGGGCCATGTATAAAATATATAATATAGTTAATACATATTAATGCACATCATAATGTGAAAAGTTTACAACCTTATGAGGCCGCATTACTAGCTCTCCAGGACCACATGCAGCCCATGAGCCACAAGTTGGATGCACCTGATCTAGTCTCTTGCCCTCCTTCTCCATCCAGAATGAGATCCAGATTGGATAAATGTTCTTTTTTTCATTTTCCTTTGACCATTCCAGCATGTAAGCTATGTTGGAAACATTTTCCCAGGACAGAAATGTAGCACATACCAATAAGCACTGCCACTTAGTGTTAAGCAGAAGAAACACAAAGAAAGGCTTTTGAAAAGCTGTTGTAAACAAGGGGCTAATAAATCTTTAAAGATATAAGAAGATACTACAACTTTCATTCTGCCAGGAGACAATATGCTATAGTGAGTGTTTGAAAAGCTCCAGCAAAGGAAGGGAACCTGATTATCAGGTGAGAGAAAGAACTTACCTGACTAAATGATGAACTCATTCCCTGGGACCTCCTATTTTCAGCTGGAATCAATGGTGCATGAATAACCTCCACAGTTGGATTATTTAGGTCTGCATAAGAAAATATCAAGCAATTATTTTTTCATTCTAATCCACAATTTCCCATTTTTTAAATTATATTGTCCTTGATAGATGCTAAGGTTTCTGAGGTTAATTCCTTACTGTCAATATTAACGCTGATTTTATAGACTTTGTGAGGATCTTCAGGGTCAGTGCTCTTATCCTCCACCATCTCAATACCATCTTTTCGGTTCAAAGCAGAGCGGAAGTTCCTCTTCCATTCTGAAGGAGTCCGGGCATCTGTTTCTGGGTTGTAAAGGTGTCTAGCAATGGCCCAATCCTAGGCAAAAAGGCAACAGTATAAGTGCACCAAAGTGCCTACCGTCCCTGTCCTATTGTTTCTTTTATTTTCGTATATGTATCCATGCATTTATAACTATGTTTATATTTATACCTATTATCTTGTAAGCAATTGACTAATCAAATAAATAAATAAATATATGTGACAGAGTTCATCCAATAGACCAAAACCTGACCTGCTTCTGTCTCGACTTAGTGCGTTTTGTAAATTCAGCCACTACAATTTATAAGATACAATTTATAATTTATGGTTTGTGGCTTAGCATGCTGGGAAAACCAAGTCATATGATTAAGGAAAGTTTATACAGCAGCAATTTTCTTAATTTTTAAGAAACCATAATAATATTTGCAGTTTTTGATGCAAAAATATTTTTCTACTTTAGCCACTTTCAGGGATTGTCTTCTGAAAGTGGTTAAAACATATGGCTCAGTAATCAAATGCCTAGACAGACATGTAAAGGTATAGAGAACATGGGAAAAAAGCCTTGATGGAGATAAAATCAAGTCCACAAGAGGCAAATAATATTAGGAAATAGCTTAGACAAACACCTCCTGAATTCACTGAACCATAAGTAGTAGAAGGAAGTACAATAATTAGACTTGTGAAATTCTATTATAGCCAGTTTCAATAAAAGTAGTTTTTTACCTGCAAAATTGATTTCTTGTTTGGGTCAAAGTGGGGCTGACCAAGGGACCTAGGTGATTAGTACAAGTCACCATGGTATCAATGAGACATGACACCAAGGTGCAGAAAGTGCTGATTATATCATTCACGATGATACAAGTTACTTATCTCCCTTTGGGGATCTCAAAATCTGCAAGATGGCAAGCATGGCATAGTGATAGAAGTTCTGCTCCTATTGTGCTTGTATTGCATCCCCACACAGATATGTGGTTTTGAGCTCCCAGAATTCCCCAGTCAGCATATTCCTGTGACTGAGAAAAACTGTTCTAGCAAATGAACACTTAATCTTTTGGAACCCAAGAGGATCTCTTGTAGTCAAGACAAAAGTGTAATGAAACTTAAATATAACTGATTATATTTCTCACAAGTCAAAGCTCAAATTATTTCTCCTTTCTATCACAATAAAAGCTACTGAAGTTCAGATGTGCACCTCTGCCACAATACAACATTTTAATGCTCTCTGAGCATGGTATCATAGATACAACACTATTTCTACTCTTACCCATTTGGCTAGGGAATTATGGGAGTCCAATGTATCTCAAGGGCCCCATATTGGAAAAGCTTCCTTTAGGGATACTGTGCTGTCCAGCCAGTTATAATTAATGGGATTTGGGATAGTTACTTAGGTATTGGGAGCTGTCCCCTTAAGGGAATGCATCATGGTAAATGTAATTAAGGTATCCTGGGAAATGTAGTTCATGTCATGTGGCCACATCTGTAATCCTGACTGGTCACTGAATTGACCCTTGGTGGGTTGGGGGAGGTTTCTTCACTCTTGCCTTCACTCTTGCCGTAGCAGCTATACCCTCTGCCTCTACAACTATGGGATGAAGAGATAACCATCTTTTTAACCTATAAAGTCAGACATACAAAGGGTTGGACATTAAGAAGAATCTCATCATAACTGTGAGTTAATGAGGATGTCTGATGAACCAATAAAAAGACTTTGTAGGGATGTTTTGTGGAGTTTATCTATCTGTTTTGTACAAGACAGAACAGATACAGCAACAACTGCCAAGGTCCCCAAAGACCTCATTTTCATCTACAGTTAAAGGACCCTGGAAACTCCTCCTCCCTTCAGCATGAAAGCTAGCTGGGTGAATTCGGGCCACTTATTTTCTCTCAGGCCTGGGTTTCCTGATCTAGTCTACCTTACAGAATTTACGTATCCGTCCATGTAACCACTAAGAGTCAAGACTGATTCAAAGCCCACCACCACAACAATACAGAATAATTCAGAGACCCATCAGAAAAAACATGGACTTGTCATCACCAATTGAAGAACGACAGTTTGGTCTAGTAGTTAAAGCACCTGGCTAGAAAGCAAGAGAGCACAAGTTCAAGTTCTGCCTTAGCCATGAAAGCCAGCTGGATGACCTTGGGCCAGTCACTCTCTCTGAGTCCAACTCACCTTATGAGCAATAAGCTACCAAAAAAGCCAATGCAGTCCTGGGTTGCATCAACAGAAGATTAGTATGAAGATCAAGAGAAGTGACAGTACTGTTTTATCCAGCAATAGTGAGGCCAAAATGGAATACTACATCAACTTATGGTCACCATGATACAAAAAGCATGTTGAAACCCTGGAAAGTGTGCAGAGAAGGGCAACAAAGATGATAAAAGCTTGGGAGGTAAATCAAATGATGAACAATTGAGGGAGCTAGGTATGTCCAACCTATGGAATAAAAGGATTAGGTGACAATTCTCTTCCAGTACTTGAAGAGCTGTCACAGAGAAGAGGGGGTTGATTTATTTTCCAAAGCACCAGAAGGCAGGACAAGAAGCAATGGGTGGGAAGACTGTTAAAAAGAGATCCAAGTTTGATGTAAGGAAAAATTTTCTGACGAGAATAATTAATCATCTCTTTCACATGGGAGGTAACACACTTCTATCAGAGGAACAAATCTCCACAAGCTTACCTCAAAGATCTGAAAATCCCTTGGGTTAATGCTCTGCCGTGAGGCATGCTTCCATGGCACTCGGAAAAGTGTTTTTTCTGAGTTGAGCCAGGACACACCTGGATATCGCTGGTTGTTCAATTGCTCTATCAGCCAGGGCACAAGGAGAGGCTTCTGAGTACCCATTGGAGATATACAGATGTGTTGTCAATTCAAATCTGTGGGGAAAGAACTGAATCATAAACACAGTGCATGGGGGAAATGTGGAAAAATACTCTTGGTGCATGGAGAAAATTTTTGGGCATGCAACATCCTGAATTGCTAATTGTGGGGTCCTTGGTGGTCTCTGAGCTTGTTGTTTTCATGCTGAAATTTCATGAACAAACTACGTAACAACATCAGGGATGTGTACACATGTGCATTGATGATGTTACCTATTAGGGTAATGAAATGGCTGCAAAAATATCACCAAACTTGGAGAGCATCAAGGACCCCCACAGTTCAACTTTGAGCTACAATTATTCTCTTCTGTTGTTTGCAATCCCTTGCCATGAACACTTCCCCAATCTGCAGCTGTCCAGATGACTAAACCTTCCAGAATTTCATTGTCAGCAGGGGAATACATGTCCAAACACAGAGGTCAATTGTTTGTGAAAAGCTCTAAGCTTAGGCTGTTTTTCTACTCCTAAACAAGACGCTGATCCTCTTGCAATAACCTTTTTCCATTCACATTTTCTGGACATCTGAACAACCAACTCTCTCATCCATAGCTCTACTATTCTTGAAATTAAAAAAAAAGATGGAATAGTTGCACAACCTTTTGGCAACCTTTGGCCGCTTCCCGTCTGGAAGTGTACAGGGGGAGAATTTACTTCGGAGTAAACGTCAGATTGCTCTGTAAATTTTGGAAAGACCACAATGAAGAACTGTTATTTGTGGGCCTCGCGTACTGGAAGATGGAGAGTACTTGCGAGAGACTTCGGCACCTTTATCATCGGGGTAAAGACAGCTTGAACGCCTTCCCGAACTCCGAGGGCCCTCTCCCCAATGAAGTACTCACCTCTTTCTCTGCGGGAGCTCTGCCTTTGATCGAGCGGTTAAAAAAAAAAGATGTTACAAGCTCCCCTCTCTCCGTCACATATTCAGTTTCGATTTCCTGCTCAGAAACCTTCAACTGGGCACGCCTCCTTCTAGGGTTTTTTTCTCTCCGTACGTCTAAAGAAACCACACATCAGGGAGGCAGTTTTGTTTTGTTTTTTCTTTTCCCTTTTTCTTTTAGGAAAGCAATATTTCGGTAGCCAGAAATCCGTGATGGCAAGAATCTAAGAAATCATGCCGATTGGAGTAGACGGAGACCTGGATAAACGTCATTTCCCGGTGCCAGTTTGGGAAAGCTGTGAGAAATTGCCGAGGAATTTTAGAGGAGGGGATGGGTTTCTAGAATAACTCCCAAGTGTGAAATGGGTGCATAACGCTGCTAATTTCCTTCCCAAAGGAAACGAATAGCCACCTCTGCAACACTGCAAGGGAGGGTGCTATCTTGCTAAAAGGAGAGTCTTGGAGGAGCCTGGACCTGCCTGGACCTGCCTGCTTTCTCTGAGATATTATAAAGAAGCCTAAAAGGGCATGTTTATGCTGTCTCTTTATGCTCTCTGTCTGTGTTGCCGGAAGGATGTATATTTGGCCAAGCTAGCTGCGGCATTGCATGAGCATCTAATGGGCATCAGGGTGGGCAGCTAAAAGCAGTACATGAGCAAGGATTAATACTGGTGGGTTCCTATTCTCATTTGAATGGCCTCAAAAGAACAGCTACTGGCAACCTCCATTGGGGTGCTTTCATTTTCATGAAAGACCCTCCCAGATCCAGGATTCTGCAGGTGTCATTGTAATAGAGCTGGGAATGACTTGGATGAAGCCCCCACTTTCTAGTAGCAGTTTGTCCAAGGAAACACTAATTTTGTTAGTTGCTTGCACCTCATCTCTTCCCTCCATTGCACATTGCTCATGTATTCTTATAGTTAGTCCTCAACTTATAGCCACAATTGGAACTAGAATTTCCATTGCTGACCAAGGCAGTTATTAAATGCCTGATTGTATTATTTTTATTATTAGGCAAATCTGGCATCCCTTATTGACGTTGCTTCATCAGAAGCTCACTGAGAAGATCACAAATGATTATATGTTCCAGAACACTGCAACCATTGAAAATACATGCAGGTTGCCAAGCACCCGAATTTTGATCATGTGACCACAGGAATGCCCTGATGGTCTTAAGGGGGGGGACTGATTATAAGTCACTTTTTTTCAGTACTGTTGTCATTTAGGTTTTAAATGAATTATAAATCAATTATAATCCACTTAGGCTAAACAGTATGAATCCAGACATGGGTTTTATAAACCCTCACTTACGATTTATCATTTTTGTGAACCTTGCCAATGGTAAATGTCTATGGAAATTCTCAGTCCAGTTGCCTGTTGAAAAGCATCTTTGGGACTTGCCAACTGTATTTCATTCAGAAAAAAACTTTTTTTTTAAGCAAAATATTGTGCTATGTGAATTTAGACACCAGCATCATGCATTAGATTAAGTTGTGATATATTTAACATGTTTGAAGTTTACTGTACTATGTTAACTCAATTATGTTTATGTCTTTGTATCATGTTTGAAACTGGCCAGTTGTGGTTTATTCTGTACAGATAGTCCTCAACTTACAACAGTTTGTTTAGTGACTATTCAAAGTTATCTTAGCACTGAAAAAAATGAAATGATCAGTTTTCACACTTACTACCATTGGTCATATGATCAAAATTCAGATGCTCATATTTGACTCATATTTATGACGGTTGCAGTATCCTGGGGTCACATGATCCCCTTTTTGACCTTCTGACAAGCAAAGTCAGTGGGGAAGCCAGATTCACTTAACAACAATTTGACTTATTTAACAATTGCAGTGATTCATTTAACAACTGTGGCAAGAAAGGTCCTAAAATGGAGCAAACTCACTTAAATTAACAAATTTAGCAACAGAAATTTTGGGCTCAATTGTCATAAGTTGAGGACTACCTATATTAGCAAAATCAGTGCAGTGTGTAAACTCACAAGTGAGACAGAGTGACTCACCAGCAAAAATGTTGACATCTTTTACTCACTGGCTCTTCATGGACTATATTAATCATTTTTGCTCAAAGTCATAGGGTGAGTATCGAGTTTACTCCAACCTTATGCTTTTTAGATATGCTCTATTATCACACCCTTCATCCTTACCAGATTTTATATTTAAAAATCTAGAATTGAAACAATACACTCGAAGGACTATGATGTATACAAATGTCAGAAGTCACCAGTCAGTGGGAACTGTCTACTCATCACAAAATGAGTTCAGACATCTTTCAATATTTACTCAAGCTTTGTTTACTGCAGTGATTGCGTAAGCCCACTGTATGCTTTGATGATGCTCAGGCTGTTCCTTTTTCTGCACATGTATTATATGCTTTTTTAAAAAACTAGTGACCCCTGTTTCAGTTTGAGAAATGCTGATTTAGTGATTTGTGTGAACATACCATAGCCATCTAAAAGGTAGCAACTTGGAGAAAACTGAGGTGATATACCATAGAGCAAGGGTCTCCAACCCCTGGGCCACAGCCCAGTGCTGGACCATGGCCCATTTGGAATTTGGCCATGGGAGTAGTGGGTGAGTGCGCGTGTGTGCGCAAAGCTGTGTTTGTGAAAGCAGCACGTGCGTGTGCATGAAACTATCCCTTCTGTCCCACCACTGCCACCTCCACGGTCGGCTGAGCCGGAAAATTTGGGGATTGCTGCATACAACTGATGAACAAATAAAAACACTAGCAGTCATATTCGCAATTCATGCTGAGAGTAAATTGTGCTTTCCCAACAGATAAGTCATTATTTAACCATGATTTATAGAATTGATTAATCCCTATTCACAGACTCAGCTTGTATTTATATATCATGCTTAAGTTGGTTACAAGTAGTTCTCGATTTGCAACTAAATTGGCACCAGAATTTCTGATGTTAAGCAAGGCGATTGTTAGGTGAGACATGCCTGATATTATGACTTTTCTGCCATGGTTGTTCAGTGAATCACTGCAGTTGTTAAGTGAATCACAAATAAAGCAAATCTATGTTTCCCCATTGATTTTGCTTGTCTGAAGACAGCTGGGAAGCTTGTAAAGAGTGATCACATAACTCCGGGATACTGCAACTGTCCTAAACACACACTGGTTGTCAAGAGCCTGAATTTTGGTCACATGATTGTGGGTGTGATGCAGTGTTCATAAGTATGAGGACCAGTTGTAAGTCACTTTTTAGTGATGTTGAACTTCAAACAATCACTAAATGAATGCTTGTAAGTCAAGTTATCTTATTGTAATGTTATGAGTTTATACAATGTACCGAGCCACAGTTAAATAAATGGATTAATTTCATACATCACTTTAAGTTTCAAGAAACTCCAATGCTCTGAGAGAAATTGCTATGAGACAGTTGAGATAGTAGCTCACATTTTCCTTCTAAGCAGCTTCTATAAAGGTGGCCATAATTTTAGAGTGTATCTTCAATCACCATGGTCACCTAACCCAGTGGTTCTTAACCTGGGCGATATTGCCCCCCAAGGGGCGATTTTGTTTTTCAGGGGGCGATGGAACGAAAAGGGGCGACGTGGGGGTGAAGGAATGGAAGGGGGGCGATATGGGGGCGATGGAGCGAGATATATTGGGAGAGAGATCTATATTGGTAGATAGATAGGTAGGTAGGTAGGTAGACAAAAAGACAGATAGGTAGGTGGATAGGCAGGAAGGCAGGCAGGCAAACAGACATACCTTTTGGATGGATGGGTGGATGGATGGACAGACAGATTGTCAGACAGAAAGAATGCGAGAGTGGAGCACTTTGGGAAAGCGGTGGCGGCGGCTTTTCCAAACATGCTGCCGCATTCGAGGCACCAGTTCAGGTGCGGTACAACCATCAATGGGGTGACCCTGCAGGGCCAGCTCCTCAAATGCCCCCCTGCCGCCTCTTAACGTCCCCAAGGGGTCCGGGAGAGGGACGCTAAGACGCGACGGCATTTGAGGTGCCGGCCAGCCCTGCAGATTCACCCATTGACTAGCACTTCTCCAGAGCTGGCACCTCCAATGCGGAAGCAGTGGCATGTTACGTGCTGCCACGGCTGCGTTTGATGCGCCGCCCCCCTGCCGCCTCTTAGCGCCCCTCTGCTGGCCCCCTTGGGAACACTAAGAGGCGGTAGGGGGCATTGCCGCCCTGCAGGCTCACCCATTGACTGTAGCACCGATCTGGAGCCAGTGCCAAAATGGGTGAAACTGCAGGGCCGGCCGGCACCTCGAATACCCCCTGCCATCTCTTAGCACCCTCTGCTGGCCCCTTGGCTTGGGATGCTAAGAGGTGGCAGGGGGCGGCGCATCGAATGCGGCTGCGGTGGCACATAATGCGCAACAGCTTCCACATTGGAGGCGCCGGCTCTGGAGCAGTACTACAGTCAGTGGGTAAACCTGCAGGGCCGGCGCCTCGAATGCCCACCTGCCACCTCTTAGCGCCCCTCTGCTGGCCCCCTTGGGGATGCTAAGAGATGGCAGGGGGGCGGTTATGTTGGGGGAGGGGGCGATGACAACTTCCTCAATGGCTCAAGGGGGCGATTCTTTCAAAAAGGTTAAAAACCACTGACCTAACCCATATTTGTTACTAAAGAATAGGTGTGTTTTGTAGCTAACGTTACATTTGTCACTAGGAAAGGCATTCTGATTATTATGAAGAATGATTGGTTTGTGTTATATTATGACAGAGATTATTTAGTAGCTGCAGAGCCACCTTAGCAAATGCTGATATGGGAACCTCTCTGAGGCTTAATAAAGTATGGCCTCCCAAACTTTGACTTTCAGCAAGAGCCTGAAGACCACGGGCGGAGGATCATATTGGAGGTGGTTAGTTAGTTAATTCAATGCCACCCTATTCCCCCCCCCAGTCCCCCCCGATCTGTCTAGCGCCCTTCTTTGCCATGTTGTCTCTATGATTGTTGATATTTTTATCTCTGTTTTATAATGGACATTTTTAATGTTTTTCATGTAATAAATTGCCCAGAGACATTGGATACAAGATAGGCAGCAGATAAATTTAACTAATAAATAAGCAAAAAACAAAAAAATGCCCTTAGCTCTA
The DNA here is from genome assembly GCA_009733165.1 of Naja naja. NCBI lineage: Eukaryota > Metazoa > Chordata > Lepidosauria > Squamata > Elapidae > Naja > Naja naja. The sequence goes on along the minus strand of CM019155.1, from coordinate 111,949,628 downwards.
AGAATCAACACCAATTTGATGGAATGTAATATCTCTGAAATTCCTTATAATTTCTTCACTTTTATTCCATTTTAAAATGATTTTGTCATTTTATATGTCAGACACTGCATCAATTTTTATACAATCTACAGTATATTGGGGAATTCAGTTTTCAAATGTAGGTATACCACCTTGAAACTGAGAGTTCAAGACAAACTGGTTTTAACTATCCCCAGGTCCCTCTTCAGGGTAAAATTGTTCACTGTTTGTATTGCATGTATTTGCATATGTGCATTTTACAATGCCTTATTATTGCTTGTATTAAAATCATTCTACAGGATCAAGTCAAACCTGTTTTTGTTTTTCTAACTACTGCGTTTCAGAGAAGACGGGTTGATTAGGAAAAGTTTCCCTTTTAAACAAAGATAAAATGGACAAAGGTTGGAAATAAATCTTATCATATGCAGGCTGCAAATGTTGATATTGCTAGTAGCAAAGACATAAAGACATATTGTGTGCCCTTGGCATCCTGCCGTTGTCCAGATTTTTGCAACCTAGGGTAGGTCTGCTTGAAGAAAAGATATTTGCCTTTGCAAGGCTAAGTAATCTTGATAATGTAGAATTGTTTTATTTTTTTGGTTATGAATGCTAACTTTCCCAAAAAGTTAATAAACAATTTGATTTGAAATTAAACTTCATTAGATACTTTGAATACCCATAGATAGGCCTGTTTTCCACTTTGGAAAACTCATATCCCAGGTTTAGAAAGAACAAATGGAAGAAAACTACAAATTGGGCTTTTTCTATATTGAAAAAGTCAACTGAAACTGCTACTAAGGTAGCAATAGTACAGTAGTTTCTAAACTTTATGATACAACATTAAAGGAAATATGCTTCATCCTGGTTCCATGTTGCAAGATGGATGAGCATTATTTCGCTTGGTTTTATGTATGCTTCCATCCTCAACTGTACAGTATTGGAGATATCCAGGCATAAAACATAGACATCACCTCTATTCTGACTTTAATTAATAACAGAAGCACTAGCTATGCCACTTTTATTACAATTATGAATTATCAATATCCATGGAATCTATTCTTTTCTAGAGACATTATTTTAGAACTTCACTAGCTACCTATGTTCCTCGTCTATTTATAACAGTTTCTCACTAAATAGCAGGACCTATTGCCTGATCAGACCAGCTGGCTAGGTTCAAAAAATCTAAGGAACAGTCACTGGCTGGATTATTGTGCTTACAAAGAGGAAGTCCATCTTCTGTGTGCTTTGTTTTTAAAAACATTTCTAAAGAAGGGAAGAATACTTTCAACAGCCAGAGCAGCTAAAAGCTTTCTTTGTCAGACATCAAGCAAAACAGATTAAGGACGGAATACCATGCAAAATATCAGAAACAATTCTCATCTAATGTCAGCCCTTTGAAGTAGTCTAGACAAGAAGCACAAACCTTTTGCATGACTGTTAACGTAAGTTATAGCTCTTCCTCCTGTCTCCCAAGGTCATTTCCACATACCATTAACATGGAGTGGATTTTTTATAAATACGGATGGTTCTGATGTTTCATTCTGCAAAAGAGGTTTGCCCCATAACTAAATTACTATTTCCTCTTGCGCTGTTTGTTTCAGCCCTGCCTCTAGAACCAAGAAAATGCTAGGTGTAAATTGTCCTGTACTGATATTTTTAGATTTGCTTTCAAAGTTGGATGCCTACTATCAGGGAGGTAGCATCAAAAAGCATAGGGAGTGGGGATTAACTGGTCTTCTCACTTCTTTTAATTGTAACAACAGATCCCACTCAATGAGGAAGCAATAGTGGACAAGACTGTGAGTAAATACCAAGCTGACTCTATTTGGCTTTGACAGCATTCTAAGAGAATAAATGGAACCAGAGGGAACTTGCTTGAGGTGAATTAGAATGTGTGAGAAAGAGACAGAGATTATATTAGTCTAATTTACACTATAATTTTCTTGTGTTTCAGAAGAAACACCTGGTAGGAAACCACTGCCACTTTTGAACAATTATGGTTAAAGGGGGCTCTGGGGAATCAAAAGATTAATCCCATATATTTATTTAATTCTGGTACCATTCCATTTTTCCTCAGTCAAAACAGTAAAAATATGATAACAATACCAGTACTTGTAAGTGGATAGTTTATAATTATAGTTGGAATAGCTTCTCTATTATGGGAATGGGAGAGTACTATTATATTGCAAAGCAATTTAAAAGTGATCGTTCACATTGACCCTGACTTGATCAAGTGTTCAGTTTTATGAACACTGTTCATAAAATAATGTTTTAGTGTGCAAATTGCGTATGACAGGAAATATGTAAATATAAGAACAATATGAAAATATAAGAACAATGTAAAGAGAGTTAAACTAAAAAAAATAATTCAAAATGTACATTGTATTATTCTAGGCATTCAACTAGCAAGCTCATATCTGATATTATTATTATTATTATCATTATTATTATCATCATTATTATTATTTATTAGACTTGTATGCCGCCCTCTCTCCCTAAGGACTCAGAGCGGCTCACAGAATAAAAAAATACAATAAGTTAACTAAAAAAATAATTAAACAGTACAAGCCTAATATTAAACATTAAAACTATTAAAACCATTAAAAAATTTAAAAGAAACCCCCCTCCCCTCTTGGTTCAGTCCAGGCCGGCCTGCTGAAATAACCAAGTCTTTAGGTCACGGCAGAAGGAGCGGAGATCCAGAGCCAAACGAAGGTCCAAGGGGAGTTGATTCCACAGGGTGGGTGCCCCCACAGAGAAGGCCCTACCCCTGGGCCCCGCCAGCCGACAATGTCTGGCCGACGGTATCCCAAGGAGGCCCTGTCTGTGGGAGCATACAGGGCGATTGGAATGTGATGCCGGAAGGAGACGTTCCCGCAAGTACCCCGGACCCAAGCCATGTAGGACTTTATATGTTGTTGCTAAAACCTTGAATCTCACCCGGAAGGCAACCAGCCACCAATGCAGGTCGCGTAGGAGGGGTGTAACATGGGAGTATCGGGGCACTCCCATCACAACCTGCGCGGCCGCATTCTGCACCAGCTGCAACCTCCGGGTGGTCCGCAAAGGCAGTTCCATGTAGAGGGCATTGCAGTAGTCGATTCGGGAAATGATGAGTGCATGAGTGACTGTCCGCAGGGCATCTCGGCTCAGGTATGGGCACAACTGGCGAACCAGACACACCTGGGCAAATGCCCCCCTGGAGACAGCTCCCACCTGCTCCTCCAAACTGAGCTGTGTATCCAGGAGGACGCCCAGGTTATGCGCCCTATCCATGGGGGGCAACACCTCTCCCCCCATGACCAAAGATGGTATCTCCTGAATAATCCGAGATGCCGGTATGTACAGCCACTCAGTCTTGGCTGGGTTGAGTCGAAGCCTGTTCCTTCCCATCCAGATCCGTACCGCATCCAGGCAATGGGACATCATGGGGAGGGCATCACTCACATGAGTCGGGTGGAGATGAAAAGTTGAGTATCAGCATACTGATGATACCTCACCCCGAAACCCCGGATGATCTCGCCCAGCAGCTTCATATAGATGTTGAACAGGAGGGGCAAGAGGACCGAGCCCTGAGGCACCCCACAAGTGAGGGGCCTTGGGCTTGACCTCTGCCCCCCTGCCAACACCAATTGCAAGAGACCCGAGAAGTAGGAGAACCACCGTAAAATGGTGCCCCCACTCCCAACCCCTCGAGCCACCGCAACAGGATACCATGGTCAATGGTATCGAATGCCACTGAGAGATCTAATAGGACTAGGACAGAGGAGAAACCCCTGTCCCGAGCCCTCCAGAGATTATCCATCAGTGTGACCAATGCCTTCTCTGTGCTGTACCCAGGCCAGAAGCCCGATTGGTATGGATCTAGGTAATTGGCTTCCTCCAGGAACGTTGGAAACTGCTGGACCACCACGGTCTCAACAACCTTCACCAAAAAGTGAAGGTTGGAGACAGGACGAAAGTTGTTCAAATTGGCTGGGTCCAGGGCAGGCTTCTTGAGGAAGGGCCTCACCACCGCCTCTTTCAAGGCAGTGGGAAAGGAACCCTCACCCAAAGATGCGTTGATAACTGCCTGGAGCCAGCCACGTGTAACCTCCCTGGAGGCATAAACCAACCAGGAGGGACACGGGTCCAATAAACATGTGGTGGAACTCAGCATCTGCATGATCCTGTCCACTTCATCTGAAGAAACAGGGTCAAACTCAACCCAAATGGTGTCAGCCAGACTTCTCGCCACCCCTTCCTCAGACTCCTGCCAGTCCAAGTCCAAGCCAGCCCGAATCTGAGTGACCTTATCCACCAGATGCTGACTAAATTCCTCAGCTCTACCCTGCAAAGGGTCCTCCCTCGCCTCTCGGTGTAGGAGGAAGTGAGTGACCCTGAACAGGGCGGCCGGGCCATCATCTGTGGATGCAATGAGAGCGGAGAAGTAAGCACATCTCACCGCCCTCACCGCCACCAGGTAAGTCCTAATATAGGCTCTTAGCTGGGCACAGTCAGATTCGGCATGACTCGTCCTCCACCTGCTCTCTAGGCTCCTCCATCACCGCTTCATCTCCCGGAGCTCCTCCGAAAACCAGGGAGCCAACCGGGATCTGCGGTGAGGAAGGGGCTGCAAGGGGACAACCCGGTTGAGAGCCTCCAAGGCTGCCTGTTGCCAGGCGGACACTAAGGCCTCAGCTGAGCTGTGGGCAAGGGAAGTGGGAAACAACCCCAGCGTCATCTGAAACCTCTCAGGGTCCATCAGGCGTCTGGGGCAGAACCATTTGGTTGGCTCCTCATCCCAGCAGCGTGAGGTGGCCTGCTGGAAGACCAGCCATAGGAGATAGTGATCGGTCCATGACAGGGGTTGACTAATCGATGAACCCCCACCAAGATCACTACACTGACCTGAGATGAAAACAAGGTCAAGCATCTTCCCCCCCATCATGAGTCGGGCCCTGAATTATCTGGGTCAGGCCCATGGCTGCCATGGAAGCCATGAACTCCCGAACCAAACCCAATGCCTCCCCCAGAGAGGGCAGGTTGAAATCCCCCAAAACTAAAAGCCTGGGGAATTCCACCGCAACCTCTGAGAGAGTGTCAAGCAGCTTGGGCAGGGCTGTTGTCACGCAGCTAGGGGATAGGTACATGAGCAACAAGCCCAACTGACCACCAGGGCCCAACCTCATGAGGAGAGACTCACACCCGCCCATCTGCAGGACTGTGACCTCCCTTGGAAACAAGGTCTTCCTAATAACCACAGCCGCCCCTCACCCCTACCCTGGGCTCTCGGCTGGTGGAGCACCCGGAAACCTGGGAGACATAAGTCACAGAGAGGGACTCCTACCTCTGGTCCCAACCAGGTTTCCGTGATGCAGGCCAGGTCCGTGGCCTCCTCCTCAATGAGTTCACAGAGGAGGGGTGCCTTATTTACCATGGACCTGGCGTTCACATAAACCAACCTAAGCCCAGGGGTCCCAATTTCCGAGCCCCCAGGGGAGCGGGCAGAAGCAAGAGGGTCGGAGTGCGCCATCGCTCAAAGACAGTGGGGGCGCGCTCCCAAACCATGATTCGGCCCTCTGCTTCTCCATCTCCCGCCGTAACCGATCGCCCTAGGAATTGTAATCCCAACCCCATCCCCGCAGACCCCAGAAGCCCCCTCACCCAACTCCGCCATGCCATGACCCATTACCAATCCGAACTGAACCAAGGTGTCCTTCGATGGGACTACCCCAGAAACCCAACCAAATTGGTTTCCCACCCCACTCCCTAACCCTTTAAAACATCTGATTAAAAAATTTAAGATTCCCCTTATACATCCGCTTAAAATTTGGCCCCTTGGTTTCACTGTGCCACCTCTCGGGATCCCAGGATCCGTCATCAAGGTAGGCTTTTGGCAGACTAGCGGGCTGTCTCCAGGACAGGGGGACAGCCCTGAGGGCCCGCAATTCCATCAATGTGTAAGATCGTATGAACATAAAAGTCTAAACTGTCACAGTCTAAACTGTCCACAGGGGGGTGGAAGATGTACCATTAGGCCAAGAAGATATAATGTGTATTTCGGTGTCCACTCCAGGATATAGCCATTCCCTGGACAGCTCTCTCATCGCCAATCCAGGGAGGACAGAATCACATATCATCCAGCCACCATCCTCTCACCATGGTGGCCAAGTCAAAGCTGGAGTGAAAAGTTTGATAGGCCAGACACAGCTGTCCTCCCACCACAGAACAGAGTATAAAAAACAGAGTATAAAATCTGTTTTTTTCTAGTCTAAAGACACTTGACTTTATCTTTTATCAAGGAAGATAAATATGTAAGAGGATACTATAAAAAAGGAAGGCTTAGGGGGCTACATTAGGCTCATGGGTATTAGGTTTAGAACAAAAATATTATGCTATTCAAAGTATCTAAAAACATTACTAGTATGTAGCAGCAGAGGGTGCTGATGTCCATCATTTGGTTGATGGCCTTGATTGTTTTATTAATGGAGAATGTTAGATTGCTCTTATGTTGCTTTTAAAGCAAATTGTATTTAGTCCACAATGACTGATTGGGGAATCTTCATGATTATCTTTTCCCTTCCATGTGACCAAATTTCTGTGAAATGAAGATTTGCATTCTAAAATTAAGGCTTGTTTCCATTTCAGATGTGATTCATCAATCACACAGTATTCATTTTTGTTTCCCAATTTGTTATAGCATCGTGATGGCGAACCTATGGCACACGTGCCAGAGGTGGCAAGCAGAGCCCTCCCTCTGGGCATTGGAGCTGTTGCCCCAGCTCAGCTCTGAGGGGCATACACGTGCCTCCTGCTGGCCAGCTGATCTTCAAGTCTTTGCCGTGCATATGTGGGGCTGGGGTGCATGCATGGGGATCGCACGAACATGCATGGGGCGGGTGCACGTGCGGGGTTGCGCATGCATGTGTGTGTGGCGTGGGATGTATGCATGAGGTGCGTGTACGCATTGCATTTTGATGATGTGCGTGCGTGCGCTTTGGGCACTTGGTGCTGAAAAGGTTAGCCATCACTATTATAGCATATTTCATTGTGATAGCAAGATTCCATTCAGACTCAATCCCCTTACAAGAGAATAATGAAAAGCTGGTAAAGCCAAACCAAGCCAAGTTATAGAGAACATTTGGGGGAAGGGGATGGGCAGTCTGCAGTGAAGTTCCCATACTGAAAGAAAAGAGAAATTGCACATGAGAAGAAAGTTGTCTAGTTTTACAAGCTAAGATATGTCTGGAGACAAAAAATAATTACCTAAGGATTTTCATTTTTAGATGAGAAGTCAAAGTAGAGAAAGAAAGCAATGGCCTCCAAAATAATATAGGATCTTCAACTAGACCCCACATTTCAGTACTATAACTTGGGCAAAAACATATCTTCACACATATATTTTATATGCATTCAGTAACACGGTGAGAAAAACTCAATTAATTTTGGATATTCTTGCAGTTATGTGTGAATTAGTAATCTTCCTTCCTCTATTTTACATTTCCAGAGGGACTGATTGAAATATTTTGCCAACTAGAAGGTTGGCAATACTGAAATGAATATATTTGTACTGGGAAGATTGAGCAAATGATTTGGAATAAGGTAATATAACATATGAAAGGGTTCAAACGCCAATATTAAAAAAAGCAGCATGGATTCTTTTGGCGGTCACGATCCAGGTTACAAGAATGCCATAAAATTCCATAGAATACCATTTCCATTATCTTTGTAGGAGAGATGAAGGTTTCAGCTGCTAATTATGAATGCTACATTTTACAACTTAATTTCTTAACAGAAGATTCTAAATTCCATCCATATTTATTGTAATTGATAAGAAAGGACAAAATGGATTTGAACCTAGTTTTGTCATAATGATTTTAAATAATCAGGACCCCATTCTACCCCATGTTCATTAATTCAGTCTAGGAACCTGTTTTAAAAGAAAAAAGAAAAAAGAAGGGAGTTTGTTTATTTTAGTTATGGAAATGAAGTTAAATTGTAACATACATACTGATTGCAAGAAATAATGGCCAATTCACACATCATACTATATCTTATGTTTTAAGCATAGTTTATGGAGAAACCACATTAGCTGAGCTCACACCATAGGTGGTATTCAGCAGGTTCTGACCAGTTCTGGAGAACAGGTAGTAGAAATTTTGAGTAGGTTGAAGAACCAGCAAATACCACCTCTGACTGGAGATTTTACAGCATCCTTCCCCTGCCACGCCCACCAAGCCACGCCCACAGAACCAGTAGTACAAAAATTTGAATCCCACCACTGGCTCACACATAAACTCTAAACTAGTTTAAACATCAATGTCTGGTTCCGACATAAACAAAAACCAAACAAATCCCATTTATAAATTCATATGATATTTGGAGTAGGAATAGGCATTTGGAAAGTCTCTGTCTCTGTCTAAGTAATATTACGATTGGTAAAATGACATTTAGATAACAAAATTTTCCAGAAAGATAAATGGGAGACTTTATAAGTCTCTTTTGGAGACTTATACAGAAAAAACACAGCTAGTGTATTGTTCTTGTTTTGGGATAACAAGTATACTTGACTAGAAAAAGAGTTTGAGAAACACAGAACAATAAATTAAATATTTTGCATATATTAAAACCTATATTCAGGTTTGTCAATTCCAGATGTTTTCCTTAGCTCCTTCCATATCTTCAACAATTTGTCATGCTGATAGGGGGAAATGGGCATTGTAGTACAGTGTATCTGGAAAGTTAAATGTTAAATCATGGGTGAGAGAACACGCGGGAGGCTCCGATTGTTTACTCCAATTTATTGCATTGTTCAGAACAAAGACAGCAACCGCGGCAGCTCCTTTTACAGCAGGGCTGCTGCAGCTACAACCAGTGACGGCTCTTTAATTTCCCGCCATCGCAGACCAACCAATCAGAGGTGCATATGTAAATATCTAACACCCCTCCCCGCCTGGTCCAGCTCACCCAATCCTGTTCTGCCTACTGTATGTAATCCTGCAAACAGGCAGGGCTCTTATGGGTGCGACCAGACCTGCGCAGCTCAGTCATGGGTTGGTCTCTGAGCTGTTTGGCTGGACTTACTGCCTCTCCTGCTCCCCTCCTTGGAACCTCCTGGAATCTTCTCGTCATGGTGGCCATTTTACTTCCACTAGATGTTGCCCTTTCGCTTTCTTCCCTGGTTTGTCGCTGCCTGTGTGTGTCTGGTAAGTCTCTGCTATGATCTGTCGGTGTTTTCGGTGCCATTCTTAGTTGTTGGGTTTGTGCTTTGTTAGTTGTCAGAGCCTGTTCTGTGTTATTCTTTGTTTGGTCGGGGTCTCCCTTCCTCTCTGCTTCTAATGCCTATATATGAAGGAGCTTCCCCTTCCTCCCTGCTTATATCTGTGTATCCCTTTGTCCCCTGGGTTTGTAGTTGATCAATGTGTCTTCTCCAGCTTCTGCCATCCGTTGCATCCACTCTATACGAACAGGGCCCCGTTACCTGTACCACCGTTGCAGTACCCATAGCGGTTCCCGTTAAATTTTTAGCATAGACTCAATCACCCGTTTGGAACGTCCGGCTGTTGCTGGGAGAATCTTTCTGGTCTTTCTGGTATGTGTAATTGGGGTGTACATTGTCTAAGGGTGATCTCAGTTTCCTTCCCATGAGTAGTTTGGTGGGGCTTTTATTTGTTGTTGCGCTAGGTGTTATGTGCTGTATATTTAATATCTTATCTATTTTTGCTTGCATGTCCCCTGGCCCTAGTTTCTGAAGTGTTTCTTTCATGTGTCGGACCATGCGTTCTGCAAGGCCATTCAATGATGGATGTCCAGGTGCTGAGAGGGCATGTCGTATCCCATTTTGTGCTAGGAATCCTTCAGTGTGTGGCTTTGAATTGAGGCCCATTGTGGGATACTATTAAATCTGGAAGGCCGTGTGTTGCAAAAAGTTTCCTTAGGTACCTTATGACTGCCTCTGTTGTTGTGGACTGCATAATGCTGACTTCCAGCCATTTAGAATATGCGTCCACTACGATAAAAAAATGTGTGTCCCTTTACTGGCCCCACGAAATCGATATGTATCCTTAACCAGGATCCCCTGGGTGTTACCCACTCATCGATAGGTGCTATGGGGGGTGCTGGTCGGTTTTCCTGACAAAACCGGCAGGCGGATACCCAGGCCTCTATTTCTTTATCCATCCCTGGCCACCACACATAACCCCTTGCTAGGGATTTCATTTTAACCATCCCCAGGTGCCCTGCATGCAACATTTCCATTATATCGTCCCTTAAAATGTCCGGAATTATGACCTGATCCCCCCACAATACACAACCTTTCAGTATGGATAGTTCCGTTTATCTGTTTCTGAAATGTTTAGTTTCTTCGGCTTTTTCCTTTTCAGGCCACCCCCTCCCTACCCAGTTCAAAACGTGTGCCAGAGTTCTGTCTTTCACTGTTGCTCTCGTGATATCGGATGCTGTGACTGGCATTCGTTGAGCTGTCCCTATCAGGAGTGTGGTGGTCGCTGATGCTGGATCTTCATCCTCAATGGGCAGGGGACATCGGCTCAATGCGTCAGCATGATCAATTTCTTTCCCTGGTCTATAGATCAATTTGTAGTCATAGGCAGATAAAAATTCTATCCAGCAAGTCATTTTGGGGACACGATGTTCCAAGTGGCTCTGTCCCCCGTGATGATGCCCAAAAGTGGTTTGTGGTCTGTGACTAATGTGAACTTCCTTCCGTATATGTATTCGTGGAATCGCTTGATTCCGGTGACTGCGGCTAACGCTTCTTTGTCTAATTGGCTATAATTTTGTTCCAGTTTGGATAATGTCTTTGAATAAAATGCTATTGGAGCTTCCTTCCCGTTCGGCAAAATGTGGCTGATAATCACGCCCACCCCAAACGGTGATGCGTAGCAAATTAATATTACTGGTAAAGTCTCGTTATACTGAATCAGTACGCGTTCTGATGTGATTAAGTTCTTTATTTCTTGGAATGCTGCCTCTTCTTTATGCCCCCAAACCCAGGCTGCTTTCTTGTCACAGTCTGTGAAGAGGTTTCGCCACTGTTGCCTTCTGCGGTAAGAATACATGGTAAAAGTTAATTAGTGCCAGGAAGGCTTGCAATTCTGTTTTGCTTTTTGGTCTGGGGCTTCTTTGATTGCTTTGGTTTTACTGTCTGTGGGGTGGATCCCTTCCCTATCTATCAAATAGCCCAGGCTGGTAGGCTTGTTCGAGATCTAACTTTGCGAATATAAGGGAGTGTAAGAGGTGTTGCACCACTGGGACGGGGTACACACTCTGTTCTAAGGCACAGTTAAGGGTTGCACAGTAGTCAGCATGAATGTGCAAAGATCCATCTGGCTTTATAGGTGTGATGATGCGGGTTTCCCATTTCGCATGGTCTATGGGTTCTAGAATTCCTTGGAAAATGAGCTTGTCCAGCTGCTCATCTATTTTTGGTTTAAGTGCAAATGGGATTTGCCTTGCTTTTAGTCTGATCAGGGCTATATTTTGGTCTAGGTTAAAGGAAATAGGGGACCCCCAAGTACTTGCCCAATTTTCCGTCAAACACGTCTTGGAATTCCTCCATCAGTTTGTCTTCCCACTCGCTGTCTGTGATGCTGTGGATTCCAGTGAATTCGATCCCCAACAGTTTGAACCACTCTAGCCCCAGCAGACTTGGCCGGTCCCGGTTGACCATGGTTAAAGGCAGAATCCTGGAGTAATTTCAAAATGTCACTCGGAATTCTCCTATGCCAATGATGGGAATCTTGTTCCCTTGATAGTCTTTTAGGATTATTTTTTGTTTTTTCAGTTGGGCCTTTGTTAGTTGGGGGATTAGACTTTTGATGGTGTTGTGGGACACAACATAGAAATAGAAGAGATCCGGAATCCACTTCCATTCTAGTTTACCTTCTATCGTGATGTGAACGTGGACTTTCTTGGCGTTTGGCATGCTGGAGTGGCCCACAGTCACGGTCTGGTGCGTTTCGCTCCTCTTTGTAGTCGACTCGTGGTTCCATCGATTTCTGCTGCTTTGGCCCCCACGGTTCTCAGTTTGATTTTCCCGATTCCTTGGGGGTATACCTTGTCTTGGCCTCTGGCTGTTTGGCTTGAACACTCAGCATGCCTTCGCAATGTGCCCCCTCCGCTCACAATGTTGGCAAATAGCATCTCGGAAATGGCATTTTGATCTAGGGTGATTTCCTTCACAACCCATACACCAAAATCCCTTCTGCTTTTTTTCTCAGCTTTTCTGGTGCAGTTCAGGATGTACCTGATTCACTTCTTCGTCATCTGCCGACCCCAACTCGGACTCGAGGTCCTCATGGTGAATGGTGGTGGTGTCCTTTTGTGGGGACTGTGGAGTCTTATTCACCTTCCTCATGGCTGCGGCGGACTTCTGAGACGCTTTTACTGCTGATGCTTCTTCGATGGCTTCCTTCAGTGTTATTTTTGGTTTTGTTAGGAGGCGGCTCTGCAGTCTCAGGTCCCTGAGTCCCAGGACTACGTGATCCCTCATCGCCTCGTCCATGTTCAGGAACTCGCATGCTCCGGCAATGTTCCTCAGGCTCGTGACAAAATCATTGATACTCTCTCCTTCCTTCTGATCTCTCCAGAACTCGTGTCTTTTAACTAAACTTGATATTGGGGGAGTGTAATGGGCCCTCAGAAGTCTCTCTTAATCTGTCCAGGCCATCGTTTTTATGTCGCTCGGGGCAGCGAGAGTTTTAGCCATTTTGAATACGGCGGGGCCACAATGCGTGAGGAAGACGGCTCGTTTCTTCTGTTCCATAATATTCATCAGGTCGCAGCTTTCCAGGAACATCTGGAATTGATCGACATAGGATTCCCAATCCTTGGTTGTCGAGTCGAACTGTGCGGGTGGCGTATTATTTCCGGCCATGTTGCGTTCTTTGACCAGTTAGTTAGCCACGTTGCTCACAATCCCGCTTCTCTCAAATCCCACCTTCATCGTCAGTGTTAAATCGTGGGTGAGAGAACACACGGGCGGCTCCAATTGTTTACTCCTGTTTATTGCATTGTTCAGAACAAAGACAGCAGCCGTGGCAGCAGCTCCTTTTACAACAGGACTGCTGCGGCTACAACCAGTGACGGCTCTTTAATTTCCCACTGCCGCGGACCAACCAATCAGAGGTGCATATGTAAATATCTAACATTAAAGTTGCTTAAAATGAATTTAGTCCTAGACTCTGGTAATCAGAATAGACAAAATATATAATTTAGTGGAATAGATTGCTTTGGCAGTGAAGAGATCTAACATTAGACTTCGATTTGGACATTTTTTTTTCTTCAGAAAGCTCCAAAGTTGATAGCCACTCAATAAATGTTATCACTCCTATGCCTTAAAAAAGGTAAATTTCAACAAGTGAAGCAAATTGTTTCACTCTTACCTTTCTACCTATTGAATGACTGATACACAAGATTTTCAAAAACATGGGGAAGTTCTGACATGTAGGAAGAAAAGAGACATTTTGTTATGAGGCATAGGAATAGCTATTGCAAAGCACTGTAGCAACCAGGAAATAGCTACCTCTGTGGTTTTTGGTTTGGTACTGTTTATACTGCTTCCTTTTTCATTTTTACACTCTAGCTTTAGCACACGTAGGAGACAGCCTTAAACTCCATTAGGAGCTCTTCTTCATCTTAAATTATAATCCTATACTTCTTAGCTATTGGGTGTGCAATCTGGCAGTAATACAGGAGCTCTCATCTACTCCGAAGCAAAGTTCAAGGGAGTTTTCCCGCTTCTAGGTAGATGCAAGAAAGCTTTTCAATAAGCCTGTTTTTTCTTAACTCGGCCGAACTGGCTGAAGATGATAGGTACTATAGTGGGGAAGTTCAAGGTGGAAACATTCAGGGGGAAGGCTGCCCGTGGCCACCGTTGTGGTCCCAGTTCTCAGCCCATATTTAAGTTTCACTCCACGACCCTCGAAATCTTTGCGCGCGCGCGCGCGCTCTGCAAACTTCCTTTTCGTCGTTGTTTCAGGCTCTCGCCCCCACTCTCGCACGTGAGCACTGAACCCCACCCACCTCGCCGTCGACCCGTCTGGCGACGCCGTCTTCCTCCTCACCCCTTTTGTGTGCGCGCGCGGTCGACTGTTAGCGCTGACGAGGAAGAAGGCGGAGGCTCGCGCGGAGAAGAGAGTGGCTCGCCGCGCCCCTTCCCTCCTCAGTTGCCACCAGCCATTGCCGGGGCGGCTTCCTGCTTACTCGCCTCCCCTCCTTTCCGTTGCTGCCTTTGCAGAACCTTTCCGAAGGCGCAGTTTTCGAGGTAGCGGCGGCAGCGGCAGTGTTCTTTTTCCTCACGCACATACAGAGAGAGACAGACCCTTCCCTCCCACCTCGCTTCGGTCGCCATGAATCCCAGCTGTGCCCGCTGCGGCAAAATCGTCTACCCAACCGAGAAGGTGAACTGCCTTGACAAGGTGGGTGTCGTGAAGAGAAGGCGCAAGCCCCCTGGGGGGCGGGGGGATAGTGGATTTTGAGGGGATGCCTGTGGGGAACTGAAGTAGAGGTCGCGAAGCGGGGGGGGGGAAACGGGAGCAGCGGCAGTTCGCAGCCCAGAGGGAGACGGTTGTTGCTGGGTTGCCCGTGTGGGGATGTGTGTGTGTGTGAAGAGAGCGATAGCGGGGGACGGTTGGGGTGGAGCGGGGCAAAGATGTCAAGGGCGGGATGGTCGGTTGCGGAGCGTGTGTGCGTGGAAGGAGAAGAGAAGGCGGGCCAATTGGAGGAGAGGGAGAGGCCGGCAGTCTCCGAAGTGGTGGATTGCCGGAAGGAGAGAGCAGGCCAGGCTGAGGGAAGGAAGCGTGTGGAAAGCACAAAGGGGGCATTTTAGAGAGTGACCATTGGGGAGTGGTTGAAGGAACAGGGCGTGGGAGGATAAGGTACAAGGTAGCCTGAACAAAAGGCGGGCTGCGTAGAGGAGGGAATGGGGGACGGGGAATCCAGCGCTTCCTAGATTTGGTGGAGCTGAAACAGGCTTTCTGGGTGTGGAGTGGCAAATCTCCTGGCTTAGTGGAATTACATGTGTTTTTTTGCGAATGTCTCCGTAAGGCCATGATTGCAACTTAAAAAGCGACTTAATGAGTGTGGGGATAATATAAAGTGTGTGGTATCACCTGTAGGACGGGCGGTTGATGACACGTTGAAAGCTTTATGCTTTGGAGGAGGATAGGTGGTGGGGGCAGTTACTAAGGTGCAGAATCTGCTTGTCGTGGATTATACAGAAAAGTCAATTTGGAACCTTCTAAGAGGAAGTAAGAAGAGAATTTGAGAAGCCTGCTGATCTCTAGCGACAGGTGTGCCTTACTGCAAGTACAATAGACCTGCAAAGAAAGCATGAAATATATTCAACAGTTATGTTGTTGGAAGTGTACTTTAGGGAGAATGGAGTGGTAAAGAAAACTAATAGAATTTATATTTTCAGCTTCTCAAAATTGTGCGTTAAGTTGACACTAATTTGAATTGGGAAATATTGCATTGGAAATAAAGACATTGTGGATTTAGGGAAGGAATGTTAAAAGCAGGGCAAGCTATTGCTAAATAATTAACACTTTTGGCATTGTTATGGCGGTTATAAATATAGCATCTATAATGTAAAGGCTTCTCACTTTATCCTTTTGCAATAATGTAACTTCAATAAAATAAATTATGTAAATAGTCAAACCTAAGGCTTAGAAAAGCTTTGTTTTTAATTTTTCTTAAGGTATTGATACCTTGCCTAGAAAATATCTACTTGCTTTTTACTGTATTTTTATCAAATTACCTGCATTTTATTTTAAATAGAGGGATTACAAAATGATTTTCTTAAATTATTTCCAGCAAACAAATGAAGCAAAGGTTATATAGAATAGCTGAGTTTGGAAGACATTCCAGTTTTGATTTGTCAAAATACAGGTATTTGAGCCAGTTGTCAATTGTTTGTTTAAGCAAATGTTATGACTTTAAATAATTTTCTTATGTATTTTAAAAGTGGTTTTAAATGAAGCACTGTCAAGAGAAGCTTTCTACCACTTTTTACCATAATTTAAACAAGAGCTTTGTGTATCAATAGCTAAAAAGATGAACAAATTAACCACATCTGTTTTGTATTAGATTCTATTCCCTTGCCATCTCCCTTTGGATCAATGATTACTGCAATGTTATAGAGTTTATAAGAACAGATCCTTTTAAAAATGGCTTTTTTGCTGTTTAAAAAAATAAACTGAGTCAAGTCTTGTAGGGACTTTGCTGTTTATAACTACGAAGACTTATATGCCTTGCTCATCTTATTACATATTGGCTTTAAAAAGGTTCTGACTTTTTAGATTCATAGATGATGTGGCAACTTTGTTTCCCTATTTACTATGCCTTTATTAAGGGGAGGAGATCTCTGTCATAAAGTACAACTACTAATTATATTCTCCTGAAATAGTGATGGAGCTAAATCTTAATGAAGTTTGAATTAGATTTATTTGTTATACAGATAGAAGTAGGGAACCTACAGGTTCACCACTTTTGCAGTAGACTTCTCTTAAACAGCTTATACTCACAAGTTGTTATAAGGCAGGCCTCTCAAACTGGCAACACACAAGCCAGATACGTCATATGCAGCCCACGCCCACTCCAGCTCTGCAAAGGCCAAAAACATCACAATACGTCACAATCCAGCTCGTGATGCGATCGAATTTGACACCTGTGTTATAAGGACTAACTCATGATTAGAAATGAATCTCTATGTTGTGGAAAACATTTAGTGGTAATTAAGAGGAAGGGAGAGGTGGTGCCAGTTACACAAGTGAAAATTTTCACTGAACTGTGCAGTATTTTTTTCTATTTATAATATAAACATGAAATTTATGTATGAATGTGCCATATGTTAATAGATTTGAATGACACACCCTGAGCATTATGTTTAGAATCATTGTTTTTAAAACTCTGTTTAGTATTTAAAAAATGCAAAAACTATGATATAAAAGCACATTTGGTCAGCTTCCAAAGTCCAGTCTGTGATTTAAAAGCAGTGGGACAGAGACTGAAATTTACTTCCATGTAATATCAGTTAAATTATTGTAATTATCACTCTTCAACAATTGTGGGTGGGCTTGCAAGGATTAAAAACAGAAAAACAATATATTAATATTAACAAAGAAAATATGATCATGCCTGGATGAGAAAAATGTATTAACATTTCATCAGGGACATATATCTTCCATTCAGGATTATATCTCTCCCAGCACATGGCCTGGGGAAAGAGCCAGTAGTCTTCAGGGGTCTTTTGATTGACTGTAGGATCATGACTTTGAGAGTAATACTGTTCAGAAAGGCGGGTACTGTAGTACAGAAGACACCCTTTCTTGGTTTCATGAAACAACATTGCTTAATAGGTGGGACCAAGCACGCCAACCATGTTATCTTACAAGATTGCAGAAAGAATTAGAGAAAGTTTCCCTACTTTAATTTTATTTTGCCTTTTTAATGTTTAACTCAAGATGGCAAACATACCTAAACTCCTGCCTATTATCCTTGAGGTGCATTGGGCTAAGAGCGAGTGCCTGGCTTCAGTGTCACTAACCTCACCTTTCATGCCTAAAACTCAGTCTCATAGTTTCTAAGTCAGCATCCTAACTGCTGTCTAGAAAGCTAGAGAGCTAGAAAGGCTCTCTATTCCATGTAGGGCAGAGGTGTCAAACTCATGTTGTCACAGCAGCATCACGTGACATATTGGACTTTTCCCCCATTCACTAAATAGGGCGTGGCCAGTGCATGACATATCCGGCCTGTGGGCCGGGAGTTTGACAGGCCTGATGTAGGGCTTTATAGATAACAACCAACCTCTTGAATTGTATCTGAAAGTAACTATATGGAATCTCTAATAGGTGGTGTTAATTGACATTCTAATTTAATGGATTCGTTCCATATATGGATAATTGTTTTGCCTATTTTCTAAATAGTGGCTCATGTAAGTTGTATTTCCTGATAAGTTGCATTTTTTTTATTAAAGCGCCATACTGAAGCAAGATCTGAAAATCTCAAATTTATCTGCATTGAGAGTTATAAAATGGCATCTACATTTTTGTTCAGTTACAAGAAATTGATTGAACAATTTAACAATCTATACCATGTATCAAGTATTTATACTATTCCCATCTTGTATATGGAAAATGAAACAAAGATTTACTAAATGAATATAATGGCTGAATTTGGGTACTACTTTTTTTAAATTCAAGTTCCTACATGCCATTTGTTAAGCCACACTGGCTATTGTTTAATTATACTGTACAGTAAGTATTATTCTGTAGAACTACAATATAAATTTTGTTCTGATGTAACAATAGTGAATATAGCATTTAGATATATTTATGTACCTAATATCTATATTGATTTACAAAGGTATGAAAGAATGTTCCATCTCATCTCTAAAACTGGATTTTCATTGCATACTGGGCTGCAAATTAGCTGACCATGTTTTAATTTACTCTGTGTAAAACTATAGACTGTTTATGATTCCATGTATTGTATAAATACTAGGTTAATTAAATAATGAAAAAAACCTGTCAAAGCTGCGATTATATATGATCGTTCTTAGCTCTTCTTTTTGTTGAGCACTAGTCATAATTTTCTGCAGTGGCCACATTCAGTGTCACAACATTCATACATAATATATCCTTGGTTCCTCTTCATCTCAGAATAAACAGAATAACAGAGTTGGAAGAGATCTTGGAAGT
Source organism: Naja naja (assembly GCA_009733165.1). Classification (NCBI taxonomy): domain Eukaryota; kingdom Metazoa; phylum Chordata; class Lepidosauria; order Squamata; family Elapidae; genus Naja; species Naja naja. The sequence continues at coordinate 111,930,909 of CM019155.1, read as the reverse complement.
CTTCCAGTTCAACCCCTTGCTCAAGCAGGAGAGCCCAAACTATTCTGGACAATGGCTGTCTAGTTTCTTCAAAACCTCCACCAATGGAGCACCACAACTCTGGGACACAAATCATTTTTAGAACAATTGAAGATTTAGGAACTTGAAATATGGTTATCAATTTGAAGCAAATATTAGTGTGAACTTGGCCTGTGTCATGCTACTTTTTTGGTTGGAAAGGTTACTATATGAAAAATATATTTGCCCTATTTTGTTGGTAGCTACAGTATTTTGCTACATGTTAACAAATGTGAATGACTTATTATCTGATAACAGTATTCAAATTTGCCGTGTATATTTGAGATGAAATTTGCAGTCACTCAAATTGTGTACATGAGGGTAAGAAGGCTCTGGTTTTTAAGAGCTATTTGAGACTTCCAGTTGCCCTGCATTTGTTTGGTGATTGAAAACATACACTAATATGTGGGTATACATTGATTTGGTTATATCAAAGATTCAGTGAAAATTAAAAAATAAAAAAGAGCTGCAGGAGGAATTGGCTTTTAGACTCATATGAAGGTACAAATCTGTTGCTCTAGGCAATAAAATGAGGCAGACTTCTCTTCTAATACTGATGAGTCATTACATGGACTTGTCATCTAGGCTGTGTTTAAAAATTGGGTGTGGTAAATTCCCATATTATTAGCTGACTCCAGGATACTTTGCAATTATCACTGATTGTGGGTGTTCAGAACAGTAGCAAATCTAACTATTGTTCTTGATCATTAAATAGTAGTGTACCAATTCTTCCTTGATAGTCTTGTTTAGAAAGCTGCTGTTTTGTACTTGATGAAAGAAACTAAGATATTTGATGGAATCTGTCAGTAAAGAGTCCACATGGGAACAGATACTCTTGAGAAACTTTTAATTCATATGTTATCTGATTGTTTTCATAGAATTCTAAAATAATAAAATATATTACCTTTAATTGTCATGAAAGCAAAGTTAGTTCAACAAGCAGAATCTTTATGAAGATTTTAATGGGTAATTTTATACTTGTGATTCTGCTCCAATTTCCCCCCCTTTCAAAAGTGCTGTAGAAGTATAAAAAATAATGAAAACTAAAGTTATATAAGTAAACAAGTACATTTAATCCATTTTGACAGTAAATGGAAACTTTGAAAAGAAATGGAAACAGATTAATTATATAATATTATTGGAGTATGTTATATAAAGTACATTAGTAAATGGTCTAAAGTACATACTACCTTGAATATTTCTCATTTGCCACCTTCTTTCTCCTAATCCTGAAGATTGCCCTAACAGTTTGTTGAGAATGTGGGACGATGCGGAATGAACAGAAAGGGTTATCCTGAATGTCCTCTTCTAAATCTAGTACTTTGTTCTATCAGCATCTTGGAATTTAATACTATTTGTAACCATTTATCTGAATAATTCCTGGCTGTTTTCTGTAAAATTATTGCAGAAAGCTATTATGCATTTTTTTCAGAATCGTGTAATTGCTTCATCTATTATTGTATTGTATTGATCATTAATTAAATAAAATTTCGTCAATTGATGTTGCTTGTCAGAAACAGTTGAGAAGGTTGCAGATGATGCCCATAGGATGCTACAATCAATTGTAAATGCAAACCAATTGTCGAGTGTCCAAATAGCGATCAGTGGTGTGCTGGTTGTAACTTCAAAGACACATTGTGAATCACTTTTTCCAAGGCCATAATAACATTGAACAAATGGTCGTAAATTGAAGACTACCTGTATATTCTTTCCATCATCAGAATAGTTGCAGGTGACAATTCAGTGCTATCTTTTCTCAGTTCAGAAATTTCTGTTCCTATTTCAGAAGACATAAAATCTTCCACTTAGAAATGCTAGCATGAACTAACTCTGCTATTCATCTTGATGATAAAAAAGCTATCTTTCAAACCAATGGAAATTTGGTTTTCTTAAATATCAGAATAGTATTTTTGTTGTAAGATTACATAAAATAATTTCCATTTGGGAAGTGTTATTGTGGGCCTTTAGACAGATTTAGGTTGCAGGAGAAATGCATACAACTTCAGTCCATGGAAAAATTTGTCTTCCACAAAACCAGTTTCTAGTGCCAGAAAAGTTGAAGACCACTATGTTAGAGTTAATAAGTTTAGTAGTTACAAAGTAATTATTTTAAGAACTTACTACTGTTTTTACTAACTAAATAAAAATACATGTTTGTCTTGACTTGTTCAGTTTTTGTTTTTACATTTGAGCAACATAAAGTTCTTAAAGTGAGCATCTATCTAAAATATCCATCAGGAATGTATGACTGGTACAAAGACTTGTTATCTTTGAATATACATTCTTTAGTTAATTAATCCACTTGCAATGTTTCTTATATTTCCCTAGTACTGGCATAAAGCATGTTTTCATTGCGAAGTCTGCAAGATGACTCTCAACATGAAAAACTACAAGGGCTATGGGAAGAAGCCATACTGCAATGCGTAAGTATGCTTTTCAGAGTTTTGCCGCCATAATTCTAGAGATGCACAGATCAAAACAATTTTGTAAGGAACTATATATTTATAGATCTTAGTTGAGATCTTAAATCATTTGCAGATAAGCAATATGAAGAAAAAATTGATTGAAGAATGCTCACATGGCATTCTTAGTGTTATGTGGTGCATTTTAGTTTTCCAAATCTCTATAATGGATTGTATTAAGCTTTCTTTTTCTTGATAAACATGAAATTAATGGCAGTAATACTGTCAGCTTGGAAGCCATTTTTCTTTGAGGCTTCTGGGCTGCTACATTCAATGCCTTGGAATTTGGGAGGGGGATTTCAAGGAGCGATGGAAGAATAGCCACAACAACATTCCTTTCTCAGAGAGTCAAGGACATGTTACTCTGCACCTGGGGGGAAGTGCCTGGGGATAGTCTCTAGTTGGAATGAAGTAATAATTGGACCATGTGATGAACTATTTGGTGCAGGAGTTGGATTTTGGATTCCCTTTGGGCTAGGGAAAATCTGGAAATCTCAAATTCGGGTTTTCCTCACATGTGCCAATATGACATCTCTAATAAAATGGATATTTGAGAAGATGACAGTCTCTGAGTCTTTTAATTTGGAGGTTACCTGGAACGTTGACAAATATATTAAATGACAGTGATACCACTATAATGTCTTTTGCTAAAGAAAAATACTGGTGTTGCTGTTGGTTAATATGTTTGTAACAAAATATAAAAGGAAAGTTTGTGATTTCACTAAAAGAAAAAAAATTCAAAAATAGTTCCTTAGCAATAATACAATGAAAAAAATTGCAGAGAAGTTTCCAGACTGAGGAACAATTGTGATAAAGCAGAGTGGTAATCACAGAAGGAAGAAGAGCTACAAGATGAACATATTTAAACATATTTTGGAAAGCAATGAAGAACCAAGTATAAGGAAGTACTGCAAGGCAAATTTTAGTCAGCAGTAAGGAACAGAATGTTTTGTGAGATATAGCCTTATTATTAAAAAGAAAAACTGAGAGCAAGTTACAATTAGAATGAACTTTTTAAATGAAGAGCAGTTACATATAAGTTGAAGCAGAAATATGGAGCATGAATCATAACAACTAGTTCTGTAGAACCGGTCCAAACTGGTAGAATACCACCCTGCTAACATTTATACATGTAGTAAAATGTGAATGTTTTAGTCACCAACGTTACCAGCGTTTCTATTTCAGACTAGATCATGGGTGCTTCTATAGCTGTAGGTCCAAAAATTGAAGATCTTCCAAATGTACAATCTCCATAGATCTGTGATGGTGAACCTATGGCACGCGTGCTGGAAATGGCACGCAGAGCCACTTCTGCCGGCACGCAAGAGGTCGCCTGGAAGAGCCCCACTGTGCATGCGTGTGCACCCCCGCCAGCCAGCTGATTGTCGGGTATACATCGCGTAGCACAGGGGAGACGAACACAGGGGGTCGTGCAGTGTGCACGGGGCGGGGAAAGACGCGCGCATTACATCATGGGTGCAGGCACACAATGTGGAAAAGGTTAGTCATCACTGCCATATATTATCACATTGATTCTGTACAATGAAACCATATGTCAGTAGTTCTAATTAAAAATAGCCAGTAAAATCAAAAAATGGCATCTGACATGCTTTAGGAACATTTGCAGAATGGACCTAGTTTTTTACTCATGCAAGCTACTCTAAAGAATATTACAGCATGGAAGAACATTTATTGCAGGACACAAAGAAAAAGCTGGATAAAGCAAATTGTAACTGGTTTAGCATTGCAAGCTGGACTTGAATCAAGCCAAAAGAACAGCAACGGACGAAGTATTTTGGCAAAGCATTGAATCAAATTTGTTTGGCTATGTAGCACCCAGTCAGAATATGAGTTGCAAAATTGTATTATCTAATAGTATTCTAGGGAGGTAAAATTTAAGTATATGTCATACTTTCTCTTTTTCCTTTTTATTAAAGTTTATTATAAAATAAAATATAAATAAAAACAAAAATTGAGAAAAGAAAAAATACAGAAAGTAAACAAGAAAAAAGTGACCTTTGACTTTTTAATTCAGTACAGTACAAAAATGTTACAGCCTCAATGTTTTGCTTTACATTTCTAAATGTTTCAAGTCATTTCTATAATTAAAATCATTTTAATCGTCAAAATCTAAAGTTTTTAAAAAATGAAAAAATATAGAAATATTTTTAAATAGAAACAAAAATAAATAAATTCTCTTTATTTAGAACAGTCAATTTTGCCATCCCTGACAATTATTAACCATTCTTCAATTGTGGGAATTAATTTATGTCATATTTTCTTTCTCAAGTAGATTGCCTGCAGATCTATGTATGGTAGTCCTTACTTAAGCCTGCAATTTGGACTAGAATTTTGGTTGCTAAACCATGTGGTCATTAAGCAAGTCCAAGGCTCTGTTCTGTGCTATTAAAGCACGCTGCAAAATCATGCTTTATTGTTTTTACATTGACATTTCTCACTGATAGGCCTCAGTATATGTGAGTTGGGACTAATATTTCTAACAACCATGTTCTTGAGCACAGGTTCTCAGGGCTGTGTCTCAAGTTTGCTATTGTTCACCCTGCTGACCCATGACTATTGTACAAGGTTTGCTACCAACTATATTGTGCAGATGGTGGGCCTTATTTGGGATGATAGTGAGAGCAATTACCAGGAGGAGGTAATTTTGATGATCTGTTGTAATAAGAACAGCCTTGTTTTAAATGGAGGAAAAACAAAAAAGATCATTGTCGGTTTCAGAAAAGGCAGATACAGTCATACATGTATTAACAATTCAACTGTGGAGGTGGCTAGTAGTATCAAATTTTTGGGTGTGCAGCTAGCAAACAGGATAGCTTGGTCGCTCAACAGTGAGACACTGGTGATGCAGCCACAGCAGCGCCTGCATTTTGTGTTGAATGAGAAGAGTATATCTTCCTTTCTCTATCTTCACCACTTTCTATGGAGGGACAATTGAAAACACGGTATCGTATTACTATGTGGTTTGGAGGTATTACTAGTTTGGACAGGAAGGCTGTGCAGAGTAGTGAGGACAGCTGAAAAGATTATTGGAAGTTCATTTCCTTCTATTCATCGCTTAGCTTATAAGCGATGCTTGACCAGGGTCCACAGTACAGACAGTCCTTGACTTATAGCAGTTCATTTAATAACCACTCAAAAGTTACAACAGCACTGAAAAAAGTGACTTATGACTGCTTTTCACAATTACAACCTTTGCAGCATCCCTATGACCATGTGATCAAAATGAAAGATTCTTGACAACTGGTTCATATTTGTGACCATTGCTGAATACCATGGACATGTGATCACCGTTTCTGATTTTCTCACAAGCAGAGACAATGGGGTAACACGTTAAATAATCATGTTATTAACTTATCAGCTGCAGTGTTTCCCTTAACTGTGACAAGGAAGGTGGTAAAATGGGGCAAAACTCACTTAACAAATGTCTCACTTAACAACATAAATTTGGGGTTCAATTTTGTTCATAAATTGAAACTTACCTGTACCTGTAAGTTGAGGACTATCTGGATTCCCTTAACAATCAAATGATTTGCTTAACCATGGTGATTTGCTTAATGACTGTCATAAATTGTGAAATTGAATCTGACTGGACTTATGGTGACAACAATGTACAGTGGAAATTGTAATCTCAATTTTGATCATAAGTTGACTACCAACAGTGGAACATTTTAAATGAGACTGCTTTCTTCTAGTCTCAGAACAAAACATTTTTATTTGAGATACTCTTTGTTTGAGAATTATATTATGACTAGACTTCAATCATATGACAAACCGATTCCAACCCCCATGAATAAGAAAATTTGGATAAAAATATTTGGTCTTTGAAAAATGATTGACATTTTGGAATTACCATTTTTTGCCTAGGAATAGACAAATTTTATAAACTATTTTATTTTTTTCACTAGACTCTTAACCATTAAGTGGACACAAGTGTGAAATTGTGGCTTATATAGCTGGACAATTGTAGAAAAAAAAGGTTTCTGAGCATATGCTAATATTATTTTCAGTAGTAGAACTGAAGCATGCCTATAAAACATACTGCTCATTTACAGCAATCTAATTTAGAATGCAAAACAAGCTTCTTGTTTTGGAGTTAGAAGCCTTTGCTTTATTTATTAAATTCTATTACATATCTACAATATCTATAGACCCTAGGATACTTTTTGCTACTCATGCCTCAGATTATACTTAGGTTTAAAATGTTCTTTGCCTAAACCACTGAATTCAAATGTAAAATCTCAAATGCTAGTTTTTGTATAAAGAAAGAAAAATATATTACGGCAGAGCCCAATACATTCATGGTTTGACATAATATTGTGGGGGTGGACTGCAACTATGTTCAATGTTGCTTACAAGGCTCTCTTTTCTAAACAACTTCCATAAAATCTGGAATTGAACAATGAATGTCCTATCTTTTGGGAGGGATTGAAGAAGAAAAATGGCTACGTTTATACTGGCAGAAGCAAGCGTGCTTCTTCAAATATGCTTCATACAGACTTTCTTCTGTACATTTTCTGGCTTTGTGCCCAGTTTTAAGTTTATTTCTTAGAGCAATACAATGAAAGTTGTGCTTCCTCTCTACTGTCATGGTGCCATATAGTAATTTGAACTTAACTTTTCAATGGGTGCTGCTGCTTTTTATGCCCTCTGAGTTTTTTCCTCAGTGTAGTAGGGTGAAGGGGGCACATTTAGTGCAATCTCAAGGATTTACTTCATAGTCTATTCTGTCAACAGTGCAAATTGCTATATGCCCTAGAGACTAAGAAAACTGATCACAGTTTTGCTGAAGACAGAACAAGAAACCGGTTTGAAGTGGAAATAACAGGACATGAGGTATCATTTCCTATTGTTAAAGCTGTTATACAGTGGAACAGATTCTCCTAGGATATGGGCTTTGTTTTGCAGGAATAGAGATTGGATAGATATAGTAATCCATTATTATAGAATCTGTCAGTTGGATTAGATCAGTGGGTCTCAGGCAATGGTGGGATTCAAATTTTTTTACTACCAGTTCTGTGGGCGTGGCTTGGTGGGCATGGCTTGGTGGGCGTGGCAGGGAAAGGATACTGTAAATCTCCAGTCAGAGGTAGGATTTGCTGCTTCTCTGCAGTACTCAAAATTTCCGCTACCGGTTCTCTAGAACTGGTCAGAACCTGCTGAATACCACCTCTGGTCTCAGGCTTGTGTTCCATGGGCAACATATGGTCCTCCAGGTGATTTTTTTGCAGCCTGCTTCACATGGACAGAGCAGACTGGCGTAGAATGACTTGTTTGCACAACAAAAGGCTAGCAAAAGGGTGGAGCAGCTGCTTGCTGAATTTGGCTACGGGTCCTCCATTAGTCAAGGAAGTGGAAATGATAGTTGAGATGGCTGTGCTGGCCCTGTCTCATTAGACCATTATTGCTAGGCTAGGGCTTCACTTTTGTTACAGTTTCTCCTTGTAGCCTGAGGGCATATATATTCCTGGTCCCTTGTTGACATGACATCCCAAGAAATTGGCTGTGGGGTAGATCCTTGAGAGTGGGTGGTGATATATTCTATGGGATTTGTTTCTGAGCATACATGTATAAGAGGTATGCAGATAGTTCTTGACTTATGACCACAATTGAACCCAACATTTCTCTTGCTAAGTGAGGCATTTGTTAAGTGAACTTTGTCTCATTTTACAGCCTTTCTTGCCACAGTTGTTAAATGAATCACTCTAGTTAAGTTAGTGACAAAGTTGTTAACTGAATCTGGCTTCCCCATTGACTTTGCTTGTCAGAAGTTCACAAAAGGTGATCATATGACCTCAAACACAGCAAATGTCATAAATATGAACCAGTTGCCAAGTGTCTGAATTTTGATCATGTGACCATGAGGATACAGCAATAGTCACAAGTCACTTTTTCAGTGCCGTTGTAACTTTGAACAGTCACTAATTTTATAATTTTATAATTTATAAATATAAAGTTATAAAAACTTTATATTTATTAAATTATTTGAATAGGAGATAGATAGACAATTTCTTGCATGTAACCCATTGAGTCAGGTCTCTTTATTTCTTGAAATGCTGTATTAACTGACAGGAAGCAAGTAACCTCGCTGTATAGCTATTTCCTCTGACCTCCCTTATCCTGGGAGGAAGACATACTGTTCCTTTTTACAAAACAACTATTTTAAAACAGTAAAATGTATTTTGTTTTTATTGGGATCTGTACAGTTGGAATAGTGCTCTTGGCTGATTAAAGAGGCGATATCCTTCTTTTCTAGCATTCTAGGAAGAAATCAATGTGTGTGTATATGTGTATTTATAAGTGTATGATAATGAAACAGCTAAGTGTTCATTTAAATTATAAGTATGGTTATCAACCCTGAAGCTGATCTGGGTGAAGCCATCTTGGAGCTTCAGTATGCCACACTGGAGCGAGGGATAGGGAGGGGGGATTAGAGATAGCTGGGCTTGTGTAGTAAAAATAAAATGCTTTCACAAGACTTTCTCCTGGGAACCAAGGACAGTTTCACACCTAGCCGAGAGAAGGAGTGATGTCACCAAACCAGCAGATGCTGCAGTGATTGGGCCATATGACTGATTGCTTGGGATTGAGGGGAAAACTTACTTTTATTTAGATGAAAACCAAGGAGCCTTCAGAGTTGGTTTTCACCAGATATGTGCCAATATGATATTTCCTATAAAGCTATTCTTTGAGGAGTTTACCTACCTCGGAGTTTTGCTTGCAATAGATTTATTTCTTGGAACCCAGACATTGGCCTTTACATGAGGCTGGGAAATATCATGCAGAGGAATTGAATGTTGTAGAAGTTTAGAGAAATATCTTATATTTTAGACATCAGGGGAAAATAATGCCTAATGTTTTATTGCCAAATGCGGTTCATTGATACATATAGCAGTTCTATCTGTATATGGATAGCACTGCTTCTTTATTTATATTCTTGTTAACATCATTAATAAAATGAATGACCCTTTTTGTGCTTTTGTTTATGATATTCTGGCATTTACCACATTGTGATTTCTACTGGAAAAGGCTATATCCTTAAAAAGAAAAAGAAAAAAATTGTATTGATCAATATATACTGAGAAGCCATAATCTGACCATTTGTTTTGGGATGATGTCTAAATAAATCTGAATGGTTACTTTTCTAAGATTATTTGTACTTTTAAAAAATGAAAAGTTATTACAAAGTTACAAGTATTGCGATTCAATCCTCAATGGGACCATCTTTTTTCTATGTCCTGTATCCTTTCCACATAGGAAATGGATTTAAGCTTTCTATATTAATGAAAAAGTTTTTTTTTTTCAGAAAAAAGGTTAGGAAAGAGAAATTTTCTTTTCTCCCCCTCCCTTGGCTTTCAAATTTTCAGATGGAAATATATTTTCATAAGCTACCTGTATAATACCATAGCGACAGCTGCAGATCACTTTTCTTCCTTCTCCAGTTGTCATGAGGTATCAGGAAGAAATATCAATGGAGACTGAAAATAATGATGGATTAGGCGAGGAGAGAAACCCAGTTTTATGCAATTGCTAAAGGCAGGGGTCCTCAAATTTTTTAAGCAGGGGGCCAATTCACGGTCCCTCAGACTGTTGGGGGGGCGGACTGGCTGGGGAGGCTTGGCTATGTGGTCATGTGACTGGGGGCATGCCAATTTAGCAGTGTTGCCATTTAACTTATTACAACAGCAGCTTCAGGCTCCTTAAAACTCAGGAAACTCAAGTTTTGCAGCAATTCTTCTCGACCCCAAGAAGCTTACAGTCAACAAGTCTGTCTCTGTCTCTGTCTCTCTCTCTCCAAAGCCAAGGTATCTTGCATGCTCTCCTCCCTCCCCATTTAGGCAGGGCAGCTTCTGCAAACACCCAGGAAGGGCTCTGATTCCACCGTCTCCCACGTGCTCCCCTCCGTCCCTGCACGCATCAGTCCTCCAGCTGACAGTATCACCCCTCTGCCAGCTCTCCCCAACCCACTCACCAACTCACACCCTTACCTTTGCAAGCAGTGGTGAGCAGAAGTACTCAGAAGTGCAGCTGCATTCTTCAAGGTACAGTATATATTAGGCCTACAACTGTAGAAGGGGTGATGAGGGCAGTGGGAAAAACCAGCCACACAGGGAATGGGTGGGAGGCAAGGGACGGGGCTTAATCCCACCACTGTGCGGGCTGGATACATTGTGTCAGTGGGCCGTAGTTTGAGGATCCCTGGTTAAAGGCATTGGACAGGAGACACTGAGTTCTAGTCTTCCCTTAGGTATGAAAAACATTTGCATGACTTTGGACCAGTCACTCGCTATGAAGGATTAAAGAAGAAGGCAATGTGTAAAGCACTTCTAAAAATGTTGCCAACATATTACGTAAATTGGACTAGGCAATCAACAGGAGACAACATTGTCTCAAAGGTTTCCCCTCCCTCCCCCCAAAACCCCCCAGACATAGGAAGATGGTATGAGGGATTTCAAGAAAATTATAAATATGGAAGTTGGGAGTAACGTTTCTTGATGTTCTAGAAATGCTATGAAGCAGTATAATTGAATTGCTTTTGTGAACTGTGAACTTATTGCAGTTATAGTTTAGAAGCCTGGAATAATGACAACTTTCTGCTGCTTATATTTCTACCAGTACTAGCAAGAAAATGGAAAGGAGTAATTGAGATCTGTTCTCTGTACTAGATTTCTTTTTTGTCTCTTGCTTCACAGCTGTTGCAGTACCAGTTTAAGTTTCCAGGATTGGATCTGAAATGATTTTGTCCAGGTCCCTTATGAAGTATGTCATTCTTTTCAGATGCATAGGCTCGTGATCTGTTTTAGTCTTAATTGCTAATGTTAGTGCTTGGAAAGCACTAACATTAGCTATTTGAGAAGCCAAGAAAAAAAGGTAAAAATTATGAAAAAAATGGAAAGTTCATTAGGTTGCTAGACAATCACTGGCAGTTTTCTGGCTGCAAAATATCAGCTTGTTTTATGTGAGTTCAGTATTCAATGGCCTAAAACTCAATTAGGCCAAATTTGGATTTAAATTGTGACTTCTGGAATTGGGGTCCTACTATGTGGATAATTTGAATATTAGCTGTATATATGAGTGTGTTTGTACCCATTTTTTGGGAAAATAAAAGTTAATGTCTTTATCAGGTACCCTGTTTTTATTCCTTGCAGTTCTTTATAGATAGGTTACTTGCAAGAAATTAAAGTTTGAGATATCGACAGAATGACTGTAGGGGGACTTCCGGTGATGTCATGTCATGGCGATGTAGGAGAACTCCGTTTCCACTCTCCTACATCAGGTTTTTTTGCTCGCGGATAGCCGTTTGTGGCGAGGTTCGATCCCGGTCGGATCACCTTAGCGAGGAGGAATTCTTGGAGCCTAACTGGGGAGCTGCGATCCCGAAGAGGTAAAGAAGATAGCCCGAAGTTCGGGGCAAAAGAAGTCAGCCTGCTGTGAGCTGACCTGTGGACACAACAGTCCATTTGCAAAAGGAAGCAGAGAGGAGATATCGAATTTCAGATCGGGCAAGATATCGGCGTTTAAACCTGGTGTTGGATTGTAACTTGAGGTTTGTGATTGGAATTTCAAAACAGAAGGGAAAAAGCAGAAAGTGGCAGCAGCGACCTAGTTTTCTACCCCCAGCTTCGGGCTGAAGTGGAAATTTGCTTTAAGTAGGAGATTGAGAAGGAGAAGTAAGTCGAGATTGCTGGAAAGAACCTTTTGTTTTTAGGTGTTCAATTTGAAGTTTGGAGTTTCTGAAAGTACTTTTTCTTGAAAACTTTGAAAATGACTTGAGGAGTGACAGTGCAATTTGCGGAGGTGGCCATTGAGACCGGCAACTTTGGCAGAGTGTAATTAGGCAGCTGGTATGATTGATAAGACCGAGAACTGAGAGTTGAGAACAGACCTCCTTTCATTCCTCTTCCGAATTTATCTTACGCTGACAGACACAGCAAACGTTCTTGCCAAAGCTCGCATTGATGTGCCATCCTGGATGAGCTGCACTACCTGAGCCACTTGTGTGGGTTGTAGACTCCGTCTCATGCTACCACTAGAGTGAACGCACCGCCAGCATTCAAAAGTGACCAAACCATCAGCCAGAAAGCATAGGACGTGAGAAGTGGTCTGTGGTCACCACCTGCAGAACCACACCTTTATTGGGGAATGTCTTGCTAATTGCCTATAATTTCCACCTGTTGTCTCTTCCATTTGCACAACAGCATGTGGAATTGATTGTTAATCAGTTTTGCTACCTAAGTGGACAGTTTGATTTCACAGAAGTGTGATTGACTTGGAGTTACATTGTATTGTTTAAGTGTTCCCTTTATTTTTTTGAGCAGTGTATATATGTGATATATTTAAACAATAGAGAATAGGATTGATTAACTGACATATAAATTTAATTTGGAGAATGATATTTATTTCCTCTGGGTATTTTTCATTTTTTTTCTTTTTTTTCTTTCCCCTTTCCCTTATATATGTGATTGAATATTGATTAATGAATTTAGTATGTTGAATAATACAGTGATAAAGGTGCTTGGTGGTTCAGGCTATTAAATGCCTAGCACCTAATTCCAGCTGCCTGCAATTACTGCAGGCTCGAATCCCACCAGGCTCAAGGTTGACTCAGCCTTCCATCCTCTCGGGGTAGGTAAATTGAGGACCCAAGATTGTTGGGGGCAATAAGCTGACTTTGTAAAAATGCCGCTTAGTAATAAGCAGGCATATACAATGGAATGAAGGCTATTGCTGAGCACATTGGGTTGTGCTCCAAACATTGTAAGTCACCTTGAGTCTCTGAAGAAGGGCGGCATATAAATATGAATAAAAATAAATAACATAAATAAATTTAATTAATTGTTCTTTCCCCTTCTCTCTTATACCCTCTCTCTGTTGGATATTGTGATCTATTGGGATTTAAAAAGTATTAATTTGAATTTTTAACTTTACTGTTACAATATAGAAGGATATTTAAATATTAATATATTTGAGTAATTAATTAATATTAGAATATTTAAGGACTGATAGTATATTTATTAAGATTAAATAGTATATTAAACCCAGTGCTAGACGAAAAGTAATTGAGAAAATTAAAACTGAAAAGGTTGGATAAGTTTGACGGTAGTTGGCAATACGATTTGGGAAAACATACTTAGAATAGTGGAGGAACAGCAGAGAATTATTAAAGATATGACTAGCACTACTACCACTATTATGAAAACCGGGAAAAAATTGGTATCAACTGCAACGCCACCCACTCCCACAACTTCATTGACTCAACAAACGATTGAAGGGATGTTGGCTGCGGAAAAATCTAATACCCAAACCAGTACCCAGTCGGTGCAAGCTACATTGTTAGCAATTCAAAGTATGATGCTGGCTTTGCAGGAGTCGATGTCCAAAAATCATACGGAAAGTAAAGCCGAATAAGAAACAATGAAAATAGAATTAAAAAATGAAATAGGGAAAATGAAAAGTGAAATTAAGAATCTGGATAGGAAAATAGCCCAGTTACCGGAAATGATTAAGATCTATGAAGAAAAGATTACAGCAATTGAAAAACAAGCGGGCCTTGGTGGCTCAGGCTGTTAAATGCCTGCACTTAAGATCCAGCTGTCTACAATTACTGTAGGCTCAAATCCCACCAGGCTCAAGGTTGACTCAGCCTTCCATCCTCTCGGGGTAGGTAAATTGAGGACCCAAGATTGTTGGGGGCAATAAGCTGACTTTGTAAAAATGCCGCTTAGTAATAAGCAGGCATATACAATGGAATGAAGGCTATTGCTGAGCACACTGGGTTGTATCCCCAATTGTAAGCCCTGAGTCTTCGGAGAAGGGCGGCATATAAATGTAATTAATAAAAAAAATAACTGAGAAGAAAGTGGAATGTATTGGACAAAAGCTTACGGACCAGCACAAAGACACAAATGAGACCTTAATCCACCTCGAGATGGACAGGGCCTCCTACTATCTCAGATTCCAGAATGTAGAGGAAGAGAGAGATGAGAATATAACACTGGTAATGGCAGAAATATTAGCAGAACTCCTTAAAAAAAGATAAAAATGAGATGGTGAGAGAGCTGGATGATGTATATAGAGTATATATGAGCTATGCGAGATGGCACAGACTTCCCTGAGAAGTCCACATTAGGTTCGCCAGGAGGCGAGTGAAAGATATAATCTATAGGATGACAAGAGATGAAATGATGAAATATAAGGGTCGGGAACTAACTGTGCTAAAACAGGTGCCAAGGAGAATCCGCAAACAGAGGAAGGACTATCGATTTCTTACGAACTATCTAAACAAAAAAAGTATATCTTTTAGATGGAGTATCCTGGAAGGTATTTTGGTAACATGGAAAGAGAAAAGAGTGAAAATAGATAGTCTAACCAAAGCCCAGAAATTTGTCGATCAAATAGGAGGAAATGAGTAGCAGAGAGGACCCTGAGATCTCGAGTCATGAAGAATTACAACCTAGAAATAGAGGGAGGGAGAAAGAGAAGGAGAGGGAAGGAGATGAAGAGATACTGGTTAGAGAAGAGATAGGAGTGAGAACTAGAAGCCAAACAACGAGTAAATTCAACGAGGGATAGAAGTTAAGGGGTAAATGGAAAGAGGAGTGAAATTAATACCTATCAATATTAATGGATTGAATGACCCATCTAAGAGAAAAAGAATATTTTTCAAACTAGAGAAACAAAGAGCTGATATAATATGTCTCCAAGAGGTTCATATTAAAACACAGGATCAGAGGTATTTACAAAACAAAAAATTGGGGAAAATGTATACAACATTGGCAGAAGAAAAAAAAGAGGAGTTGTACTATATATCAAAGAGGATATTACTTCAAAATTGATTTATAATGACACAATGGGGAGAATACTAATGGTAGAGCTGGTTATACAAAACAAAAAGACATTATTAGTGGGTATTTATGCCCCTAATAAAAATCAGAATGTATTTTTTAAAACTCTATACGAGAAGTTGATAGAAATTGGTAACCCGAGAATTTGTATAATAGGTGATTATAATGCAATAACAAACAACAAACAAGATTATGTATGTGAACAAAAACAATATAAAAAACAGAATATATTGCCTAAGAGATTTTTTGAGATGGTCAAAGAATTAGGATTAGTGGATGTGTGGAGGAAAGGGAACCAAGCAGTGTCTCAGTTTACTTTCTACTCCAGCCCGCATAAATCGTGGTCTAAGTTAGATATGACATGGGTAAATAGTGAGTTAAATAAGGAGATTCAAAATATAAATATTTTAACTAATATTTGGGCAGACCACAATCCAGTACAGATAATTTGGAAAGACCGTATCTGCAACAGAAGTAGATGGACATTGAATTTGCAATTACTGAAAGAAGAAAACTACATTCAAAAAGTTAGGAAAGAACTAATTAATTTTTTAAAATTTAATAAAAAAGAGGATGCCTCATTGCAGAATCTATGGGACACAACAAAGGCATATTTAAGGGGAATATCTATAGCTTATACTGCAAATAGAAATAAGAAAAGATGAGAAAAACAAAATATTTTAACAAAAACAATAGAAAATCTGGAAAATAGGCAAATGAAAGACCCGGGAGATGAGCAAATTAGAAATGAATTAGTATTAGCTAAGCACGAAATGAATATCTTAGAATAGGAGGAATTAAGAAATTACAATATATAAAACAAAATTATTTTGAACATGCAAATAAACCTGGTAGGTGGTTAGTGTACAAATTGAAAAAAGAAAATCAGAAAAGAATGATATATCAATTAGAGGATAAAAACGGAACAATAGAGATGGATTTGGAGGAAAAAAAAGGAAATTGTTAGGGAGTATTTTGAGGATCTCTATAAGCAAGATATAGTGGATCCAAATAAAATAGAAGAATACCTGAAAGAAGGAACTTTACACCTGTTATCAGATGATAAAAAGGAGTTGCTTATCAAAGAAATAACTTTAAATGAATTAAAGGAGGCGATTAAAAAACAAAAAAGCAACAAAATGCCGGGTCCAGATGGATTTCCAAGCAAATTATATAAAGACTTAGGAGAAATATTAGCTAATGTGTTGTTAGAAGTCTGCAATGAGGTATTGCTGGAAGCTAAAATTCCAGAATCATGGAAGGAAGCGTATATAGCACTGATTCCCAAAGAGGGTGCAGATGCCATCCAAATAAGAAATTATAGGCCAATATCTCTTTTAAATTCAGACTACAAAATTTTTAGGACAATAATGGCGGAAAGAGTAAAAAGAGTGCTTAGTGATAACATTAATTGGGATCAGAATGGATTCCTACACATGAGGCAGATTAGATATAATACAAGAACGGTAATAGATATATTAGAATATTACGAAAATCATCCAGGAAGCCAAGTGGCCTTGGTTTTCCTGGATGCCCAAAAGGCTTTCGATAATTTAAATTGGGATTTCATGAAGAAACAGATTAATTTGATGGATTTTGGTGGTAATTTTGCAAAAATGCTTAGTGCAATATATGATACACAAAAGGCAAATGTACTAATAAATGGAGAGGCTACTAATTCATTTGAAATAAAGAAGGGGGTCAGACAGGGATGTCCATTGTCACCCCTGCTTTTTATAACAATTTTAGAAACATTATTAGATAGAATTAGATTGAATAAAGACATTAAAGGAACTAAAATTAAAAGTCAGGAGTGCAAGTTGCAGGCTTTCGCTGATTATATGGTATTTGTCATAGAGGAACCAACAGATTCAAGACCAGTACTACTAAATGAAATAGATAAATTTGGCAAATTAGCAGGATTAAAAGTTAATAAGGAGAAAACCAAAATGTTAGTTAAAAATTTAACGAATAGTAAACAAAAAAAATTAGAAGAAATAATGGGATTACAAATTGTAAATAAGATTAAATATCTTGGTATTTGGTTAAGAGCTAGAACATTAACCTTATGGGAAGACAATTATGCTAAAATATTGAAACAGATTGAAAAGGATTTGGAAAATTGGAATAAGATGCAAATTTCATTATTAGGCAGAATAGCAACGATTAAAATGAATATTTTACCTAAAATTCTCTATCTGTTTCAAACAATTTTGATATTATTGGATAATTTTTTTCCCCAAAGAACTGGATAAAATTGTGATGAAATTTATTTGGGCAGGGAAAAAAGCAAGAATAAAAAAACCTTATTTACAAGATAATAAAAGCAGGGATGGCTTTGGACTCCCTGACTGGGAGATCTATTATAAAGCGACGGCATTAGTGTGGATAAAAGACTGGATCAAATTGGGAAATAAAAGAATTTTAACACTAGAGGGCCACGACTTGCAGGTAGGATGGCATACATTCCTGTAGAATTCGAATAATAAAAGCCATTCATATTTTACTAGACACGCAGTGCAGAAATCTTTGACTAAAATTTGGACAGATATTAGAAAGAAATATTATATTAAAATTCCAAGATGGATTTCAACGATGGAGGCAATGTTTCATCCCAATACAATAGATATGAATAAAAAGCTTAAATACCACCAAATTTTAGATAATGAGGGAAGACTAAAATTGATACAGGAGTTAGAAACCCAAGGAATAACTATTGATAACTGGTCCTATTTCCAAGTTAAAATGAGATATAATAAAGATGTAAAGGAATTTGGAGTTAAAATGAGATATAATAAAGATGTAAAGCAATTAGATAAAATACTTTTGGGCCCAGAGAAAAATTTGATATCTAAATTATATAATTATTTATTTGAACATGAATTGGCTGGGGAAATGGTGAAAGGACCAATGTTAGCTTGGGCAAAAAATTTTGGACACACTATTGATTTGAATGATTGGGCGGAAATTTGGCAGAGGAATCTCATACTAACAAAGTCAGTATCACATAAGGAAAATCTCTATAAAATGATGTATAGGTGGCATCTGGCACCCTCTAGATTAGTTAAAATATTTCCAACAGCAAACCCAAACTGTTGGAAATGCAAAGAGAAAATAGGTACTTATTTTAATCTCTGGTGGACATGCCCTGAGACGAAGAAGTACTGGATAGAAATAAAAAAGTAGATAGAAGAAATTATTAAATGCGTACTGGAGTGGAAACCGGAACTGTATCTCCTGGGAATGATTAAAGGGGATTATCCCCTTAAAGAGAGATATTTGATTATTCATTTACTAACAGCAGCACGGATTTCGCTAGCGCAATATTGGAAAAACCCTAATGTACCACCTCTACACATTAATATTCAAAAAACATATGAGTGTGCTGAAATGGAGAGGCTCATGCTTAAACTAAATGGGAAGGAAGATTCAAACTATTACCAGATATGGGATAAATGGTACAACTGGGTTGAACACAAGAAAAAGATTACGAAGAAGAAATGTACCTAGGAGACATATTATACTCAGCTGTACATATGGAATGTATAATCATAATAATGGTCTTAAGGGTCTTGTTCTCTTTCATTATATAAACAATATGAAGGTTATATAGATTAATTAACAGTTATAATCCAACAATAATAAATAGTAGAATATTGTGTTAATGAATATATTAGTTTATTAGTAACTATTAGTACTAATAGTAACTATTAGTAGCCATTTATTAGTAACTATTGATTATTATGCTTTATCAAATTTGATATCCAATGTAAAAGTAAGAAAAGTGCTTTATGCGCTATATATATATTTTTTGTTGTACATTCGTATGTATGTTTTTAATTTTTTGTAAATAAAGTTGTTTTTAAAAATTAAAAAAATAAAGTTTGAGGTATCAATACACCTAGCACTTAGCTGCAGCTGTCTGCAATTAGTGCAGGCTCGAATCCCACCAGGCTCAAGGTTGATTCAGCCTTCCATCCTCCCGGTGTAGGTAAATTGAGAACCCAAGATTGTTGGGGGCAATAAGCTGACTTTGTAAAAATGCCGTTTGTGGGGGGGCAAAAGCCCTAGTAATAAGCAGGCATATACAATAGAATGAAGGCTATTGCCAAGCACATTGGGTTGTGCTCCAAAGATTGTAAGCTGCCCTGAGTCTCTGGAGAAGGGCAGCATATAAATGTGAATTTAAAAAAATGTTTATGGTACAGACTATAATATTTCTCCTCTATAGTTAGCCAGCAATCAAACTGGAATGAAGATATCTGTACATTGCAAAGATCTAGTAGAAATATTAGAAAGATGGAAAATAGATTCCTGGCTATCTTTTTGGCATTAGCTGCAACATTCGCATTATAGTATATCAGATTTGGCTCAATGATAAATTTTGAGCAGGAAGAGTGACTTGGATTTAAAATGGCAGATTTTACATGTTCCTGTTATTTAGGAGTTAGGGTTAATTCCTCGTAATCATATGCAGAACTTCTTAAGAGAGCTTAAAAATAGCATTTTCATGCTTCTGGCAGTAGGAAGATACTGGGGAGGAAAGTAGAAACTATATTGCCTGATTTAGATAACGGGAAAAAAAGTTCAAATTTGCGCAAGGATAACACAAACTGTTACACAAAATAATGTGCACATATATAGTTATTTGTTCGTTTTGTTGGTAAAACTGCTTTCCTGCCATTGAAATTTTGTTCATTTACTGTTTAATTTATTAGGGGTTGTTGTCAAGCTTGACCTTGTAGCATTGAGTTAGAAGGTTGGTTTTCCCTTTTTTAAAAAAAGAAAGTGAATAATTTTGTAGTGCTTGTTGGTATATCCTTCTGACCTACTTAATTGCCTGCAGCGCCTTAAAAGAATATTTTTATTTCTTTGTAAACTCATCATAGTTTTAATTGCCCATTGGTAATAACTGTGATAATCTAATATTGGTTAATAAGGAATTAATTTTCTCCAAATCACTGTTATTATGAGCTGTCTCTTTTCATGCAGCATGCATAGGCCATTTTGGCACTGTCATAAGTCATAGAATACAGGTATGCATATAATAAATCAAGCTATAACATGCTGTCGTGCAGAATGCTTCCAGCTGGTTCATTTATTATCAGATTGATATCTTATGTACCCATGAAAATGAAATCTTATACAAAAGAACATAAGGCTGATGCTGAGCAATGGTAAAATTTAGCACACTATGTATGTGATTTCAGTGATAAGGATTGAAATTTTATAGCTGAATTTTTCATAGAAAATATATTACTCGAACAATATGAGTATTGCATTTAAGTGTATAGAATTAATTTTTAATAGATTAAAGCTGAGATTTTCAAATTTAAATTTTGACTAATAATTATAATTAATTACATAATCTTTCAGGAATCGAAAATAACATCAATTAGTTGTAAATACTGTTACTGTGATGGATAGAAGTATCCTGAATTGCTAATGAATGCTTATAATTTATCAGAAGACAAAAAGTGAAGGAAACCTAGAAAGAGAAGTAGTTAGTATTGCTTCCTTAAATATTTATTGGCCAATTCAGATTAAGATTAGACACTGTTAATTCTGCTTTATTTATTTATTTTGCAGACATTATCCAAAGCAGTCCTTCACTATGGTGGCTGACACTCCGGAGAACCTGCGCCTTAAGCAGCAGAGTGAACTTCAAAGTCAAGTAAGGCTTTTAACTGTTTATTCTCATTCTGCAGGTTGCTTTATGTTAGCAGTTGCATTCTACCAAACCATACTCAAAAAAGAATTTAGTGAAGAAGTTAATATCTTAAAAAGAGAGCATGGTTTGACGCTTACAAATCAAAGCTGTTTTACTTTTCCCATATTACCAGAAGGAAAAAAGTACAGAAATGAATTAAAATATAAACTGTCAACTCTACAAGAGATAACACTTATGATGCAACACATGAAGTATAGTATCTTAATACTAGCTCAGGAATCCAGAGCATGAAAGTACAATTGTAAAAGTCCTTATATACCTACTAAGAATAAGAAAGATGAATCAAGGCAGGGGTGGGATTCTACCGGTTCTGTCCACTTCTGTAGAACCGGTTGCTATGAAAAGTAGCAAACAGAGAGCGTACATAGAACCAGTTCTATGTTTGCTGCTGTTGTGGCCCACCCGCCTGCCCGGGCTCTTAGCTGACCTTTATTTCCTGCGTTTTCAACTGCAGCTGCTTTGCGTGACACAGCTGCAGTTGAAAAAGCAGGAAAAAGGTGCTTTTTCAACCGCTGCACACCCGCGCGCAGTGCTGCTCAGCTGTCCAGGCAGCTAGACGATGATGATATACACACGCGCGCAGCATGTAAAAACACCAAACCGGTAGTTATACTGGTTTGATCCCACCCGTGAATCAAGGTATAAATATGGCAGGTAGTTAAGTTATGAAGAAGTAGGGTGATACGTGCAGAGATGAAATAGCATAGAGTAATAGGATTGAGAAGATTCAACCTGAAAGGAATTCCATTATTGAGTGTTGAGGACAGAGCAAATTAGATAAAAGACAGTAAAACTTTTTGCATACTAGGAAAGCAAAGTATGTATTAGAATGCAGAAATAAGTTTCTTATAGTATTAATAAAATCAGATTTTATTCCTAAATCATCATACAAAATTTATCTGGGTGTTGTTCAATATTAGGCATTAAGCAAGCCAAACCATCTGTATTATACATTCTTTTGCAATAAAGATAAGAATGCATGCTGAAATCTGCATAATACAGTAGCCCTCAACTTACGACCACCATTGGGAATAGAATGGAAATTTTGTCATAATTGGGTGTAGTTATAAAGTGTGACCAGACCTGATTTTGCAACTGTTTTCACTATGTTCTTAAGGGAATCCCACGATCATTAAGTGACTCCAGCTTCTCCAATTGACTGTTTTTGTTGGAAATCAGTTGGAAAGTCATATATTGTCATCGTATGACTGCAGGATTTTGCAGCTGGTTGGAAATGCAGCCACTTGCCAAGAGCTTGAATTGTATTCATGTGACATTGGAAGAGCAGCAGTTATAAGTGTCAGGATAGATTTCTTTTCTCTACAACATTGTAACTTTAAATGAATGGTCATAAGCTGAGGGCTACCTATATTCCTCTTATCAAATTTACTGCATATAATAGGGAAATGGTTGTCTTTCATTGTTAGGTGCAAATAGCTGTCTCATACAGAACTAACTGCCAATATACTTAGTTCCCCCCCCCCAAGCGTCCCACTTAAAGGTCATATCATAAGCTGGTGTGTTCTATGAGCTAGGTAGAATTTTCTCACAAACCCTCATTTCCTCCTTTATAGTGTGCTAACAATGAGAGAATTCTGCTCAGTGAGGAGGAGGAAGCAGAAGTTATAAAGCAAGTAGATTCTATAGAGATTTCTTTTTTTCAGCGTGTTGATCCCTGCAGCGATGGAAGAATATTCTACAAGATCTAACAACATGCTACTACAACTCTAAAGTTCTTCTTTATATAGATCATAGTTACTTCACTTCTTGTCTTTTTTGATCAAGCCTCAATACTGTTGCCATTAATAACTGTCCCTGATTTAAAAGAACATTTAGAAGTGGCTGGCCATAGAACTTGTAATCGTAGGCTTGTTAATATGCATTATCCTATATGCATTTCTTGCTCTGTTTTTATAGTGTCCTTTTCATATAAAACTTCCTTAATTTTCCCTTGTTCCCCTATCCCCTTTGTTCTAAATGTAAACCCAGATTATAAAATGAAACTTGGTGAATGATTAGACAAAGTCATTAATGCTTAAGCTCCTGATTATGCTTTGACGTTTTGATGCTTTTTACCAGCACAAATTCATTGATGGGGATAATTGCAAGTCAGAAAACAACTATTTATTAAAAAGCTTCCCTGGTGCTCCCTGTTATCCCTAACTTGCTTTTGGTTATTTTTTTCTCCAAGGTATGTGGATAACCTTCTGAACTAAGCAGTGAAAAGTCATATTCTTTTATATGTGGGCCATGAAGGCAGATCAGAACAATGAGTAAAGTCCACTTTCTATTGCTTATCCCTGTGCTAGCTAAATAAATATAGTTTTATCATAGTTCATTTATGTTTTCTCCTTTCTGTGGCTATAAGAGTCCAGTGAGTGGGGATGACTCCTGTCCTTGCTGATTGGACTGCCTAATTGATTAAACTCCGCCCTGCACTGTTGGCCACACCCCAGTTTTCAACTCAGTCCCAGCCAGGACGGACGTGTTCCTTTGGAGCTCCACTTTCAATTTTGCTGAAGTGGAGTTATTTCTGTGTTTTTTGCTTCAAATCGACGATAAGATCAAGAAGGTTAGTGCCACAGGCCATAGTTCCTTGGGAACGGCCTAGTGGCTTGGCAAAAGGGTTTCCAGCACACTAGCCAAGTGTAGTGGAGCACTAGGGGCTGTGGTAGCAGTCCGGGTGATCGGCAGGCAAGATCGGCCCGCAAAACAGCTGTTGGGCGCGAGATCGCCCACGGGTGCTAGTGCTGAGGCAGGGAATTGCATGGTGTGCCCAGGATCCTCCTGCAGTCAGGTAAAGCTTACTGAGCAGGATTGGAGGATGCTTCGGGGGTTGAAGTAGTAACGAGCCCGCCCACAGCCTGAAGGTAGAGAACCAGCAGGGCGTGGTTGCAGCCCAGCATTTAGGCCTAAAGAGGCCTGCTTCAGCCAGTGAAGAGGTCAAGATGGCGGATGCACAGACTCCAGGCAAGCCTCAGAAGGAAGGAGGCCGCAGTCCCTCCTCTTCCAAGGGAAAGTCAAGGGGAGGCAGACAAGGAAGGCCCATGCTTCCAAAAAGCCTTCCAAGGCAGAAGAACAGGACGCCATGAGGAGGCAGAGAGCTCTGGAGAAGCAAGTGGAAAAGAGCCAACGGACTGCTGGTAGGAGGAGTCTCAGATCTCCTCCCCCGGATGATTCGGCTTCTGCTCTCCAGGCCCCTGAATTGCAAGCAGAGCCTAAGCCTGGGCCTGGGCCTGGGCCTGCCCCTGGATGTAGGCTTCGCACATTGGAATCTGCAGATCCACAGTTAATGGCAGTAGGCAGGGATTATGAGAGGGCTCCTCAGGTAGCCTTTCAAGGAGAATCATGGGAGTAACCCTCTAAAAGGCCCAGAACAGGTGTAGAGGCCACATTTATACCCACTGCTGCAGGATTTCGTGATCCAAAGTTTTCTGAGCCAGAAGTGCCTGCTCATATGGAAGCCATTATATCTAAGGCTATCAGGAGAGGTATTGTTGAGAGTCTCCAATTGTTAAGAAGGCCTGAATCTGTGGCTTCTTATGGTTTTATTATATCAGGGCCTGACCCATCCCTTCACCTCAGAGGTAGGCAAGTTTTGCAGGATTAGGTTTCGCCAGATCCATCAGTGCACAGTCATTCTTCTATGCCAGCAGAGGAGGATAGGAGAGAGTCAGATCTCTCTGAAGATGAAGGATTGATCCCAGATCAATCTGCCTTTACTGGTCTGTTCAAGCCTACTCTGTTTCGTTCTTTATTATTCAAGGCAAAGAACACAGCTCAATTGGGGCCAGAGGCAGATGTTGGGGAGACAATACCCCAGCTCCTCCGGATCAGTTTTTCTCTGAGCCAACTTTGCGCACAGAGGTGGTTTTGGCTCCAAGGCTAATCCTGAAGTCAACAAACAATTAGAATTCCCTGAGACAGCGCCCATGTTATCTTCTAATGAGTGTCGTTATTTTACCAGATCTCTGCAGGTGCCAGCACTAGATAGCCCGGTGGTGGCTTTGGTGGCTTTCTCCTCAAATCCAGCGGATCCAGAAGAGGCCTTAAAAGCAGAAGATAAGAGGATTGAACAATCTCTTCAGGGAACCTATCAGGCAGCTGCGTGGGCAGTCAAAGCTTCATCTGCTGCATCCTTTTTTACTAGAGCCTCCTTACGTTGGCTCAGGCAGCTGCTATTCCAGTAAGGGTGCAATGCTACCTGGATGATATTTTAATTCAATCATCTTCGGAGAGCACGACTTTGAAAGATCTTCAAATGACAGTTTCCCTATTACAAGCCCATGGCTTCTCAATCAATAGCAAGAAAAGCCACTTCATGCGCACTACGTGTTTATTGCATTTGGGGGCCAATATTGACACGGTCTCTTGTAAGATTTTTCTCTCCCAGGACCACCGGGACAATATGAAGGCACTGGCAGGCAGAATTCAGAAGGCAGATATCGTACCTTTAGCCCTACTATCTCAGCTACTGGGAAAGATGGTGTCTTGCATTTCCATCATGCCTTGGGCATGGCTGCATTCAGGGACACTGCAGTGGTTCCTCTTGCCTTATCAAAAGGCAGAAGGAGTCACTCCTCATGTAAGGTCAGGGTCCCCAAATCAGTGAAACAGTCCTTTAGATGGTGGCAATCCCAAGCGATTTGCACAGGCCACCTATTTAAAGAGCCTCCATGGCTTGTCATCTCTACTGATGCCAATCTCTTCGGATGGGGGGCTCATCTTCAGTCCCAGATGGCAGAAGGCCAATTGTTGGCACTAGAACAAGGGAAAAAATATCAACTGGTTGGAGTTGAGGGTTGTCCGCTTGGCTCTCAAATGGTTTAGTCCCTTGGTACAAGGTTCTCATGTCCTGATTATGATGGAGAATGTGGCCACCAAGGCCCACATAAATAGGCAGGGTGGAACCAGGTCCAGGTCCTTAATGTTGGAGGCCGAATGCCTGGGACACTGGGCGGAGAGAAATCTCCTGTCCATTCAGGCAGAACATATCTCTGGTATTGACAATGTGCAAGCAGACTGGCTTAGCAGAGCCAGGATAGATCATTCAGAGTGGAGTCTCCATCCTCTTTTATTTCAGGAGTTGACACGGAAGTTCGGCCAACCAGTAGTGGATATGTTTGCTTCTCTAAGCAATGCCAGGCTGCTCAGATTCACCAGGTTCGTGACCCCAGGTGTGGAAGGGACCAATGCTCTCAGGAGCAGATGGTCTCAGGGCCTTCAGTATGCCTTTTCTCCTCTTCCGCTGCTGCCAGCAGTAATCTGAAAAATCCCGGAAGAGGGGGTGGAGGTCATACTTCTCACTCCTTATTGGCCCCAATGTCCCTGGTTTGGGGACCTGGTGAATCTATCCATCACCAACCCATGGAGGATCCCTCCAGACAAGATACCATTACATCAGGGGCCCCTAGTTCATCCAGAGCCTCAGTGGTTACAACTGACCGCATGGTGCTTGAACGAGGCTCTCTGAGAGAGCACAATATCTCAGGGTAATTCACATGATCCAAGCGGCCAGGAAACCCTCTACTAATCGTATTCATGATGCCACCTGGAAGACCTTTTGTCAGTGGGGTGGCAGTGCTGGCCATCACCCTATGGATGCTTCTATATTAGATTTCCTTCAAGATGGCCTGGACAGGGGCTCTCAGCCAATACCCTTCGTAGGCAAGTGGTGGCCCTCTTTTCTGTGCTTCACATTCACAGGAAGGGGTTATTGTCCCTCAATCATACTATTCGTAGGTTTCTAAAAGGAGCATCCAATATTAGGCCTCTAGTGGTCCGTAGGTTCCCAACTTGGGACCTCCCTAAGGTGCTCAAGGCTTCGACACAGGCTCCCTTTGAGCCTCTTAGATCCATTATTCTATATATGTTGACCATTAAGGTAACTTTCTTAGTGGCGATCACTTCGGCCAGGATAATTTCTGAAATGGCAGCTATCTGTTAGGGAAGATCTCTGTATCTTCCTCCTGGATAGAATTATGCTTAGATTAGATCCCATTTTCGTGCCCAAGATCAATTCCTGGTTTCATAGAGCTCAGGAGCTTACCTTGCCAAATTTCTGCCCTAATCCTTTTCACGCCTTGGAACGGGCATGGCATACTTTGGATGTTTGCAGAACATTGAAGATCTATATTTGTAGAACAGCAGTTCTTTGTAGAGGCACTTTTTGTGTCATTTCAACCGGCCACCTTGAGTGGCAAAGTCACGCCATTCACAGTGGGCAGATAGATCTGTTCCTGCATCTCCAGAGCCTATGAAAATAGGTGTCTTCTGATACCTTGAGGTGTGACTGCGCATTCTACATGGAGTGCGGCTACGGCGGCGGAAGGGCCACACAGGCGCCTATCAAAGAAACCTGCAGGGCTGCTACGTGGTCTTCGCACTCTCCATTCATCAGACATTATTGATTGGACGCCTTCGCATCAGCTGATGCAGCATTTGGCAGAAGGGTTCTGCAAAGCGTTCATGGACAGCAGCATGAGCAGGACCAGACTTGAGCCCTCCCATGGACAGTTCAACTTTGGTATGTCCCACTCACTGGACTCTCGTAGCCACAGCAAGGAGAATGAACATTGGTCTTACCTGAATGTTCTTTCTCTTTTGATGGTGAGAGAGTCCAGGTCCACCCTTTATGTCTGGTCAAGGGCGTGGGTTGGGGGGAGCGATGATATGTGTTTTTTCTCATTGAATCTACAGAGACACATCCAGTCTGTCAAGTTCTTTGCTGAAAGCTGGGGCATGGCCAATGGCGCAGGGTGAAGCTTAATCTATTAGGTAGACTCAGTCCAATCAGCAAGGACAGGAGTCATCCCCACTCACTGGACTCTCTCACCACAGAAAGAAAAGGAACATTCAAGTAAGACCAATGTTCAATTGATCAATTATTTCTCTCTAGTTCTTTCTCCTTTAAACCTGCCTTATAATCATATTTGATATTCCATATTATGTTTATTTTGTTTCAAGATTGGATTTCATGCCCCACAAGCCTGTTTGCTAATTTGATTTAACCCTGGGACAGGACTGAATACATGCCTTTAATCATTGTTTGCAATCTCATGGAAATATTTTTAATTTTCATGTTTTTATAAGTGCTCTGCTCTTAACATGTTAAACTTCATACAGATCTGCTTTTAGGAAAAAGACTGAACTTAAGTTCCTCTAGCTGAGTGTCCTCACTGCAGATCCAGGGTGTGAGTATTATGACAAGCAACCATGTTTTTCTGGAGATGCTTTTATTACAGAAGCGATTATATATATGTGCCATAAAATAAGTTGTAGGAAAGAGATAACTGAGAAATAGTTCTTTTTATCTCTCCTATACTGTTGTTATGTAGTGTCTGATAGATTAATGAGAAACAAAATATCTTTGTTCAAATATGAGTTGTGTACTACCTGATTTGATCAGTGCCCAGTGCTGGCTTTTTATAGGAAGATAAACTGTTACCTTAAGATAACTGATTTTTACTTCCATTTTCTCTGTCCAGTTGTGGTGGCTGGAGGAGTTAATGATTCATGTAAAGTGCTAAGGTGTCTCGGAGGAAGACTATTGCAGAGCTCAGCAAAGCTACCCAAACTTCTCTTTATGTGGTCAAAACCAATGCTTAGGGAGGATTGTTGAATGTGCCTATTCATTTGTAATTAAGTATTTACATTATTAGCAAATTCATTACAACTTTTCCTCCTAAACAACAGAAATATGAAATCCCATAAAACAATTCACATTATCTCTCACCAACCTTACCCCTCACTGGAGCTTTACTAAAAGACTGCTTTTGTTTGTATTTGTGCTCTTATTTTCCACTGCTGTATGCAGCCAGTTTTTCATGGCCGCTTCCTCGTATTTTCATTTGGTCTGTAAGGTAGATGCTAAATGACTTTTTCTTTCACGTTGCTTTGTTATATAATGATAGCATTTTTAGATTGTTTTGAATTTGAAAATACATGATATACAAGTGATACACAGGACAAATTGCTGAGTTCAAGTAACATTGTGCTACTTGACTAATAGATGACTGTTAGCATCAACACCTGAGTATAATTACTGTGTTTGTTTTGGTGCAAACAGATATATTTTAATAAGAACTTCAGGGTATAAAATCAAGAGGGTTTAGAATCTAAATATTGGTTATATGTTATTCCATTTGGTAGTTCCTATAGCTGTTATTGGACCTTTCCTATAACAACATTTGGAACTGAAGTAACTATGGTGAGTGTTCCTATTACATACTTCTGACAGTTTTGCTTTTTTATTTTGAGTAGCTGAGAAGGCGTAACTAGTTCCGATAGCTTGCCAAAAACACACAATTATCTTCTGTGTAAGTAAACAAGTCCTCCAGCTGGATTAATTTTAACGCCTGCAGCCCACAGATGACTGTAAAATAAGAATGTTTACTTCCTGTGGTCTTGGTTTACTAAATGTGGAAAACTGCAGTTTGAGGGAGAGAAAATAGGAAATAATTTCAGGTTAAACAGCACCTGAAACTTGAGAATTCTATATTTGTTCTTCTGTAAGAGAGAATGTCCAATTTTAAGCACCAATACATTTTTGTAGCAGCATAGAAAGAATACTACAGTAGTTTTAAAGTTTTGTGAATCTTTTTGAATTTTCAATATTTCTACATAAATATGTGTGCAATGAAATTTCACTTTTAATGTATGCCAATTAGTGTACATTCAAAGTGACAAAGTTATTCTGTCTGTCTGTCTGTCTATCCATCCATCCATCCATCCATCCATCCATCCATCCATCCATCCCTAGGAGGAATGTGCTAAAATTCCTTCAAGCCAATATACAGAATATTAACAGTTATCTCAAACAGTTATTTCTGACATGGGGATGGGAGCACACCATTTACTGAAAGTTCACATACTTTTGTCTTAATCAAATATGTAGCTTCCCTCAATAAATCAGTGAATGTATGATATAATGTTTTTCGCTTATTTGTTTAATTCTTTTTAACTAGCTTTAGACTTGTGTCTAAACATTTACATTTTGGGTCATATTCATGCAGAAATATTGAAAATTTAAAAGGGTTCTCAAACCATTAATCATCACTATATATCTACTATATATTACTGATGGACCACCTTTGCTGCAAAATAAATTTGAAGTGATTTACTACACAATTCTTTTCTGTGCAAGTACTTTAATAAAATACAATTAAATGAACAATGCAAACGTGATAATCAACCATTCATTTTCTAGGATAGTATCTGACAGTATAGAATCTGACAGTACAGTCAACTGATATTAATAGATGCATTTAGAGGAACCAATATTGTGAGTCTTTTTTGTACTGTAGATTTTTATTTCACCATTACTATTTTACAAATAACTCAAGGCCAGTGTCACACACTCAGCCTAACCCACCTGACAGGGTTGCTGTTGTGGGGAAAAGAGAAGGAGTATTAGGTATTAGGTAAAATTGAAGGTTTTAGTGTTAACATTCAAAGTCCTACAAGACATGGGTCCAGGATACTTATGGGAGCGTCTCCTGCCAATAGCGAGTGCCAACCGCCCTGTACGAGCACACAGGCAGGGGCTTCTCGGGGTGCCGTTGGCGAGCCAATGCCGGTTGGCGGTGCCCCGGGGACGAGCCTACTCTGTGGCTGTTCCCGCCCTGTGGAATCAACTACCCCTGGGGCTCTGTCTGGCCCCCGACCTCCGCACCTTCTGTCACGACCTGAAAACTTGGTTATTCGAACAGGCTGTGCTGTGCTGATCTCCTGGGGGAGGATTTCTTAAATTTTTAAACTTTTAATGTTTTAATGTTTATTGGGATTTTTAGCGATTCTGGGCTTGTGACTGTTTAATTTTTTTTTAACTAATTTATTGTTCATTGTCTGATTTTAGTTGTGAGCTGCCCCGAGTCTTCGGAGATGGGGCGGCATACAAGTCCAAGTAATGAATGAATGAATGAATGAATGAATGAATGAATGAATGTATGTTCACTCTTTTAAGTTATCTATAAAAATAATAAAAGTGGAATAAAAAAAGATCTAATTGTGTTGAGTCCCATAAATGCATTCATTAACTTCAGTGGACATTTAAATTCAATTACAGATTCCATATTGGCAGCTAAGTCCTAGAAAATAAATGGTTCTCGCTAATGGAAGTATTTTTAGCATGATCTCAGGAAGAGAATTTCTATTCCTAAGTGATGTAGTCACAAAGCGTGACATCACACCACCACATCACTTAACTTTGCCAAATGTCAGCAATACAGGCTTGGTCCATCCCAGCCCAGAGCCTGGTTTCTTCCAATGGAAGAGACTGCCTTGCCTTCAGCTCACCCCAACTGCCCATTCCTCTGTGGTGCCCTTTTGGCTGCTGGCACTCTGCCTTATTGGGAAAAGGACTTTGAGGCTGCTTGCCATGCTGCAGGTCAGGGGATTTTTGGTGCACTGTGGCTCTGAAGCCCTAAGTCATGGCATAGTGTGAAGCTACAACTGGTCCTAGAAGCTTCACCCTTCCCAATCTGGCGCAGCACAATGCAGATCCACTGTTCGCCAGGAAACCCTAATACTGGCAGGAAGCTACCTCATTTTGGGAAGTCCCAATGTAATCCAACTGCTTTTGCCACCTTTACTTTTGCTGCCCTATACTCTCTGCAGTATTGGGTGAGTCCAGATATACCCATATGTTTTACCCATATGTTTTATTCCTTCCCTTTTTTTTAGCAAAACTTTGAATTAGAAAAGATTGGAGGCAATGGCCTATGTAGCTCATTAAACATGTGTCCAGTATGTGTCATTTTGCTGAGTTCTGTTGCTTCCCTTAGGGTTAGGCTAAATTGCAGGAAATCATTATTGTTTCTACCTTGTTTTTTAAATGTGAATCATTTTTCATATGATTAAGAATCAGATTTGCTTTTTTAATGAAGCTTAAGATGGTCTAATTGGTAGATTGAATTTGCATACTGCTGTCAAAGTTCCCGAGTATTCCCATTTATTTTTAAATTGGAGTAAAAATTTGGGAATCCTGATTAAAAAATGGAAGGTTTGATAGACTTCTACTGCTTCGTAACTGAAGCTGCTATGAAGAGAAGGAACGAAGGAAACTGTTTGTTAGCTCATGAATTGAATTACCTCACTGAGGGGTTGATGGCGGCTGTCCCCACCCTTTTGACTTCCCCCAGTTAGTCCCATTTTTCTTTTCAGCATTATACTCCCACTATCCTCCTTTTAACAGCTTATAATAGCACAGCATTAAGCAAGACATGAGAAAGAGCTACCCAGCTTGCTTGACTCACTTATGTCTAGCCTTCTACAAGCATAAGAGTTGAGTCGATTCCAGTTGAGTGCCCATAAAAGGACAAAGAAAACTGAAAGCCAGCCTTGTCTGAGTATTTCCTCTGCTTGCTTGCAACAGACTTGTTGCTTCATCCTCTGCACCAAAGGAATGTCTCCCTTTTTCTATACAGTTTGTGTAACTTCAGGGTTATATTTCTTTGTTATTTTTTCTTATGATTAATATAGTAGCTCACTTCCAATTTGCTTCCATAATTTTGTCTGTCACACTCAAAATGTGGGAGATTTAAATTCCCATGTTAAAGCATGGGACAAAGGAAACAATGATTCTATAAAGATTCAATACTTGGAACAAAATTATGAAGGTGTAGAATGTCTTATGAAATACCTTCAGAAGATATTGATAATTCATTAGTTAATGAGAATAATAATTCTCTCATTAACAACATTGTATATCTGTTTTCAGTTACAGCATAATTTTTGTTTGCTACATGTATGATGTACTTTAAGTTTATGATTATAATGAAAGATACATAAAAGTAGTAAGGAATCTGCAAATAAACATAAAGCACCCAAAGGGTGTATGTTTCTACTTTCCAGTTACTAATTGTTGTAATGATTTACAGAAGTCGCTTGTCTTGTATGGTAAACTAGATATACCTTAGGACTATATCACTTAAATCCTTTTCTTTGCTAAACTTTAATGCTTTGATATATTTTGATTTAAAGAAGTGTCTATTTTCTTTCCCTGGTTTGATGAAATCATTTACAGTAGCACTAAATGCTGTTCTGGCAGGCAGGCACTGAGTATTGAATATAAGGGGTTATACTCCTGAAAAATTTGAGAGTATTTTTTCTGAGTACTGGGCATCCTTTCTATAAGAAAGCTGGGAATAGTAGCCCCTAAAACATGGGATGAAACTGTAGACTTTACAGATACAAGATCAGTGAATTTTGTTTAGAGGCGAATATATCTGGAGGAAAATAACTTGCTTTTGGTATGTGTGGTTCAGGCTGATGGCAACAAAAGATTTACTGATAGACAACATGGGTTGTGCAACAACATGTGAGTTTTCCAAGTTTCCTAAAATTCCTCAGGAGATAAAACTGAAAGCAAATAGGAGTCTAAATAGAAATTGGATAAAACTGTGTGAACTGATAACATATGGTTATAATTTTTTTTATATTTTCCAAAGGCGAATGCTTGCAATATTTGATTTGTATATTTCTGAAAATACTGCTGTCCCTATGGCAAATAATCATAGTATTGCCCCATGTGTAAAATGGTAAAGTTCAGATATTTTTAAACCAATCCAAAGATTTCATTTTTTCCTACTCTCCCTGTCCTATTATGGGAACATCTAAAGTTACAGTAACATGTTTAGAAACATACAATACTTTTCTGACATCTTTCACTAAGAAGTGGAACTGCAACTGGAGCTGCTTTTGCATTGTTTCCAGACTCTGGATACCCTAATATGTACCAAAAGTTTATTTACCTCTTGTTAAAATTGCTCTTTTGAGTTGGGTTTCTTAAACATTTTTTTCTCTTCTATTCAGTCATGACTAATGGAAACTGCCTGAATAGGTCCTGTAGTTTTCTTGGCAAGGTTTTTCAGAAGTGGTGTGCTATTGCCTCCTTCCTAGAGATGTATGAAAGTGACTGACCCAAGGCCAGCCAGCTTTCTTCATGCCTAAGGCAAAAATAGAATTCATAGTCTTCCAGTTTCTAGTTTGATGCCTTAACTACTATACTAAACTGGCTCTCAAACTGGTATTAGTTGTCTGTATTGACATGCACTCCTGTCAGTTTCACAGTTTAGATTTAGAAAACTGCTTGCAGCTGTGATTTTTGGGGGGGGGGGCTGTCTATAAGAACAAGGCTGTCTCTCTCTCTCCCTTCCCCTTTGCTAGCTCCACAAAGAGCAATAGCAAATCTGTTTACATTCATCAGAAATTTGTTCTGTACACTGAGAATATTTTAGGTAAATAATTTTTAAATTGGCATTCAGGTGTGCATGTTTTGATTTTCCTAATATTTTCAACAGATGTCTTCAAGAAAATCTACAACTCACCAGAATGGAACCATTATTAACTTTAGAATATCTTATATGATATACTAATATGGGGAAATTTTGCTTATTGGGTAATTTCCCCTTTTACAGGCATATATGACATTCTAGCTTAGTTACTGACCAAGAGGGTCCTAAACTCAGCTTCTATGGATAGAGTGATTCTTTGTGTATATATGTATGAATTTCCTCTTCAAATTAATTGAGACACTTAAAGGTAAGGGAGATTTTAAACATGAATGTATCTGAGTATGGGGAAGTTGTATCTGTCAAGAACCTTGATTTTAATGTCTCTGATATCTGCAAATATAATTCAGCGTGTCTCTTAACTTTAATTTGTCAAATTATAGTGTTAAATCCATTTTCAAAATGAATGAATGCATGTAAAGTTCTCCTCTACATGAATTGGTTGAAAGAAAATAACAGTTTATTTAACAAAATGGGTGCATTCAAGGCCAAGGGGAACTGATTAAAACCCTTTGATTTGAATGTATTTCCACAGCATGCCAATCTTCTTACTAAGCCATGTTAATTTACAAAAAAACAGAGTACAATGTGTTGCTTTTGTAAATAGGTTTGTATCTATTTGCCATATTAAAAATGTTTAGCAGTTTCAGCAGACAGTAGCATTTGATTGACCTTTCCTGGACTCAAATATTAATAAGTATCTGGAATGGTTCATTGGGAAGCTTTCAGTGGGCTAGAGAGAAGTTTAAAAGGCTTCCTGAAAGACTTTAAAGCCAACTACAGGTTGTCCCTGACTTACAACCACAATTAGAATCAGAATTTGTGTCATTCGGTAATGTGGTCATAAAGTGCAACATCACTTGACTGTATTGCTTAGCAATGGCCTATCTCAACAATCACCATGTGAACAGGTTGTTAGCCAAGGACCACTCCAATCCAAGCCATTTCAGCCTTGGTTTATCCCAGCTCCGAGCCTGGGTTCTTCCAAGGTAAGGGACTGCCTTCCTTCAACTCCTCCCAACTGCTGAAGGTCAGGTAAGGTGGCAGGGACTGTGTAGTCAGGGGGCCAAAAAAGCATAGATGGGGAGGATAATATGTGAGTGAAGAGATTGATAATAGATAGCAATGGGCTGTCAAGCACCTAATTTTGATCAAGTGATTGATCAAACCTCAAGAGTCACCTTGTGGTGAGATGGGCGACAATAAATTTAAGAATAAATAAACTTCTGTAACTCCGGGGCCTGGACTTTGTTCAGTGTCCCAATAAGTTTGAATAATTGCTGAATGAACAGTCTTAAGTTGAGAACTACCTGTATTTTTATTTTCATAAGGAACTTTGCTTAGTTCATGGCTTATTAATTTTAAAAATTTAGCAATTTAACTCCATTATTTTAGATTTTTAAAAAGCATTTTAATCTTTTTAAAGATTAGTAAGCATGGTAGTTTTAATCACACATGTCCAACCCTCGGCTCATGACAGTTAATAATGTGGCCCCATAAGATTGTAAATTTTAACATTATGTGATTTATATTCATTAGCTATATTTTATAATTTCCACATGACCCGGGACAAATTCTCTTCACTCAATGTCGCCTACACAAGTCAAAAGGTTGAACAATCTTAATTTAAATTTAGGATTGCGGTCTTTTTCACAATTTGCATCAAGATATGAACCTTGACTCTTAAGAGCTACCTGTCCAAAAGAGCTGCACATCAATGTCATAGACATGATCCCATCTATAGTTAAGGATACATTTTTCTGAATTGGGTGACTTCTGAACCTATAACATTGACTTGCTGGGGATTGAATCTAAGCCTGATCTTCCCCATCTACTTCCTACCAGCCTGCAGGCATGAGCTCAGCACTTTATATCTGTTATAACATATAAAGCCATTAATCCAAACTAGGGTTTTCACATAATATTTAGAACTTTTTTTATTTAAGTATTAGCCATTGCAGTTTGTTTCAGCAAGTATTTCTAATGGCAATGTCAGTCCCACAATAATAATCATTTTTACATTCAGGTGGGTTGTAGATTAGAATTCATACACAGTTGTGCTGGCATAATATAAATAATGTCTGTCCTTCATTCTCATACACAGGTCCGCTATAAGGAGGAATTTGAAAAGAATAAAGGGAAGGGCTTTAGTGTGGTGGCTGACACACCTGAATTACAGCGAATCAAGAAAACTCAAGATCAAATCAGCAATGTAAGCTGCCCAGCACATTTCATCTTCTGTCTCCATGTTTCAGATATTTAAAAGCTTTTGCTTTGTCAGCTTCATTATGTTCCTTTTCTTAAAACATCTTGATAGTAGACTCTTGAATTTTGTTATTAAGGCAGTACAGTGGATATTGTTTATAAAGTTCCAAATACTGCAAATACATTCCTGTTCATTTAACATTTCACCAAGACACTGGACTAAAATGGAATGGGCTGTAAACATCAAACAAGAACATGTCTTCATACATCCCATTGCAGCCCCGGGGGTTTTGTAGTATAGAGAATTGGAGTGAATCTATAACTAAAGAGGGAAAAAGCAAAACAAAAAACGAATTACCTAATTTAAAACTTAGTCAATAGACCATGGAGCAGAGGGCCTGGGAAGGAATTCCTCAAGGGATTCAGTTTATTTTGCATGACATCCCCAAATCTTGAGGTTGTGGAATGACGGAATTCATCATTCACAAGAATGGCTTCAGGGATTGAAATCAAAGGCAGATGGTCTCTGGTAGACCTGATCCTTGTAGATTTAACTAGCAAAAATGACCATGCCCTTATTGACCCTATCATAGTTTTAATTTTTCTCAAGTTCCTATTGTAAAAATAAGTAATGGCTAAGTAATATTTATAACTGATATTCCTCAGAAAAATGAGGGAAGGAAGATGGATAGACAGTCAATCAGTCTGGCTAGGAAAGGCAGCTTAATGGGGGAAAGAAAGTTGATTACACTCCACAATGTTGTATAGCAGGGGTGTCAAACTGGCGGCCCACGGGCTGGATGCATCACACACAGGCCATGCCCACCCTAGCTCTGCAAAGGCAAAAAATGTCCTGATGCGTCATGTGACGCAATCGAACCTGTGTTGTATAGGAATGAACCCATTTTCTGTTTCCATTTTCTAGTTCACACTGTCTATTACAGTAATTCATCATGTGGAGAGAAAGGTTAAAGAGAATTATTTTAAGGAGGGAACCAGTGTTTGTGGAAAATGAGTTGACTGCTTCTGGGGTTTATGTCCTGAAACTGCCCAAGACTATGTACTGGAATTTGATAAGCAATTGCTGAACAGCATAATATATTTTCCTGGTGAATGCTGAGTAGAGAATATGTAACAAAAGCAATTTGGTGTGTTAAGCTTTTGATAAACAAATGTAGAATTAGTAAAAAAGGGAAAATTGATTAACATTTTAGTATTATTCTTATTCCTCAATAACCCAATTCCTGACTCTCAATCCTTCAACTATTTGTATATTCATCTTCGACTTTCAGTGGAAGTTCACAAACCAATTGTAATTAATGAATTTTCATTAAGACAGTAAAAACAAAAGTGCATGACATAATAAAGGTCAGCAAGAAGTCAGAAAAATTTCTACTAATGTGGCAAATACATTATAAGGCTTTTCCATTTGTCACAGTGCTCTTGCTGATAATATATTTTCCTTCTTTTGTAGATTAAATATCATGAGGAATTTGAGAAGAGCAAGATGGGTGCTCCTGGAGGGGAGGGAGGGGAGCTGGAACGCCGTAATTCTCAAGAAGGTGCCAATTACAGGAGACCAGTTGAACAGCCACCTCCATCACATCAACAACCTCATCATGCCCAGCCAAGTAACCCTGGTAATGAGCAAGAGGAAAAAAGATGTTGTTGCAAATCCCATCAATGTATTTACATGAACATAACTATTAATTTGCCTTGCAATAATTTCATCTTGCACAAATAAGATAGGATTGCCTTTGTTCAGCTTATAGTTATAAAGTGGAGTTTTATGAGGCCTTATAATTTATAGTTACTTATTTCTTACAATGCAATCTAAGGAGCTCATTCTGGGATACAGCCTCATTTATTTAATTTAGCTGTAAGATAGATTGAGCTGAAAAAGGGTAGCAGCCCAAAGTTACTATTGATAATGGAAGAGGTACTTGAATCGTAGTCTTCCTAATTCTAAGCATGCTAGCATTATATCACATCAAAATGCAGTTTTTAGAAGAATCATATGATACATGAGTAAAATGAAACAGTTCCATAGCACTGAGAAGTGGGAGATGGAGCCTGTGCTAAAAGAAAAGAAGCAGAGTGACAAGGAAAAAGGCAACAACCGGAGACTATGCTAGTTGATGCTAAATACGGCATTTTACTCCCACAGTTTATCTGTCTGATATTAAAAGGCAATATTATTGTAGATGAAGACTGCCAATATTGTGTGCAAAACTGGAGTGATTATCTGTAATACTAGGCAAAATAAACAGTTGTAGTCACCAAAAAAAATGAAAATAGTAGGACTAATAATTGTAAGAAGAAGAGTTATTGGTAATTGTTTACATTTTCTTAATAAGCTACATTCTCAGTTAATCTATTCAGTTTTATTAGTCACTGACTAGTATTCAAATTAATGCATAGACCATGAAGAACCAATATAAAATTAAGGCTTAACATTATTAACTTTTAATAAGCATACAAATTGTTCCATTTGATTACAAATTATTGTCCCCCAAATCATGACATGAGACTCAAAAAACAGCCAAAGGAAATTTGCAGTATGGCGTGTAATCTCATTCCACAAATAAATAGCACAAAATTATTTGTTGCAGGAGTTTTTAAAACATAATGACAAATAGAAACAAAGATGAAAGCAAAAGGCTGTACTTATTCCTTTACCAGATTTTGTTATCTCAAAGCTTTTCAATTTGTGAATTTTGCATCTCAGACACATTTTCATCAGGAATTTTGCATTGATAGTTATCCAGTGCAGATTCAAGTTATAATCAATGGTTAATAATGTCTTTGTTCCCCCTCCCCCCAATTCTAGTTTATCATCAGCAGCCATCACAACAACCAGCCTCTCAGTCCTATGTCTTTAAGGAACCAGCAGCACCAGTCTCAATACAGCGTAGTGCCCCAAGTGGAGGAGGAGTAAGTATGGTCCTGCATTGACATGTACAGTAGAACCTCGGGTCGCGACCATAATCCATTCCAGGCGTGTGGTCACAACCCGATCTGGTCATGGCAGGAAGCACGACCGTCTGTGCATGCACCTATAGTACTGCGCATGCGCGGAAGGGATCGGCACCCGAGGATCTGTTCGCAATCAGAAGCAACAATTTTCCCAAATTGTTGGTCATCACCCGATTTAGTCGCGAACAGGAACGTTCGCGACCCGAGGTTCTACTGTATGTACAATTTCTTGTAAATATTTCAGATTTTATTCTGAAATAAGTAGTCTTAAATCTTAACCACTATCCAATGATGTGGTCTATCTCTACAGGTGAAACTCGAAAAATTAGAATATCGTGCAAAAGTTCATTTATTTCCGTAATGCAACTTAAAAGGTGAAACTAATATACGAGATAGACTTGTTACATGCAAAACAAGATAGGTCAAGTTGTGATTTGTCATAATTGTGATGATTATGGCTTACAGCTCATGAAAACCCCAAATCCACAATCTCAGAAAATGAGAATATTGTGAAAAGGTGCAAGTGTCCCACTCTAATCAGCTAATTAAGCCATAACACCTGCAAAGGGTTCCTGAGCCTTTAAATGGTCTCTCAGTCTGGTTCAGTAGGAATCACAATCATGGCAAAGACTGCCGACCTGACAGCTGTGCAGAAAACTATCATTGACACCCTCCATAAGGAGGGAAAGCCTCAAAAGGTAATTGCAAAAGAAGTTGGATGTTCCCAAAGTGCTGTATCAAAGCACATTAATAGAAGGTTATGTGGAAGGGAAAAGTGTGGAAGAAAAAGGTGCACAAGCAGCAGGGATGACCGCAGCCTGGAGAGGACTGTCAGGAAAAGGCCATTCAGAAGTGTTGGGGACTTTCACAAGGAGTGGACTGAGGCTGGAGTCAGTGCATCAAGAGCCACCACATACAGACGGATCCTGGACATGGGCTTCAAATGTCATCAGAAGTGTCTTACCTGGGCTAAAGAAAAACAGACCTGGTCTGTTGCTCAGTGGTCCAAAGTCCTCTTTTCTGATGAGAGCAACTTTTGCATCTCATTTGGAAACCAAGGACCCAGAGCCTGGAGGAAGAATGGAGAGGCACACACTGCAAGATGCTTGAAGTCCAGTGTGAAGTTTCCACAGTCTGTGTTGATTTGGGGAGCCATGTCATCTGCTGGTGTTGGTCCACTCTGCTTCATTAAGTCCAGGGTCAACGCAGCCGTCTACCAGGAGATTTTGGAGCATTTCATGCTTCCTTCCACAGATGAGCTTTATGGGGATGCTGACTTCATTTTCCAGCAGGACTTGGCACCTGCCACACTGCCAAAAGCACCAAAACCTGGTTCAATGACCGTGGGATTACTGTGCTTGATTGGCCAGCAAACTCTCCTGACCTGAACCCCATAGAAAATCTATGAGGCATTGCCAAGAGAAAGATGAGGGACCTGAGACCGAACAATGCAGAAGAGCTGAAGGCCGCTATTGAAGTATCCTGGTCTTCCATAACACCCCAGCAGTGCCACAGGCTGATAGCTCCCATGGCACACTGCATTGAGGCAGTAATTGCTGCAAAAGGGGCCCAAACCAAGTACTGAGTATATATGCATGCTTATACTTTTCAGAGGTCCAATATTGTTCTATGTACAATCCTTGTTTTATTGATTGCATGTAATATTCTAATTTTCTGAGATTGTGGATTTGGGGTTTTCATGAGCTGTAAGCCATAATCATCACAATTATGACAAATCACGGCTTGAACTATCTTGTTTTGCATTAATGAGTCTATCTCATATATTAGTTTCACCTTTTAAGTTGCATTATGGAAATAAATGAACTTTTGCACGATATTCTAATTTTTCGAGTTTCATCTATAAGGTTCAGGTGAAGATAGGAGGAAAGGTGCTTCCATGTCAGAAAAAGTATATATTAAACAAAACTACTTTAATTGCAGTAATTAATGTACATTATTGGAAAGGAATAAGTCTTATCTCTGCATGTGAAGCTACAGAAGGCAGCTCAAAATACTGTGATATTTAGCCTCCAACTGTCTATTGATTCTCTGATTTCAGTTGAATCTTGAAATTATGGTTTCATCTTTTTAACTCTTAACTTGTTTAGTAGAAAAGTCACAGATAATCAGTAAAACTTTTAGTTCAAGTTTCATTCAGTTCATGATGATCTGTACAATGGAGCACAGTTCATCCATAAACCAAACAGTAAGACAAAAGTTCCTCCAAAATGGATAGTGTGTAGCATTTCTAGGTGTTGTGCTTAATTTTTGCCTGTTTTTAATTTTGTATATTTCAGTTTTGTAAACAATAATATAGAAAATAAAAATTTTAAGTATAATATATTAACATGAATTCTGTTTGCATGTAACAATAGGGGGTTATCATAAAAATTAGCATCTACCAGAACAAGCCAGAAACCTTACTTAGGGCAGGAGCTAATAAGAGCCAAATATTTAAATCTATGTTTTCATACTTTTCAGTAGATTGCTGGAGCACTGGTAAAAGGAAGCATAGCATTAGTATGTGCATTATTCTTTTTTCCACTGTCTGATTGTTTCCAAACAATCAGTTAAGCAACAAACATTAGAGAATGTGGAGCAGGAAGACTTTAAAATCTTTTGCTAAAATCTGCAGAAACATATAGCACAGGAGAGGAGGAGGAGGACTATAGGGGAGGACATAGAGCATATTAAAATTTCCTGGAGTAAGTGGCTGTCCATGCAGATAATTATGTGGTTTTATTTGGCTTACAGGTTGGG
This sequence comes from Naja naja, assembly GCA_009733165.1. Classification (NCBI taxonomy): domain Eukaryota; kingdom Metazoa; phylum Chordata; class Lepidosauria; order Squamata; family Elapidae; genus Naja; species Naja naja. Next base: position 111,888,563 of record CM019155.1, on the reverse strand, counting down.
TGCCTTCCTGTATTTTATCTCTGAGAAATGTGAATTTATCCCTAATTCCACTTTCCCGTTGATATGCTTACATTCTTGGACATAATGTAAAATATACTAAGGGTGCTGTAAGTAACAGGAAAATGTAGAAACCTTAGGAGATGGGGAGATCTTGTTAATTTGTAGTTTGTAAGATGTCTAAGAAGGCAAAGTGGTAAACTGTTTCTTTCTGCTTAAATTTCATTTTCTACTTCCTTAATATTTGGAGATTCAGATTATTTGAAAACCAGGGTGGGCAGAGAAATAAACCCTTCTATCAGCCTCTATCTGTAGCCGCTTAGCCTTACATCCTGCATTTTCTTGAAGCTCCTAGGTTGCACAAATATTACCAAATGAAATTCATTGAACCTAAATATATATTTTAAAAAATCGTTCTCTCCTTTTTCCACAGTTTTGGAAATATCTATTTGTGAGCATTGATTTATACTTTACTTTCTTCTTTTCCCCCTTTCCCAGAAACGATTCCGTGCAGTCTATGATTACAGTGCAGCCGATGAAGATGAGGTCTCCTTCCAGGATGGTGATATCATAATCAATGTGCAGCAAATTGACGATGGCTGGATGTATGGCACCGTTGAACGGACCGGTGACATAGGCATGCTTCCAGCTAACTATGTGGAGGCTATATGAGCTCTGTTGTAGTGCTACCCTGAAAGCCAGCAGGGCAAGGGCTCTTTGGGGTTTTTGTTCCCTTATCACTTCTTTGCTCTCTCTTGTTACCCATCATTTATTATGTTATGAATCTTTGACATGCTCATCTTTTTCTCTACCAACTTAGCCTTGATTTGGAGGCATACGAACTCGGGAGGGGTATCATGTAATTGCCCTTCCATCCTTTTCCTCGGCCTTCATGGAACATAGCACTGTGCCCTTCTCCTCCCTCTCCTTGGAGCTATATTTTTTGAAATTGATACTTAATGAAATAAATCCTACTTCAACTGCTACATGGATTAAGAAGTCGTGTAAGAAGGCTGAAAAGCTGTTTATTTGGCTGGTGGGGAAGGAGAGGAATGTCACACTTTCAGTAACTTGGGGAAAATCTGAGCATTTTATTGAAAAAGATTATCAGGATCTCTGCATTGTTGACTCTTGCTCATTCTATCTAACTTTCCTTTCCATGAATTTTAAATATTCATTTGAAAGAAATGAAAGTATTTTTTAAAAGCAGGGGTGTTTTTTGTGGACTCAAAGCAATGAGCATATGTGTAGTCTATATGGAAGATATGGAAGCTGCAGCAGTTTCTAGCATAAAGGTACTCTATACAGATGGAATAGTTTAGCACCATGATGGCAAACCTATGGCACATGTGCCAGAGGTGGTACACAGAGCCCCCTCTCTGGGCACGCGAGCCATTGCCCCAGCTCAACTCCACCACCATGGATGCACACACCTCCCGCTGGCTAGCTGGCCTTTGGGTCTCTGCCATGCATGGTGCAGGAGGTGGTGTGCACACGCGGAAGTCATGTGCACATGTGCAGGGGTGGGATGCACACATGGGAGTTGTGCGCGTGGGGGTCATGCATACCCGCGCATGGGGTTGTGCGTGCATGCGCGGAGGTGGGACATATGTGGGGGCATACACACTTTGGGGATGTGCACACACACACACACTTGGTGCACTTGGTGTCAAAAAGGTTAGCCATCACTGGTTTTGCACAATGATCCTTAACCTTTGCAGATAGGCGGGGATGGGCATGGGAGAGGAAATCGTTATACGCAAGTGGAGAGCGAACATTTGTGTGCATGGTTAGGACTGGTTAGGACCCCTGGTTTAGCAGGCTTGATTATAATGTTAGCATTTCCTCTTAGATGCCACGACTCAATCAGAGTGAATCTCTAGTTCTGATACGTGGCATGATTAGACAGTAATCAGAAGAATGCTCATGAAGAATTGCCACTAGAACACTTAACCTGCATAGCTTGAAGACATCAAGAAAGTTCAGCTGCCTTTTCTAAAGCACTTTTGGGACAACTAGAATCAGGATGACTAAGAACCTCCATAAAAGCCCTTGTAAAACCCAAGTATCAGTTTCCTCCTCCTTTTTCCAGTTTTCTAACTCTTGTTAGTATTTAATATGTGGAAATAGGTAAATTCCCCAAATTTCTCTGTATCAGCCTTAGCAAAAGGAGTCATCCTTTCTACAGAGGTGCTATCTTTGGGACCACATTTTTGTTTTTCATAAGTTTCTGTTCAAAGTAAATTCTTGTATGAGGATTTTTTTTTAACCAGGATTCAAATCTTGTCAGCTCATAGGCAGATTAAGAAACAGTTCCCTCATTCCTTTGTGTGCCATTTGAGCCAAGCAATGTTTACAGTCTACCCTCTCTCCCACTGTTTCTCCTGGTGGACCTGACCCTTGGAGGAAGTCATCAGGGGAACAAAGTCCTTTCACTAGAAATATTCCATTTCTCCTTCTTTGCTGTCAGGTTGACAGTTTCTTTGCTGCATGGGATAATATCATGGACCAAAATCAAATTTCTTATAGAAGTTTGCTATTAAAAAAAATATCAGGGAACTGCTACAAAACTGGAAATTTACGTTGTTTCGATAATGTGATTGAACCATAAAGGCAAGAGGATTACTGAAAGTGTGAAATTCTTAGATCATTCATTGAGTAGAAATTGCTTTCTCTTATTTTTAAAGCTGTCCCAAGACCCCCCCCCCTCCTGTTCAGCAAATGTACAACCTGCTCTCTGTCACATAGCAGAAAGTATCCCGAAAGCTGATATTTGTAACATTTAAATATGCTACAGTTATAAAAGGCACATTCACTTATTCTTTCTGGCTTTGTTCTTGTTATTTCTCCATTGTAAAGGATCAATATGATAAATTCTTGCTACTTTGAATTTTTTTGCCCTTCCAGAGCTGTTTGATATAGCTTTTTGATCTCTGCTTTTCCCCTTGCATAGAGGAGGCATGTAAAGGGCTGGTATTCTCTCTCTATTATTTCTACTGTTTCTGGGACTTTTTTTTCCTTAACTTTCTTTGCACTACAAAGCATATACAGTTAAGAATAAAAAGCAACCATCTCTTACAAGGGGTGCAAGCAAGGGTATTTCTTAAGCAAGAATTAAGGAGAACCTTTTACCTCAGTGTATAGTTCCTCCAAATTTAAGTCAAGGGATGTTCCAGTATTTTACTCTGGTCTTCTACCTTTCATAGTTAGCATATGTTTGCTGGTTTGATTTGAGCTCCTTGCCTCAAACATTAAGAAGCTCTTATACATTATTCCAATCAATATAGAAATAGTGATCAAATTATCAAGTCATTCTTTTTGTGTTGTAGAAGCACAAGCATTTTAAGAGTCTTATTTCCTAAAAATCCTAGCCTCTGTTTTTCCCTTAAATGCTTGCACTAGTGAAAAAGGTGTTCAAGGAAGGAGTGTCTGTTTCCTCATTCCATAGCATAATTCCATGAACTCTGTTGGAGCCACTAGAAAGGCCAGTGAGAATGGTAGCAGGCTTTCCTGTCAGAAGGCAATTTGTAGAGGACTGTAGGTGTCTAGGGACCACTTATCCTTGAGGTGAGTTTTAAAGGGTGCCCAGAGGAGTGACTGAAGAGGGTGAGGTCATCACATTCTTGGTGCTAAGATGTAAGCACAAGCTTAGAAGCAGCTGTTTTTCTGACTGATGAGAATTAGGCAAAAATTGTGGACAATCCTGCAGAGGCTATCTTTTCATGAGGAAAATACAGAGTAACAATGTGAATAAATATTTTTAGAGGACCAAATAAAGTTACAATAAAATAGCTCATTTAAAAAAAAATCTCTTCTAGCTTTTTCACCCCTTCCTTGAAATAAATGGTTTGTCATTGCTTGATTTATTTTTTTTCTGCCTTCTTTGAATTGTGCACTTTTATCTTTGATTTTTTCCAATATCTGAAAAGCACCTAAACCTGTATTTAAATAGATAAAATGAAAAAAATAAAGAAAACTGCTAAAATGCATCTCTGTAGCCATTGTTATTCACATCATGTGTTCTGTACATCTTAGATTTTCAAACTAGACTTCAATGTCTAAATTAATGACTTTAATTATTTGTTTTGAACTATATTTTGGGGTTTTCATTTGTTCTCTTTGTATATTTCTTCACTGTGGGCTTATACACCTCCTCAAAATCATTTGGCCTTTTTCAATGGGACCATTGAATCAAATGTAGTGCCAGTTCTCTTCTGGTTTATGCCAATTTAAAAATAAAAATATAATTTGTACCTGCTGATTGTTTTGTTCTTCATTTTATGGCATATTTTTATTGTTATAGAATTGGAATTATGCTTTCCCCCTCCCCCTCCCATCCCCCACTTTTTCTTTTATAACTTTCAACTGTATCAATAAAAGAAAGAAGTTATTTTATGACAATAGGTTTTACTAAGCCAATTTTAGAGTAAACTTGATAACATTATGGTATTGTTTGTAACACTGAGACAAATGATTATGCGAACAAGTGTTTGATAGTTTGGCTATTAATGTTTATTTATTAATCAAATTCATCTACTCATTCACAAAAACTACTCTGAACAACATAACAACAATCCATAAATAGCCTATTTCAAACACAACATCCAGGATAGGATTTAACTGACAACTCAAAACAATACAATCAGTATTTGCTCAGTATTTTGAAGGCCACTAGTTTTATAAAGTAATTTTATGTTAGAAGAACAATTTCAAGACATGCTTGTTTTGCTAACGCACAGTCAGAGAATAATAACTACCGTTTACTAGTGAAATTCAAGGATCTTATCTGATATTCTGGGTTGATTTAGGAAACATGTATTGTTAATCCTCAGGATCTTGATAGTGCAAATTTTAAAACACCTTAAATTCTGAACTAAAATCTTTGTACCTACTGTGATGAAGAACTTGGCAATTCTAAAGACACTAAAAAGCAGCCAAGAAGAATGATTTGATTCCTATACATCATTTTGGTTTTAATTCTAATGTTAAAATTGAATTTTTAATGGGAAAAATATCTTTCTGAATATACATACTTGAACTGATGCAATGTGAGAACTCAGGCACTGTAATTTGTGAACTATAATTTATGGATTAGTATGCCATATCAAGCAATCACAGCTTTAACAAACTAGCTAAAATATGGTTTAGAAGTAATGCACAAATTCAGCCTGGGCTGTTTAAAACCATCTTCACATCATGAGTTTTTGATGTGTTAGTTCTAATGATGGAATGTGCACCTGCAATGGGGGAAAACCTTTCACAAGAGAGAGGCCCAGATTAAAAGACTGCAGTCCTGAGCTGGAGGAAGAGAGGGAAGAAGGAAGTTCAGGGTAGCCACAGTCTAGAACCGTGATGGTGAACCTATGGCACACGTGCCACAGGTGGCATGGAGAGCCATTTGTGTGGGCATGCAAGCCCCAGTCAAAATTATCTCTGCATGCGCGTGCCTCCCAACTGATTTTCGGCCCATTTGAGGCCTTTTTTGGCCTCCCAGAGGCTCAAGGGAAGCCTCTGCAGCCTTTGGAGGCTGAAAAATAGTCCCGTTTCATCACTTCTGGTATTTCCAGAAATACCGGAAGTGACAAAATGGGCGCAGTGCAGGTAAGGGGGCAGTAGGGGGGCACGTGCATTGCCTTTTGGGTGCTGGCGTGCAAGCGCGCACACAATTTTTGGCACAGGAGCCCAAAAAGGTTAGCCACCACTGCTCTAGAATCTCCCATAATATAATTAATAGGTTAGAAGGTTATAGCTTTATTTTGGCAAAAGTCTATCCCTTAGATGTAAGCAAATAAAGGATTTGACTCAATTTGGCTTTCGCAATGTAGTCCCTGGGCTTGGGCCTGACATTTCTTAAGCTCATGGTGGGTTTTTTTATTTTCAGGAGTGAAAGTAAACTCACCAGATGCCTTTTCAAACTTACTTTGAAGTTTTCTAAAACGCTTAAAAAGTACAGTAGTTGAATGGGTAACTTCCAAAAGTGATTAGAAAGTGATGAAGCTGAAAGTGAATGAGCTCAGTATCCTTTAAAAGTGTCTGTTGTGGTTGAGAGCATGATTGTATTCCTCATCCTCTGGCATTCAAACCTGTAGGGAAAAAACAACAACACCGTACTACAGTCTCCTCACAAGGAGCAGCTGTTCAGAGCACAAGTGGGCAACCTCCAGTCCTCTCTTTATCCACTATACTCAACAGTCCTCCAATCTTAGCCATGGTCATTGTCCTCACTCATTTGGAGATGTCCTAACTTGCCATTCCTCACCCAGAATGATGTGTGTAGTATACTTCAAAAAATTTATCTCAAATAATTGTATTTTTATCTTTAAAAATGGAAGATTACTATTACTTTGAGTATTACATTATTACCAACCTTTTTGTACCTGATAAAAGCCTAGCGCTCCATACAGTAACTTAATATAGATATAGGTTATGCAAAAGTCACATTTTTCTTAAGGCATTAAAAATAATAAGAATTAAATATTTAATTAAAAATTAAATACTATCTACACCAGGGGTCCCCAAACTTGGCAACTTTAAGACTTGTGGACTTCGATTCCCAGAATTCTGGAAGTTGAAGTCCACAAGTCTTAAAGTTGCCAAGTTTTGAGACCTCTGGTCTACACATGCATTCTAGCAATTTACCGTGTCAAACATATATTATTAAATCATAGCATTCCACAAAAACTACAATCCCCTAATAAATACCCACACTCGATGGTCGCCCACAATCAAATGTAAGCTGAAAAGAAGTGCTTTCAACACCAGCATGTTCCACTGTACTAGAGGGCCTCTCTGCTTATGGACTGTACGTGTGACACTAAATGGGCCTTTTCTAAGATGACCTTCCAGAACCAGCAGAATACTTCTTGTGGAGTTTGAATCATCTTGCAAATAATTTAGAATAACTGAGTTGGAAGGGACTTTGGAGGTCTTCTAGTCCAACCCCCAGCTCAAGCAGGAGTACCTATACCATTTCAGACAAATGGTTGCCCAATCTTTAAAAACCTCCAGTGATGGAGCACTCATAACTAATGAAGCCATTTCATTGGTTAATAGTTCCAACTGTCAGGAAATTTCTCGTTATTTCTAGGTTGCTTCTCTGTGATTAGTTTCCATCCATTGCTTCTTGTTCCCCTCCTTTAGGTGATTTGGAGAATAATTTGTAAGCTGTTGAGTGACTGAGTGACTGAGTAAACTAGCACCACTAGCCTGGCTTATATATTGGAGCCATAGTTAAATTATCCAGTTTTCTGAATAACTAAACAGGGACAACTCATCCATTAGTTAATGGGAGATGTGATCTCAGCCAAGACAAAGCAACAAAATGTGTGATAAACAAAATGCCTTTCTCAAAACAAGGAATGATAATCAGATTTTGCTACAATGAGCTGCAATCCCTGTAATTTCTGGTAAAGTAAAATTGCCCTTGGAATAGATGGACTCCAGCCCACATTATATTTAAAGCAAGAGCATACAGCAACATGGTAGAAGTTGGTCCTGCTCTGAGTCTACAAATCTACAGCAATCTTGGATTTAACTGGTTTTCCCCATAAAGCAAGGAATTTTCGGAATTTCTGCACACCTTCAGCAACTGTTCATAGTCTCCAATCCCTTAATCATCCTCTTTGCTTCTCTGTGCACCCTTTCTAAAGACTCAACAACTTTTTAATATTGTGGTAATCAAAACTGGATGCAGTATTCCAAGTGTCTTATGAAAACAACATAAAGCAGTAATAACACTCCACACAACCTTGATACCCTCTGCCAGCCTGCACTTGGAAGACTAGACAAGCAAATGGAGAAACCATAACTTTAGTAATGATGGAATTAGAAAGGGGCCAAAGCCAGCATTAGTTCTCTTTTAATTAACGTGACACCCAGGTAGCTGTATTTCTCACATATATTATGCTGACATGGGGCTACCAGATCTGGGTTGCAAATATCTGGGTTGCCATTAGATGGCAGCAAAGAAATTTCCAGAAATTTCCAATCCTGGAAGCTTGAGCTGATATTCTTAAATTACAGGATTTCTTCCACATGCTAAACATGGTAAATTCCTCCTTTATCAGGGAGAATCTTTGCTGGTCTTTTAAGCTAAATATTGATCTGATTCTCTTCATCTAGGTGGGCAGCTCCTGGTGTAGCAGAAACCAAGTAAAAATCAGAAAGGACATACAAGACAGTCCTTGCCACCTTCCCCTGTGCTAGACTTCATCTAGATTGTGGCTGATCTTGAATTTGCATCTTTACAAAATCTGCACTTCACTACATCACCTTGTGTTTGGCTACAAAAACAGAAGCCACTGTTAACAATTCTCCTGTCATCCCATTTCCTCCTGAAGAATTGGATCTGCTTCATCGGGAATCGGCTTTTTGTCCTCTTGAAGAGTGGCTCTGTGTGTGTTCCTTTAGCCTGCAAATCCCTCCCTTTCTCCTTTTTCTTCCTTACTGCAGCATCTCTACATCACTTGCACCTGCCCATCCCAGCCTCTGATTCCAGCACGGCTACTGCTGTCCTTGCTTCTCTCCATCATCATGTTGGACATATTCATTCTCATGTTTTTTGCCATTATAGGGCTGGTCGTATTATCATATATCATCTACATGCTGTAACATGTCCAGCCACAACCCCACTGCCACCGGCAGCCTGTGAAGGACAGCCAAGCCAGGAAACAGGTTTTTTTTTTCCCTAATTAATGCAGTTGTTTCAGGAATGATGCAGGTGGGAATTCTCACTCTGGTTCATAACATACTGGGATTTAAAACCGGCATTGGATTTTTCTTTTATGTTTGTGATAGGGAGCAGGGCAGTCAATTGAAATGTTAATATGATTTTTAAAATATGCCTTTTTCAAGATGGATCATGCATCGCTGAGCAAAATGTGTTTCTTTAAACAATATATATTTCACTTTTGATATGTATACATAACATTAAGGTCTAAAAATTACCCTTTTTCAGTATTTCAGGATGCTTGTTTACCATTGTGCTAGTTTTAGAACAAAAGAAAGAACAAAGGTTAGACAATGTATTCCAGAATTTGCAGGTTTAAGAATTTGAGGGAGAAAGGGGTGCTTGTCTTTAACAAATGCCTGAATGCCTGATATCCTTTAGTACGTCATGCTATTTGTATTTCTATCAATATTCTTCTATTCTCCTTTCTCGGTCTTGCTTCATTCTCTTTGTTCTTAAATATAAATTTTCTCCAGACAGGAGCAGCATCCGTGGATTATTTCCATGTTTACATCTCAGCAGCATGGTCTTCCAGAGCATTCTGGAAAAAAGTTAACCCTTGCAAAACTCCCTGGCAAAGAGAAGAATGATTTAGCTAAATGCTGAAGCTGTATCCTAAGACTGAGATGGAAGTGCTTGGGAAGAACAAGAGACAAGGAAAATGAAATGAACGAAAGCAGAGAGTGAGAACTCTAATGAAATGATTCTAAGACAGTGGAGGGGAAAAAATCTGCTTTTTTTAGTGTTAAAGAAAAAACAGTTGTTTTTCTGTATATCTAGATATACAATCTTCAGTGATTTTAAGTTTTAAAATGCAGGATTCTGAAAGCATCAGATTGCAGAGAAAGGGGTTGGGAGAGCAAGAAGACTGATGTGCCTTCTGAATTACATTTCATGTTTGCCATGCTAAACATTAGTACATTTCTCAAGACATAAAAGGCAACTATGTACAGAAATTTCAGGTGTAGCTACAGAACGGATTGCTGGGTGGGGGAAGGAGAAATGCAAGGGAAGGAAATGCTATCTAGTAATTACACAGTATTTTCAAAACGTCATACTTACCTGTGTGTGGAAGACCGGGCATATCTAAAAATGCAGCCTCATTCTATGGATCAGCACATTTATTTTTTCTTGCTTTTTTAAAAAACAAAACTTTCCAGAAAATAATTTGTTTATAATTGGTTGTTTTCTCTACTAATATCATCATGCTAAATATGTCACTGCAGAGGAATTAAAAAGCAAACTGTAGCATATTAATAATTTTCACTGTTGTGATGAAACTATAACAATTATTTATGTAATTTTATAATACTGTAAGTAGACCAATTTTCTTTGTAACAAAATATTAATTATATTTCCTATACGAAGCAAGGAAACTTGCCACAGAAATAAAATAAAAATCTAAAAAAATTATTAAAAAGATAAACTGCTTATGTGAAACTGTCCTTGAAGAATAGGGTTTATAACTAAATTTTTATTTTAGTGTTACTCAACTTTTGCAATTTGAAGATGTATGAACTTCAACTCCCAGAATTCCCCAGCCAGTCCATACATCTTAAAGCTGCCAAGTTTGAGAAACACTGTTCTGTTTTAGGTCCTTGGAAAAGAATGTCAGCAACCATAACCATTCTCCCTTTCAGGTGCCAGAAAGAGTTTTTCCACAAAAATCCTTTTGCTATTCTTACCTGATACCGGGGACAAAAAGAGACATTCTAGGAAATACATCTTGGGTGCTCCCAGGATGGGCTAGATCCAAAGTTTTTTGTTCCCTAGGCAGAAGCACCCTAGGAAATAAAAAGCAACATGGAAATAGAAGTTGGGAGGGGCAGGGGAGAAAAGAGGAAGTGTAATTCCAGCAGATTTTAGGTGATGGTACTTTTATCTTCTCTTTTTTGTCTCATTACCATAGAATAACTCTGCTCATTGATATTAGAATCTAAATATGCATTCAAAATATGCAAAGTTTTCCATTTATATCAAGATATGGGATAGGATGTGGTTTTAATCTGGAAAATAATCTGAAAAAATAAGGGGGAGGGGAACATAGTAGGAAATAGCTGTCTTCTTCCCATCTACCCACAAAATAATTTTAGGAAGATTTTAAATGTTGCGAATATTTCTTGGATATTACTTTAAGTGTAGCCTTTTGAGTAACCTAGAAGATTAATTGCTATAAAACGAGGGTGAGGGTGAATGATCTGCCTGCCACAGAACCCACCCACCCACCCCCCGCCACAACCCTTGGAGTTCTAATTAGAGATTTGCATAATTATTCCATTCACTGTAGACATTTCTCCATCCAAAAGTCTAGTGCAATCCTCAGTGCCTAGGTTGCTAAAAAAAAAATAGGAGAGACTTATGCGCCTCTCCTAGTAGAGCTGGACAACTACTGTTTATGTGCAGTTTCAATGTCTCAAGTACTGGGCTAACAGAGGCAGAACAGAATAACAGAGTTGGAATAACAGACTTTGGAGGAGGACACCCGATATTATGTCAGAAAAATGCCTGTCCAGTCTCTCCTTAAAAATCTCCAGTGATGAAGCACCTCCAACTTCTGAAGGCAAAAGCTATTCCACTGGTTAATTGTCCTCACTCTTATGAAATTTCTCCTTAGCTCTACGTTGTTTCTCTCCTTGATTAGTTTCCATCCATTGCTTCTTGTCCTGCTTTCAGGTGCCTTGAAAAATAGGTCGATCCCCTCTTCTTTGTGGCAGCCCCTTAAATATTGTAACAATGTTATCAATGTTACAGTCACTCATAATCCTTCTTTTCACTAGACTACTCATACACAATTCCTGCAACATTTCTACATATGTTTTAGCTACAATCTCCCAATAATTTTTGCTCCTCTCTGCACTTTTTCCAGAGTGTCAAAAACTTCTTTATATGACGGTGACCAAAACGGGATGCAGTATTTCAAGTGTAGCCTTGCCAAGGCATTATAAAGCGGTACTAACTCTTTATGTAATCTTGATTTTGTCTCTGTTTGCTTGTTTGTTTGTTTGTTTGTTTGTTTGTTTATGAGACTTATATGCTACCCTATCTCCCTGAGGACTCAGGGCGGCTTACAATAATAAAAAACAATAATACAAATATTAAAAAACTATTAAACCCAAAGTCTCATAAGACCATTAAAATTTAAAACTACAACTAAACCCCCCCATCGGTCTAGGTAGACTAGTTGGAACGACCATGTTTTTAGGCCACGGCGGAAGGATCGGAGGTCAGGGCCCACCCGAAGTTCCAGGGGCAGCTGGTTCCATAGGGTGGGTGCTCCCACAGAGAAGGTCCTACTCCTAGGGGCCGCCAGCCGACATTGCCTGGCCGACGGCACCCAGAGGAGGCCCTACCTGTGGGAGCGCTTGGGATGTCGGGAAGCCATTATTGGCAGCAGGGTCTCCCGCAAACACCCTGTTAATGCAGTCTAGGATTGCATTGGCTTTTTTGGTGACTGCAGTAAACTGCTGGCTCATATTGAAGTGTCTGTCCACTAGGACTCCAAAATCCCTGTTGCAGTTACTGATATTGAGACAGGTTTCACCTTTTCTTGACTAAGTGTAAAATTTTACTTTTCTCTACTTTGAATTTCATTTTGTTAGGATTCAGTATTCAAGTCTGTCAAGATCCTCCTGGATCTTGAGACTATTTTCTGGGGTGTTGCCTATTTCTCTCAGCTTGTTGTTGTCTGCAAATTTGATGTGTTTCCCTTCTATTCCATCATCTAAATCGTTTATGAAAATATTTGTAACTCCACTAAAATGGCCAAAAAAATCTTTGTAAGTAGAATAAAGGCCTTTGCCCACTGCTACATGTTCTGCCAATTTAAATATTTATTTTTTATTTATTTTTATTTATTTGATTAGTCAATTGCTTACAAGATAATAGGTATAAGTATAAACATAGTTATAAATACATGGATACATATAAGAAAATAAAAGAAACAATAGGACAGGGATGGTAGGCACTTTGGTGCTTATGCACGCCTACAGACCTCTTAGGAAAGGGGTGAGGTCAATAGTAGACAGTCTAAGGTTAAAGTTTTGGGGGTTTGGGGAAGAAACTACAGAGTCAGGTAGAGTATTCCAGACATTGACCACTCTGTTGCTGAAATCGTATTTCCTGCAGTCAAGTTTGGTGCGGTTAACCTTGAGTTTGTATCTATTGTGTGCTCTTGTATTGTTATGGTTGCTATCTTGTCTTATTAAAATGTCATATATATATATATATATACTGGTATAAGATTGGCTGTCCTCATTTTTGCTCTTTCATGTTCCTATTGCCTGTATTCTGGTTTGTTACTAAATGGAATCTTGCTGCAGAGAAGGGCATATTATATAAAGGGGTTCATTTAACCATCTGGCTTTTCTGTCCTTTCTCATTCTGGGAATTGCTAGTTGATGGGAAATATCTACCAATCCTGACATGATTCACATTTGCGTGTTGTGGGGGAGGGGAAGAATAATGTCTTGGAGAGATAGCATGTTTTAATAGCTCGCTCAAACTACACTGTCATGTTCCTCCTTTAAGCGTATCACTGTCCACCTAACTCTGCCAGCCCCTTGAGGCTAGTGATTTTAAAGAAGGCATGTTTTGGATCACTTGACTGCATGCCAAGAGCACAGGAACTGCCATTGGTTGCGGTCAGCATAAGAGTAAAAACAGGAGATTAACAGTAGGTAGCTAGGGATAGTGACACTGCCTTGCTAATAGATTGAGGCAACATGATGGGGATGTTATAGAGACTCATCAGAGTAAAGATGGAGTAAAGTCTGCATTGCAGCCAAATGCAAGTGGGCAAAGGCTCTCAATTCATGCATTGGGTTTGCACAATGTGTTTTATAGAATAGGCTTTATTAGGTAGTTTGTTGCTTAGTAGGTGCTGGAATCCAGCTGTTGTCCATGCACAAAGGATGAATCAGACGATCTAAGCCAAATATGGCTAATTTGGGAGGCACAGCATAGAACTGTATGTGTATTCTGTTCACTTGGTTTTGACACTGAATGTGAACCAGACAGTAAGTTTATTTATTTATTTAGTCAGATTTATACAACAATTCATCTCAATAGTGAAGACAAGTGAAATTTGTGACTCATAATAACCAGAGGAGCAGAGCTTTGCTATAATGAACAAATCAAATAGTCACCATCATGTGCTAACAGCATGACAAGAACTGAATTTAGTGTTTTCTCTGCCATCTTACAAGTTACCATGTAGTAGATATAGTGATTTCTACTAGCACATTTATCTAGAAGTTTGCCAAATTATGGTAATCAGAATTAGAATCTTCCAAAGTGTACATACTTCCAAAGTGATGCTGCTTCTGTGTTTTAAATCAACGGTTCCCAGCATGCACATGCGCACAAGTTGAGCTGCACGCACATTCATGCTGGCCTGCTGCTTTGCAAGTCGAGACCCGATTCTGAATAGGTCACAACCTGGTAGTGGGCCACAGTCCAGGCCCTAATACCTAAGATATTATTGGCCAAAATACTAGTAATGCTTTCAATTTGTGAATTTTGATCTTCAAAGCAAAAAGAAAATGAGAACTAGCAGGAAAACTCAATAAAAAGCTTCTAATGCATCTATTTTCTGCTAGACTCAGGTTGATGGACTTTATGATGTAGTGCAGAGGTGTCAAACTTGATTTCATTGAGGGCCACATCAGAGTTATGTTTGACCTCGGCGGGCCAGGGTGGGTGTGACCAGAGTGGGTGTGGTAGCTTGACATCACTCGTGTTGGGGGCACCTCTAGTGGCCCAAGTGCTTTGCCAGCGAAAATGGATTCCCGAGCTCTGTTTCCGGCTGCCACGGCCTCCTGCAACCCTCTGCCAAACGCGACCCTCCTGAGCTCCATTTTTGCTGGTAGAGGCACTGCAGGCCGGTCCCTCAGTATTTCTAGAGTGGCCCCACGGTCCAGATCTAAGCATCCAATGGTCTGCATCTGGCCCACAGGCCTTGAGTTTGACACCTCTGATGTATTGATGTAGATAGATTTGATGTAGAGGCAAAGAACCATGTACAAGTATAATCGGTACTTCTTTTACCATATTTCATTGTTCTACTCTAATACAGATAGATATTTTATTTTTGGTCCCAGATCATGAATATAAAAAGAAAACATTCCAGAATGATGCCAAAGACATCTAAAACTCTAGTATGCAGGTGAGAAAGCTGTTGCTGTTCAAATATTGTTGGACTATTTCCCTTCAGTCTTAGTTAGGATGGCCAGGGGTAGGAAATACTGGAACCTGAATTTCAAAAAGTCTACAAACTCTCTTCCCCTTTTGTCTGAGAATCCATAATCACATTCTCAATTGTAGATTAGCATTGGCTGCTAATTAGAGAAGATCTCATGAGCAGCCTATTCATATTCCAGGGCACAGAAATGGGCCAAGCCAAAATTTGAATGGATTCTTTCTGCATACTGAATATTCATTTTTAAGAGAGTCAGTTTGGTGAAATGATGAAGGTGCTGGCCTAGAAACCAGGAGACTTTCGGTTCTAGTCCTATCTTAGGCATAAAAGCCTAGTCTACTGGATGACTGAGTCAGTCACTCTTGGCCCAAGCCACCTCACAAGATGGTTGTTGTAGGGAAAATAGGAGGGAGGAGTGATACATTTGCTGCCTTGAATAACTTATAAAGTAATAAAGGTGGGATAAAGATTAAATAAACAAATTCATTTTGATAGATGAAAGGCTAAGTCAATAAAACTCAAAAATATCTAACTTCTTTAAGTTACTGGCTGCTCTCTTAGCAGTTCCAAGATATTGCTTATTATTTCTCCATGAGTGTGTGGTAAACTCGCACCTAGAATTCTGTGCTTTTCCCAAACTTTCTCCATGTGTTAGATTTTTAACTTTCAGTAACACCACTGATTATCTCTGGAAGGATGGTGGTTTCTTTCATTTTTTTCATTGATGATTCTTCAAGGGCTTCAAAAGCCAGGGATTACCATGAATGAGCTAATGGCTTGCACAGCTCAGCCCATGATTAACTTTATCCTTACCTCTTTAGCTCACGCCCTGCCCTTCTCTTCGCACCCTGCCAAATGTAGCAATTTTCCCTGGCTAGGTACCAACCAAGAGCGCATTGTAGGAGAAGAGTTGTGTTTTTCCTTCATGGGCAGCAGCTGACTTCATCAAATACATATAAATGATAAATTAGGACTTTTAATAACATTTGTTAATCAGAAAAGATGCTACCAGAATCCTGATTGTGTTATTATATTCTTGTATAGCAAGAATATACAAGAAGTGCATTCCTTGTTCTGTAATTTTATTCTTTGTGGATAGACTACTACCAGTTTTAAATGATTCACTGGGGATCCTTATTCAAATCAGGACATTATACTCCTGTTTTACTTTAAGGTTTGTGAAACCTAATTGTCAGCTTAATGATAGATTGACTGACAGTACTCAGGCAAACAGATCCATTTAGCCAATTATTTTAATTTCATATCAGAGGAAGATATTACCCCAAACACATATAACCATAACCTGTTAGACTTATCCAAATACCTATGTGTCCCATAGACATTTCATTAACTAAACTGTTCATATATTAATACTGAGAATATATAGTTAAAATCTTAGCTAAACCTGTGCCCCTCATTCTTTTTTCCTTCCATCAATTATGCCAACAAGCAACTTTGCTCAGACCACAGGAGGAAAGTGCCATTTCCGCCCCCCCCCCTGTAAAAATGGCTAGTGGGATAGGGTTAGAGTTGCAGGGGGGGTGAGCATCTGAGTTGCAATTGCTGTATCTTCCCTATCATTTAAGTCAGCAGTAGAGGACAAATTAAAGGCAAACACTGGCACCAGAAAGCAAGCAAAGGGATGAAACAGGTAGAAAGAACACTGAAGGCCTTTGGGGATTCCATCCATTCCCTTAAAGGCAGGGGTCACACGAGGGGAAGGACTTAAGAGCAGTTTTTCCCCCCTTCTTTTTTGCAGCTGAACTCAGCCCATTTTCAAATTCAGTTTTGTTTTGTCAAATTCTCTCACCACACCAAATATACCCATTCTGTTTTCAGAGAGTTACTGTGCTGAATGGACTGGCAGACTCCCAAGGTCCTTTTTGCAATGTTGTGCAAATGTGCATCCCTGGCAAGTCCACAGAAGGCGTTCCCACTGTCATTTGCTCTTTGCTGGCCTGAGCTGAGCCAAGCCAGACACAGGAAGGATCATTTCCTCAGGCCTAGTCTTCCTTCCTTCCTCACCTCCCCACCTCCACCCCACCCCACGTGACATGCAGGCCTTTGGACCTGAAGCTCTTAGGGGAATCTCCTTTTCAGAGGCCAATGCATGAACCTTCATTTAATGTTTCAGTAGCAAGCCAAAGGGGCTGCCCTTTTCAGCATCTTTCTTTGCTGCACTGAACATGACCTGGACTTTGGCTTCAATGTTTTTTCTGGGATAGTCTCACTGCCCCTCGGGATTATTCTGCTAACTGCTTTATTATTGCTAGGTCCTTGATCATGCATTCTTCACACTTTTTGTTTTATGTAACTTAATATCGTACCATTTTCTATGCAATCCCACCAGACATTGTGTCTTCCCTAAACACAAATAATACACTTAAAAGCAATACTTAGTAAAAACTCTTTAATGAAATAGAATAGAATAACAGAGTTGGAAGGGACCTAGTCCAACTCCCTGCTCAGACAGGTAACCCTATAGCTTTGATGGTGAACCTATGGCACGCATGCCACAGATGGCACACAGAGCCATTTGTGCCGGCACACAAACTGCAGGCAAACTTACCTCACCGTGCACCTCACAGCTGATTTTCAGTGGGTTTGAAGTCTTTTTCGGCCTCCCAGAGGCTTGAGGAAGGCTTCTGCAGGCTTCTGCAGGCCGAAAACTAGGCCCGTTTCATCACTTCCTGTTTTTCCGAAAATACCAGAAGTGATGAAATGGGGCTAATTTTCAGCCTGGGAAAGCTGCAGAAACCTTCCTCAAGCCTCTGAAGGAAAACCTCAAAATCAGCTGAGAGGCGTAGTGCAGGTAAAGGGACAGCAGGTGGTGGTGGTGGTGGATGAGGATTGTGCGCACGTGCATAGGGGGTGTGGGAGGGCGTGCATTGCCTTCTGGGTGCTGGCACATGAGCATGAGCGTGCAAGCACGTGCACAATTTTTGGCACAGAAGCCCAAAAAGGTTAGCCACCACTGCCCTATAGCACTTCAGACAAATGGTTATCCAATCTCTTCTTAAAAACTTCCAGTGTTGGAGCATTCACAATTACTGGAGGCAAGTTGTTCCACTGATTAATTGTTCTAATTGTCAGGAAATTTCTCCTTAGTTCTAGGGTGCTGATTCATAAGTAGAGATGAATAGCAACATTATCTGAGATTTATACTGTATCCCTGTGTATGTATGTATATTTATATAATAGTTTGTTAAAAATAAATTGATCTTGAAATATATTTTGATATTCAATTCTTGAATGTTTTCACTTCACTAAAGCATTTAAACAAATGTAAACTGACCAGTAATTCAAAGTCAGAATAATATTTGCAAGTTCTTTCAAACCTTTTAATGGAAAACAGAACACAATTTTCCCAATAACTGATGCAATGATATTTAACCCAATCTGTATAATTGGGTTAAAAAAGTAGTTCTGTTTGAGAGAGAGCTTCAACTAAAGTACTACAGTCAGAATGCAAGCAGGGTGGCTTTAAAAGAATTTATTTCACACTATTATCCTTGCTAGAGCAAAAATAAAGGATATGTTTTACTTTGTTCCATTAATAATCAATAATGATAATCAAAAGTCAAAACTCTAAGAATCACAAGATAATATGAGGAATCCTTACATCATAAAAATCTTCTGTATGTTTTTGTTAGTTTTCCTCTAAATTGGTGTTATTAACCTCTTCTGGGAATTATCTGCAATTTATTTTTATTTTAGCATTGATTACCCAGTTGCTTTAATTGCTGTAATTTATAAATTTTATTATGGCCTATTATACTATTTTATGTTGTTTACTCTATTGGATGTTATTCTTGTAAGCAACCAGGGGAAGGTTGTTTTAAAAATGTCCTTGAAATATTTTAAGTAAAGAAGTGACTTATTGTAGTGACCACAGAGAACACTTTAGAATGCAGGAACTATTCACAAACTTTGCTATAGCACTTGGTTATCTGTCACTCACCTAAGACTACAAGACTGTGTACAGAGGACCAAAACACTTGATTTTGATTGGAAGCCAGCCAGAGTTTGGGATGAGAAGCTACACAAATGCTCTAAATAAAATACAGGTAGTCCTCAACTTACAACAGTTCATTTAGTGACCGTTCAAAGTTACAGTGGCACTAGAGTGACTTATGACTATTTTTCACACTTACGACCCCATGGTCACTTCGGGTGCTTGGCAACTGGTTCATGTTTATGACAATTGCAGTGTCTTGGCGTTATGTGATTCCCTTTTGTGACTTCTGACAAGCAAAGTCAACGAGGAAGCCAGATTCACTTAACAACCAGTGAATTGTTACTAACTTAACAACTGGAGTGATTTATTTAACAACTGTGGCAAGAAAAGCCGTAAAATTAGGCAAAACTCACTTAACAAATGTCTCATTTAGCAACATAAGTTTTGGGCTCAATCATGAGTTGAGGACTACATGTATATAAATAAAATTTCTTTTCTTACTAATGAAATTATATACTGAGCCTTAAGTGATTGACAGCAGGATTCTGTGGGAATTAGACATAAACTGAACTGAACTGAATCAGATCTTTAATTATGTGTCTTCATTTTAATAAAGCTAAAGAAATATTTTAAAGCACTTCCTCCTTTCTTGACAAGAAATGAATATGTTACTCCCAAAGAACTGTGGAAATTATTCTAAACCACAGTTTTTACAGCACAAAGGGAGGTAAACTTTGCAAGTGAGCTACTCAAAGGAAATCCCCTGAAGTGATGAATGGCTAGAAGTTATAGTGGCTTTAGTTTGTTTGAAGCAGATCATTTTTGTATGAAAATATAACTACTGGCAGAAATCCAGAGAACCACTGCAAGATAACAAAGAGGTTTAAAACTTCTGTGATAACTTGCTGCTATCTAGTGGCTATGTGGATTTTTGCAGGCCACATCTGATATTGTATACTATAGAATCTAAAATTTCTGGCAGTTTTCTCCATTCTAGTACTATCCAAATACTGTATAGCGTATAATGAATTACAACAACCATTATTTGCTACAATTTCTGTTTTAATGGGAACACAAATCTTCAACAGCTAGGATACACAGTTAGGAAAGAATGGATTAGTAGGTACACACCTTTGAGGCCTAGCCTAGCAGCCAAAGGCAAATAATCATATGGCCAGTTTTTCCACCTTCCAACTAAATAAAATCTGGCTATTTTGATGATTTGCATTATTCTGATTCACCAGCCCATAGATTATTGCTTTCTTCATCAGAATTGGATTCCGTATTCTGCTCCAGTCTCTGCATATGTTTTTCTTGTTTGCATGCCTCTGTGTGTTATGCATTAAAGTACTCACCTCAGCAAATGTGCAAAATTAATAATAAATAAATCTTGATGCTGTAATATAATTGATCAAGCCCAATGAAAAGTATATTTAGAAAGCAGATCAGAATGTTTGCAGACATACATGGAGATAAAAAAAAAAACAGGCAAAGTAATTTGCTTTATACTTGGCTATTTTTTCCAAATTCATAGCCCCCCCCATTTTTTTACATATCGTAATTCATGGTTAAATAAAGGATTTCTTTATGAAAATTTGCTTGTGCATTGACCAGATGAAAAAGATTTAAAAATCTGGCCTCCTCTTCATTATGGTCTCCTACGGAAAAAAAAAAAAGCTGGATAAACAATTTTATTCAACAAAGATTATTTAGCTTGTAAAATGCCAAGCTAACAGATAACATTTTATTTCATCAGTATATGTTATCCACATTTCATCAACAAATCACCAAGAGTCATTCTTGACTCAGGAGAACTTTTACCTTATGTATGAATGATTTGTAATTAAATATGGATCATATTTACTTCTCTTGGAAGTATTTTTTAAAAATTAGCTATGCTCTGATTCTATTTGTTTAGATGACATTGGTTGTATTTATTGTAAATATGTACAATTTGTTAGATAAGGTAAAAACCCATTCAATGTTTCATATGGTCATAGTAATTTCTGAGCAGTCATATTATTTTTCATTTCTAAATTTTCTAATATGACATGTAGAAAAACATGTATTATACTTCAGCCGCATGAATGTTCATCAGAATTAATCAGAAATAAAGCCATAGCAATAGCACTTAGACTTATATAATGCTTCACACACAGTGCATTACAGCTCTTTCTAAGCGGTTTACAGAGTCAGCATATTGCCCCCAACAATCTGGTCCTCATTTGACCCACCTCTGAAGGATGGAAGGCTGAGTCAACCTTGAGCCAATGAGACTCGAACTGCCAAACTGCTGCCAGTCAGCAGTCAGCAGAAGTAGCCTGCAGTACTGCATTCTAATCATTGAGCCACCAAGGCTCTTAAACCTAATATATATATATATATATATAGTCTGTTTTTTTTTAGAGAAATACTGATAGACATATATTTTAAAGTACAGTATGCATATTTTTGCATATTTCACACACACACACACACGTGTGTGTGTGTGTGTGTGTGCGAAAGAAAATCTGTTCTGGAAGGAAACTGCATAGGTCAAAGGCATGTCATTTTAGTGATTATACTATGGCCAAATTATGTGAATATATATTTTGAAAATTCAGCTGAAAATAGGAAATGAAATGAATTAGGCTATTGGCTCAGATAGCAGCCTCTTTCTTATGGCATAGGGTTGTTTTTTTTTGACAGGATCAAAGAAATTAAACCAGTGCTTCCCAAACCTTTTCTTTCAGTATCCCAAACCACTTATCTGAAAGTCCTTTTTATTCACTGCCTGTTTATTTTAGTTATATAGTTATCTGCTATTCAGTTAGTATTACTCTTTACTGTTTATCTTAGTTAATTGCTCTTTACTTAGTTAGTGGAATTTACAATTCCAGGTGGGGAGTGTGCTGTCCATCCAGCTATAGTTAATGGGATTTGGGATACCGTGTTTCCCCGAAAATAAGACCTACCCCGAAAGTAAGACCTAGCACTATTTTCTAAACCTGCCCTAATATAAGACCTACCCCGAAAATAAGACCTAGTGTAAATCTCCAGTTCCAGGAAGACTTTTCAGGGAGCAACCGTGCACCAGTGAAACACCCCCCCTACACACTCACACCCACTATTTGGCACCATAAATATATAAGACCTACCCTGAAAATAAGACCTAGTGTGTTTTTGGGAGCCAAAAAAAATATAAGACAGTGTCTTATTTTCGGGGAAACACGGTAGTTACTTAGGAATTGGGAGCTGTCCCCTTAAGGGAATGCATCATGGTAAATGTAGTTAAGGTATCCTGGGAAATGTAGTACATGTCACGTGGTCACATATGCAACCCTGATTGGTCACTAAATTGACCCTTGGTGGGTCGAGGAGGTTTCTTCACTCTTGTCTGAACACACAGTCTCGTGGTAGCAGCTATACTCCCTGCCTCTACGA
Source organism: Naja naja (assembly GCA_009733165.1). NCBI lineage: Eukaryota > Metazoa > Chordata > Lepidosauria > Squamata > Elapidae > Naja > Naja naja. The sequence goes on along the minus strand of CM019155.1, from coordinate 111,866,261 downwards.
TTATGGGATGAAATATGGGATACAAAGATTACTATCATTTACACTACGATTTCAACTGTGCCAAGAATTGGACATTAGATGCATCTCGACGTAACTGTGAGTCACCTTGAGGATACCTAATATAATCCAATAAAAGAAACTTTGTATGGAAGAATTTGTAGAGTTATCTATCTGTCTTTATATTCAGCAAAGGACCAAAAGACAGAATAGTAAGGTAAGTATTATAATTGGATTTCTTACCAGATATCACAAACTGTAGAGCATCCATGATCATTTGTGCAAAAGCATTCTCTATATTCTGCAAAAAAGTGTTCTTTTCATATGCAGTACCGAGGATATTACAGACCTGCTGCATTGTTTTTACAGCCCAATCCATGCCATAGATGTCCTTCTCGCATACCTAGTAGAACAGAAAATTGAAGAAAGTGAAATGTCCTTAATGATAAAAGAACAGTCCTCTGTTCCTATCTTGTGCTTTCAAATCCAAAGTAATTCCATGGCAGTTTTGAGTTGAAAGACTCACACCCAAACATACATATGTAAATATAGTAATAGCAGCTTTCATAGGGCTTAAATTTTTAAATTTAAATACTTTTTTGCAAATAGAGTCACAATAGAGGCTTGCCTGATAGTTGAGCCCCCTCTTCCTTCTATCAAATACTATTATAATTGCCACCTGGCAAGCATAATTTCCAGGTAATTTTAAACCAATGGCATGTATAAGGAAATGTTATATCAAGGTAGTAAATACAGTAACATAAATAGTAACATACAGTATTATTGTTTGGTACTTAAAGTGTCTATGCTTCCATTGGAAGAGTTAACTTCTGCCACTTCCTGAGGTTTCATTATAACATAGTGGTAGCATGGCTAGGAAAAGGAAGCTTGATTTTTGGAATAACAGCATTAATAGTTTGGAAGATACACACTAAATATTTGGAGACACGAAGAGCCAAGAATTATTCCATTATTCTGTGAAGAATAATGGGAGGAGTGTATGCCACCTTGAGCTTCTAAGGAAAAACGGTGTGCAAGCTAGCAAAACATTTTTTTTAAATCTCTGTCTCTGGTGAAATGGAGTGGGATATGAGGCTAGATACAGACTTAGGGTAATGGGAGAAGGCACAGTTACTGATGCTGATTGGTTGATAAGTTTTTTGTGTTTGGCTATTGGTGGTCTAAAATGGTAAGTGTTAATTGACTTGAGGTGTTTTCTGAGAACTATAGACTAACAAGCATATAAGTGTACTGTCTCATAGTATCCTCCTGCCCAAATATATCTGATGAAAATTACATAGGTTAGTCTTGGATGGACTGGGGGAGACATGTAGCAAATAGTGCCTGTTGACTGATTATGTGCCATCAAGCCAGTCTTGACTTTTAGTGACCACATAGATAGATTCCCCCATCCCAAGATGATCTGTCCCTAACCTGGCCTTTCATATCTTCCAACAGTGCACTCATCACTTTAGGCTGAGTGGAGGTGTGTGTGTGTGTGTGTGTGTAGAAAAATGGTTGCTTTCACTTAGGCATAGGAAGGCAAGGTAAACCAAGAGTTTAAAAACACTTTCATGGTAGCTTTGCTAAGTCACATTAACAAGTGCCAACTTTCAAATAAATTTTCTCATCCCAGTGTCCGAAACAAATCAGCTTAGTTTCCCAAACCAGCAGATATCAGGAGGTCAGGCAAGTTCAGAGCTGATTTCGAACTGGTGCAAAAAACAACAACTCTCCCAGAGAAATGCTCTCAGCTGTTACAGTAAATTCATTCTACTTAATATACACATAAAGACCTTAAGTTAAAACATTTCTCTTTTCCTGTGCAGTAATTAAAGATATAGGATTCCTGCAGTCCTCCCACATGGCTCACAGGCTGAGAAAAAGCAAGAAGATGGCCATGTACTATGTATCAATGTATGATGCTAATATTAATATACTGTAAAGTACTCTGATAAATATAATGCAGGCACTTTGAGACATCTGATGCCTCGAGTTAGATATATTAGTCCTGCCTGCCTGACTACTATCAGGCCAAGAAGTTAGATAAGCTTAGGAAAATCCCAATTGCCCCATTCCTTCAAGGACTGTTGTAATGAAAGTTTAATGAAAATGCTTTCCCTATTCACACATAAAGTGATATTATACAAGTAGCAATAAAAGAACTTCATTTATGCACATGCTGCCATAGAAACACTCCTAAAGCAAGGTAATTAGTTTGAAGTATTTTCAGACATATATTAATTTGTTTTTAAAATGTTATTTTGGTTAGTTAATTTTATGAATTGCCTGAAACTGCTAAGGAAGAACTGGTATCTAAGGGTCAAATTAAATAAGACATTGAATATGTCATTGTGCTGAACACGTTTAAGGCTTTAATCATGTTTAAAGAACACTCGGGAGAGGATCCAGATTAAAAACACATGAGAATTTAAATCCTGATTAAAAATGATTCCACTCAAAATTGTTATTGGCTCTGAAACTAAACTACTTTTATTGAAAAAAAATAAAAGGTCAAATTATAGTTCTCCCCCCCCCCGGAAATGGAAGATTTTCGTTTAAATTGTGTGGAGCAAAGAAAAGAAACTAAAATAGAAAAGAAAGAAAAAAGAGTCAGGTTCTAAACATTGTTTTCTCATCCTGATTCTTCTCAATCACAGCAGTTACTCTTTCACAGAAATGTACAAGATACAGTAAATGCAGCAGGGGTGGGATTCTACCAGTTCGCACCTATTGGCTAGAACCGGTTGTTAACATTCTAAGCAGTTTGGAGAACCAGTTGTTAGAAGAAATTACTGGCCTAATCCTGTAAGGAAGGCAGGAAGGAAACATTCTGGAGTTGCTTACAGAAACTGCCTCTCCATTAACCCTTATTACATTCTTGGCAGGACTAGACTTCCTGTCTCAGGAACTTCTCTGGAGTTTTTTTCCCCTCCTTTGCTGGTACTTTGCTTGTGTGGAGTGACCCTTCAAAGTTACAATGGCACTGAAAAAAGTGATTTATGGTCATTTTTCACACTTACGACTGTTGCAGCATCCTCACAGTCATGAGAGGCCAGGCGAGGAGATGTGTGCCTCGATGTGAGTGACATTGAGTTGGCCACGCCCAGCCAATAACATGACCACCAAGCCATGCCCACCAACTTAGCCACGCCCACAGAACCGGTTGTTAAAAAAATTGAATCCCAACCCTGAAATGCAGTCAATTATTTTGTGTGAATGTGGTCAATTCATAACATAGAGAATAGTACACAGGGAGGGAAAAATAAATGTTAATTACCAATGCCAGGAATACCACCAGCCTTGCCATTTCCATAGTTTGGCCACTTGCAGCTTTACTCGCCATAAAAGAGAAGCAGATTTGGTTTCCACACAAAATAAGGAATCGAGCAGTGTTTTCAAGACGCCATTCCTGAGGGATCTCTATAAAGATAGAAAAAATATTTCATATATACACAAGCACAAACATAAATACCACAGACACATATGGTAGTCACACATGCATGTTTAACTTTTCACTTTACTTTTCTTACATTTGAAAATATTATATTTTAAAATAGGCAGAACACAACAATTTATCTAATCCACGCAATCAACAGTAAAAAATATTCAACAATATAAACTACTTCAGATTTTTAAAGCAGTTGAGTGATAAAACTATAGTACTTTTAAGATTTAGCTTGTGTGCATTTTAGTTGATAATGCAATGAGCAAGAGTACTTAGGACTATGAGAGTTCAGCCATTTGCTCTTTAAAACCAGGTCTTTCATGTTAAAGTGGCTGGAAGGTGTCAGATGAAGGGTTCTAGCAGTGGTTAATTCTCCTTTGAGTGACAGGTTTTTCTTTTATCTCTTAAGAAGACCTTGGTTTACCCCTTCCTGTAGACCCCACCATACTGGACAATTTACCTCCATTATCTAACCATCCCTTTCAGAGGAAAGTGATCAAAACAGTGGTTACACAACGTGGTCAGACAACCATGGATGAAGCAGATTATCTGAGCCCTTTTCAGTCAGGATTCAGACCTGGGTATGGGATGCAAATGGCATTGGTCACACTTTTGCATGACCTCTGCCAAGGGTGGGATGGGTTTTTGCATCCAGCTTGCCTTACTTGACCTCTCAGTGATTTTTAACACCATCAACCATGGTATCACTCTGGAATGAGTCAGAGGATTTGGGGTCAGTGGCACAGGGTTATGCTGCTTTCCCCGTTTTCTCTGGGATCAATTCCAGTCAGCAATGATTTGGGAGAGAGGGGCCACCCTTAGCCTCTACTTTCTACTTTAGGTGTTGCTGTAGAATTCAGCGCTGTCTCCCCTTATATTTAACATCTACAAGACACTGCTGGGTAAGTTCATCCTTTGTTATTGGGTGAGGCATCAGTACCATGATGATACTCAGTCTCTGCCTCTGGTGAATTATGCAGTGCTGTAAATCCCAGGAGGTTGTGAGGATTTGCATAGGAAACAACAGGCTTCAGCTAAACTCAGGCAAGACTGAGTGGCTTTGGATGTGAGGGCCTACCGGTTCTCAAATTTGCCATCTTTAATGTTGGATGGGGTTGCACTGCCCCAGAGAGAGCCAGTGCGTAGTCTGAGGATCCTCCTTGACTCCTGCTCAAAGAGCTTCCTGTTGTGCACCACTTGCACCTGTTCCTAGATTGGCAGGCTCTGCTGACAGTCACCCATGCCCTAGTCACCCCCAGACTGAATTGCTGTAATGTACTATATATGAGGCTGCCCTTGAAGAATATCCAGAAACGTAACTGGTGCAGAATGATAGAACAGAACATATCATGCCCCTGCTCCATGAGCTGTATTGGCTGCCAGTTTGCTTCTGGATCTAATTCAAGATAGGTTTTTACCTTTGAAGCCCTTCATGGCATGAGGCCAGGTATTCTGAGGAACCACCTCTCCCTGATTAAATCAGTGTCCCATTAGATCTGGCACAAAGGACATTTGGTGGGTACCATTATTACATTTGATGGGTCCTAGGAGGTGGGTCTTCTCTGTTGGGACACCAACTTATGGAACATTCTGTCACCCCTCCCTCCAAGTCAGGTTAGCTCCATTCCTGTTAATCTTCTGGAAAATCACAGTCACTGTCATGCGATCACTTCACTTAACAACAACTAGTCCCAGTTATGGTCGAAACACAAGGACTTGATGGTATCTTGGATTCAAGTATGCAAACAAACCTGTAAGCGCAACTATCAATTTGACAAAATCATTCTCCAGCCACTCATTTGTTTGATTGTCATGTAATAGTTTAACAGCATCTGCCAGCTCTCTCAAACTGTTTTCATCTGCTTCGTCTTCAATCATATTCTGCCAAGCAACATGTCCTGAATGATATTAAGCATTAAAGTTATTGAAGGAGAATTTGTATTGAGATATCAATTACTGGTACTATTTCTTGAGGTTTAAAGAAAGACAATTCTAGATTCAGCAGCTAATAATTGCTATCTTGCTAGAAAATCATTAGCAGGATTGTACCTGATTTTCTGCATGCTTAATATGTCACTTCTTTTCCTTCCTTTCAGACTCTTATTTGAATATTTCTATGTTTTATTAATTAAAATAGCTTACCATCCTGTGTAGATGCAGGGCCAAACATTAGATACAGTAGCCGAGCTTGATTTACTACTGGCCATGGATTCAAAATACAGCCGAGCCAAAATGCTGAATCACTCCGATCAATCCAATGGTTTAGAAGTACACCACGGCAAAATGTCCTTAACCTCAATTCCAAGTTATGGAACTGTCCTAAACAAATTAATAGCATTTAGCCTTTAGTCTGCATTTAGAGTTTTTTAATGTTAAAACCCTGTATATTGTGTGAAAAATAATTATTTTGGATGGCACTGCTGCAAGTTTAAGTCAGTAGTCACTATTGCTTTTATTACAGTGTCACAAGATACAAAAGTCCAAATTTATAACATGGTCACAACATAGATTATTTACCAGGCTCACTGCTGACAACTTTCTGTATTTTCTGAGGTAAATTGGTGACTTCACAGAGAAAATTGTAAACTCCATGACATTCAGATTCATCCCAACCAGCTGTTAAGGTCTGAAAACATACGTAAGCCAACAGAAATATAAAAAAACAATATTTTAGAGTTTGAAGATTTTTATGATTCACCTGTTTTATTTACTCTTTGTATAATGTAAAATTTAATAAAGGTGGCCAGTGACAAAGTGCAGAAGATGATTTATCTTGGGATACAGAGACAGTCCTCCAAATAATAAGTCCTGCAATGTGTTTACCCAACTTTGAGCAGAATGAAACTTCAGAATGTATAGCTATAGAATAAAGGTTATATAGAATGCAGTAATGGACTCTAAGGTACAAAATCTTATGCCATAATAAATATATTTATTTTTAAAGCATTATAAAACTCTCAATTGTTCTTACCTCTAAAAATTCTCCATAACAGTGTAATCCGAAACAATGCAAAGGATCAGAGCAGCCATTGAATTTGAAACAGGAAATCTATAAAAAAAGGAATCCTTCAATTTACTTATTTCAATGGATATAGAAATTAACAGATCCAATATTTATTGGAAAACACCTGTACTTACTTCTGTAAGAATTTTGTTTATATACTTCAGTCTCTCTCTTGTAGGGAGCAGTAAAGTGCACCTTTTAAACAATAAGCCTAGAAAGAAAAAAACAGAAAAAAACATACAGAGATATTTGAAAAGAAATGTTAATGTGAACATGCTCTTCAAAATCTATAAACTATATTGAGTTAAGAACCAGGAATAATAGGACATTAGTTACTTATTGTACTATTTTATTTGTTTGTTTGTTTGCTTGCTTGCTTACTTATTTATTTATGTGGCCTATCAATCTAATTTTACCTTTATCCCAAGATCCATTTGGTTTTTTTTCATTCCTAAACTATAATTTACATAACTATAATACTTCTGCTTTCCATAGAGCACTAGCAAACAGCTAATCCTTCCTCTTTCAACCAACACAGTTCTATAATGTTTAAAAGAGGAAAGTAAGCATGCATAGAAACTCAAACTAGCCTTGTTTGTAATTGGCAATTTCCATGGCTGTTTCATTTAAACAAGGGAAGTGAGTACTTTAGGTAGGAGGATGGGATAGAGATGCCATTGGTTGTTCACTAACTGATCAGCATCTTGGAAATATTAACTCACTCTCCATGTAGATAACATATTTTGTTGGCCTGCTGACAAATATAAGGTATAGTGTTGAAAATGAAGAGTATAAATCATATGTCAACAAGATATCATATAGCTACAGCGAAGGCTGTATTTTGTCAAAGTTTGGTTTTGTGGAAAGGCTCAGAGTGAAATGACTGCTGCCGCAGATAAATGAAAAAAGAAACAGGGGGAGTGTGACAGAAAAACAGTGACAAAGACAGAATAAGTTGCATGGAACAGAAGAAGAAAAAGAAGCTATAGTATTTGGGAGCAAAAATGCTGAAAACATCCAGAGACATATGTTGGCATGATTATAATAATGGTATGGAAATATTACTTGGTGAAGGCTCCATTCATTTTGTAAAGCAGTACATTTTTCAGATTTCTATTCTCATTACATGCACACACACACGCGCACACAAAATAGGGGTGCTACAGGGGAGAAGTTTACTCCCCTGTTATATTTAACTACTGAAGTTCCCTTTTCCTCTCCTGTTTGCCCCAGAGTAGAATTCAGACATAAATTTGAAAAGATAAATATACATTTGAAATTTCACAGGGGAAAAGAGCACTTAATAGTATTACAGCAAAACACAGAGAAATGGGAAGACATGGTTAATTTTCTCATAGTTTCACCTACACTGTCAGTGATAGTTTCACAGACTCCAAACCTACTGATCATTAAAAATATCAGTTCATAACAATACAAATACAAAACGAACAAAACCCGACAGAGCAGTTGGGAGAAATTACAGTTCCTTCCTGTTATAAATGTATTTTCTAAGAAATTATTTCTTATATTTATGGTCAATTTAATTTTTGTTCACTATATTAATCTAGACATCGATTTGACATGCACATGAATTTACTACAATGAAACATTTTTCCTATCCTGCAATGTTAATATTGTGTTAATTGAAAGGATGCAATTTGAAGCTGAGCATTCTTCAATTAGCTGAGATTTATACATCTTAATATGTTTTTCTGTCTGCTTCCTGTTTTGGAATATCTGAAAAGGATGAGGCTTTGATCACCTAATGATCCGTAGTGTTCCAGAATGGAGCATCTTATATAGTCAGATTGTTCAGGGTTATGGAAATCCTGGGGAAAAAGTCTCTTAGTTGCAGAAGGAGCTGAGATGTAATTAACAACACGGTTGTTGATAATCTTCGATACCATGCTCATCATACCGATACCTTTCACTGAATAAAGAAAAAAAAAGAAAAGTAATTGTTAAGTTTTATTCATTCAGTGGTTCTTTTTCTTTCAATCACCAGACAAGTTTGGGACTGCTCTTATGCCGAAATAGGCATGTGGTCATTCAAATAACTGTGTATGCAAGATCTTTTCAAATGACATATGTAGGAAGCCACATTTTTTTCAAAAGATTAAATCTTATGTGAATAACAAAATCTTTCATTTTTTAATATTCCTATGAGATTTCAAGTAAGATTTTTATGAGCCATATTTATAAAAAAGGACAGGGCCAATATAAAAAAATAAATTAATGTAATCAAATTAATTGCCTGTAAAATAAAATGCCTCATTTACAAATGTAGCTCATCTCCATCTGCATATACCAAACATTCTTTCTCTCATATACAAGTTCAGGGGTGGCGAACAAGATTGACACAAAGAGCCAAAATTTTAAACTGTGAGAGTCAGAGAGCCACACGCTTCGCTGGCCCGTGCAGTTGTTTCCGAGGATGGGAGGCGGGATGACGCAGCCGGGGTGGGACTCACGGCTCGGAAATCTCTCCTCAGAGATCCCTCCTCAGAAGCAGCATAACAAAATCCAAACTTGGCAAAGAGCCACAGTATACAAAATAATGATAAGAGGCAAAGAGCGCATTCATTTTGGCGGAAGCCGCATGCGGCTCGAGAGCCGCGTGTTCGCCACCCCTGTACAAGTTATATCTTCGTTTTCTTAATAAAAAAATTCTCAAACACAGAAACATACAAGAACATAGGAGTCTATGGGCAAGTGACAAAATATGTATCACAACATAATGTTTAGACCCTTAGGTACTTGTGTGCAACAGCACAACACAAATACAATAGGGCTGAGCTTGCATCATGAAGCTACATTTTGTTATTTTTGTGTCATTGTGGGTAACAGCAGCCACTTAAACATCCTTACAGCAGAAACAATAAATAAAGAAGAGGAACTTGATGGAGGTGAAGTAATGGAAAGAGGTATGTTCTGCTTTACGCCCTGGATGAGTATAAAGCAGACAGAGCAACTCCACAAAGAATCTATACAAAGTCTTTTTTATTGGTTCATCAGGCATCCTGTCAACTCACAGCTATGACGAGGTTCTTCTTAATCTCCAATTCTTTGCACAGTTGAAATCGTAGTGTAAATGATAGTAATCTTTCTATCCCATATTTCATCCCATAATCATAGAGGCAGGGGGTATAGCTGCTACCACGAGGCTGTGTGTTCAGACAAGAGTGAAGAAACCTCCTCGACCCACCAAGGGTCAATTCAGTGACCAATCAAGGTTACATATGTGACCACATGACATGTACTACATTTCCCAGGATACCTTAACTACATTTACCATGATGCATTCCCTTAAGGGAACAGCTCCCAATTCCTAAGTAAATATCCCAAATCCCATTAACTATAGCTGGCTGGACAGCACACTTGGAATTGTAAATTCCACTAACTAAGTAAAGAGCAATTAACTAAGATAAACAGTAACGAGTAATACTAACTGAATAGCAGATAACTATATAACTAAAATAAACAGGTAGCTATACAAGTAAAGGAAACAGTAAATAGCAATAAAGCATCAAACAAAGCAAACCATGCAAAGCTTGAGGCTCAATCTTCAAGTTCAGCCTTTCTCTGCAGCAACACTAGGTCGGTGACCAGTCAGGAATGGAGCTTCTTGGTACAAGTCTGCTGGTCACCTCTGGCAGCCTTTTAGGGTTGACAGGTACTCTTGGTGGCAATGGTGAAAGTCTGGTGGTCACTTCTGGCAGCCTTTTAGGGTTGGACCGGTACTCTTGCTTCCACGGTGTCAAAGGGCATCGGGAAGCTGTTGGAAAGGGTGTTGCGGAGGCATATGCCCGTGTAGAGCGTCTTAGTGGACGTCTGGTGGTTGCCGGCAGTCATTTAGGATGGAATGGCATTCTTGTTTTCGATGGTGCTAAAGGGCGTCGGAAGTTTGTCAGAATGGATGGTGCTCAGGCATCTGCCTGGGTTGGGGCCTGCATCCGATCGATACTGACAAGTCCTGAAATTCCCCAACCCCAGATCTGTTTTATTTATTTATTTATTTATTTATTCGACTTGTATGCCGCCCTATTCCCTAAGGACTCAGGGCGGCGAACATTAAAACAGAGAAAATTTACAGTAAAACAAAATTAAATAAGTAAACAAGCCAAATAAAGTTAAAATAAAACCCAACCCCGGGTCATTCAAGGCCGTTGAAACAACCAAGTCTTCAGGTCCCGGCGGAAGGAGGCGGAGGTCAGGGGCCAAACGGAGATCCACGGGAGCTGATTCCAAAGGGCAGGTGCTCCCACAGAGAAGGCTAGCCCTGGGGACCGCCAGCCTACAATATCTGACTGGCGGCACCCCAAGGAGGCCCCTCCTATGAGAGCGAACAGGGCGTCGGAGAGTGATGCTGGCAGGAGGCGTTCCGCAAGTACCCTGGACCCAAGCCATTAAGGGCTTTATAAGTTGTAACTAATACCTTGAAGGCGACCGGAGGCAACGGCAACCAATGCAAGCCGCGCAGGAGGGTGTAACATGGGAGTATCGGGATACCCCATCACAGCCAGCGGCTGCATTCTGCACCAGCTGAAGCCTCCGGACCGTCCGCAAGGGAAGCCCCATGTAGAGAGCATTGCAGTAGTCAATCCTAGAGGTGACAAGCATGAGTAACCGTTCAAGGGCATCTCGGTCCAAATAAGGGCGAAGCTGGCGAACCAGCCGAACCTGGGCAAAAGCCCCCTGGCCACAGCTCCCACATGCTCCTCCAAACCGAGCTGTGAGTCCAGGAGGACACCCAGGTTTTCGCCCTATCCACGGGGCAACACCTCTCCCCATGACCAAAGATGGTACATCCAATAAAGACCGAGATGCGGTAAGAACAGCCACTCCGTCTTGGTGGGGTTGAGCTGAAGCCTGTTACTACCCATCCAGACCCACGCCTCAGGCACCGGGACATCACGGAGAGAGCGTCACTGATCTGGCCTGGGGTGGAGATATAAAGCTGGGTATCATCAGCATACTGATGATACCTCAAGCATAGGGCATAAGGCATAGGGTGAGTATCTCGGGCCTCTGACTACTTCAATGTAGACTACAGCATCAGGGGCATCTAGTTCCAGCAAGAGCAAAATCTTGGCTTCAGGATCTAGGGCAGGAAAGTGATGAGCTTTAGGTGAGGTATGTTGCTAGCTACCTCTGGTGTTGCAATGTGGCTGCGGTCATTTGGTATCCTGTCCCATTCTAACACGGGCGGCAGTAGGAACTGGGAACTTCCATCTAATGACTCTATACAGAGTCCAGTAGCTCTCCTCCCCGCCGTGCATCTTGGTGCGGTGCACATTGATATCGTGAAGTGCACTTCTTCCTTCTGAACATCAAAGAGGTCCAAGAATGCAGACCTGGCTAGTGAGCAAGTGCTCTGAGGATCTAGGATTACGTACATTAGACTTTGGCTAAGCAGATCTGACGACACAAGCGAGGGGCTGGTGTGTTATCGCACACTGACATGCAATGGACACTTACCACTGGCTCCAATTGTCCTTTCGTGGCACGCTGAGGCTCCTTGTTCAAAGGAGGGTTAGGAGTTGTCTGCTGTGGTGATTCAGAGTCTGGATGCAGAGCAGTTGGGTGCTCGTTGCTGTTGCAGAGATGGCATTGCACCTTGGATGTGCAGTCTTTTGGCGCATGTTTAGAGGATTCGCAACACTTGTAGCAGACTCTGAATTCCCATAATGAATCTTTCCTTTGGGTCAGGGATTTCGCTGCAAACCCCTGGCACTTGTTCAGCAAGTGTCAAGTGTTGTGCAAAGAACAAAGCTCGACTCTCTTTGTAAGTTGGAGATCTAGATCGGGTTGAGGCCCATGAGCTAGCAGCCAAACTCTTTATGGTTGAGGAGTTGATCTCAGTTTTATGGACAGCCATGTAGGGTTTTCCCCTTGCAGTGGGTGTAGGGTCTTTGGACGGTATATAGTTGCCGTTGTATCTTTTTTCATTGGGAGGACTAACAGCTCTGGGTCCACGGGCCTTGGAGGTGTTGCACACTGTTGCCTGGTGGGCCATGAACTCTTCGAGAATGGTAAAGGATATATAGTTGTGGCGACCCTTAGCCATGAAGGCATCAGACAACTGGAGCCACTGTTCAATTAGCACCTGCGGGACTTTCCAAATGATTTTGTTTTGCATGTCGACGTGGTCAAGACAAGCGAGTCCCGGTAACTGTGGATCCCTTTGTGCTGATTTCAGTTGTATGAGTATATTAGAGAGTTCCGCGACCAGGTGAGGCCTGTCGATAGGAATTTTAGGAAATCTGTTGAGGCTGTTCAAGAGCGTTGATTCTACTGCTGTGGGAGTGCCGTACAGTTGGTCAAGTCTCTTCCATGCCAACTGTAGGGAAGCATCTGGGTCATCTAAGTGGGAGGTATAAAGGGCCTTTGTTGCTTTGGCAGACTGCGGCCCCAGCCACTTTATCAAGTGTACAAGTATTTCATCGGGTTTCAGGTGTGCACCCTGAATGGTGCGCAAGAAAATTTTCTTCCAGAGGAGATATTCACCGCCTGGTTCATCAGAGAATTTGTATACTTGTGGGAGTGTCTCCTGCTGGCATCACGCTCTGATCGCCTGGTACGCTCCCACAGGCAGGGCCTTCTTGGGGCACTGTCAGCTAGACATTGTCGATTGGCGGTGCCCAGGGGTAGGGCCTTCTCTGTGGGAGCACCCACCCTGTGGAACCAACTCCCCTTGGGCCTTTGTTTGGCCCCGATCTCCGCTCCTTCCACCGTGACCTGAAGACCTGGCTCTTTCAGCAGGCTGGTCTGGACTGACCAATGGGGGGGAGGGTTTGTTTTAGACTTATTTTAATTAATTTTAATTTATTATTTTATTACTATTAGGCTTATAATTGTTTAATTGTTTTTTAATGTAAATTTTTGTACTGAGTTTTATTGTTAGCTGCTCTGAGTCCTTAGGGAGGGAGGGCGGCATACAAGTCTAATAAATTATTATTATTATTATACCCCATTGGTGGCCAAATCTAGCTTTTCTCTCCTGAGCACCAACTTTCTCCAGTAGCCTGCATCATCTGTGGAGGTGGAATGGGTAAGGGGCATTGATGTAGAGGGTGGGTTCGGGTTGTATGTCAACGATGGGTTGCAGTGTTCCTCCCAGTGCTTACGGAGGATGTCGTCCTGCCATTCCAGAGATGATGGTGGAGATTCATGCTGCTGTGTAGGCTGGCTGTGGTTATTTTGTTGTATCTGTGAGCTTGGGTAGTATTGAGGTTGTGGCTGGAATGGTACTGCCTGTGGATTGAGTGTGGCAACTGTGGTTGATTGCAGGCCAACTTGTTGAGACGTACTTGTAATCACTGGTGGGCTGATTCACTTGTCCGGCAGGCCATTAGACTTCGGGTTGGGTAGTACAACATCAGTTGGGGAAGTGAATCTCATATTTTGGGTCTTACAACGTAAGAATCTCATATTTTGGGTCTTACAACATCAGTGACGTGACTGAGGTTTAGAGTCTGTGGTTGAGAGTCACTCCTATGCTCCCCTGGTTGTGGGAGACTGCTAGGCAACTGAGGCGGTTTCATCTGCTCATTTCGTAGTGAGTGCTGCTCATCCACGTAGGCCTTGACCTGCGTATCTGGGTTCTCTTCTCCCAACTCTTCGAGGTTGAAGGTGAGAGAGGCAGCGTTGGCTGCCTTTCGCCATGCAGCGGGCCGTGCCGTCTTTGTTGCAGAGTCTCTGTGCCATTCGGCCAACTCCAACTGAGCCTGGGCCTTGGCCATTTCTGCTTGTTTAGCTGCTATTTCTGCCTGTTGAGCTGCTACTGCCGCCTTCTGCTGTGTCACCTCCTCTGTTGCGCGTAGATCTGCATCTGCTACTGCAGCTTCTACTTCAGCTTCTGCAGCCCGGTCAGCATAACTTGCTGCTTTGGAGGTCTTACGCCGCTGCGACAGGAGGATGCTCTTGAAGGATGATGAGAGCTGGCAGCAGAGAATTGGCGTGAGACACTGGAACCTGCTTGCGATCTGGCTGGTTTGGGATGGAGGGAGAAGGCGTTCTTAGAATGGTGGGAAGAAGACACATGTGATCGAGGAGCTATGTTGGACGTGGCTCGCTCTCTTGACACTATTTCCCGCCAAGTGCATTGTTAAGTGCTGCCTGGAGGGCTTTTTTGCTTTCCTCAATGCAGCCTTCGCGTTCTTTGCGAAACTCTTTGAAGCATTGAATGTGTGCTTGGAGTTTTGGGTCACCCAGTCTTGACTGGATGGACTTGAGTTTATCTTCGTTGATTCTCCACCATGAGAGAAGGGCAGCTAGATCTTCTAGCAGCATGCAGATTTTCTTGGAGGGCAGCTTGTGTTTTGGGGCATCACAGATCTCCTCTAGGGCCAGCAATAAATCTGCACAGCGGCGATATTGCCTCTCCCAATTCTCTCTCAAGTGTGCCTCCATGGGTTCTGTAAGCTTCTTATTCTTTCTGAGATCGTAGGCTTCATGAGGTCCAGCTGCCTCTGGGTTCTGGGAACCGGGCTCCACGTTTACATCAAGGGTGGGTGAAGGGTTCGAGCCCTCTGGTACATCAGGTACATCTGTCATGGCTGAAGAAGTTGCCATGCTGTAAATTGGCAAAGGTGAATTTTGGTAAATTTAGTAGTTTCCTTTATTTTGCTAAGGTGCTCTGTGCAGGTAGCAGAAAGGAGAATTTGCTAGACTTGAGCATGTAGGTGGCACTGCACAATATGGCTCCTTTTAGGGTGCAGTGCGTGCTTGCAACACAAGTGGGCCCTATAGAGGGCGGTATTGCTGAGTCTGAAGACTTGAGAGCAAAACACAAGTTTGCCTGTTAGTGTTGCTTGCGACACAAATTGGCACAATAGAGGGCATTGTTGCTGAGTCTGAAGAGTTGAGAGCGAATGCAAGTTTGCCTGTTAGTGTTGTTTGCTAGGTCTGGAAGACACTGTTGCTAAGCACAGGTTGTGCTGCAGATAGTACTGGAACCTTGCACCAAGTTGCTTAATGTTGCCACAATAATTGCAAAAAAAGGAATCTTCATTGGTTAAGCAGTAGTTAAATTTGGGAAATTTCTCCTAGACCACCAGATGGTGCTGTGGGCTGCTTTGCTTAAGTCTGTAGGAGGGGGTTCAAATAAAGGGATTTATTTGATTACTTGCTGAAAGAGGAAGTCATCAAACAAAGACAGCATTCCAAAGGCTGCATGCAGCCTTGTGTCTTGGGAGGGGGGAGAATGGGCTCCTTTGCTTTGAAGATGGTCCTTCAACTAATGAATTATAACCCCCAATAAAATGACCAGAGTGATTGTAAAAAATAGCTGGAGAGGCTTCTTTGTTGCCTCTGAGCTGGAGCATAGAGCTTTAAAAAAACTAAGCTTTTCAGTTTGAATGAGCAGAGCAGATTTAGCTTTTTTCTTTTTTAGAACACAGGAAAATTCTCCTTTTCACTCATCATCTACAATTGAAAGGAGTCTGTAGGTTGTAACTGAGGAAAGATGGGGGTACTTGGATACCTGGCTCCTCCCTTTGTTTTGCAAATTAGGTCTTCCTGAGCTAGCAGAGGTAACTTGAGACAAAGAGGCTTCTTTCACTGAAGAGAGGGGAGGGGGAATTTACCCTTTCCTGCATCCAAGATTAGAGGTTTGAGAGAGGTACAAAGGAATAGCATGCACATTTATTCCTGGCTTGCAAATACTGTTAGTCTTTATCACAAAATCCAAATTACTTTTAATCTTCACAAGAATCCAGATCATCATTTACTTTTGGGATTGCAGGAATTCAGACATATAAATCATCATTCCACTCAAGGCTCTCGGATCCCTGGATCTTTTCATTGCTTCCAGGAATCAAGATTAAAATATCTTTCTACTGTTTTGCTTTATGCCCTGGATGAGTATAAAGCAGACAGAGCAACTCCACAAAGCATCTATACAAAGTCTTTTTTATTGGTTCATCAGGCATTCTGTCAACTCACAGTTATGACGAGGTTCCTCTTAATCTCCAATCCTTTGCATATCTGAATCGTGGTGTAGAAAGATATTAACTCTCATCCCTATATTTCATCCCATAGTCATAAAGGCAGGGAGTATAGCTGCTACCTTGAGGCTGTGTGTTCAGGCAAGAGAGAAGAAATCTCTCCCAACCCACCAAGGGTCAATTCAGTGACCAATCAGGGTTACAGATGTGACCACATGACATGGACTACATTTCCCAGGATACCTTAACTACATTTACCATGATGCATTCCCTTAAGGGGACAGCTCTCAATTCCTAATTACCTATCCCAAGTCCCATTAACTCTAAACTGGCTGGACAGCACAAGGTAACTTTAAAGGAGGAAGAATAACCGAGATAGGAATGGAGAAAGAGAATAGGAGAGTTATTTATTATTACAAAACAATTAAAATTCACCAAGCAAACCGTCTCTTCCAAGCCAAATTTTCAAATGGATCCAAGCTTTGCATTATCTACAATTTGATGTTCATTCATTTCAACAGTTTCCTGTATTATCAGCTTGGGAACCACTGCTCTAAGAAAACTCTGAGGAAATTGCTTAAGAAAACTCAAATTACCATATATGGATTTTCACACTCCATCCCTCTGTGATTCCATATTGTCTTTTTTGATGAACAGTTGAGCCAATTTAATTCTAATTAACAAATAGCTCCTAAACTGAGTCAATTGGTGGTTTTGGAGTTAATTCAAAGACAAGAGATTGCTTTCAGTCTCCTCACACATTACAGGTTAAGTATTTTTTCCATGTCATCACATGGTCAAAAGTTTATTTTTAAGGCTGTGCAGTACTTATGATTGAAAGAGTGCTAGGAAGCATCCTCTGGCATTTGAATCCAAGAGCTACACAGGCCTACTCCCCCCCAGAAATCCATTTGGATTTAAAAGAGGTTAGCAATTCTTCGTTGGATGTGAATTTTAGTTGCTGAATTTCCTAAGATAGAAGCAAACAATTGATGTAACTAAAAAGAGAATAAACAGAAAGAAAATGAAGATGTACAAATATATTCACAACCAGTAATTCTAATGGGTGCCTGGGGTGATTTCAGCCTTTCACTCTATATGTGCTGAAAAATAAAGGCCATCAATATCAGTACTAATAACATTCTAATTTTTCCTGTTTTTCAATCCTTCAGGAAGTCTGCTTATTTTTTAAGAACATGTTTTAAAACATTTAATGCAATATATTTCGAAGGAATAATTTTATGTGGGTGGTGTGTGGCATGAGAGGCAATGGTATTCATTGCCCTGAGAGCATGCAGTTCAGCGTTTCTTTCACAAAATTTTGTTTATCTTATTTCTCCAACTGGTTCCAATGGGACTGAAAATAAATACATCAACTTCAAGTATAAGAATGCTCTGAGGAACTTTGAATATAATGGTTCTCTAAAGTGTATCATGGTCAGTCACAAACCATGTCTCTCGGATACAACTTTTTCACACTGATATTTATCAAAACAGCGATTGTGGAATAGCTAAGCTTCCAGTTAAAAGAGCTTTCACAGATAGAATAATAGAATAACAGAGTTGGAAGGGACCTTGGAGGTCATCTAGTCCAACCCCCTGCTCGAGCAGGAGAGTCTATTCCAAATATTAGCCTCTACATAGGATCAAACTTACAGCCTCCTGATTGTGAGGCAAGAGTTCCACCTCTAGGCCACCAGAGTTTTTCTCCAGCCAAAGAAAGGGAGGTTAAAAAATCCTATGACTTCTTGATTGTCCTTTCAGTGACTTAGAATTCCACCCTGAATTTAGATCCCAATTCTATAGCGGCAATGTGGTTGCCATGTTTTGCCTGTGTGATAGAAGTGACTCACCTGAAACAAACCCTAAAATGATTTCAAATATTTCCAACGGAAGAACTTCGAAATCTCCAAGGGTGGAAATAAATGAAACGTCTGTTTGCACAGTATTACTAGATTGATGGGAAGTACATTGATGTTTCTGACTAGGGACCAAAGTAGAGCTATTTCTTGTAGGAGATGTCATCCTCTTTTGGGGGTTTGTACTGGTAGATGTATCCTGAACAAAAACATTTAAAATAAAAAAGAGAAAATTAAATCAATAAAACAATAAAAGTAGGCAGAAAAGTGACAGAAATATGTTTAGTTGTTTCATAAATACAGCACATATAAATATTATGTCAATGATGTATAAAATTAATATTTTCATAGGATTCCTGAAAAAAACTGAAAATCAGATTTAGTATAGAGCTGGACTATTTAAACTCATTAGAAATCTAAGACCTCAGAGAATTTGAAGCAAGAGGCAAATATTGCTTACAAATCAATATATTCCAATTACTTAATTTGAAGAAATGATGCAAATAATAAGAACACTCCTTCAATTCATAATGATAATCAGTAAAACAGCTGTGCAACATTTTTTATTTAATCTCAAAAAATGCACACAAGAGCAAACAAATCTTCACAACACCTTAATGCAGCTATGCTACCTCTCACAGACAGAGCTGCCGAGATAAAAGATGTGGCTTGCTTGAAGACAGATGTGCTAAAGCACTTTTTGAAAATGTAATTTGAAACATTACCAACTCCCAGTAATCACAGTAATCACTCTTAATTGGGAAAGAATCCTTCCAAATAATTTTCCCCAAAAGATTTATGATTGAAGAAATATTCTTCCTTTTCAGTTATGCCAGTTTACATTTTATTTATTCAATTTCTATAGCTGCCTACTCAATCAAGTGACATTAGGAGACTTGCCTTTCTAAAACTATAAAACAGGTAAAATAATTAAAAACAATAAACAGTAAAAACTTCCAAATATAAATACGTACAGTACCCGAAGTAGTTAAGCAGCTAACAAGAAAGTCAACAAATGGAGCCCTCAGTACATTCCAAGCCCAGGCTTGGATACATAGCCAAGTTTTTAGAGCCTTGTGAAAGGTCAATAGGGTTGGGGCCATTGTAATCCCTGAGGGGAAAATATTCCACAAAACATGGACTATTGCAGAGAAAGCCCATCTTCTAGTTATTATTGTCATTATTGTCATTATTGTTGTTGTTGTTGTTATTATTGTTATTATTATTATTATTATTATTATTATTATTATTATAGATTTAATATTGAATTCGATTAACAGGCTGGGATGGGTAAAAACCAGAGGTGGTATTCAGCAGGTTCTGACCAGTTCTAGAGAACTGGTAGTGGAATTTTTTGAGTAGTTTGGAGAACCAGCAAATACCACCTCTGATCGGAGATTATACGGTATCCTTCCCCTGCCACGCCCACCAAGCCACACTCACAGAAGTAGTAAAAAAAATTGAATCCCACCACTGGTAAAAACTTAATTGTTCAAGCCCTAATCAAGGACTAAAAGCTATTAAGGTAGCGTCTGAGTATATAGGCAGTTCCAAGTAGGGTGGGTTTTTTTTTAAAGTCAGGATATTTAGATTTGCATAACAATAACAACAACAACAATAATAATTTGTATGCTACCCATCTCACTAGATCTGACTCTAGTCAGCCTATAGACATTTAATTAAAAGGCACAATGAAACTTTAAAATAATAAATAAGGGTCTTAAATTTAATTGATACTCTTTGGCTCTGCAATATGTCTAATCTGCTGGATTGAACTGGACACTAGACACTAGAGACTCTTGGAAAGAAGGTAGTCCCTCAAGTAACCTGATCCCAAGTCATGTAGAGCTTTAAAGTTTGAACCCTGCATACTGAATTGTATCCAGAAAAACACCAGTAAACAGTGTAGCTCAGGCAATAGTGGTGTCATATGAGTTGTGTATCTGGTACCATTTATTGCTTGTGAAGCCACATTTTGCACCAGTTGAAATTTTTGAATGCTTGCTTCACTTCTATAATTATTGATTTTTTTCCAGAATACTATTATTACTAGAATCAGTTTCATGGTTTTAATTTGTACATAAACTATATAACTGTCCAGTAAGTTATTGGCTAATTTAAAAATGCATATACTTGGCTCACATGTAAAACGAACAATAGAGTTGTTATATGATTATTCTTAGGCTTCTGACAACCTTTGCTATTTGATCTGAAACATTTTTGCAAGAAAATCTATGTAAGTAGGCCTAGAGGACGCTGAAAACTGCTTCCTCTAAAAAAAATCTATCAAAAAGATATCACTCAAACAGATACATTGTGATTCCTTTTCATATTAAAAAGAGCCAATATTTAAACTTTCTTTTCCGACTTGAAATAATTTAAATACTAATATTTATATGTCTTAGGTGCACATATTTATTTTGTTAATACACATGATTTCTGCACTTTGAAAAATATGTCCTAGTAGAAATATAATATCTGGCAGCAGATAAAACATTTTGGCGCCTTTTTATTTTCTCTAGGCATTTTATAATCCTGACTCCCAATTTAAGCATAGTACTGTGATGCAATCAGAAACAAGAGTGCGAAGACAAGAGAGCAGAAAATCTACTCTCAACAATGCATTTGACATTTATCGATATAATACGTGTTTCCCTTTATAAAAGAAACATTGATAGTTCCTCATTTTGTTCTTATTGTTTTAGTTTTCTGCTGTAGGGAAAAAGCAAAATAAACCTAAGTCTAAAGTTCACTTATTTACACAGATTTAACCATATTTTCAGTGTTAAAAAACAAGCTCAAATTGATTTTTTTTTACTGCAAAAAATTAGTGTTGTATTTTTTTCAGGATCTGAGTATATAAGATTGTGGGCAAAGAGAAGAAGTGATAAAGTAAACACACACATACACACAGTTTAACTATTACATCAACTGTCCTCCCCCCACCTTTGTGTGTGTGTGTGTGTGTGTGTGTGTGTGTGAGATAGATAGATAGATAGATAGATAGATAGATAGATAGATAGATAGATAAATAGATATTGGGCTACCTACCCTTTCAGTCTTGGACTCAGATTCAGTTAGTCCGCTCTTCTGCTTCTCTTCACTAGGGTTCATTTCTTTTATTATTGATACCCCAAAAGTTGCTTGAAGATTCACTACCTTGTCAAGATTTAAGAAAGACATAAGAGAATACCATCAATTTGCAGATAGTACTGGATTCCAAATCTTCAAATATTATCTCTTTGCATTTATATATTGAGATGAAACCTTGCAGCTCCGTATTGATTAACTCCCATTGCATGAGACAGTCTTTTATCTCCATTTTTGTGGAATTTATCTGTTAGATATAAGAATGGAAGTATTGCCAAATGCTGTTCTCCTCTTTGGCTCTCAGTGTAGACATTGATGAAAGATATTATAGCAAATATTGAAGATAAAGCTGTTCAGGACAATCAATGGGGAAGATATCACTGTCACATTTGGTTTTTAAAGAGTTATTTGAGAAATGAGCTAGTCTCGTAAGATATTTTCTATGGTTAAAGTTTGGTTATTCTATTGATTCTTAAAAGTGATTTTTTTCCTGTTTGGTATATATGTGTGTGTGTGTGTGTGTGTGTATGTATGTATGTGTGTGTGTGTGTGTGCATACATACATACATACATACATACATAAAATGTGAGAACACTTGGTTGGTATTATATAGTGCAGTTCCTGCTACAGCATCATCTCAATAATTTGGCTCCCTGAAGTGAGCTTTCCAATTTTTGAGACACTGAATTTAGCATTGTTCACCAACCGTAGGTTATTGTTCAGCCCTACCAAGTAAATTTAGTAGGTAAAATGAGAGATAAAATATCAACATCACCAGATATAATGGAATGTATATCATATTCATAAGTATTTTAGCATTGTTATAGTTATTTGAATCTTACTTTGACAGCCCTTCCTCAGGGTGGAATGTGGATCATTAATTTGTATGAGGCAAAAATGTATAGCTACCAAAATGGGGGAGGGGAACATATTGGACTATCTTAATTTAAAATTGTAATAATATATATTGGACTAATTTACATCCAAATTCCTCTACAATATTTTAAATAATCTGGGTTTTCTAACCAGAATTATAAAACTATGATCCTCTCATAACTTTAGGAATATGAACTTAATTCAGTAGGATAAATCAAAATAAAGTGTGAAGTTTGCTGTTTCATACCATGTCAGAATCCCCAAGCACAAAAACTTTAATTCAGAATTAATGAACCGTTATGAGCACTATAAGAAATAAAACACTTGCAGCAATATTTTCATTTTAAAAACTCATCAATATATTTTGTGATTATTTGCAATACATTGGATCATTTACTTCCTCATAACATACAATGAATAAAATATTGAGAAACCCTGTTTTCCCATACATGTTAAGTATCCTCTTCTTGTAGAATGTTCATTTTGTTTCTACTCAAGAGATGCTCAGAATAATGAATTTCTTCTGCGAAATCATTTCCATCTCACCTTTCATCTTCAAAGGCTTCCAGAATGTTATATGTCTAAATACAAAGGTTTTATTAAAAAGAATGGCCTCATACTGAAAATCCTGGGTCTGAATATTCACGCAACTGCGGACATTTATTTACCACAGGAATACTATTTCTCTTAACAATAACTCATCCGAAATAGTAAAACGTGTTATTAATTCTCGCGGGTTGTAAATTTCCCGCTTCCCCCCCCAACTCGGCCCCGCCTTTTTTGAGCCTCGTACAATTGCACGATCGTTCGGAAAACTCCTGACCTCCTGTTTGGCCCCGCCCCGCTCATACATAATAAGCAGGGTCGCCCGGAGGATATTGGCTTGTAGTGCTTTTGAATAATAACAACTCAGGAGAAGAAGTCTTGTTCTTCAGAGGGCGCCAAATGGCCGCTTCCGTGCCTGCTTTGCTAAGCGAAGTAACAGATGAAGCCCCATCAAATCATGGCGTTCTTGAATTTTGAAGCAGGCGTTTCTTTCTTCTTAACAACCAGGACCAGGGAAATGAAAGTCTTCCTGCCAGACAACTATGTCTTAGTTAGCCTTCCTCAGTCAGCCGGCTTCTTCAGATCTGCGGGATTACAGAGCCCATTGCTCAACACATCGGCACCACTCAAGAGACGGATTGGTCTTGACGTCAACTTCAGGCTTCATAAGAAGAAACAACTTTCTGCATTTGTACTACTGCGTCGACCCAGCGGAGCATTTTTCAGACATTTCATGAACACGTTGGTGGAGAAGAGAGATTGCGTTTGCTTTTTCTCTTTTGATCTGGCCTGTTGAATTATCTTGTCTTCTGGTATTCATTTCAAGCATGGAACGAGCTTTTCTGTAGCAGTGAAAGTCAATCGCGAATGACCAGGAATTGTGTGTTAAAGATGCATACCCAGATTTTCCAGACACATTTTTCTTAAAAGTGTGGTCTTGGGACACCCGGGGGTCCCCTAAGACCCCTTAAACCCTAAAGTATGACTTGGAGAAATATGATAGGTATTGAAAAGACTTATCTACAGTAGTATTTTATAGCACAGAGCATTTCTGTAGGAGTTAACATTTCCACAATGATTTGTAATGTCTTTAAAAGACCACTAGAGGTCCCTTCAAACCGAAGATAATGCTGGATTGAGCAAGTGTTAATGGATAGGAATTTGGTTGCCAAATTTAGGCATAAATTTTTCTGCAAATGAAAACATTTAAATCAGATGACTGGATGTTGCCTTTCAGTCTAACTTTAAAAAATAACTCAATAATATTTCTTATCCGGTCTTCTAGGAACCCAACAGATGCACAATGTTCTTGACTGGGAGGCATTCCAAAACCCTTTATTCTTATTAATGTCATTCTTTTGTGGTTCTTAGAAATATATATAGAGAGTTAATATATATAAATATAGAGTAAATATATATAGAGGAATTAACCTGGAAGCAAAGTAAAGATTAAGTTTTTAGACAAGAACTTACGCTACAATGCCAATTGAATTTCCAAGGACTGTTCATTTTTATTACTATTCTATAATTGTTTTATTTTAACAAATTTATTTATTTATTTTAATTACATTTATATGCCGCCCTTCTCCAAAGACTCAGGGCGGCTTACAACATTTTGGGATACAACCCAGTGTGCTCAGCAATAGCCTTCATTCCATTGTATATGCCTGCTTATTACTAAGCGGAATTTTTACAAAGTCAGCTAATTGCCCCCAACAATCTTGGGTCCTCAATTTACCTACCCTGAGAGGATGGAAGGCTGAGTCAACCTTGAGCCTGGTGGGATTCGAGCCTACAGTAATTGTAGGCAGCTGGAACTTAAATGCAGGCATTTAACAGCCTGAGCCACCAAGGCCCTTACATACACATAGAAAGTTATGTGTGTTATGTAAACAGGTTTCACAGAATTTTTGATTCCGTTAAGAATTTCTACAATATTCAATATTCTACAATATTAAACCATAAATGTATAGAGGTAAATTTGAATTGCTTTAAAACAGCAAATTCCATGTTATATCTTAAAATAAGACCATTCATGGAATGTTTCTGGCAGTTAGTGATTGGGATTATCAGCCATGTATTGTCAGACAATGAGGTTTACTGCAACCATTTGGCCAAATTTTCAGATTATTTACTTACTTATTATTTTGATAATTTCCTTTTTGTGCTTATGTACTTGGTTTGTGCTGTTTAAGGGAATCTCTTAGCAACTAAGCTGGCCCCTGTAATTCTTGGATATTTTCCTTGCTGATTCTTATCCTAATGCTTTAGAAGTTTTCAACACAAATCAGAAACATAACATAGATGCCTATTGGAAAAATCCCTGAATCATAGTAAACATACATCTTACATCACAGAAGATGAATGTTTCCCAGGAAAACATCAATTATTCAACATTATGCATGAATACTTATTATATACAGGCTCATTAAATGGCTATTTACTACACGAAGAACTCCATTTTCTATGACTTCATGCAATAAAACTATAAAACTATCACAATTTTTGTATGATGTATAAAGTATAAAATATGACCTAAATATAATTGTTTTATCAGTTTTTAGCTGATAATTGTTCATCAGTCCTGTATGTTTGCTTGGAGAAATTTTTTCTTGTTCCTCCTTACAGAATTGCTTCAGCTCAGGAATATTAGTAGCTTCCTCATAAGAATTGCCCATTTCAAATTCTTCTACAATATTTCTATATGATTATAGAAATGGCTTGACCATTAAAAAAAAATTAGCGCTCTTCTGCATTAACTATGTTTTGAACTAACAAAGTCTTTAACTATGATCTACTTTTGAAGTTTAGTTCATGCTAGATACCCTAATATCTCCCTGTACAATTTGCTGGATTAACCCAGGATGTCAAACCATCTTGGTCTAACAAAACATACCCAAAACATGATACTTTTACCACTATGCTTTGCAAATGGGATAAAGTTCTTAAGCTGGAATGTAGTATTTTCTTTTTAATGCTTTTCATACAAGACAAAAAGTTCTAATTTGATCTCATCTCTCCACCAAACATTCTTCCAATTGTTCTCTGGCTTATCCACACTAGCTTTTTGTTCACTATAGATTAAACACATAACAAGTCGGATCATCAGTTAAAAATTAAAACAGTTAAAAACCCCATCCTCCGGGTCACTCCAGGCCGGCCTGTTGAAACAGCCAGGTCTTCAGGTCTGGTGGAAGGAGCTGAGATCAGGGGCCAAATGGGGAGCTGATTCCAAAGGGCAGGCTAGTTAGATAGTTGATGAGTACCTTAAATCTCTGAAAAAAAAGCCATAATTTAGAAAGGAGGGGCCCTTTTTCTGCATGAGAAGAGTCCTCCCAGGCATGGAGCCTGAAAACTCTCAGTGGAAGGTAGGAATGGAAGGCCTGTTACTCTGAGGAAAGTCCTCTCAAATGTCAGATGCTTGCAAACTTTCAGTGGAAGGAGGGATCCTTAATCTTTGGGGGGGGGGGGAGAAAAATCCTCTCGAACAAGCAGTCTTATAAACTGTCGGTGGGAAAAGGAAAAGATAGCAGAGCTGCTGCTCCCTCACTAGGAGGTCTCCATGGGTGGCTGTGGCCACCCAAAACAATTCAGGGACTTCCATATTAGACAGAAAATGGGAAATTTTACTTTGGAGATTTTGCCAATTTCCCTATTGGGAAGATTCTTAGATATCTGGGATAGGAGAAAACTATTTGTCAAGGTGGGAATGAAAAAAGTTATGCACAAAAATTATGTAGGAACTGGGCTAAAATCAGAAATGAATCTAATTTGGCCAGCAAAGCTATTTTTGATTATAATTAAGGTGAGAACATACTCAAACTAAGGAAAAAATTCCTTACACTATAGTCTATTTGAAACTATTTCTCACCCCCCTCCCCCAAACTTTTGGCTCTGGAAGCAATTCAGAAAATAAATACATTTTCATGCATTATACCAGGTCTGCAAGTT
This sequence comes from Naja naja, assembly GCA_009733165.1. Taxonomy (NCBI): domain Eukaryota; kingdom Metazoa; phylum Chordata; class Lepidosauria; order Squamata; family Elapidae; genus Naja; species Naja naja. The sequence continues at coordinate 111,839,542 of CM019155.1, read as the reverse complement.
CTCATTCTGGAACATTAAGAAATGGGAGTTAAATACCTTTGCAGCTCAAAGGGTGCACCAACTCTTAAGTTATATGTGAACAGAAATAAATCTATTATAATTTGGGCTCTCACTTGCTGCAATATGGAAATTCACAAACTGCTACCACCTGCTAATTCTCCTGCTATATATCCCATAGGCTGGTAAAAAAAACCCAGCCAACCAGAGTCAGCTTATTTTGCATAATGAAGTAATTAAGCCTAATAAGGCTCAAAAGCCAACTATGGCTAGTTTTAATTAAACAATGTAAACTATTAAACCAATTTAAACTATTAAACCAATTTAAATCTGGAATGTTTTCCATCTTTTGCATTGTAAATTCACCTTTTTGGGAATCTGTTTAAACTCTGGAATTGAACCATTTGCAGGGTATAGGGTATATATTTAATACCTAGGGTATTAAATGTGGAATCATGGAAAAGAAAGACATAAACTTTTGTCTTTCTTTTCCATGATTATAAAGACATAAACAAACCTGGCTTCTTTAAGACTTGTGGACTTCAATTCCCAGAATCCTCTAGCCAGCATAGGAATTGAAGTCCACAAGTCTTAAAGAAGCCAGGTTTGGATACCCCTGCTTTAGGTTCTGGTATGTTATGGTATACATTTTCTCCACATGAGATTTTCCTGGATCCTGTGGCAAAAAGCCAAGACCCAAGTCAGGTGACTTATTAGATTCTGTGGTTGTAAACAATCCAAACCAGTTATAACACTTTTCATTTGTACAGTCTCTTTAACAGTTAATCTGTGGCCTGCTGACCATGGGTCATCAAAGCAGTAAAAGTCATTTTGAAATCAAGCCCTCCTGAACTCCAGTCAATGATTTGTTGCCTCTAACCCAGTCTATGCCTAGCAAGAGAACCTTCCCCAAAGGAGGAGGTTTGTACACCTCATGGAAACAAGAACCTACTTTCTTGCTGGTGAAAATAACTGAGAGTTACAGAAACAGATTTGAAAAATCCCTAATGAATCACTAGGTATAGATGAATGTTGAATGTTAATAGAATCCTGGCTACCCCACAATAATGGCTAATGATTACGTTTGGTTCAGTAGCCTTCAAGAGGAACCTATCAAGAGAAACTGTAGTCACTTCAGGAATAGTATTCCAAGGTAATGCAAACGAAGCAGCATTGGATTTGGTTAGCCTTCACCAATTAAACACTTGCCTGACTTTCTATTGCACCTCTTTCTGTTAATCAGATGACAAGACCAATCAACATTTCAGCTTTTCAGATTGTCACCACTGAACAGCCAAACAACTGATTGAATTCATAGTAGGACTCATACTATATTAGGTTAATGAAAGGGAGAAATGGTGTAAAAATTGGGTATTTGTATGTTTGTAATGGTATTTGTTAAGTCTGCATGAAGAGTCAGACGCGAAGAGTTCCAGCAAAGAGTTTATTCAGTGACTACAGCTCGAATGGACCCGAGTTGGCTTGGCTACGGCTGCCTCTTATAGCCTGCAGCCGTGGTTGCCAGCCAATGGGAGTGCAGGGTTTCTTCCCGCACTATTTAAACCAATACCATTTGACATTTTACAAGAACAGTTCAAATAAACCAATAACATTCAAACCTACATACATAACACCCCTCCCCACTAGGTTCAGTCCATACCAAACCCCAACCTATCTAATGTATTCCTTTAAATAGGTGGGGCTCTTACGTGTACGTTGAGACCTTCGTGGTTCAGAAGTTTTAACGTTCTCACCCAGTGAGAGGGGAAATGTGTCTGCTGACATTTCCCTGTTGGGACTTCCTGTGAAAGGAGACCCTGTTAGACTGTTAGAATCTGGTCTCTCCTCCCAACCCATCTCCATTCCAATGTCAGCACCCAAGTCAGGTAGTGATGTGCAATCTTCCAATTCTAAGGATGGATCTTGGCATTGTGACAGGGTTCGGGATGCTTCCTGGCTCGTTACACATGGGGTTGATTCTTGCTTGCTGATTTTCCTCCTGTTCCCCCTTCCCCTAGAAGTGACATCAGGTGAGGGACCCAGAGAGAGACAGGGGCGATGTTCCTGAGGGAACCTGGATCTAAGTTGGTCAATGTGCCTGCTCCAGAGGAGGCCATCCTCTGTTTGTACCCTGTAAGAACGAGGGCCAGTGATGTGAGTTATTTCAGCAGGAATCCACAAAGGTTCACCTATAAGGTTCCTAGCATATACAGAATCACCCACACTGAAAGAACGAACTTTGGAAGTGGAATCCAGTGGTGCGTTGGGTGCGTAAGTGGGATGAAGGCGGTCAAGGGAAGACCTAAGTTTCCTACCCATCAACAACTCTGCTGGGGATAAGTTATTTGATGGGCTAGGAGTGATGTGCTGAACACTAAGAAGTTTTTCAAGCTTCTCAGTGATGTCCCCAGGACCCAGCTGCTGAAGCTTCTCTTTGGTAAAGCGTACCATGCGTTCAGCCCGGCCATTAGCGAAGGGTGCCCAGGGGCAGTGAGGGCATGTCTGATACCCTGTTGTGCTAGAAAGGATTCAAAAATGTTAGATGTGAATTGAGGGCCATTGTCAGAGACAAGGACATCTGGTAACCCATGGGTTACAAACAATTTTCTGAGCTGCTTGATGACAGCCTCAGTTGTAGTGGATGTCATGGGAATTACCTCTAGCCATTTGGAATATGCATCTACTATAACTAGAAAAGTGTGCCCTCTAGTAGGGCCTGTGAAATCAATGTGGATCCTAGACCATGGGCCCCTAGGACATTCCCATTCCTGTGTGGGGCGTGAGGTGGAGCAGGCCTGTCTACCTGGCAATTGGGACAAGATGCAACCCAGTTTTCAACCATTTTGTCAATACCTGGCCACCATACATAACTCCTGGCCAATCCCTTCATCCTTACAATCCCAGGATGACCCTCATGTAACATTTCCAAAACCTCCTTTGCAGTTTTGCAGGAATAACCACCCTGTTACCCCACAAAATACATCCTCTTAATACAGATAATTCAGTTTGCCTGGACTTAAAAGGTTGGGCAAGGTGAGGTAGATCTTGAAGAGGCCAACCTTTCTTAATCCAGCCTATAACAGGAGCCAACACAGTGTCTTTGGCAGTCTCTCTGGCAATCTCAGCAGCATGGACTGGAAGCTTAGCAACAGTCTCTAGGAAAAAGGTGTGTGTTTCAGGTTCAAAGTCCTCCTTGTGGCAAGGCAGTGGGCAACGACTCAGTGCATCAGCATGTCCAATGTCCTTGCCAGGCCTGTGAATCAGTTTGTATGAATAGGCTGCAAGAAATTCAGTCCACCTCAGCATTCTTGGTGACAGGATAGTAGGTGTAGGTTTGTCTCCTGCCACAATGCCTAATAAAGGTTTGTGATCTGTAACAATGGTGAATGACCTGCCATACAGATATTCATGAAATTTCTTAACAGCTGCAACAACTGCTAATGCCTCCTTGTCCAGTTGGCTATAATTCCTCTCTGCTTTGGACAAAGTGCGAGTAAAATGCAATAGGGGCTTCCCTTCCACTGGGAAGCCTGTGACTCAAACCCCCTCCAAAAGGGGATGCATCACAAGTCAGTACAACAGGCAAATTCTCAGAGAATTGTATCAATACAGCATCAGATGTGATTAGTCTCTTAATACTGTTAAATGCTGATTGTTCCTTCCTCCCCAGATCCAAACAGCCTTTTTATCAAGCAGACGATGCAAAGGTTCAGCAATGGATGCCTTGTGAGGTAGAAACATGTGATAAAAGTTAATGAGTCCAAGGAAGGCTTGCAAATCTGTTTTGCATTTAGGTTTAGGGGCTTCTTTGATTGCTTTAACCTTGGCATCAGTAGGGTGGATGCCATGCTTGTCAATCATGTAGCCCAGGAACTCAACTCTGTCTGTTTTAAGTGTGCATTTGTCTTCCTTGACTTTTAACCCGCTTTTCTGAATCTGGTAAGGACTTCTCTGAGTCTTTCTTGAAGCTGAGTGTCATTTTCAGCAGAGATTAACACATCATCAAAATAAGGCACTACCCCTGGCAGTCCTTGCAGCATTCTTTCCATAAGACTTTGAAAAATGCCAGGTGCCACGCTTACTCCAAATTGTAACCTTTTACATTTGAAGGCACCTCTGTGAGTCACAATTGTTTGGGCCTCTGCAGTGGCATCATCAACTGTTAATTGTTGATATGCCTGGGCCAAGTCCAGTTTGGCAAAGACTGTACCCCTGCCAAGGGAATGTAGCAGATGATGCACAACTGGTACTGGGTATGCGCTCTGCAGCGCATGGTTAAGTGTCCCCTTATAGTCACCACAGATTCTTACTGACCCATCAGCCTTGACTGGTGTGACTATGGGTGTTTCCCATCTGGAGTGGTCAGTGGGCTCTAAAACCCCTTGAGCAATTAATTTATCTAATTGTGCATCAATTTTTCCTTTAAAGCAAATGGAACCCTCCTGGGCTTTAAACGAATTGGGGCACCTTGGGATCTAGGCTGAAAGTGATAGGGGTCCCCATATACTTGCCCAGTCCTTCGCTGAAGACCTCTGGAAACTCAGACTTCAAGGACTCCTCCCATTCAGAGTTGCTCACGTGATTGATGCCAGTCACCTCGATGCCTAGTGGCTTGAACCACTCAAGTCCCAGCAAGCTTGGGCGATCCTTGTCCACGATGGTCAGAGGCAAGCGTTTGGTGTGGCCTTTAAACTGCACGTTGAAATCTCTTGCTCCAACTACTGGAATCTTGTTCCCTTGGTAGTCTTTAAGAGTCAGTGCTTGCTTCTGGAAATGTTTCTTCTGAATGTTGGGAAGTAGTCTGTGAATAGTGTCCCATGACACCATAGATAAATAAGAGCCTGAGTCCACTTCCATTTGGCAAGGCCTTCCTTCAATGAACACCTTCACGTGTACTTTTCTGCTTCTCAAGGGTGAAGAATGACCAATAGTGATTGTTTGGTGAGTTTCATTCTTCCCATTTGCTTCTGAATTGCGCCCCATCTTTTCAATGAAGTTGTTGGGCTTAAAATCTTTTCAGGAAATTTCTTCCTACTAGGTGGAGTTCTGGATGATTTGCAGACTCTGGCTAGGTGACCCCTTTTCTCACAACGTAGGCAGATGGTGTCAAAGAACTTGCATTCAGTGTGGGGTGCCCCCACAGCCTCTGCAATAAAATCCTTGCCTCTTTCTCCCAGGGTCTTTTCTTTTCTTCTCCATTCTGAGTCTAAAAATCCCTCCTCCACCTCACTGCAATCTGAATCAGAGTCTATTTGTTGCAATGGGCTGTTGTGGATTTTCCACATCAGAATGGCTTGAGGCCTGGCTTGAGGCCTTGTTAATCTTTTTCATGGCGCTGCTGAGGACTTGGTGGCTTCCGCTGAAACAGCTTCTTCAATGGCCTCTTTAAACGTGATCTTAGGTTTCATTAACAGTTTGCTTTGTAAGACCTTATCTTTGAGGCCTAAAACAAACCGATCACATGGCCTCTTCTAAGTTGGTAAAGTCACAAGCACCCCCAATGTCCCTTAAACTTGCCACGAAGTCATTAACATTCTCGCTTTCCCCTTGATCCCGACGGTAAAATTCGTGTCTCTTAATGAGGCACGATACTTGTGGGCGTAATGGGCTCTTAAAAGCTTCTCCAAATCAGGCCATTCCATTACCTTCAGTTCTGCAGCTCCGCTAACGCCTTGCCATCTTGAAGACTGCGGACGCAGTGCGTGAGAAATACCGCCCTCTTCCGTCTCTCGGGAATGTCGGCGAGTCGTTTCCTTCCAGGTACATCTGGAAGCGATCCGCATCGATTCCCAGTCTTCCGCCGCCGGATCGAGCGGGGCTGGGGGTGTTCAGCGCAGCCATCTCGCTCTTCTGCTTGTCTTTCCGTCGTCTTCTCTTCAGGGAAATCCCACCTCGTCGCCAGTGTTAAGTCTGCATGAAGAGTCAGACGAAGAGTTCCAGCAAAGAGTTTATTCAGTGACTACAGCTCGAATGGACCCGAGTTGGCTGGCTACGGCTGCCTCTTATAGCCTGCAGCCGTGGTTGCCAGCCAATGGGAGTGCAGGGTTTCTTCCGCACTATTTAAACCAATACCATTTGACATTTTACAAGAACAGTTCAAATAAACCAATAACATTCAAACCTACATACATAACAGTCTTCCCTCCAGATTTAGTCCTCTTTCTGATATACTGGCAGTCCTGATTTGGGAATTCTGGGAGCTGTATTCCTGGGACTCAAAGATAGCAGATGTCGAAAGGATTGATTCAAGGCACAATCAAAATGCCGGGAGAGCCATTTGAAGCGATGGAACAACTCACCATCTTGTACAGAGGAATCTCTGAAACCACACTTCAGTTTTCAAGTCTGGTTTTATATCTGGATGACACAATCAATTGCAAAGCTCAGCTACTGAGCAGCGGCACATCTGGGGGATAACCTGCGTGCTCATGCATCCTCATGAAGTGAACTTTAGAATGCAGCATGTCAAGTTGATGAGTCCAGTTTCTGTTTTAGCCTCACCATGTTCACAGTTTCCACAAAACTGCTTATGGAGACTTTTACTTGTTCATTTCATCTGTGGTTGTCTGACTAAGATCTTCTGGACCACCACAACCCAACTGCTCTTCACCTAGCTCTCTTTCACCAAATGAATACTGCAAATCACTCCCACAGCTTAGTTGGCCCTCCAGTATTGTTCTCTTGCATCTGTTCTTAGACCTACTTATGTCTAGTTAGCTCTGGTGATTTTACTTTGCCTTCCTTTGCTTCACGGTCCTTTATTGTATCTTCTTGCCATAGATTCTTCTTTTCACTCATCACCATTAGTCTAATCTTCTGAATTCTGAGCAAAGCTGAAGCTGTGCATTTCTCTCTGCATTGAACTTTGGGACTTTCATCTTACTTGCATAGCAGGTAAAGAATTAGCAATAACTTTATTAGGACATTTTATATACTTTGATGCTTGGTACAAAAATTTTTTCAAAGATATCTTTAATAGTTTCTGATAATGCACACAAGCGTCGTCTTTTCAAACTGGTCAAAGCTATAGCTGATCCAGCTATTGTATAGTCCTGTGATCGTAGGTGAATGTCATGTGTTCATCCCATGACTCTGTATTCCCATGAGATGGCAATCAAATCAGTGTCAAGCCGAAATTGACATATTGCATAGCCATTTTATTTAGCCTTATTATATATTCCTTTTCTTTCTTTCTCTTTGCTGGTTATGGGGAAGGGTTTGGGCTTGCCACATTCCTAAGGTGGGAGAGTGGAGAAAGAGAGAGTTGTTTAGACTAGGTGGTTCTCCTTCCTGTGGGAACAAAAGCTGACCCTGCTGAGACCTGGAGGTGGCGATTGATGACACCAGGCAACATTGATTTACTTCTATTGGGGAATGTGACTTTTGTGGGCTCTTTCTAATTTCCAATATTATGTGGTGTAATTCGGGTTGTGACAGATCCGAATTACAACTGACTGTCAATTTGATGCTTTCCTAAATAAACTAAATTGTTTTGGAAGATGCACTTTGCTCTTTTCTTTTTAAATGGATTCCATCACTTGGAAACCTGACAACCAGCTCTTTTGGGAGAGAGTAGCTGAAAAGCATGCAAAGTGTGCAACCAGTTCTCTCGGCTGTGGATTAG
>CM019155.1:111667539-111830921 GCA_009733165.1 Naja naja | reverse complement strand
CCAATCTCAGAGTAACTTTGGTCAATATTATGATGCATACATTCACATGTTGCACTAAACCAAAATGCATATTTTTGGTTTAGCACACTATGAATACAAACTATAATTTGTAGATTGTGGTTTATAGCTCAGCATTTTGTGATTTATTTAATGAATTATAGTAAAACAAACTAAGAGTTAGTGTGATGTTTTAGCAAAGGAACAAAGTACATTTTGAACTTGAAAACAGGAAATTGCCCCCAAACAGGTTTATAAAATATCAGAGTAAACCAGTATGGAGTGGGGTTAAAGGAAGATTTCTTAAAAATTGTATCCGTTTGATTGTGAGACATTTTTTCAAACACAGTTGCGTGCAATTATTTAGGCCTGTGTTCTCTCTTCCTAATACATCTCTTCATAGAAGCACTATAACAGTTGTGATTAAATAATATATTTAATTATAAGTTCATTATAAATATTTTCCAAGATGGGATTTTGAGATACATTATTTCATATTTGGTTGTATTGTTGCTACTTTTCTTTGATCTTTTCTTTTAAAAAATGTTCAGCAAAGATATATAAAATACTGGTAATAGCTCCAATTTCATTGTAGCACTTTCTTCAATTTTGCATTGCTGTGCATTCATTTACAATTAAAGCTTGATCTTGAAAAACCCCTTGTGAAACATGCAGTATCACATTGCTGCCACATGACTTTTTTCCCCCTTCACAGAGCTGGGATGGGCGTGGCCTGTGCATGACGCATCTGTCCCGTGAGTTGCAAGTTTGACATCCCTGGTAAAGTATTTAATATCTCTGGGCTAAAGTACAGTAAGTTATCTTTAAGATATGACATGCACCAACAAATAACTTTGGCTAAGTTTCTGGTAGTTAATTAAATTAGCATATAATGGATTAGCAATATACTGTCCCTGCCTTTTCTCTTTCCCCTGCATATAGCAGCCAATATACAAAGCATAAATGGGAAATTCAAAATGTGGTGAAAGTTACGTCCATATGAAATATTACCTGGAATAAAGGGAGGAGATGTGGGTTGTGGTCTACTAACTTGTATTACTGTAATGTAAGTGAACAGCGTTTCATATATATGCTTCCTAATTTTGGTTGCAATCTGTATTAATATGTTGTGGGAACAATAGAGACTGACATGGGATGGATGTAGAAAAAAACCTGGATTGATAACCAATGTATGTTTTATCTCTTAAATCTTATTTTAGAATTAAAACAAAACAGGATTTAGTAGGATAGATCTGACTATTGGAATATACCAAAATAGTATAGACTTTTTGCAAAACAGGGAGAAAAATCAGAACCCTTTCTGTACCAATAAATGAATTTAAAATATCTCAGCCAATCAGTGTTCCTTTGCCAGCCAGCAAACAAAACAAAGCAAGATTTTTTTATTTTGCATCTGAACAAAAAGAGTGAAATTTGGGGAATTCATATTTTTATGATATTAACAAACCAGTATAGCTGCTTATTCTGCTATACTGTGGTAGTCTTTTTACCCCAGTTCTGGCATTCAACCATTTTATTGGGTGGCAGACAGGACAAAGCAAGCATTCCTGCCAATAACAAGGCAAAATAGTGCTGTTTGTACAATAACATTCACTACTTGTAAATGGGAATTTCCTTCTTGACAAAACCTTGGAAATGTTACAGGAAGAAGCCAGTACTTTGTCCAATGCTAAACCATCAGGATCAGTGCCTTATGTGCCACAGAATCAATCTAACCCATGTTCTGAGTTTGATTCCCATTTAGATGTAGTGTGTTTTAGAGTGCATTGTTCATGGAATAGCAAATTGTTTAAGTGAGAAATAGCTTGTAGCACTAAGATCTATTCTTTCCTTTTAGAGATGCAGTTACTCTCTTATATAAGGGAAAATAGGGAAACTGAGCAAAATCTAAAGAATCACATAATTTCCAAAACTTTTTAAAAAATTAAATATCCACAATTTAAAATGAGCCTGGAAATGATCCTGATACTTGCAATCCTGATTCCTACCTTCAGTATCATGATTAATTGAAGCAAAAATTGAATTGAAAGAAAAACGAGGAAATGGAGATATAAAATAATAAATTTCTAGTCATAAATTTCACATTTTCCTTCATGAAAATAAACATGTCTGCATCCTGTTGAGAAAATTCCCCACTTTGTTCTGCTACAAATCTTGTCCACATTTGGCTTTTAAGCCTTTAGAAAGAATACAAAAGATAACTAAATCATAGAATAATTCATAGGAGAAGTCATATGAGTTTGCTTGGTACAGAGTTGATATATATTTTATCTTCTGACTAGTTCAATGTCAGGTAGAGAAAATTACTGTCAATAGAAATGCCTCTAATTAACCTCCTCCCCTTTTGGCTAATTGTATGTCACCATTCCATATAAATATGAAGGCTGCATTTCAGGCCCAGCCCAAACCGAGATGCTTCATTCAATAACTATGGTGACAAGGCTGAGATGTTGAGTTCAAGTCAGACCAGCTGTTCCACGATTCTCTAATTTTAAAAAATCCATATCTTTCAAGGAAAGTTTAGCAGGACATCTTCAATCTGTATTTGAAGGAGGAAAACAGTTCCACACATTATTTTGGCACTGTGTATTTATGGTTAAAATGCCTAAAAAGGGTGGGTTGGGCAGATAATGTTTCCCATAGTCCATAATATTTATGGATGGCTACACCTGACAATATTCATGCAAGATAGTCAGGTACTATTACCTTCTGCAGTGAAGTCATAACTTTTCTTGATGATTTACCTGGCAGCCCTATGCCATATGTGTCTCTCTTTTTAATCTTTTCAGGCTTAATTTATTTTGATTTTATTTATTTATTATGAAATTTATTTGCCACCCATCTCATTTCAAAGCACTCTTTAATTTATCCATTCCAACCCTCTCTTGGAGTTCTTTTTAATTTTGCTTCTTTTTCCCTCCCGCCCGCTTCAACTGTGTCCATCACAAAATAAAACAGTAGATGGGAGACTCTTGATTAAAGGTATAGGAGCAATAAAGGAGGTATACTCTCTAGCACTGATCTGCTTCAACAAAACTGTCCTTTTCCTGACCAGATGGTTCTACTTCAGTGTAAGGTGAGCGGTTTCTGAACTTCATGGTAGGCCACTGATGTGGTCTTCGCTGCAGTGCAAAAAGAAAGAGAAAAATTTCAGTCTGAAAAAATGAAGTTTTTTTATTAAAAAAAAACACACACACACATATCCCACACAAAAATTTCTATCTGCCAGTTCTTTATCATAGCTTACTAATTGCAGTTTTCACCCTCCAATGTTAAATGTTGTATTAGTCTTCTAAAAAATGTTAGGAAGTATTCCTTCTCCAGTGTTATCTTTACCACAGCTCTATATGGTAGACCAGGCTATAACATCCCCTAGAAAACTTCATCTGAATCTGCATTTTTCCTGGATCATAACTGAATACTCTAGCCTTTGTACAACACAAAAGGGTGCTGTTAGGTTTGAGGAGAGCTTGGATAAAATGCTTTCTGCAGTTACTAACATACTCATTTTATTTTCTAGTTTTGCTTCCTTCCAAATTCTTCTTTCCAGATTCTTTTTTCCTTTTTTTTAACTTTTGAAAGAATTACAAAGTTCTGTCATTCCCCTCCCCTCTTTTAACATTTCTCCTCAAACCTAAGAGCGGGAGAAGGAAGGGTTAAAACAAGGTTTAATTTAAGCAACTTTTGTGCAGTTAAATTTGCATGCCATATATTTGCACCCAATGATTCAAAGTACAAAGCTGTTATTGCTATGAAGCCATGGTGGGCAAATTGAAGTGGATAAGACAGGATGCAAAGCAGAGCCGCTTGGAGACCAGTTTAAGTGATAAAGCCTTTACAGTATTGGCCATTCATTTTGCCTTTAAGATTCCCCAACTTTGCAAAATGAAAAAAAGAGGTTTGTTTTTATCCTGTCCGCTCTGCAGAGATTCTGGGCAATACCAAGGGGGTGCTAATAGATTGCATATATCTTATGGGATGAATAGTATTCCCCCTCCCCTGCTCTAAACTATATCTAAATCTTAATAAGTATAAACAAGGGACTTCTCTTAAGCTCACCTCAATGAAGAACAAAGCAGCACTTGAAGTAGGATTACTGGTGATGTAGATGCCAGCAAGAATAATAGCAGCAATCAGAAGAACTGCGAGGAGAATTCCAACAATTGTTCCAGTATGAATTTGGGATCCCCCCTTTTTTGTAGGAACATGACCTTTCAAACCTTCTGGGAAGATTATTATAAGGAATAGGAAAAAAGACAGAGTGAGACTTCATAATTCACTTCTCGGTATTGGCCCCCAACCTTTGGAATATCTTCTCCCCTCCCATGAGGTCAAGAGGGCTCTAATGCTGCTTATTTTTCCATAAACAAGTTAAAGCTATTCTATTTGAATGAGATACTGATATTGTTCATAGTCATCTTCATTATCTACTGGTTTATGTTTTGTTTTTGTATTTAATGTTTTATCCTATTGATACATTCCTAGAGTCTGTTAGTACAGGATATAAATCCTGGAAATCAATAAATCAACATACACTTGGTGGAGTTTCTATATTGTGCAAAGTGAAGATAAAGCAAACACATGGTTAGCATGATGTATGAGCACAACTACTGACTGACAATAGGTAGTCCCCTATAGTTTTAGGCAAGATTTTGTTCCACTACTAACTGGAGAGAATGCCAGGGATTAAAAATGGTGTGGTTGGGATATTGTTGCCATTCTATGAAAATATAGCTCCATAATGCAAAGAACTGAACTCCCGATCTTGGCTGTCTTGCTATCTTGGTCATGCTATCATTCAACTGTTACACAAGAATCTGGGAGACTCAGGTTTCAGTACACCATTAGACATGCAAGCTGATCCCCTGATTGTAGGACATTTCAATCTTTTAGCCCAATGAATCTCGCAAGATTATTGTTTGGAAGGGGGGCGGAATTTGAGTGTAATGAGGAAAAATGAATCTAATAAATAACATCCCAATAGACCATATTAATAGAACTTTTGCATATATTCTAATGCAATGCAACAATGAAGATATATAAGGTTTATTGAGGTATATAATTACTGCTCTGAATAAGTTTCTAATCCTGAAAATCCAACTATCCTCACCTCAGCCACTTTGCTAACCCAGAAGACAGGTGACTGGCCAGCACCAGCAGGGAACTTCGTTCCCAAAGAAAAGTGCTTGACAACGCCTTCCAGAAGCACTGAAAGCAAGAATACTTGTCTATCCTACAGGATTGGTGTAAATGCTGTAAATTGCTGTGGGAAATATTTTTTTAACTATATAGGAAATTTGCAAACCCTGTTTTAAATATAGGCATGTTTCTGTAACTATACATCCATTTTTCATAGAATAAATTTAGAAATAAAACAGAAAAGGAAGAGAAAGTAGAAAAAGGAGGCAATAGGTACAATAATGGGAAAATATTAAAATCTACTACCAAAATAATATGATATTCTTTCCCAGCCCTTAAAACAATAGCATTAAAACCCAACAAGTTAATGGGACAAATGACATAATATAACTAAGCTGTAGCAAGGCAAGAAATTGTGATATTAAATCTATAATCTAGTAGAAACAAAAACCACAGCAGAAGTGTGGACTGTGTGGTGCAACCGTATTTGGAGCATTAACCAATAGTAAAATAGGGTTAACACTATATTGTAATAATCTAAATAGGAGGTTGCAAAGGACTTGAAAGACAGTTGCCAAATCGTTTCTAAAAGAAAGTTTCTATCATCTGTCAACTGCTCCTAGTGCCACTGAAGATTATCAGATAAAACAAAACCATCAACTCAACAACATGCATCAGTCAGGGAAAGGGTATGCTTTCAGTAGAGCCTGTGTCTTGTCTGGTGATTTTGATGTCATAAAAGAAAAGAAAAATATTACCTATATAATGTGTGACTGCTTGTCTTTAAAAAAAACATCTTCAATAGTCAGGAAGCAATTTAATTAGTTTGGATACAATGTGTTTTGATTTGAGCAGAGAAGGGGAGCATCAACGACTCCTGTCACAGATTAACAAAATGCTTTGAGGTTATTTCCCTCCTTCACAATAACATCATGGACAGGATCTCTTTTATTAAGTGTTTTCCAACACCAATTGAAAAAAAAATAACTTGAGAGCAGTGTGTGTTATGTCAAACTCCTAAGACATTTTTCTCCAACCAGGTAATCTCCAGATGTGTTGGACTATGTCTCCAATAATTATGTTGGCTGGAGAACTTGAGAGCTCTAACTAATCTGTCTGGAGAATGTCATATTCAAAAATCTGTCCTAGACAGATATATTTTCACAAACTTTGGTCATAACAAAGCACTTACCTTCTCCTGGGTTCTGATTCAGCTTTGTGTCATCTATAAGAACAAAACAAAAACAAAGTGAAAATGAGGTAACGTAAACAAACTTTTCTTAACAAGTTAGATCCCGTTATGCTGTCTACTAATAATCCTTCCAGAAGAAAATCCAGAAGCACCGTGATTTAAATTAAGTGTCTGTTTAATTAGTAGAGGCTTAGGTTCCTCTTAAGATGGTGCAGTTAAGTTATTGAATTGCTACTGAATTAGACAATGATTTAAATACTGCACAGTGGAAGATATAATAGCAGAGTCCTATTGTCCTACCCCCAAATTTTCAGAAAGAATGGGCAGGTCATTGGTGTTACCCTGTTGTAGAGTACTAGAGATTCTGAGCAAGGCTATTGAAAAGAACAGGAAACTTACTACTTTCTTCTCCGAGTTATCTTTTTCACATCAAACCTCCCCCGCCATCCAACAGCTGGAAGAATAGCTGAGATTATTTGTTGCTCCACAGAACATATTACTGCAGTTAAGAAACCCATATGGGTTGCAATTACTCCTGTTGTATTTTATGACATTTCCCTTTTTTTTTACATTTTATTCCTGTCTTTTAAATATATAATTCAAAGTGGTAAACATGCTGATAATTTCTATTTTGCTTGAAAGAAACTAGCCCAAAGTCACCCTGCCAGCCTAAGGTTTCTAGGCCAGAACCTTAACTACTACATCAAATCAGTATATTTACCTATTTGTTTTTGAATGGAAACAAAAGGGTTAGATCGTGGGTAATGAAACACGAGACAGAGTCAGCTCAATAACGATATCTTTATTTCTCTAACAGAACTGACTGCTGCAGCCGTGGCAGCTCCTTTTACAATCGGGCTGCTTGCGGCTGTAGCCGGTGATGGCTGTTCAATTTCCCGCCACCGAGGACCAACCAATCACAAGTGAGTATGTTAGTACATAACACCCCTCCCCACCTGGTCTGGTCCACCCAATCCTGTCTTCACCTACCGTACGTAATCACGTAAGTAGGTGGGGCTTTTATGGGTACGACTGGACCTGCGCAGCTCAGTCGCTGTTTGGTCTCTGAACTGTTCCAGTGGATTTACCGTTTCTCCTGTTCTTCCCTTTGGAACCTCCTGGAACTTTCTGGTTGTGGTGGCCATTTTGTCCCCACTAGCGGCCGCTCTTTTGGCTTCTTCTCAGGCCTGTTCCTGCCTGGCTATGCTGTCCTGCCCTAGGAATTCAGGTACGTGTTTGTGTTTT
This sequence comes from Naja naja, assembly GCA_009733165.1. NCBI lineage: Eukaryota > Metazoa > Chordata > Lepidosauria > Squamata > Elapidae > Naja > Naja naja. Next base: position 111,823,327 of record CM019155.1, on the reverse strand, counting down.
CTGTTTGGAGCTATTCTTACTTGTTTGGGTTGTGTGTTGTTAGTTGTCAGGGTTTGTTCTGTGTGTGTCCTTATTTGTGAGGGTCTCCCCCCTCCTCTCTGGTTGTGTTGTGCCTGTGAGAGGGGTCTAGTCCCTCCTCTCTAGTTGTGTTGCGCCTGTGTGAGGGGTCTCCCCCCTCCTCTCTGGTTGTGTTGTGCCTATGTGAGGGGTCTCCCCCCTCCTCTCTGGTTCTGTCTAAGCTGGTCTATGTGCCTCCTCCAGCTTCACCTGTCTGTTGTATCCACTCTGTAAGAGCGGGGCCTGGTTACCTGGGTCACTCTGGCAGGTATCCACAAGGGCTCCCCTGTTAGATTCTTAGCATATACTAGGTCCCCTGTTTGAAATGTCCGGCATTTACTGGATGAGTCTACTGGTTTATCTAGGTTATATGTGGGGTGTAATCTGTCTAGGGTTGATCTCAGCTTCCTTCCCATGAGTAGTTCGGCGGGGCTCTTCTTTGTTGTTGCACTGGGTGTTATATGTTGTATGCTTAGCAGTTTATCTATCTTTTCTTGTGAGGCCCTAGCTTTTCTAGCATTTCCTTTGTGTAATGTACCATGCGTTCCACCCGGCCATTCGTGGACAGGTGTCCTGGCGCTGTTAATGCGTGTCTTATTCCATGCTGTGCTAAGAACCCTTCAAATTGGGTTGCTGTGAACTGGGGCCCATTGTTGGATACAATTAAATCCGGCAACCCGTGTGTTGCAAATAGCCTTCTAAGCTGTCTAATTACAGCTTCTGCGGTGGTGGATTGCATGATGCTTACTTCCAACCATTTGGAGTATGCATCCACCACTATTAGGAATGTGTGTCCCTTTACTGGTCCCGCAAAGTCGATGTGTAACCTTGACCATGGCCCCCTTGGCATTTCCCATTCATCTGTGTGTGTGCTGTGGGAGGTGCTGGCCTAGATTCTTGACAACGTTTACAAGTTGACACCCAGTCTCCTAGTTCCTTGTCCATCCCTGGCCACCATACATAGCTCCTAGCCAGGGATTTCATCTTCACAATCCCCAGATGTCCCTCATGTAACATCTCTAGTATAATTTCCATTAAAGCCTCAGGTATGATCCCCCGATCCCCCCATAGTATGCACTCTTTCAGAATTGAGAGTTCTGTTTGTCTGTTTTGGAATGGTTTGATTTCATCGGTGGTTTCAGTCTCTGGCCAACCTTTCCCTACCCAGTTCAATATTCGCGCCAGGGTTTTGTCTCTTGCCGTTGCTCTCACTATGTCTGCTGCTGTTGCTGGTGCTTTTTCTAGAGTCTCTATTAGGAGAGTAGATGTAATTGGAGCTGGGTCTTCTTCTAGGTCAGGTAAGGGGCATCGACTGAGTGTGTCTGTATCATTTATGTCCTTTCCGGGTTGGTGTATCAATTTGTAGTCGTAGGCGGCTAGGAATTCTGACCAAAGCGTCATTCTGGGTGATAGTATGTTTGGGGTGGCTTTGTTTCCTGCGATGATGCCTAGAAATGGCTTGTGATCCGTAACTAGGGTGAATTTCCTCCCGTAGATGTATTCGTGGAATCGTTTGACTCCTGTGACAGTGGCCAACCCTTCTTTGTCTAGTTGGCTGTAGTTCCGCTCTGGCTTCGATAGTGTTTTGGGGTAGAAAGCTATGGGGGCCTCTTTTCCATCGGGTAATACGTGGCTTAGGATGGTGCCGACCCCGAATGGTGATGCATCGCAGGTTAGGGTTACCGGAAGTGTCTCGCTGTACTGGACTAACATGCTGTCTGATGTTATTAGCTTTTTTATTTCGTGGAACGCTGTTTCCTCCCTTTGCCCCCAGGACCAGGCTGCTTTCTTGTCAAACAGTCTGTGTAGTGGCTCTGCAATTGTCACTTTCTGTGGTAGGAATATGTTATAAAAGTTAATGTCCTAGGAAAGCTTGTAGGTCAGTTATATTTGTGGGCCTGGGGGCTTCTTTGATTGCTCTGATCTTGCTCTCGGTGGGGTGAATTCCTTCCCTGTCTATCAGATAGCCCAGGAATTCTACTTTGGTGGTGGCTAATTGGCACTTCTCTTTTCAGCCCCACTTCCTTAAATTTACTTAAGACTTCCCTGAGGCGGTCACACAATTGTCTTTTGTCCTTGGCTGATACAAGGACATCATCGAGTAAGGCACCGCCCCTTTAATCCTTTGCAACAATCATTCCATTAGGCTCTGGAATAGCCCTGGGGCGACGCTGACCCTAAATTGTAATCTGTTACACTTGAATGCCCCTCTGTGCGTTATGATCGTCTGGGCTTCAGCTGTCTCTGTGTCTACCAGTAACTGTTGGTAGGCTTGTGTGAGGTTGAGTTTTGCGAAAAAAATTTCCCACCCCAGGGAATGCAATAGGTGTTGTACTACTGGGATGGGGTATGCACTTTGTTGTAGGGCGTGGTTAAGGGTTGCCTTGTAGTCCCCACAGGTGCACATGGACCCATCTGGCTTTACTGGCATGACAATAGGGGTTTCCCACTTCACGTGATCAATTGGTTCCAGAATCCCTTGTGCGATGAGTTTATTTAACTGCTCATCAATTTTAGGTTTGAGTGTGAAGGAAACCCACCTCACTTTAAGTCTTATGGGGGCTATGGCCGGGTCTAGGTTAAAAGAGATCAGGGACCCCAAGTACTTGCCTAGTTCTCCATCGAAAACATCTTGGAATTCTTCTATCAGGGTCTCCTCCCACTCGGTCTTGGTGATACTGTGTATCCCAGTGACTTCAATTCCCAACGGCTCAAACCATTCGAGCCCCAGCAGGCTAGGCCGGTCCCAGTCTACTATGGTCAACGGCAGGACTCCGGAGTAGTTTTTAAATGTCACCTTGAATTTTCCTATGCTTATCACGGGAATTTTGTTCCCTTGATAGTCCTTTAATGTTAATGTCTGTCTTTTGAGCTGATTCTTGCTTATTCTTGGAATCAGTCATTTTATGGTGTTCCAGGATACCATCGATAGGTATAATCCTGAATCTACTTCCACCTGACAATTCTGGCCTTCTATGGTAATCTGGACATGGACTTTACTGCTGTTTGTTGTGTTGGAATGGCCCATGGTCACCATCTGGTGCATCTCACCTCTCCCATTTGTTGCCTCTTTTCCTCGCCGGTTCTTGTTGGATTGGCTCCATCGGTTCTCTGATTGCTTTTCTCTGTTCTGTGGGGGTGTGTCCTATCTCTGTCTGGAAGAGTAGTTCTTTGATGCTCTGTAGGCCCTTGCAATGTGACCCCACCAGTTGCATAGTTGGCAAATGGCATCAAGGAAATGGCATTCTGATCATGGATGGTTTCCTTCGCACCCTGTACACCAAAATTCCTTTCTCCTTCCGTTTCGGTTCTTTGTGTTTCTTTCTGAATGGAGTTGGTTCACTCCCTCATCTTCCTCATCACTTCCTGACTTGGACTCGACGTCCTCATGGTGGGTGGTGGTGTCTTTCAGCGGTGCCTCAGTGCCCTATTCATCTTTCTCATGGCAGCTGCCAATATCTGCGATGCTTCCACTGCGGTGGCTTCCTCAATTGCTTCCTTGAGGGTTATTTGGGGCTTAGTCAGAAGTCAGCTCTGCAATGTTAGGTCTCGCAGCCCAAGGACTACACAATCTCTCATCACCTCGTCCATGTTCAGGAACTTACACGCTCTGGCGATGTCTCTCAGGTTTGCAACGAAGTCGCTGATGCTCTCGCCTTCTTTTTGGTCTCTTCTGTAGAATTCATGTCGTTTGATGAGGCAGGACACCGGTGGGATGTAGTGAGCCCGCAGGATTCTTTCTAGGTCCAGCCAGGCCATCGTCTTCACGTCGTTTGGTGCCAACAATGCTTTGGCCATTTTAAAGATGGCGGGTCCACAGTGTGTGAGAAATGCCGCTCTCTTTCTTTGCTCTGAAATGTTCATGAGATCGTTCCCTTCAAGGAACATATGGAATCGGTCGTCATACAATTCCCAATCCTCAGTTGTAGGATCAAACAGTGTGGGTGGCATGTTTGTTCTGGCCATCTCATTCAGGTCAGCGCCACATGCTTGCTGGTCCCGTTGTTGTCTCAGTATCCCACCCTCATCGCCAGTGTTAGATCGCGGGTAATGAGACACGAGACGGAGTCAGCTCAATAACAATCTCTTTATTTCTCTAACAGGACTGACTGCTGCAGCCATGGCAGCTCCTTTTACAATCGGGTTGCTCACGGCTGTAGCCAGTGATGGCTGTTCAATTTCCCACCCCTGAGAACCAACCAATCATAAGTGAGTATGTTAATAGATAACAAAAAGCATGAATTCTTTTTTTATACATTGCTTACTGTTAAATGGCAGCCAAGTATTTTTTTAATGCAATAAATAAATGAATGCCGAAGCAGTTGCCCATAGCAGTTGAACCGAAATGAAGTTGAACCAGACCAAGCTTAGGGTTGCTTTGATGGTAACCTGGTTTGAATTCTCATTCAAGATTTGTGGAATAATAATAAAAGGATAGGTACCATTGAGAATGCACAAAGCTTTTCCCCAGGGCACTTTTTTCAATCTATTGCACTACAGTTCCCATCATGCCCGGCCTACATCATCAATAATGTATTGGACTGCAGCTCTTATAATATCTTCCCAGCATTTCCTCTGGCTTCAAATGAATCTTTGAGGTCTTTCAAATTCCACAATTTGTTTCTTTTACAATTAAAGAGTTGGCACAGCTTTCTGAACAAATTTACACATACAGACATACACATTCAGTAAGACTTTGTAGTGATAAAATATAGATTTTGTGTACATATATGTGTGTATGGATATGCATTATGCATAAAATGTGTGTATGGACACATACATCAAACATTTTTTCTTCCCTGCCAGGATTTAAAAAATGAACTAATACATTTGTAGTTTTTCCTCAGTTTTTTAAAGTCAATTCTGTCTCAAAAGGATTTGTTTTCTCTTTCCTTCATCAGTGAAGGGCAAATATTAATGTTCTTTTTGGTTTAGTTTAATTAGCAAATGAAGCAGACACTATTAAACAGCACACTTTAAATCAGTACCTGTCACTAATCTCAGAGGAGAACAAAATTTGGTGCTAATTTAGGCACATTGCACACATAATCCTGAGGAATAGAATGTCGCTTTTAAAAAATGAGGGAAACTAAGCTAAAATGGAAAGTACAATTGGGACCTGTGATGAAATACTGCACAGTTAAGTAGCCTAAATGACTTTGCAGAGGTAAATGTGTAAAAAAAAATCAAGATGGCAACCACAACCATGCAATCTAACTCCACCTCCTTTGTATGTAAATCAATGCCTATTAAAAGCGGGCAGGGATTAGATCACATGGTTGTGACCACCATCTTGATTATTCCCCCCCCCCTTGCATAGGAAGGCTTACTTTATAATTCCTCCAAATTTACATATCCTAGGTGATTGTTTTTCCAAACAGAAGACATTGTGTCTGCATGTGGAACAACTAAGACAATTTTGGAAGGTGAGAATTCATAGCTATATGAGGAGGAAAATCCTAAATCAATTTCAGAGAGGTTACTATATGGCTTGTAGCTTTCTTGAATGGGCTGGAATGGTGCTGAACAATCTGTAAAAAAATTAAGAGATCTGGCTGTATAGTTTGTAATTACATTAGTCTCTGATAGCCTAAACACACATGAATCACACAGCATGTTTTAACCTCACATGGTGCCTACCTTCTGTAGTTAAGCTGTCTATAAATTGGGAGGATGATGTGATGGTGTCTTCTGGAAGTGGTGTAAAGGAGCTGTAATTGGGAGTTGAAGACATATAGTGTTCATCCTCTTCAAAATCTGCACAAGTCTTCTCCTCTGTCTGAAATGACAACACAAAATAGAGTTTCTTTGGTTTCACCTGAAGCCTTTCCTCTCACTAATAGCAATCACTCCAAGCTTCTTAGTTTAAGAAGTGCAACAGTTCCTCCTCCTTTTCCTAATGTCTTTGCCTTTGTTGGGTCATATATTTTAAATTATGAATCTAAGGAGAAGGATTATAATACTATCAATCTTCAGAAACTGTATACCAATTTTTTCCTTTGCTAAACAGCAAGATAAAATATGTTTTAAATACCAACTTTAAATCAGTAACCCCCATTTTCTGATCCCATGGGTTTGCATTTATAATATTCTGGAAAGATACAGATATGGAGTTTTTGCAATCTAATTGTAAAGACTTAGTCTTCCTCCTACCTCACTCCCAATATAAATATTTTAACCATTTGTTTTACTCTGAATATATCATTTGTCCCCACCTATTTGTTCTTAGTTGTGTAATGTCAATGCTAACTTCTCTATAGACACAGTATTTTATGTCATTTCAGTTGGTTCTTCCACGTAGTCTTCAGTACCTGGAAATAATTGATGAATGGTTGATAAATGGTAGCCACTTTTCTAACACTGTCTTTTGTTTCTTCATCTTTGTCCAGAAATATAATCCAGAGATGTGTCCACTATCTTTTTTGATACTGCTTTCTTAAACTCTTAAGATGATCAAATGCCCTGGACATCTGGAGCTGATTAAGTAAAATGGTTCCAAATAAATATCCTTTCACTTCATTCTCCCAACTAGATTTTTAGTTGAGTGGGGTATACAGTGTGTACCAAAAGTCAGACCCCCATATAGTAATCACAATGCAGGTAATCCTTGACTTAGGACCACAGTTGAGTCTAACATTTCTGTTGCTAAGAGAGAGAGTTGTTTTGCCCCATTTTACAACTTTTCTTACAATTGTTAAATTAATTGCTGCGGTTGTTAAATAAGTAGCAATTGTTCAATGAATTTGATTTCCTCCTTGATTTTGCTTGTCAGAAGGTTGTAAAAGGTGAATGCCTCACAGGACACTGCAACTATCATAAATATGAGTCAGTTGCTAATCGCTTAGATTTGGTAATATGATCATGGGAATGTTGTAACAGTTGTAAGTATGAAAAATGGCCATAAATCACTTTCTTCAGTGTCATGATAACTTCAAACAGTCACTAAATGAATGATTGTAAGTCAAGGACTACCTGTATGTTTCATTAACTTTTTTTTCCACAGAAAATATTATTGTACTTAAGAATATTCGAAGTCATGAATCAAAAAAATAAAAAGATGTTTGGAAGAAAATGGTAATTAATTCAAATATTTAAATGTAATGTATATAATAAATTGTTTATGGGACTGACTTTTGGCACACCTTATATCTATTACTTCAAAAGTTCCATATTCTTTTCCGCCTCTATGCTATCTTCATTACTGCTCCACTCTTCAAACTTCAACTATGCAGTCCAATAGTTTTCCTTTTCTCTTTTCCTAGTTTAAATAGCATGGGAATCCCTTAAACTTTCCTCTACAATTTTATTGCATAATCTGCATGAGTCAGTAAACTCCATCTTCCTATTTTCACAAGCCCAGCAAGTATGTGTGCTAAATTGACATCTTTTTCTCCAGAAACTCAAGTGACATACATAGCATTCTCTCCTCCAAGTTTTTCCTCATAGCCACTTGTGAAAAGGCTCAGTTGAAAGACAACAATTGGCCCACAGAGTTTCCATAACTGAGAGTGGACCTAAGCTCATCTAACCCCCTTAGCTACCACATATCTAGGAACTCATATTCTTCTCAATTAATCTCTGCCCCTGTATGATTCCATGCCACCACCTATCTTTACAACCCTGGCTCAGCTGCAGGAACTTCTCTGAATCTGATACTCAGGTGGGTATAATATTGTTCTGCTATTTGGAGGCAGGAATGTATCCACTAAAGGGAATTCTTGCTTCAGCTGTTTTTTAGCCTCTAAATTTCAATATTCTTTAGGTCCTATAAGGGAAATGCTGACTTGATAAGTTTTGCCCCACTCCCTCAAGAAAGGAAGCTAAATAATGAAACATGAAAATGACAAATTTATCTCTTCTCTTGATGAGGTACAAATTCTATGCAAAGCACCTATTTCTCCCCCCCATTTCTTTTGTTTCCCTTTAAGTGAGGAGTGGCAATGAGGAAAGTGATTTTTGAAACTTGTTCTCAACATTTCTGGTTTGATGAAATAAAAATGAGTGTGGATCATTTTCAACTTGATGGACAGAGAGAACAGTTGGAATGCAGAGTTGCTCATTGGTTAGCCAGAACTGAATATTTTATCTTTGTACATCTTGGTGGCTCAGGCTGTTAAATGCCTGCTCTTAAGATCCAGCTGTCTACAATTACTGTAGGCTCGAATCCCACCAGGCTCAAGGTTGACTCAGCCTTCCATCCTCTCGGGGTAGGTAAATTGAGGACCCAAGATTGTTGGGGGCAATTAGCTGACCTTGTAAAAATGCCGCTTAGTAATAAGCAGGCATATACAATGGAATGAAGGCTATTGCTGAGCACATTGGGTTGTATCCCAAAAATTGTAAGCTGCCCTGAGTCTTCGGAGAAGGGCGGCATATAAATGTAATTAAAAATAAAATAAAAATAAAAATTATCTATAACCATTACTTCTTGGCCGCAACCGTATTCAAGCCACTCTTCACGGTATCGGTCAAGCCCATTGGAGCACCTACAAAAAAAGAAAGCATAAGAACTGATACTAAAACAAAAATGATATTTATTAAATGATGTTTTTACTGGGAATGTTTTTCCTAAGAAATCTAGGAAATAATAAGATATTCTTTGTCTCCTTTTGTGGCTATGGCTAAACTAAGCTAAAGCAGAATTGTTTATTGTTCAGTGTACTGCGGGAATGTAGTATATTATATGCATGGAACAACTATGTGTTGTTAATCCCAGTTTAACTAACTATGTGAACCAAACCTCTAGGTAGCATTTTCTTGCATGCTTCCATTTTGCTGCATATGGATTGCTTCAGCAAATATACACATGGAAAACAAATGCAAGTGTAATACATGAAGAAAGCACTCTATCACATGGGGAATTATACCACCACTGCATACACTAAGATTCATAATGTTTTCAGTTTGGTAAGCAGGACACTTTTGAAAGACCCATACATGAGGGGCTTAAACTTGAAGAAGTCTACATCAAAGTGCCAGAATTAAGTCTTTATGAAGTTATTTTATGAAAAACTACAGCCACTTTATCTGAATTATTCTCTCTTTCATCTTCTCCCTCCAAATTTTAGAGGCTTCCTCCCCCCACACCTCTAAAATTATAGCTTCCTGAAGAGGCTGTAAGCTTTTTGCTAAAAAGGCCTGCTGGCATGTCTGTACCCAGCTACAGTTGCCAGGCCTTTGTAATAACAATGTTGGCATCAGAGCAAATATTTGGAGTCTCCATCCTCTGCATGCTGTACTAACAGGAAAGCCCTAGGACCATCTGGTCCAAACTATATGGGAGGCTGAAGTGATTTTCTTAAGTATGATTTTATCATCAGAATTCCCAGCTGGATTTAGTATACCAGACACATGGACACCAAATAAATATAACAAACAGACAAAAAGGGCTTTATTTAAGGAACTAGGGATTCCATTTCAGTGCAACTGGGTTCGAAGCATGTAAATGTTCCCTTAGCTACTTTGGACTCTTGGTTCTATACTGATAACAGCACATCATGATTCCCTTGAAGAACCCTGCCTCACCACAACCAATGGGGTTGTGATTCCCAATGGAGCCCAAACCCAGCCTATTTCTCCTGCATATTCATTAGACTGTGATTTGCTGCTTGCTCTGAGGAGCTTGGGAGGCAGAAGATGTGGCAGAAAATCAGTCTCTCCCAACACACTCAAAAGTCATGAGCTATATGTTCACATGTGGATTGTTCCTGATACAAAGATGCCCAGGAAGAAAAGAACCTAATTTCTGATGCTTGCAGAGTTGTTGCGTTGCAACTCTACCATTTTAGAGCCTGTTGAGCTTTTTGGGGAGTATCCTGTAACAAATGTGGGTATTGGTAGCATTCAGCATTTCCATCTTCATTTCTGAATGCATCAAAGAGAGTATATTTTTCCCTGGAATCTTCTTGAATTTTTCTTGGAATTCAAGTTAAAGTTAACTCTTGGATATGTTTTAGTTAGTCCTACAGCACATTAATTCCTCATTTCTCAGAGTGCATAACAAAAGTGTATCTACTTTATCAAGTATATTACTTGGGACAATATGAACAGCACACCCTACTAAGCTAAATAAAAAGTTGTGGGAAATACTACGTTTTAGAAAGATACTGCATTTGCTACCAGAAAAAAATGACTACATGCTTTATTTGTTGCACAAATGCATTAGTGCTCTTGTTATATTTAGATTATATTTATTATCATCCCTCCAGAAATTAGACTGGCCCCCACTCTGACCCTCTTTAAAAAAGCCCTGAAGATGTGGCTCTGCCAGTGGACCTGGGGAACCGAGAGCGGGGTAGAGCCACTCTATCCCATTCTGATACGGCTGACATGAGTGTGTGTTGTTGCTGGGAGCGGGGAGGTTTATTATTTTATTATTTGTATTTTTATTTCTTTTATATTGTGTTTTTATTTCCTTGAATTGCATGAGTGAATAGTGGCAATATAAATTTTCCAAATAAAATAGAACTGGGGGACAGATGTTGAGGACCTCACTCCACAGAAAGCAAGAGACTCCCAAAATGCAGCTCTTCCTCCAAAGCACATCTAGTATAATTCTGTTTTGTGGACCATAAGGGAGAATAGGAGGCTTGAAGTTGATCATTTAACTGTACTACTATTTCTCCCCAATTTTATGACATCTTTGTCACTGTTGATTCACATGACACATTCGCCAGCCTGAAATTTTGCTGTTATTTCCCCTCAATGTACCCACAAACCCCCATCTCCCCTGGCTTTTTCTGTTGCTATAGAGCAGAGGTCTCCAAACTTGGCAACTTGAAGGCTTGTGGACTTCAACTCCCAGAATTCCTCAGCCTGGCTGAGGAATTCTGGGAGTTGAAGTCCACAAGTCTTCAAGTTGCCAAGTTTGAGGACCCCTGCTATAGAGTTTGAGGAGGTCTAGCATTCTGCCAAGCAAAATATAATTCAAATATATGTTAACTTCCAGATATGAATGATTTCCTCTATGGATAGATGAGAGGATAAGTCATGTCTATGAGCGATTGGAGCTGGAAAAGCAGCATAATGAAGGGACTATAGGCAGACTGCAGCAAAGATTTAATTGCTTAGCTCTTCAGTTGGAGATGGGATTTCTGGACAAGAAATGACTGAAATATTTTTAAAGTATCTCAAATATAAAGGAATGGACAGTCCATATATGCAGTACTCATCATAATTGCAAGGTTTTGTTTTGTTTTGTTGTGGGCATCGTATACATTTTAAACACAGCATATACAGGATCAATCTTTTTTTTTATTGTTGCATATGTCCAATAAACAGCAACTGGTTTTCAGAAAAATTGCATCACCACCATATCTCACACATGAAAGAGGCTGAAGGGTCAATCCTGCCTGGATAGCACACTGAATGAAAACCTAAGGATTTATTCCCCACTTATCTTGTATTTCCAATTCAATAACAAGTGACGAGTTTTAGATAACAGGGCACTGTTTAATAATTCCTGGACCTGAGTGGGGAGGGGGACACAGAGAATTGGTGATTATGTATTAAACCTTGGAGAGGTTATTCTTCTTGGAAATATGTTAGCCATACAGTATTTTACAGGTATTTTATTCTTTCCCTCTAAAGGGTGGAAAAGAAATTCTATAATGCATCTGGAACAAATACGAAAAAGGCAATTGCAGCCATATGGGGCTCACCAATTCAGGTGTTCTATGCTTGAGCTAAATTTCAACATTTTATTAAATTTGTATATATATCAAATTTAATAAAATATATCAGTATATCAGCTATATATCAGCACAAATAAATTTCAAGACATTCTCTCTCTTCTTTGGTCATATTTTTTGTTGACGTATCTGCATAGACTTCTATATACAGCAAAACAGTGTTTTTATATCTTGGAGGAAGAGGACTTGTACCATCAAAAAACTCGAGTGGTATGTGGAGACATAAGACTAGTAAGTCTAGATATCAAAAGATACCCATCTACATGCGACTGTTGTAGACTACAGAAATTCTACAAGTTAAATTTCAGGATGAACCAGACAATTTCAACTTCTTTGAGAAGTGAATGTAGGTTCCCCCTTGGGTTTAGAAGACTTACCTCTGCAGAACATGGCACCAACTACAATTGAAATTTAGGCCAGATGTCATACAGGCTTCACAGTTGTGAAGTTGGAGACAAGCTACAAATGAAAAGATGTAATGAATAAAGAATGTTCCGATCTTTTCTTTCTAAAGCTGTTTTTTTCTGTTCTTGTTCCCCCACAACTTAAGGAAGGCAAACTGAGACTATGGGACTCTGTTACTTCATGTCCTCGATATGAAACTAGCTCAGGGTCACTATATTCCAGTTTAGTATGCTCTCATCATCACAGTATTCATTTAAAATAAAGAGATCAGGTTATTTTTCTTTTCTTTGTTGCATCAATTGCTTTTGGAGCAGAAAATCACTCAGTGGACTATATTCTGATCTTGTCAGTTGATAATTTGCTGTTACTGAAAATTCCTTAGGAGCTGTGAGGAGTTTGGAAATATACAAATTATTCTGTAATATTTTTCCCCCTCTTAAAATGCTAGCACTTGTCCCAGGATGAACCTCAGAATTCCAGAGAAATTGGAAAGGCTGCATTGTTTTCTATCTTAAAAGTAAATCTTTTTGTTTTAAATTATGTCCTACTTTTTATATTCTTGACACAGTATAAAAGAATTTGCAAGAACTTGGAATCACTTGCAACTGAATACATAATAAATGATGTTCTTTTCCTGTCCTTGTCTAACTACAGAGCTAGTCACCTGAATTCTTTCTGGCAGTGATATCTTCATTACTAAATCTGGTAAGGTTTGAGTAGGCTAAACAATCCTTTACAGAGTGCAACTATTTTTCTTTTAATACTGATGAAAGTAATCACTATTAGTAGACAAGATAACTTTCCAATGAAGACTTGAGAGCAATTAGTGATTTCACATCCCCCCCAATTTTTTTTAATATAGGCATCAAGGAATAATCTGAGATCTAAACTACTCTTACGCATCCTCAAGTTGCTATAGGGCTTCCACATATGTTGGAAAGTCAGTTTTCTTAACCTTAATTACTTGGTTTAGTTTTATATCAGTATTTTCAATCATGGCAACTTTAAGATGGATTTCAACTGGCAAAATTCCCCAACCAGCTTGCTCACTGTTGAGTTCTGGGAACTGAACTCCACACATTTACAGTTGCCAACTTGGTTTATAGGACTTCAAAACAATTAGATGAATTGTATAAGTGATAAATAAATAAATATTTCTTTTGGAAGGGTGGGGGGGATTCTCACCTTATCCCGCTTTCTATTTTTGATATTTTCATCTCCTTTCTCCTATTTCCCTCTCTTTGAAACGTGTTGTCATCCCTCTGACAATATTTTGTCTTCTAAAATTGTCTTGCCTTCTTGCAAAAAATATGGGGAAACAGAAAGCAAACATGGAGACAGATTGTTTTTTCTTTCTTTCTGGCTTTGGGTGCCCTCCACTGGCTGACGTGGGACAGCTCACTAAAGGACACTCAGAATATTAGTTGCACAGGATTGCAAAAACAAAGGTTATAGTTAAGGAGTGAAACTAGCAATGATGTGGAAGAGGCCTAATGTTTAGCTGATAATTGCAACTTAACTTAGCCTGACTATATATTTTGAACCACAAATTTGTACAGAATTAGTTCAGTAAAACATTTGATTTATCTGTTTAGGATTCAAACTACTATTTTTATTTTATTTTATAATAATAATATTAAAAGAAAATTGCAGTCAAGAGCCTTCTACTGTATTTGACAGCAGTTTTAACTACCCTTCTGTCTTTTATAGAGAAAAGTATTTATAGTCACGCAGAAAATACTTTAATGATGATTTCATACTGCTTGTTAACCATCCATTTCTTTTCACTTATGCTTGAATCCTGGATTTGATTTTAGTCTATTATAATGTCTGACAATCTCTTCTACCTTTTTCGCCAGAGAAGACGACGTGTATGAGATGTTGAAGAGGCTTTTTCTCATCTCCAAGTGCTCTCAGGTCAGGCTCTGAGACAAGTGCTCAGGGAAGCACCCAAGCAAAGGAGCAGGAAAACCCCCAGGCATGGGGAAGAGAGCTTGCAACATTGAAATGCAGAAGAAATATATTGCTAGCCAAAGACCTATCATGTGATCCAGAGTCTAAAAATTACCTTTCTCTACAGCTCTTTTAAAAAATAAACCTTCTACCAATCAAAGGCTGCCTGATTCAGCAAAGAAAAAGGGGGGAGAGAATTTGCTGCCTCGTTTCTTTTTTTAACCAGAGGCAAAAAGATACCAGTTATACTGTTCAGTTTGCATTCCAGTTTTGAAACTTTTTCTCTTTGAACCTTGCTGAAGGTTGTTGGAAGTTAAAACCCTCCCCTCTCCTAGGAAAATTAAATATTTTAGGATATGCTAAAAAGACAGAATATTTCTCCTAAAAAGAAAAATAGAAACTCAGAAGCAGAAACTTAGCCCCCTACATTTGCTAATGGGCTATTATTCTGGCTTGGGCCAGTCTATTTTACATAGCAAAGATCTACTGCAGGAAGAGCTATAATAGGAATTGCCCAAAGCCCTTTCATTACATCATCATCCAGCAAGGCTCAACCAAGCCTGGGACTCAGAACAGCCTACAGAGTTTCCCCTGCATGGCCCCATGGGAGTCTGACAACCAATCCTTACAGAGGGCATAAAACCCAAGGGTCTCTCAGCATCTTGGACCTTTTGTTCCTTCACCCAAAATCTTGAAACATGTGATTTTCCTTTTCACTTTGGAGCTCCAAGCCATGTGGTCCTGTCCATCATTAAACCATCTTTCCAAACAGCCTCCATATTTCTAGTGTCTTTTCCCCCACTTGGAACTGAACCCAGAAGGATATTTCTTCCAACAAGGTTGACATGCAGTATCTTTTCAGATAGCAAACCATTCCATGATACCAATGTCAGCAACTGAGATGAGTTAGGGCTACTGTCCATGCAAAGTTTTATTTACCTGAAAAGTCCATAAGCTTCTGTAAAAATAGGGCTGAGCTTCCATGAAAATAATATTATGTTTATATTTGTCAAGCAGTACAAAAAGCAAACATAAGCACATATTAGAAAAGCAGGGGAAATTTGAGTTCTAGCCTGGTATGTAAGAAATATGCAAGTAATGTTGTAAGATATAACACGTATCCAACAAGATTTTTTATTTTTTTCATGTGAATCCAGAGCTGTCATAGCCAAAATATTTGTCCTTGTAAAAAATTGTTTAAACTGTTTTCTTCAGTTAATGTGATAATAACTAATAGGGAAACATTGCAAGATTTTCTCCACAATGTTCCTCTTATATTTTAAAATTTTTCTTTCCTTCCTTCCTTCCTTCCTTCCTTCCTTCCTTCCTTCCTTCCTTCCTTCCTTCCTTCCACCCTCCCTCCCTCCCTCCCTCCCTCCCTCTCTCCGTCTCTCCCTCCTTTCTACCGACCCACCCATCCCAAGCTTGTACATCATGGGTGCCAAACTCATGACGTCATGTTGCCATCATATGACATATTGCCATGTTTTTTCATGGAGCTGAGGTGGGAGTGGCCTGCATATGACACATCCAGCCTGCGGGCCGCCAGTTTGATGGGGTGCATGATTACTTCCTGTCTTTGCAATAAACAATGCCTAGAAAAAGCAAGGCAATACAATCTGGTGTGAGAACTTACTGGGTAGGGGCAAAAATTCCACAGCTGAAGCATTAGTGATCTTGCTGGTATCCAGTTCCACTCTATGGTACTCATATATGGTCCGATGCTGAGATTCTAAAATAATTAGGGAGGAATATTACATTAAATCAGGATTCTACACTGTCTCTTATAGGATGTGGCCATATCACACATTTCCACAAAGTTTTGCATAATTAAATATTAAGATGAAACTAATAGAAGAGAATATATGTAGCTCATATCAAACAAACACCAAGATCAGAGAACACCAAGGATTCTATAAGATGTATTGAGCTACCTGCTAGTTCTCAGAAGGAGCCACATTCGTACAATAGTCAATGCTTGAATAAAAAACAGGAACTTTGTTACCTTCTAAATTTTTTAGACTGTATCTATAAGCCTTTAACCCCACTCTACAAGTAGTCCTCGGTTTACAACAGTTCATTTAGTGACCATTTGAGTTACAACGGCACTGAAAAATGTGTCTAGCGACCGTTTTTCACACATGACTATTACAGTATCCCCATGGTCACATGATCAAAATTCATATGCGTGGTAACTGACTCATATTTATAATGGTTGTAGTACTCCGGGGTTGTGTGATCACCTTTTGCAACTTTCTGACAAATGGAAAGCTAGATTCACTTCACAACTGTGTTACCAACTTGACAACTGCAGTGATTCACTTAACAACTGTGGCAAGAAAGGCCATAAAGTGGGGCAAAACTCACTAAACAACCTTTTCAGTTAGCAACATACATTTTGGGCTCAATTGTGGTCATAAGTCAAGGACTACCTGTACAGGATTTGGTGGAAGTAAAAAATATCTAGACAGCTTTACATTTCCTAAAACCTAAACTACCTCATAGACTGGCTTCTGAAGACAGACTCAATATTTGTTGGTCATTAATGGTAACAGCAGCAGAACTATTTCACTGTGGAATTACCTCCTTTGGAAAGTTCCTCTGGCTTTCTCTGTGGCTCTGTATTTGGATATAATTATAAACAAGAATTGCTGAGAACCGTGCTCTTTGTCCATTGTGTCCTGCCCAATTGTCCCTGCCAGCTGAGTAAACCAACTAGAAATCAACAAGGAAGCAAGCAAATTTCCCCATCACCCATCCCCAGAATTTAACATGTTAATGTCTTAACAAGTTAGGAACCCAGAAACAATTCCTGCTCATGAACAATAAGCTAGAATTTTCAGCAATTCTGGTTTATTGGTAGCCACTATTTATATTTCTTTTAAATGGGCCGTTCTTCAAATTACCAGTAGCTTTTAACTAAAACTATTAATTGAATGATCTTGTAACTGATGGATGTCATTTTGTTGTAATCAAAGGTTTTGTTTTTCTTCATCATCATGCTGTAGCTTGAAAATCAGTATACACTGCCTTAAGCAGGCTTTCTGCCCAGAGTGAGATGCAAGTGGCTGAATGAGCTTACATGGTGGAAACTGCAATAGTGAGTAACGGAGGTTCAATAATGAAATAATAATAAGGGTGGGTGGCTCTGAGATACTTCAAACAGAAGAAGGAAGTCTTTCCTGGATGGAAGAAGTGATTTCCTTCTTCACCTTAATCTTCTCCAGATACATTGAACTCATTTATTTGAATGATATCAGTATGGGGAAAATTGGACTTCATCTCAAAATTCAATTTAATAAATTTAATTTAATAGGACTTTAGCCTATTAAATTAATGTGACATAAGGTGTAAACAGTGGTTTACAAAATATAGTGGTTATACTTGCATAACGTTCTAAGTCAATGGCAAGTAAATCATATATAAAATATTAAACTCTAAATTATGGTTATGATGGTTAGGTTCACTTAATATGCTAAGAGGAACAAACAAACCATTCTATAGTGTAATGTGATGCTCTGGATCACTTGACATGCTCAGTTCATTTGGTTTGCAAATCACGGAATTATTGTTGTTTGAACATAGTCCATGATTAATTCTTATTAACATGATTAACTCTTATGAAAGTAACTGATACTTTATCAGAATTTTTCTATGAAAGCAAACTTTCTGAAAAAGAAATCAATTCTATCAGGTAGAAATAATAACAGTATTTTTTTTTGTTAGGAAGGCATTTTTAGTCAAGAAAATGGTTAAGTATGTGATTTCTTTGTCTGCTATCTCATTCTGCTTTTGTAGGTCAGACAACAGTCCCAAATGTTCATATTTTTAACAAGAATTTTGCATCTTAGAAGTCAGGAACAAATGAGTATATGCACTATACTTCTGTTTTCTGTCACCCCATTCCTTTCCCCCTCCACTCACAGTCTGCCAAACTCACCAGGGGAAGAGTTAAGGATCATAAAAGCATCTGAAAGACCAGCTTTGACAGGATGTTGTGTAGAACTAATTTCAAGCACTGACATGGGAATCTGGAGTCAGAAAAGAGGAAAAGGCATAGACATTTCAGTCAAGGGAAGTCCAGAAAACCAGTCCATTTCTGCCAGTCTTTGACGTCTCTTATTCTAGATGGCCAGGACCTTGATGAACATTTGAGAAACTCATCTTTTCTACACTAGACTGCGTACACTCACCTCCTTGTAACCAAAGACAATTCTGCCACTGTTGTACAAAGCTGTCTGGAAGATGAAACAGCCTTTGTCTTCTTTCCCTTCTAGATAAACTTGATCCCACTGGACAACAAACATGGTTCCTTTGGAAGTAGAAGGGCAAAAGAAATGAAGCACCAGAATGGGAACTAAGAACTTGAACAGTTTACTACGATTCATAAAATCCAGGAAGGACCAATCTATGTAGTGGAAGAGCCTTTTCCAAACCCACTCCTTGTCCTTCTACTTGATCATAAATAGAAAATACTGGAAATATTTTTACTAAAAAAGGAAATAGTTTTCTCACGTTGAAATGTGCTTCCAAGCATGTACAAAATGTTTTTAATAATGAGTAACCAACAGGCCATTAAGTAATCACTGAAAAAATACCACTGGAAAAAGAATCCTCATTGATTTGAACAATCTGCTTCTGCAGGCCCTCTTAATCAACCAAATATAAAGTACTGGAGGTGGGAAGAAAACTGCACTGAAAATACTTTATGAAAACATCAGTACAGACTAAGTGGTAACCCTGGTAACAGTCGTTCCAGGCATTCAACCATATCACAGGCACATACACTCAAATTCCAGGCACTAGCAAATATAACTGACCTGCACTTATCACCCCCCCGCCCACTAAATACCTACTGATTATCCATTCCTAATTCTATATTTTTGCCTCTTTCTAAAAAAACCAGAGGTATAAATTAAACCTACCTGCTACAACTGCACAGATTATCATAAGGGTTTTATGAGTTAGTCATCGTCAGCCAAGAACAAAACCGCTAATTTGCCTGATTACAGCTATCCTCCGTTATCACTTCCCAATAAATAAATCCTAACCATGAAAAATGAAATAAAATAAAAACATCCAAAGATATATAGAAGGGGTGGTGGTGAGAGATTTTCTGGAGTTTGAATTTCATTTTGCAAAATAAATATCCAGTCCAGCATAAGTAGCAGTGGGCAAGTTTGCATGGATGTGGGATAGAAGTGGTTATCTAGTCCCAGGAAGGTTACAGAGGAAGGGAATATCATAAGAGCTCACCATTGTCAAAGTATTTGATGGTGGAGTTGCGTGAATAGCCAGGATTGAAGTTTGCCATCAGAGGGGCAATATACTGTGTAGCTGTCAACATTCGATGAATGACATCGCCCATGAAAATGAAACCTGTCAAAAGAGAATCGGGAGGAGCACATTCAAAGTAAATAACTTCATTGGTGCTTTTTGAAAATGTTGGGTATAATCCATAGTTCTAGTGCCTTGTGTTTCCTACAAATCCCAGAGACCGTATATTGCAATGCATAAGAGAAGGGAGACCACTGGTTTAATCTGTGGTCATTGGTCTCCAGTTTTCATCCTAACCTCACAAGGATATTGCGGAAACAGAACAAAGTGATTTATACCAGCAATCTCCAAGTTGATGCCTTTTAGATACATTGGATTACAGCTCCCGCAATCCTCATCTCCAATCCATGTTGCTGTGGGAAATTAGATCCCCAATTTGATGTTTTCTAGTGGGTTGGATTATGGTTCTTCAATCAACCTCTGTTTTCTCTCCCAAGTCAAGGAGCAAGGTACCAATGTCTCATCCAGATAATTGGTTATGTGAAATACCTCATCTGTTTCCACTGCTTCACAGTTAAAATAGTAAGAACTGTTTTTTGAGAATTAAATTTCATTTTTTTTTGAGAATTAAAAGGACAATTTATTTTTATTTTATTTATATTTGAACTTGTATGCCGCCCCATCTCCGAAGACTCGGGGTGGCTCACAACTAAAAACACAGAACAATAAATATTTAAAAAGACATTAAACCAACAAGCCCAAATATAAGACACAACAATACAATAAAATACATTAAAAACCCATCCCTCCCCCCAAAGGAGGGTCACAGCCCGGGCTGGTCAAACAACCAAGTTTTTAATTCGCGGTGGAAGGTGCGGAGATCAGGAGCCAGACGGAGCTCCAGAGGCAGTTGACTGCTATTTTAAATCTCAAAAAATCAGTTGATCATCACATCATTCTGTCTAACGGTAGGGCAGAATTATTAGTTCTCACAAGAGGAAAGTCACCCTAATCTTTAAAGCTAGGCTTGATCATTGTGTTGATTTCACACAAAATGAGAAAAAGTAGAAATTTAAGAAATAGATTGCAGATGTCCCCAGAAGCAAATTAGCTGAAAGATGGGGAAATCAGAAATGGTATCAGACCAGACAGGTCAAGGATAAAATTTCAAAATAACTTATGTTGGTTTTAAAGTAATTGCAAGTAGGAGGCAAGGGTGACTTAGGCCTCCTCCATCTATGAGGAATGCTGTATCACAGTCTCTTCATATAATAAATCCAAACTATTTTGCTGTCTGAGGTGAAGGATAAAATAGTGTCCGTCTCTCATTCTCCATTCAGAAGCTGATAAAAAGTTAATTTTACTTCAAGACATGTTTTTATGGCACCAATAAACAAGCTTAGGCTGTGCAAGGAAAGATGTGAAACACTAAGAATTCTGCTTTTCAGCACTTCACCAGTAGGCATCCAATACCAATTGCAGTGGTACAAACATGGCAAAATGTGCATTGCAATATCACAGTACTAACTTTTTCATCCGTGTCTAGATTCAAATCACATGTATACATCACAACACTTTTGCCATTTCCCCCATCTCTTTGTTCTACCCATGGAAGCCTATCTTGGTGCTTAAGCATCTAGAACTTGCAGGCAGTTTCTTACCCTACCCCTTCTGGATATCATTGAAGGGCAGGACTTCTGGCATGATGTTACTTGGTCAGTGACCTTTCTACTGTACCTTCATTCTTGTCTGCAATAAAAATTCTTAACTAGTTGAGGCATCTCTGTGGGAGTTCTGTCAGATTTATCAGATGAGCTGAACTAAGCTGAGAAATGTCCTGAAATCTGTGATTTAATGCCAGGTTCTGGTTGGGGGAGCCTGACAGCTTTTTGTCTACTACTCCCATCATTGCAGGAAAAAAACCACTGCTTAAGCATCCAAAATGAACAAAGTGGCTATTGACCAGATTATCCCAGTATTAGAACCAAATGGCAGCTCAGATGAACAGATTAACCCAAGAATTACATCAAAATGTTCAACAGTGGGACAAAATCAACTTTGATTCCTTGCTGTACCCATTGTTGCTTCCTAAACACTTCTTTTACCCAAACACGTTATTCCCAAGCCTATATGCTGTGCAAGACCAGTCTCTGGTCTTTTTGGTTTTTGCTTCTTTAAGATCATTGCTAGATTCCGATGCCAGATTGAAGCACTTTTGCCTGCTTTGGATCCAAATTTTGCACACCTCTATCAACTACTACAGGTAGGCACCCTCCATTTGGGGAACTAGACTGATATTGCTGCTGTTGTTGTTACAACCTCAACCATATGATACCAAGTACTATATGATTCCCAGCCAGATAAATATGATGGGAATTCAAATAGGCATATTGTTTCTTTGCTCAGGATAAACTTTATATCTGTCTATACCCAGATGACATTGCCACCAACTGAACTCATGTAGGCTTCATAATTAGCCTAACAATTGAAGAAGCTGATTCAAAACAATCCAGATTTGGACAACTATTCAAATTCTCTGGCTGGCTGAGAGGCAGTGGTGGGATTCAGCCAGTTCGCACCACTTCAGCAGAAACAGTTGTTAACTTTCTGAGCAGTTTGGTGAACTGGTTGTTGGAAGAAATCATTAGGGTAGAGAACCAGTTGTTAAATTATTTGAATCCCACCACTGCTGAGAGATATTTCAAGGATTCAGTCCACCATGCAGTTGGGGGCTAATTATGACCTATGAGCACAAGTCACATCACAAGGTGGTCTTGAGGATGAAATGGTGGGTGGGAAAGGACAGAGAATGATGGACATCACCTTGGCCTCTTAGAAGAAGATTACATTGACGATGGCGAGGAAGAAGTGTAGGCTAAGGCAAACATGAATATAATTCACAAAATTCACAAAATAGCATTGGTGTCCCTTCTCCTTTTTCTCTCTATTTTAGGAAAGAGGGAATTAGCACCTGGGCCTGTTGCTCAGCAACAGTACAGTGGTTGGAGCAAACATGAACCTACTCTTCCCAATCTCACGCTTCCACTAAGTGACTTCAGTTAAAAGCCCACAGGCTCAGTCAGGTCAAGCAGCTGTAATCATTTGAGAACCACAGTCTGAACCATGCGTTCAACACTGCTTCCAAAATACGTGCTGCAGCTAAGTCTCCGTATCCTGTAAGCTTTTTGCAAAAATAGCAACTCTTACGACCAGTGTATTAACCAAAGATGCTCACCTCCTGTTGCTATGGTGACCTGCCGCAAGTAATGGCCATAGAAAGGGAAATCAAAGGATAGGATGACTCTCTGTAGAAGAATAATAAGGAAAACAGTATTAGAGTATTAGAGTTGTCTTGGGTGAATTATTCCCATATTTCTTAATGCTTTAAAATGAACAGAAAATGTCAATTAGGTTTATATTCACAGGTCTTTATATTGGGTGACAGAGAGGAAGCCAAATTCGTACAAAGAAAAGAGGGTAATTTGATTACTTATACATAAATATCTTGGCATAATTTTATATTTTCATTATCTTTCATAGAGAAGATCAAGGTGTGATTCACTGCATGTGACAATGCACAGACTCCTCAGCCTTCTGAAATTCTACCAGATTCTGTTACATATTTTTTCCTGTGGTGAAGCCTAGCATTTCCTTGAAGATGAAATAGTCAGCAGCACATATTTCTTGATACAGATGTTTATAAAACCATAGAGTTGATCACAAGTAATATAATAGAGCCAGCCTTTTCTCCAGGTTAGAATAGCCCCACGATGGCAAACCAATGGCACATGTGCCACAGGAGGCACGCAGAGAGCTGGTCACAAGTTATATAACAGAGCCGTCGCCCCAACTCAGCTCCGCCACACATGCGCCTCCTGCCAGCCAGCTGGTCTTCAGGCCTCTGCTATGCATGCAGGGTGGGGGTCATGTGCATGTGTGTGTGGGGGCACAGGGAGCATGTGTGGGAGTTGCATATGCATGCGCAGGGGTCATGCATAGATGTGCAGGGGATGGAGCACATACGCGGGGCCACACATTGCATTTTGGGGATGCACGCGTTATGGACTTTGGGCACTTGGTGCCAAAAAGATTAGCCATCACTCGAATAGCCATTGCTACATATTCCCCTTATGAAAAAAATATTGTATCCCTTTGAAATATTCATGGGAAAAATTAGAGCAGAGCAATATACAGCCTTCTTTCTTCAAAATGGCTGCATTCAAAATTTCTGACTGGAAAATAGATCCCCTATTGACCTTTGGGCTGAGCCCAGAACTGATGATTTTATGTGCAAAATGTTATATATTTGTAAAATGGCATTTTTGCTGGCCAATAGCTTCAGCAACAGTGGATAAAATGAACTAATGGTGTCATCTGAGAGTGATGAGATAGAGAGGTTTGTTTCTCTGCCCTTTAATGAGGAACAGAAACACACACACAACACATGCACACGCATGCACACGGACATTGAGAGAGAAAGGAGGAGGAGGAAAGAGAGAAATCAGTTAAAACCCAGTGATCATGTCCCAACACTTAGCTGGCCTTGGTTAATCTTGAAAAACATAAGTAGAATTAGACCCAAAGAAAATTAATTAGGGAAAGCACTTGTAAATAAATAAATAAATCTTGGGAGATGGCAATGTTACTTATTTCATTCATTATTTGACTGAGCATCTCAAATATATGACTCTAGGTGGCTTCCAGAGAATAAAAAAACAAAAGAAAAATATAATAAAATCCAATGACTATCGAAGAGAAGCTAAGATAAAACCAATTGATACCTCCATCACAACCAAGATACAACTCAATAATACACACTGTAGTTTCTATATTGACTGAATATGAACATGCCCTTAAAGATAAGCATGACTCAAAACAGGCTTTACCTCAGGGGTGTCTGCAGAACGTGGACATAAAACAACACATATGAAAATCAGGCAGAGCATCAATGACTTCATTGTGACCCATCTTAATTTTTTTTCATTCTCTCTTCAGACATCTCTGCCTTATTTTAAGCTTAATGAAGGAGAAAACATATGTAGATACACATATCTGTCTATCTGATGTTTATATTGTCAAGCCTTTTTCTGCTACCATCTTCAAAGGCTTGGAAAAAACCTGTTGCCAGGGAGTAAAAAAATCTTCCAAAACATCCCTGCTAATTAGAGGTGATAAACCGTGTTCTTCTCTGCTGTCAATGATGATAAAAATGAGACCCGGAAAGTAATCTACAAACATTTTTATTTATAAAATAAGAAATCCTAACGGAGCTACATGTTTGCAACCTAATCTCCACCAAGGCATATAGAAAAAGAAACAAAGGAAAAAAGTAACGGAAGTTACAAAGGAAGTGAAGTCAAAACTTCTTACACATGCGCAGTAAATCAAAACCTTCTTATCTCATTACTATGGAGACAAGATAACATAGTGCTGGCTAGCAGACACCTGCTTGCTAGAATATGAGCTTAGAAGCTTGAACAGACAAACCAAAAAACGCAGTGACATATATGTCTCATTTTTGTTCCCATTGTGGCAGTATTGGGATTTGTAGCACAGTATATCTGGGCAAAAATTCAAAAGTAGAATAATTCTAAAGCATTTGGGTACAAAAAGTTAAAATCACAATGTCAGTTTAAAATTAATTTCAAACCAACTGCTCAGTATTAATGCTGTAGATATAGCAAACTATATATAATTTTTTTTTGGCATGTTTGTTTTATTTGCAGCCCTCCTGGTGTTTAGGAAGTCTGTGATTAAGGTTTTTGAGCTCTGAAGCATCTCATTTTTGCATAATTACATAATTTTATTAAAAAAAACAGCTGCTTTATGTTATTGCAAAAGTTAAGATAAGATGGTGTTCTGGTATTAATTTGCTGGCCACATCTCCAGATCCCTGGAAATGACGCTGAAGAATAATAGTTACTAGCTTTTCCTCATGCTAAATCTAACATTTAAAAGAACAGTCTTCTGACATCGAGAAGTTGAATAGATTTATTACCATCTAAATTTTTTAATGGATTTCATCCAAGAAGCGTAGATCATAATAAATTTGTGAGTATTTAACGAATATCATACTATAAGACTGACTGGATTCAAGTATATATATGATTTATTTAATTCTTGAACAAAAGTCAACAATCAGTCAACAATATAATTGACTGGATTCATATAATGTCATAAATTATGGCTTACAAATCACAATGGTTGGCTAAACCAAAGTCAAACCACTTTATAGCTTAATGAATGTGTAAATCAAATCCTTATGTTTGTTTTGCTCCCATATACACACTACTACCTCTCCCGTTGCAATAAAGTTGAGTGGATATCAGCCTCCTAATACTGACTTTTTTTACTTACTGGAAGTTGAAACTATTGCCAAGATGTTGTAATTACACATAAAATTTATTCTTTGGTGGCTCTTCTCTGATTTTTCTTTACTTTTTTATTGCTCTTACTACCCATTTTCTTGCTTGTCCTCTAGGCCTATTCTGTACAGCAGAGAGAGAAATGGGGCTTGAAAAACAAAATGTACTTACAGAGTTCAGGTACCAAAAGTTAAGAAAGTCAACATAATGCTGGTGGATTGGCAGAGTTAGGGAAAAAGATGGCTCACCGAAGCCTGTCTGTGTGTATTGGAGAGGATTCCATGGATTTTTACTTGGCTCCTGTTGGCTTCAGCCACCTCGACCCAAAGTTCCTTGGCTCGCATCTCTTCGGGACCATAAATTCGAGATAAATAGTAGCTGTGATTGTCTTCCTGCACAGAAGTAAAGAGATAGGGAATTATTAGTTAAATATTTTATGTATCAATTAGAAATGATATTTTTCAAGCAAAAAGGCCAGCATCCTGCTTTTAAGAAACAACTAATTTAAAAAAAAAAGATTCCTTTCTATGAAAGGAAATAGGAATGCCTCTTTTAAAATAGGTCGTTTAAAATAAACATAATTTCAAAACAGTTTTTTTGTTGCAAAACAGTTGCCTGGTATATTACTGCATTTAAATTGAAGACTTCTATTGATCCATTCAATTGTGTAATAACATCATCATCATTATTTTGTGACTAAAAAGTCTAACGGAACTATTCACTAGCTAGTGAAACTATAGTATAAGCTGCCAGCTTTTAAACCAGCTTCAATCAGAGTGATGGGTTTTGTAGTCAGTACTTTTGGAGGCCACAGATTGAGGAAGTCTGACCTACAGCTATCATTGCTAGTCCACTCCAAATTAAATGCTTGAGGACAAAAATGATAGTGAGAGAACAAACCAAAAATAGCTTTAATTTGGGTAATTTAGTCATAACTCCCAAAGAGATTTCTTTTTAAAAAAAATGGGGTTATGGAACAGGACAGCAATTCTATTTATAAAGTAATATTTAATATGGAAGAAGCTTCCCTTTCTTGTTTTAGCAAATCTTTGTTCACTGAAGGAAAGGCAAATGAAAGTTAAGGGGAAAAAGCTGTCTAAGCATAACAAGAAAAAATTATATTGTATTTGACATTTGTCTTTATTTTCCCACATGTGTTAGTTAATTCCTATATCAAGGAGAACTACAAGCAAATAAGTAATTTTATTAAATATATTGTCTATATGAGGTGGGGAACTATGGCCCCTTTATGAATTGCGGACTTCAATTCCCAGAATTCCTGAGTGAGCATGGACCCTGATTTATAAGGATAAAACCTTTGTATTATTTATTAATGGGACTTCTTTGTACCATGTACAATCACACTATAACTTTATATTAGCGATGCTTAAGTGATTCAAAAGAAGCCATAATGATGTCATGAAGTGATTGTACAAATGAGATAAGTTTGTAATTTGTATCATTTAGGCAATTATATCATGATACCCGTTGATGATTCTTGATCCCCTTTCCTCCTCCTGCAGATACCCACTAATGTTCCCAAGTAATTGCAATATTGAATTATTAAAACAAATAATAAAATACTGACCAAACCCTTTTGAGTGGAAATTTGATCTTTCCAGCCAAAGCCCTCTACTACGACTGTGTTTTTTTTTACTACAATTCCCACAACTCCTTGCTCCTGACTATCTTTGCTGGGAATAAATCTAAAACATTCGGAGACTGCCAGGTTGCCTAACTATAATTATGGTTGCACAACATTGAACCATGGTTAATTCAACTTACTTTCTCATTAGTACAACATATTACCTTCCGATACTTGTGGGGTTTTACAATAAATTAAACAAAAACATATTTAGTTTTGGTTCTCATGTGAATATCCTCTAACCCAGAGCTGTAGAACTTGTTGTCTTCCAAAATGCACTGAATCTGGCATCTTTCCTTACTATATATAATTGCTGAGATTGTAGCTCAGCAATAAGTGAAGAACTGCAAGTTCACCTCTCCATCCCCTTTAACCTTTATATATGCTAATAACATAAAATGGCTATGCCACTTGGTTTAGTACAGGGGTGTCAAACTTGATTTCATTGAGGGCCGCACCAGGGTTGTGTTTGACCTCAGGGGGCTGGGGCTGGGGGTGGCCAGGATGGGTGGGTGGCAGCATGATGTCTGTTTTTGCCTGTGACTGCCTTCTACAGCCCTCTGCCAGCGAAAATGCCCCCCCCCCGCTCCATTTTCACTGGCAGAGGCACCACAGGCCAATCCTTTATTGTTTCCAGGGCAGACCCATGGGCCAGATCTAAGCACCCCATGGGCTGGATTTGTCGCAGGGGGCCTTGAGTTTGACATCCCTGTTTAGTAGGATCATTTTGCTCTGCTGCTTCTGCTTCCAGTAGCAATTAATCTCCTGCCCCAGAAAAATTAGCATTCAAGATAAAAATTCGTTGAACCTTTTCTCATACGATGTAACACATCTCTAATAGATATGGTAACTTGGGCAGTGATAGTAATCAATAGTGCATCTCTCCTTAAGGTTTTTAATTCATTGTTTGCTAAATACTCCTGATTCTTGTACTATTGTATAACAACTTTTTGTTGAGAAAGTTCCATAAGTTAACATCACATAATCCTGCAAAGGTATTGTGAGATGGATTAGTCAAAGCAAAATTCAAGACTTGGTTCGTTGTTCCAAAGAAACAAAATTAATTACGCATTCGCGAAAGCGGGTTCCTCCAAGCGTTGAAGGAACCCAGGTCTTTGTCTTAACAAAGCTTTTATAGCCCTCCTACGAGGGCTTGGCTTACATTCTAACTATGTTTAGCCAATCACTAACTAATACAAACATTTTTCCTACCTAATGTGGCAAATTGTCTGTTATGAAAAATGATATTTTGCATCTGCTACGTCTCTGAGTTTTCTGAATTTGAGACACTACTCCCTTATTCTGTTCTAACATGATGAAGCTCCTGCTCACAAACTCCCCCCTTTTTCTTTCTCAATTCTGTCTCAAACTCATGACAGACTGACTTTCCTCAACATTATAAAAATCATGACTTACCATCACCTTGGTCCCTGCCTGCACTTTTATAGTGTACCTGTGAGTGGCCCCTTTTGGATCATAACATTGCTTTTTCCCACTATCCCCACAAATAGAATAAGAAGTCCCATTTATAATGCAAATTTCTTTTAACTTCTTTTTACAGTCTAACTGGGTATGGTAGATCAAAGTCTTGGTCACTTTTAGTCCGGACTTTGTTGCTTTGATACAAGGTTGGCATTTGTCATCATCACCTCCAGCAGTTCCTCTGGGTTTTAATAGTAGTCCAAGGATGGTTACACAGAGTAACCACATCATTTTTTTTTAGTGTCAGTTTCAATGGGTATCCATCCACTGGGATGGCCTTCCAAGGTTTTTCAGGCTCCGGTGCCTGTTTCACTCGGCTGTAATGAGTCCAACCTCCTTCACGAGTACGGACCGCAGATGCAGTTTTCAGCAGCACCTGGTATGGGCCTTCCCAGCTAGGTTGCAGTTTCTCAATTTTCTAAGTTTTAATCAGGATCCAGTCTCCCACTTCATGCGGATGTTGACTGTCAGCCAAAGGTGGTCGTTGTGCCAACAATCCCTGTTTATGGAGAGAAAGCAAAGACCGGGAGAGTGCCTGCAAATATTTCCGGAGAAATAGATTTTTAAACTCTGGGATGGGATGTCCTAATTTAGCCAAATAAGGCCTCCCCATCAACATTTCAAAAGGTGAGACCCCTGTCTGAATCAATGGCTTCCATCATCCCATATCATGAATGATTTGTTCTAACAATATTTTGTCACCGTAGGGGCAGTTGCTCTCCTGGTAGGATACGCCTCCACCCATCCGGTTAACTGGTCTTTTATCACCAGCAAATACTTCCACCCCCTTTTTCTGGTAATTCTGTGAAGTCGATTTGGGCCCTCTGGAATGGCCAACCAGCCAGAGGCCGCCCTCCTTTCTCTCTTCCGAGCTGCCCTTTTATTCACTTTTAGGCATACTAGACATTTCCAACAAATGCTCTGAGCTATCGTCCACATTTTGGACTCCAGAAATGAGGCTTCACAGACATGACTAGAGCTTCAGTCCCCAGTGTCCCCTTCATGGAGTTTTCCATCACCCCTCTCATAGTGGTGGGGATATGATGGGCACTCCTTCTGCAGTTATCCAGCCCTCCTGGGTTTTGGTACAGCCTTCTTTCTCAAGCTCTCTTTCCACCTCCTCTCCTGGATCCCAGTTTTCCTTCCCTTCTTTTTTCTAGTACTGGGATTGCTACCATAGTTAACTCTACTTCTCCAGCCGCTTCCTTTGCCCATTTGTCAGCCCACCTATTCCCCACAACCTCTGGAGTGTTTCCTTTTGATGAGCATTGATATGGACAATTGCTACCTCTTGGGGAGTTGTAATGCATCCAAAGCTCGTTCCACTAACTGTACTTGCTCTATTTGCTTCCCATCAGCCTTGATGTATCCTCTCTCCCTCCAGATCTTCCCAAAGGTGTGTACCACTCCCCAAGCGTATTTAGAGTCAGTCCATATGGTTACTTGTAACCCTTCATCCAACTCAAGAGCCCTAGTCAGTGCCAATAATTCACACTTCTGTGCTGACCAGGTAACTGGGAGCGACCCTTTTTCAACTACCTCATCCTCCCCTGTCACTATAGCAAATCCTGACTTCCGCTTCCCATCTTCCACCTACTGGACCCATCCACAAACCATGTCTCTCCTTCTTCCAGCGGAGTTTCTCCTGTTTCCACTCCACTTGCTCTCCTTTCCCTTTGTAGTTTCTGGTGTAAAAATTGCGCTAAATACCCCAAGAGTCCCAATGCTCTTTTCACTTCAGTTTTATTTCTAGGAGGGGCCAGACTCATTATCCCCTGTATTTGTGTTGGGTCTAGAGACGTAACTCCTACTTGGATATAATGTCCCAAGTATTTTACTTTCTTTTCCACAAATTGAAGTTTTTCTTTTGAGACTTTTAATCCCTGATTTCCCAGCCAGTTCAAGAAGTCAACAGAGGCTTCCCTCATTTCCCCCTCCTTCTCCCCTCCTTTTCTCCAGTCAGCAATAAATCATCCACATACTGGATCAGGGTCATGCCTCCCTTTCTCTTGAATGTTATCAGTTTCTCCTCCAATGCCTGCCCGAATAACAAAGGACTCTCTGTGTACCCCTGGGGGAGAACTGTCCATCTGAGCTGCTGTTTTCTCCCACTCAAAGGCAAACAAATCCCTGCTCTTTTCCTCCAGCGGGCATGCCCAAAATGCATCCTTGAGGTCAATTACTGTGAACCACTTGGCTTTTGGGGGGATTTTCCCTAATATCGTGTAAGGGTCTGGGACTACTGGGAATCTGGGAATGACTATCTCATTGATCCATCTCAGATCATGGACTAATTGGTAAGTTCCATCTTTCTTTTGTACTGCTAAAATCGGTGAATTGAATGGTGACATAGTAGGCTCTAATAGCCCTTGCTTTGTAATCTATTGATCACTGGCTTGAGCCCTTCCCTCCCCTTCATGCTAAGGAATATGGGAGTCCATAGCTTTGTTATTCCTGGCTTCATCTTAATCTGCACAGGCTGCATAGTCATGCTACTAACTTTTTCTTCTTCTGCCCATACTTCTGGCATTATGGTTTCCTCATCCACTGTTGTTAGGACACACATGCATACCTCCCTCTGCTTGTCCCACAATTCTATTCCAAACACTTCCATCAAATCCCTTCCTAGCAAATTCACTCCTGACTCTGGTATGAACAGAATCTCTGTCTCTGTTACTATGTCATTCAACTCTAATCTCACTCCTTCGATGATTCCTACTTCTTGTGTCTTTCCACTTACTCCCACCACTTTCAGCGTTCACTTTAGTCTACCCATTCCAGGTACCGAGTCACAGATAGATGTACGGCTGGCACCTGTGTCTATCAGAAACAGCCACTCCTGACGGTCAGGACCACTATCATTTACCAATGGCTCCCCGTCCCCCTTTGGGGCAGAACAGCCCTAATCGTAGAGTGCGTAGCTTCACTCCTCAGGAGTTTCTGGACATTCACGCGCAAAATGCCCTTCCTTCCTGCATCGGAAGCAAGTTCTACCCTAGGGCTTCTGTCCTTCCTGTCTCTGTCTTCTAAGTGGGGGTGGTCTTGGTCCCTGTCCCCTGTTTTGGTATTTCTCATCCTTCCACCCCAGTTTCTGTTCCACTGGTCTGGTTTCTCTCTCTTTTCTCACTTCATTCTTTACTGCTGTTTGCACAGCAGCAATCATGATTTGCGACTTTTGTTTTGTCTTTGCAGTGTCCCGATTAACAAAGACTTGTTGGGCTTCTCTCATTAAATCTGACATTCCAATTTCTGTCCACCCATCCATTTTTTTGTATTTTCCTATGGATATCTGGCCACGCTTTCGTGACAAATTGTAATTTCAACAGTGCTTCAAAGGCAGGGGTTTCTGGTTCCACTCCCAAGTATTTGGTTAAGCTTTCTCGGAGGCGGGCACAGAAATCCCCTGGTGACTCCTCTTTTCCCTGTGTTACCTCAAAGGCTTTTGTCAAATTTTTCCCTTGTGGGTTTGCAAGTTTTATGCCTTCAAGTATCATTCTCTTCATGTCTCTCATGTGCTCCCTGTGACCTGCATCATTCAAATCCCAATTGGGATCTGCTATAGGAAACTTCACGTTTGCGGCCACTGCTCCTTGTTGTCCAGCCTGTCTCCTATCCCAAGCGGCCATGGCCGCTCTTCTGATTAAATTCCTTTCTTCTGGGGTGAAGAGGTGCCCCAAAATGTACATTAGCTCTGGGTAGGTGTATTCACTGGGCCCTAAAAATAGTTCCAACTGTTCCGCTACCTCATGCGCATTTTCATGAAGCTTTGGAAGAGTCCTTTTTAGTTCTCTCAACTCGGTTGGCTTTATGGGAACAGCCACAAATACTGTGACTGGATTTCCTTGTGCATTTGTGCCATTTGCAACTTCTCTCACTGGGAAGGCAGACACAGGGTTAGTTCGTGTTCCGCCCAATGGCAAATTTTCCAAATCTTTATTCAACTGAGCCAACTCTCTTCTAAGTCCCGGATAAGCCGGGGGAGGTGAGAGAGAGTGGGGTGGAGGAACGGGAGCCAGAGGAATTGGCAGGGGCGGCGGGGGCGGCAGTTGTATTGCCGCTGGCACCGACGCCGGGGGTCTTCCCATCCATTCCTCAGTCTCACTCTCATCCTCTTTAGTGACAAATTGCTTTACCTCCTCCCGGAGGGATTGGTCCTTCAAACCGGACATGGTACCATACTTCTAAGTATGGTAGTTGTTCTTTCATTTTATGTTTTATTATATAATCCTTTAACTTGTTCATCCAATATTTACTTGTCTCCCCTTCTGGGTCCCAATAGTAGGGGAATTCAGGGTCAATTAGGGGGTATTGTGGCCACTGTTGGCGACACAAGTAGATCATTTTCTTCTTTTCAAGATTTTGGGTGTATGTTTTCACCCAAGGTTCAAGCCACTGTTGCAGTAGCTGACCTAGAGGAGAGTCTGTCAGGATTGACTGCCTAGTCACTTGTTTCCTCCTGACCCCTATTTCTTCCGACACCTTTGTGCCCTTACTCTGTCCCTTTCCCATCTTCTGCGCTACCTGCCTATACTCCCAGAGTCCTTCTTTTCACAATTCCCCACTGTCCTCCAGCAAGCGCTGGATTCCCAGAGTTTAAGGACAGCGGTTCCTTGTTCACTAACCCGAAAGTCGACAAACTCACCTGATTTATCCTGCGTCTCCCTGAGACTAGAGGATAGTGGGCGTCCCCACCTCAGGTTCAATACAACGTTCCCCGAACGCGACACTCCTGAGTGTCCAGCCGACAACTTTTCTTCCGTTGTTTCAATGGATCGTCTGTTGTGCCAGTAGCCCTGGACCCCGCCAGGAGGAAGGAAAATAAGGTCCCTCTTCAATGGGAGGCGGTGGCCACACTCACCGATTTTCCTCCTCCCAGGCAAGTTCATCGGGGCCCCACGTTGGGCCAAAACTGTGAGATGGATTTGTCAAAGCAAATTCAAGACTTGTTCGTTGATCCAAAGAAACAAAATTTATTATGCATTCGCGAAAGCGGGTTCCTCCAAGCATTGAAGGAACCCAGATCTTTGTCTTTACAAAGCTTTTATAGCCCTAAGCTGCCGCCCCCTCCTACAAGGGCTTGGCTTACATTCTAACTATGTTTAGCCAATCACTAACTAATACAAACATTTTTCCTACCTAATGTGGCAAATTGTCTGTTATGAAAAATGATATTTTGTATCTGCTACGTCTCTGAGTTTTCTGAATTCGAGACACTACTCCCTTATTCTGTTCTAACATGGCGAAGCTCCTGCTCACAGTATGTTTGGACTTGCAAATTACCCATTTTTTATGCAGGGATTTTGTCTTCATAAACACTGTCCTAATCCTTATTGACTTCATGCTGCAGAAGGTTTTGGCTCTAGTTAAACAATCTTGTAGTCAAATTTTATCCTAGAATGGCGCCAATAAAATCATGTGGATTTCATAGTAGTCCTGCTAACAGAATTTTCATCTTCATAAAGAACGGCAAGATTGGGCAGTTATTCTTAGCAAGATATTGGCCAAGATATGAACTTGATTGGGAGTTGGTCCTCGTGACAAGAGTGTTAACTTGGAGATCTGGGCTCATTCTGTCCCATTTTAATTAAACAAGATTTGTTAAGAAAGCTGGAAGACAAATTGTTAAAGAAAACCTGGCAGAGAATAATTGCTTTTCTGCAACATGTAGATTCATAGTGCCTAACTGCTACATAAAATATGTTGATGTAGAAAAATTTTTGCCCTTAATCTTTTCAACTGCGCAGTCTTTCAGATGTTTTCCAAAACAAATATTTTTATGTCACACACTGAGCCACAACTGGCCAACCTCATTTTAGCCTGATATGATGCACCAATTCAGTCAGTATGGCACATCATGTGAGTGCTTTTGGGTTAATTGAGTAAATAAGGTTAAGTTAATCAGGATAATATGTGAATGTGACCCACATTGGATTTATTTCAGCGGTTTCCTACTACCACCCTCTGGTCTTTAAACAACTGCATAATATTCCTGGTCAATTCATATGCAATGATATTGGGAACGTGAATAGAATTTCCACTTTTCCATTTCTTTCCAGATACCTCAATCCTTGGGTTATCAGCTGGTTTTCGTTAGTAAATGTTGCAATGATTATACTCTTCCTAGGAAATTCTACTTCCCAGAGCTATTAAGTTAATCCTTCTCCAGACCTTGGTTTCTTTCAGCCAACCATGCAGGAATTAATTTGCAATTATTCTGTCTCGTAAACTGGATTCATGAATCAACCTTAGCCATGGCTCATTCAATCATATTTCACTATATAAACTGGAATTGGTTGCATTCACACAACATACTAAATTGAAAGCCTCAACAATGGTATGTTCACATAGCACATTTGAGAGTATTTCTTATATAGTGTATGAAAATCAAGGTTATAGCAAATCTGAGTATTAAAGGCTAGATGGAAAGGAGTCAAATAACCCACATGGTGGGACAGGAAGAAAAAATAAGTGCAAAAGGATTTTAACCTTTTTATTTGTTATTATACAACTTCCATACAGAGTTCTTAAATTAGAGCAAGTTGCTGCAGTAGTTTCCTACTTGCTTAAACTAATATTCCTTCTCTGAATTCCTTCTTGAATTTCTTGTGAGCATGCTTAAGGAGTTTCAATTTGTGGAGAAAGCCTGGTGTTATCATACATCTCTTATCCAATTGCTTTGGGTACCGACCCTCTGTTGTTTTGGCATGAAATGTATTCTGTAGCATTCATCGGCATTCTTTTTATGATACTCCTTTATTAGCATTTCACATGTAGAGACCTGATTCTCAAATATGATCAGCATAAATGAAGCCCCGAGGTTATATCAGGACTATATCTTCATCTTCAAAATCTCTTAAGAGAAGCTCTTCAGAACTAACAGCATTTGTGATGTGAACCATCAAAAGCGTATTCGTGTTCCATAGTTGTCACCCATGTTGGCCTATTTTCTCATTTCAGAATTTACATGTTAAGGAGCTTCCAAATATGTTCTCAATAAAGTGAGGGAAAACAAATGAAAAGAGCAAATGCCGGGACTGGGTGGACTTGGCTGCTTTTACATCTCGGATTGTGCTCCATCATGACCTCATTACTGGATCTTTATTATGTCCCAATCCACCACCTTTATTTAGTTACAGCAAGGCTTAAGAAGAGAACACAAACAAAACAAGCTGAGTGGGAGGGAGAAGGAAGGAAGGGGTTCTGAGTAAGGTTT
Organism: Naja naja; assembly: GCA_009733165.1. Classification (NCBI taxonomy): domain Eukaryota; kingdom Metazoa; phylum Chordata; class Lepidosauria; order Squamata; family Elapidae; genus Naja; species Naja naja. The sequence goes on along the minus strand of CM019155.1, from coordinate 111,787,240 downwards.
TGTAATCTAATTGTATTATTTTGCTAAATATTTTGGCTACCTTTTCATGGAGGTATCCCTAATTAGAATCCTCTAGAAAAGGGTGAAGGAGCCCAAACAGACAGACTAGCCTTGATAAGAAAAACTGTTTGAGGCCCCACTCAAAATATTCTTTGGTATTTGAAAGGATGTGTCTGTGTATGATGTAAATTGGGTTAAGATTATTTATTATTTATTTATTCATTTAGTATGCATTAATTTAGTTCATAAGGCTGCCCATTCATCAAGAGACTGCAGATAAGAGATTCCGAAACAAACATCACACACACACACACACAATAAATATATTTATTTTTTATTTTATTTTGTATTGGGATTTCTATGCCGCCCTATCTCCCGAAGGACTCAGGGTGGCTTACAACAATAAAAAAACATCCAATACAAACATTAAAAAGCCAGTTAAGCAACATCCCAATAATAATTAAAATTAACAAACCAACACTAAAACCCCCCCCATCAGTCCAGGTCAGCAAGCTGAAAGAGCCATGTTTTCAGGCCACGACGGAAGGGTTGAAGGTCAGGAGCCATCCGAAGCTCCAGGAACAACCGATTCCACATGGTGGGTGCTCCAACAGAAAAGGCCCTACCCCTAGGGGTCGCCAGCTGACACTGTCTGGCCGACACCCCAAGGAGGCCCTGTCTGTGTGAGCGCATGGGAAGTTGGGAAGTCGTTGCTGGCAGCAGAGGTTCCCGCAAATACCCCAGTCCTAAGCCATGTAGGGCTTTATAGGTGAGTACCAGCACCTTGAATCTCACCCGGAGGGCAACCGGCAACCAATGCAGCTCACGCAGGGGGGGTGTAACATGTCCCGATACTCCCATCACAACCTGCGCAGGCGCATTCTGCACCAGTTGAAGCCTTCGAGTGGTCCTCAAGGGCAGCCCCATGTAGAGAGCATTGCAGTAGTCTAAATGGGAGGTAATGAGCGCATGAGTAACCATACGTAAGGCATCTTGGTCCAGATGTGGTGTGTGTGCTTGGGTGGAAATTGACAAAATATATAATGTGTCAGGAACAAACCACAAACCATCTATATTTATAGTGGGTTGATCAAATATCTTGGCTCAAAGCCTGGGGGAAGAAATTAGTCTTCAGAGCTTTCTTAAAGGTTGGTAGTTCAGGGCCAGCTGAATCTCAGAGGTTTGAGAGAAATGGTCTATATATCAGATATTGGAACAGAGAAGACCTTGTTGAATTGATGAGACATGGAGTAGGCCAACCACATAGATATGGCTGCATGTTTGCATAACGTAACTGACCAAATCAGTTGCTCCACAAAGCAGTCTATTCACCCTTACATACTGTTATGTATGCAGGTTTGAAATCATTGGTTAAGTTTGAATTGTTCTTGTAAAGTGTTGGAAATGATTGGTTTAGAAAGTGCGGGAAAACCCTGCACTCTGATTGGCTGTCAGCTGCGGCTGCCGGCTATAAGTAGCAGCTGCAGCAAAGCCAGCCGGGTCTGTTCTAAGCTGTAGTCACTAATAAACAAAAGAGCTTGAAGCACTCCGCGTCTGTCTCTTCATGCAAACTTAACACATACAACCATGGTTGATTCAAATAATCAGCAGGCAGCCTTTTTTTTCTTTTTTAATAATCTTCGTAGCTACTGAAAATAAACTGGGAAACTGCCACAACATTAGATTCTTGGGAATAAAAATAGGTGACCAAGTGCCAGTTCAGGTGGAGTTGGGGAGTGTATTGACTCTCATGCTACCCTGCCCTTTACCAACTTTTACCAACCTGCCTACCCACCTCCAGAATTGGAGGCAGAGATAGTTCTTGGTGAAACTTGGTTTTTGCAGTACTGTACTGTCACATCATCTGCTTCAGGGGAAAAAAACCACACCATTGCTTTATTAATCTCAATTTGTCCATAGAATCAGGAGGAGTTAGATTTGCTTTAAAATGTGAGGTATTTGGAACTACAACTAACCTTGCTGATAGAGTGGATTATGGTATTTTCACAATATAACATCTCTCTCCATGAGGTTAATGGGACTGTTGGATTCTATGATTAACTACTATTTACATATGTTGTCATAAACCTGAATATATTACTTGCAGTGGGATTTTGTCAATAGGAATGCAGTTGTGCCTCCATAAACCCGTCAAATGTCTATTTGCTTACTATAATAGAAAATCAATGAACACCCACACAAACACAATATACACAACAGACATATAAAGAAAAATGCTATCTTAAAAGAAAAAAGGTAAGAAAAGTGTTAATTAACTTTAAACAACAGTTGTCATGGAATAAAAATAGTTGTATAGAATTTGGTTAACTTCCATAAAACAGCTGGTACTGAACTGATTAAAAATATATATCAAAATACTTGTAGCTTCCCTGGCATTTTTTGTTGTTGTTAAAATAGCTTGAAGCTTGATCCTTATTTGGCAGTCAGACAGATATATGTGAACCACTATTTCTATTTCATTATTTTGCAAAACCAAGTGCACTGAGAGAAAGGTATGTTACTTTTGTCAAGTAGCACATTTTGAAGAGTTGAAAAAATTATCAACATGTATGGGAGTCAATAGGGGGATAGATTTTGCAAAGCAGTTCAGTATTTGCTCAGCTGTGCAATAACTCAAAAATGACACATTAACACATCCACAGACAAGCCTCCTCTAAGTATAATACTATTTTTCAATATTGAGTGACTGCAGCATGCATATGAAGCAAAGATTTGAAAACTCATGATTGAGAATGGGGAAATAAAATATTTCAGAACCCAGTTTGGGGATGAGATCAGAACCAGGTTTTTCCCCAACAAATGATAATGAGGACAATGTCACCATTACATGCAAGCTGCAATGTCCCTCCCTTCCCACTTTATTTCTTTCTCCCTCTCTGAGGAGATATTCATGGCCTCTTCTAAATCATCCATTACTAAACTTTGGAAAGCAGCCTTGTTCTACTTGGCTCAGTTCATCTGAAGATTCTGACATGCTGCCTCCCCATCATCTCAGGATAAGCTGCTAAATTTGGCTCTGACACTCAGAGATCAGTTAAGGTCTCGTGGTATGCTTTGCAGTGCAAATTCTCTCATACTACTTCTAACTTCCAATCAGAGTCAACTGAAAGATACTTTTGTTGTTAAATGTTTTTCTAACAAGTATCTAGTGGGACAACTTCCATAAACCTTGGAATCTATTCCTTTAAAGTATTGCTTACATTCATGTCCTTCCACATGTCTATGGAGCTTAAGGTGTCCAGAGTCCAAAGTTATGTAAACATCTCTATGGCTGAATTAGGAGAACCTGCCTAAATGCATCTCAACACTCTAACTGCTACATCACATTCATCTGCATCATAGACTGAATTTATACATCGTTGTTAAGCTGTTTTGGTTAACCATGATTAAATCATACTTGGAAGCAGTCACACAACACAAAAAGCCATCATTCACAATACAAACCACAGTGGTTGGGTTCACATAGAATATTATGCCATAAACAAGAAAAATACCTAATGGCTTAATTTAATATATGAATCCAGCCATGTTGAATTCAATTTAGGTGGTGTCCAATTCCCAAGTTACAATATAATAGCAAAATATAAAGATTAAATATCACCCCATACAAGATAAATAAAATGGAAATTATTATGAACTGTATGCATGCTAGATCAAAGCCTGAGGAGACAGCCAGCCTTTAAGTCCTCCTTAATTAGGATGGGAGCAACAGAAATGGCATAGAGGACCCCATTCCAGAAGTCAAGTGCCAAGACAGAGGTGGTGTGCTTCATGGTGATGCATCAAAGTGACCCAAGTGCACTCATTCTGCTGGCCCACATCAACTGGCAGAAAACTTGGGAGAGACATAGTCTCTTGAACAACTTGGCTCTATGCCCTGTACAGCTTTATGGTAACTACTAGACAACGCATGACTTACTTGGTCTGAGCAGGAACTGTGAACTTAAGGAAAGCTCTTAATTGGGGAAGAGATGGAAAATCCCCAAATCTAGGTGACCCTAATATTCACAGCCACTTATCTTGATAGGATTAAGTCAAACTGATTCCTCTCCATGCAGACCTGCACAACCTCCAGAGATTGGGATACTTTGGTCAATTTGGGATCAAAAGATACAATTGGCTATCATTAGCATTCTGATCATATCAAACTTCAAACTTCAGGATAATTCCATTCAGTGGTTTCATGTAGGTTTTAAACAGAAGGGGAGACAGCATTGTCCCACCCAAAGGAGGGACCTAGGGAGTAAACGCCAGCTGTAACTGACCCTGGAAAGGAAGAGAAGTACCATAAAACAGTGCCCTAATTGCTAATTCCCAATCTATACAGGTGGCCTAGAAAGATATCATATTGAAAGGAGCACAAGGACATATGCACCACCTCCATCCTCGCTCCACTACAATAAGAGTAATGCTGCCTCCATACTGAATCCCAGCCTAAAGTTGGCCTGAAATAAATCTAGATAATCCACTTTCTCCAAGGTCTTTGCTGATATTTGGTCTTCCTTCAATTACTGCCCCAGTGTCTTTCTTTGTACTTCATTTCCAAAAGGTCCTATTAATCAAGATGCACCCCGGGAATCAATGGGCAGAGAAAGATCACATAGGGATGGTGTTTTAAATAGGGGTGTGATGAACAGTGCCCAACCACCTGTCCTCCTGATACTATTAAACCTCAATCCATTGCTCATTAGATTCTCAGGAAAAAATCCTGAGCTATTTCTGAAAACCTGCAGGATCCTGCAAATCAGCTGCGGGAAACCAATCAAATAAATCTTATTTCCCCATTGAGTAGGGGACCCCAGGAAACTGGAAGGCAATTAGAGAGTGATCTATCTGTGGACTGCCATATAATATCACAATTTCCCCAAGGGAAAAAATAATCAGAAAAAATATGTGGCTGCTGGAATGCATGCCATCAATGACTTGGGATAGGTCCATGGTTGCCATGATTGTGAACTCCTAAGCTGCCCTGGAGTCAGTCACCAGGTTGCAGATTAAAGTCCCTGAGCAACAAAAACCATAAGGATTCTCACTAATCCAGCCATTGGATCCAGTAGCTCAGATAGTAGGTTCCAGATACCATTTAGAAGAACTGTTTGCCGATGAGCGGGCTCAGTGTGAACACTGGGGGCTTTGTGTTTTTATTTCTATTTTTCATGTATTTGTTTTGCTTCCTGCAGTCATAATTATTGTAAGTTACCTATCTGCCAATGAGGGGAGGGGATGGTTTTATTAGATAACTCTAATTTGGAATAAGTGTTTTTGCTAAACCTGTTCTGGGGTTGTCAACTCTTCCAACATTTTCTGCAGCTAACCCTATCAATAGCTTGGGACTTAAGAATAAGCAGAAGATAACACATATCTCTTTGCAATGAATGCTTTGAGGACTGATTTCTACAGTTCCAGTTACTGCATAGCAACTACTGTTCCTTGGAAGCTTAGCCTTCTATTCTCTATGATGCATGCAGCATGCTGTGAAGAGACTATGCCACCTCTTTGTGTACATTTTTCACTTCAGAGCCATATCTTTCACTTCAGAGCCACATAGTGACCTGAAATGAAGCCAGTCAGCCACAAGCATAACTCAGAATGTAGGACTACCTGCTCCCAGCTATAGTGTGCAATGGCAACTCTTGGCATCACACTGTGAGGATATGCAGTGTAAATTTTCTTCTATATTGATCTCAAATCATTAAAATATACTGTTCCATTTAGTAATAATTCACACTCTCACTTCAAAGTGCATAAACAGTAGGATAGTAATCTCTGTATCATTTATAGAACTTTCCCATAGAATTACATTTCTCCATAGACATTCTATTCACCACATGAAGAAGTATCCAGATTTTTCCCAACCTAGACTAGGAACATCTTGACTTTCTTGCTCCTTCCAGGGATCACACATTTAAAAATATCTTTTAATTGTTCCATTGGATCTCTTCTCCATTATCCAGCCCATGGTAGTTGTACATGTTTATATTTGTTTTGTAAGAAAAATAGAGTTTAATTTAAACAAAGTAAGCTCATTGGCAATGAAAAGAAGTAAATAATAGAGTAAAACTATATGACACACCATAGAGGCACAAGGAGGCAGGATTTATACCAGATCTAAAGCAATGTCCTACCTGTAAATGAATACTTCAGCTTCAACCATAACAATACAAGAGCACACAATAGATACAAACTCAAGGTAAACCGCACCAAAGTTGATTGCAGGAAATACGACTTCAGCAACAGAGTGGTCAATGCCTGGAATACGCTACCTGACTCTGTATTCTGTGGTTTCTTCCCCAAACCCCCAAAACTTTAACCTTAGACTGTCTACTATTGACCTCACCCCTTTCCTAAGAGGCCTGTAGGAGGCGTGCATAAGTGCACCAATGTGCCTACTGTCCCTGTCCTATTGTTTGTTTTTATTTTTCTTATACGTATCCATCTCATGTATTCAAAACTATGTTTATACTTATACTTGTTATCTTGTAAGCGATTGACAAATCAAATAAATAAATAAATAATGTGGTATGTTTGGTTCTAGTTTAGAAAATGATCTTAAGCATTGCAACTTATAAAAAATGGCTGTGTTAGTTCAGAATACACTATTGTGGATTACTCATAGAAATACAGAGTTGGAAGGGGGCTTGGAGATCTTCTAGTCCACCCCTCTGCCCAAAACAAAAATCCTGAGACTTTCACAGACAAAAGACTGTCTAATCATTACTTGAAAACCTTCCAGTGAGGACCAGGCAGAACTCCAAAAAGCAGGCTGCCCTGCTTAAGAGCATCTGCAGTCATTACATTCTTTCTAAGTTTGAGTTTGGATCTCTCATGTTAAAACTTACATTCATTAAAGTCATATTTAAAGAAACAGAATCTGAATTTCTTTTAACCAGCAATTGGCATGTAATAACAGCAGTTGCACAGAATGTATTTTTTTTTCCAAAAATAGCTGAATACCAATCTGATGAAAGGTATGTGGTTTGCCTGACCTTTTCGTTCAAATAGATACAATCTATGTGTCTCCAGTGGGAGTATATGACCTACCATCTTTTTTCATGACCAATTCTGCTTGAAGCATGCATGAGCATTGTAAATGTATGGAGCATTTTAACTGCTTTAAAATGTTCTGTACAGGAGTTCCACACATACTCCCAGCTCTTCACATCAAATACATAATTCTAGATAGATCTTATAAACAGTACCAAAATGCAGGTTTTGTTTTCATCAAGAAGATAGCTTGCGGTGCAGACTATTTATTTGTACTTATTTATTAGATCAATTTATATGGCTGCCCAATTCTCCCTTGTGATACTGATAACAAATTAACCTTAAAATATCAAATGAACAATAGAAAGTAGTATAAATGTAAATCATATTCACAGTCTATAACTCAATTTCCATGAACTCTAAAACACATGAAACATGCTCAGGTGACGTTTTGGCCCTATGTTCAAGGGAACATTCATACGTTTAAAGTTTTGCAAAAAACCCAAAACAAAACCAAACCCAGCAGAATCAGGTCCATGCAGCAGGGAGGGGGAGAGCTGCCACAACAGAGAAGGCATACCTCCATACTTCCTGAGTCCTAGCAGAAGTCACTGTTTAATAAATAGGACCTGGAGATAAGCACACTATCAGAACTGGAAGGATCAGCAGAAATAATTGAAGACAGGCAGTCCTGAAAATAAACTGTTTCTATGCTTGGCACCTTAGTTTTAGTTTGCTTTATTGTCATTGCACCTCGTACAACGAAATCAAACACCATCTTCAGTGCACATCATGACTATGAAAATAAACACAAACACACATCCTTCACCCTCCACACATTGAACTGGAAACCCCCAACACCACACCAATACTGCACTATACAGTAGAATTCAAAAGAGCTACTGCCCTGGGATAGAAGCTGTTTTTCAGCCTATTTGTCCTTGTTTTTATTATTCTGTACCATCTGCCAGATGGTAATAGATCAAAAAAAGGGTTCCCAGGATGAGATGGATGTTTGAAAATGTTTTGAACTTTCTTAAGGCAGCAGGAGCTATAAAGCTCTTCCAAAGAGGGGAGAGGGTAACCAATGATCTTCTGGGCAATGACATTAACCCTCTGGAGTGCTTTCCTATCTGCCACTGTGCAATTGGCAAACCATACAGAGGTGCAGTAAGTTAAGATACTCTCTATGGTACAGCGGTAGAAGGTCGCCAGCAGTTTTTCATTCAGCTGTTGTTTTCTGAGAAGTCTCAGGTAGTATAATCTCTGCTGGGCCCTTTTGACCAGTGCTGCAATGTGAGCACCCCAGTCAGGTCCTTTTTCATGGTAACACCCAGAAAGTTAAAACTGGCCACTTACTCCACTCGGTCTCCATTGATAAGCAAGGGTTGGATGTCTGATCTATTCCTTCAATAGTTCACTATAAGCTCCTTGGTCTTCTTGGTGTTCAGGACCAAGTTATTGTCTCCACACCATGAAAGCAACCGGTCCACCTCATCTTGGTAGGCAGACTCATCCCCCCTGGAGATGAATCCCACCACTTTTTTTTGCAAGTCCCACCTTGAAATCTTTTGGGAGCCAGATCAGCTCATGAAGTAGTGGTATGATGCTAAAACACTGCAACTTCCTATACTGCTGGGCTCTGAACCAACTGTAGTTTTCAAATTGTTTTCAAGAGCTGCGCCATTCAGAGGGGTTATATAGTAATAGCCCACCAGGTAGTGTACTAGTCTGGGAGGTAATCATGCATGAGTGACTTCATGAAGAGAACCTCCAGATCCAAGAATTGGAGCAACCGGCACAGGAGATGGATCTGTGCAAAAACTCTGTTGGTCCAGCTGCAGCTGCCACCTTCTACTTGAATCAGAGTCCTACATTTAGGAGGATCCTCAAATTACACATCAGTTTTGGCTGGGGAAAGTATTATCCCATTGAGAACTAAAGATGGAAAGTCACTGGAGTCAAAGGACCCGAAAAACCCAAGGACTCTTACTTATTAATAGCAATAGCCATAGCACTTAGACTTATATACTGCTTCACAGTGCTTTACAACCCCCTCTAAGTGGTTTACAGAGTCATCAATTGCCCCCAACAATCCGGGTCCTCAGATTAAGGTTGAATTGAAGCCTGTTCTTTCCCATCTAGACCCTCACAGCCTCCAGACTCCAAGAAAGAACCTTGATCGTGTCACTTGGTTCACACGGAGTAGGAATTTACAACTGAGTATCATCAGTGTACCTCAGCTTCTTTTACACAATTAAAAGGTATGTGGAGAACAGAGGTGGGTATTCAGCAGGTTCTGACCAGTTCTGGAGAACCAGTAGCAGAAATTTTGAGTAGTCCGGAGAACTGGCAGATTTTACAGTATCCTTCTCCTGCCACCCCTACCAAGCCACCCCTACAGAACCGATAGTAAAATAATTTGAATCCCACCACTGGTGGAGAAGTTTGCAGCTCTGAATAATACTGCAAAGCAGAGACTTGGGCCTGGAACTCTGCTTCCTCCCCTCTCAACTCTAACTGGAACCAGCCCTGGAGGAAAACAGAAAAACACTGCAACACCATCCCCCTCATTCTTAACCCCGCCATAGTTGGTGCAGAATGACACCATGACTGATGGTACTAAAAGTTGCTAAGAGAATCAAGGAGAGCCATAAGGGATGCACCACATAGGTTTTTTTTTTATTTTTATGTAGAAAATTTATATTGTCTCTGACTCGCATGTGGCAATTCAAGGTGCTTATTCCTATTCCTACTCCCATCAGAGGTTTTCCATAATGCAGTCAATGCTGTTTCAATACTGTCAAGCCTGAAACCGCCTGAAATGGATCCAAACAATCTGCTTCCTTTAGTACAGTAGAACCCCTCCCTACAAGGGTCAATTCATCTCCTTTGGGACCTAGCTGGATGTCATATCTTGGGAACCTTTAGCTAACCAGGAAGAACAAGGACTACTATACAGATGGCTGAGTTCACAGCCTTCAGGAGTAGCAAGTTCAGACTCTTTTTAGGTCTGACAAATCAGACAACTCTATGTTTGATCAACTCCACAGGACCTGTACATCTTTCATATGAATAATGGGGTTAAGCTTTTAAAAAAGAAACGGGAGAAGCAGAATAGTGCTCCAGGGAGAGAGAGGAAGTGATATCATTGGGTGGTACTGAATGACAGTCTTTTTAGGAAAGCAAATATCTAAACCCTACACACAGAGCAGTCCCATTTAAAGTATAATTCACTATTTGATATGATTTGACATGATCACACAGGGTGCAATGTTTTATTCAAGACACTAAAGCCATCTGTTAAAATAAGGTGACCAACTTTTTTACAATGAGAAGGACACAAATAAATTGAAGAAAAAAAACAAAGCCACTTGCATGCAACACACTCTTGCGCGGGGCACACTCTCTCAAAACAATTCTCCTGTGTGGAGCGCATGCGTCTCATAATCGCGTCTCGCCGCACTGTACTGAGCCTTGACGAATCATCATGTCAAGTACAAATACGTCACATCACACACAACGGATCAGCTCGGCATCGATCAAATACGGAGATTTACAGATTAGTCTTCAAATATCAAAAAGGAGGACATGTAGGAGGACACTTTTCAAGGGAAGACAGAATTTACAAAAGGAGGACTGTCCTCCCTAAAGGAGAACGGTTAGTTTAACCTTAGTTAAAAATAATCCCTGATTTTAGGTTCCTCCATGTATTGCCACTTATGAGCCATTGATTTCAATGAGGAAAATGACATTTAGGTAGAATCCAATAAGAAAATGAAGAGTATTTTATCCCCAAGTCTCTTGATCTTTACATGAGTGTGATAAATATGGGTTGAGTCAGGAGGGATTTGTGTATATATTTTTTTCTGTATAATTTAGGTGTGGTTTTATAAGGAGGATGAAGAATCCATGTCATCCCAACTACTAATGGAGACAAAATCACTCAGGCACTCGTTATCTCTCGACTCGACTACTGTAACGCTCTCTACTTAGGACTGCCCTTGCATACCACCCGGAAACTTCAGCTGGTGCAGAATGCGGCCACGCGGGTAGTGATGGGAGCTTCCCGGTACTCCCATATCACACCCCTCCTGCACGACCTGCATTGGTTGCCGGTTGTTTTCTGGGTGAGATTCAAGGTCCTTGAATTCAAAGTCCTACAAGGCATGGGTCTAGGATATTTACGAGAACGACTCCTGCCAGTATCAAATACCAACCCAACCGCCCTGTGCGAGCGCACAGATGGGGGCTCCTCGGGGTGCTGTCAGCGACTCAATGTCATTTGGCGGTGACCCGGGGGAGGGCCTACTCTGTGGCGGCTCCCACTTTGTGGAATCAGCTTCCACCGGAGCTCCGGTTGGCCCCCGATCTTCGCTCCTTCCGCCACGAACTAAAGACCTGGTTATTTGTGCAGTCTGGGCTGTGCTGACCTCCCGGCTGATGGGTGTTTTAGTTTCTGGGGTTTTAAACTTGTACATTTGGCTTGTGTTGTTTAATATGCTTTTAGGTAATTATTTATTGTTATGTTTTGGTTGTGAGCCTTGAGTCCTTTGGAGAGGGGACGCATAAATCAAATAAATAAATAAATAAATAAATAAATAAAAAATAAATAAATAAATAAATAAATAAATAAAATGGAGACAACTACTACCCTGCAGCCAAGGCAGCCATCAGGTAAAGACAATGATGGTTAACAAGTCTTCTAGTACCTAAGGGCTCCAATTCCTCCATCTCCCACATCCTTTTACAAGGAAAATTTCCTTAAAGTTTTCTGTCCAATCAAAACCTCCTAAAGATGTGAATTATTTCTTACATGAGACTCACCACAATCTGGGTTTCATTGTCTGTCAGAGTGTCAATAGTCAAACTCCTTCCTGAAAAATCTTGGCTGATCTGTGTCCTTTTGTCTTCAGTTGTGGTTTCCCGAATCTTTCGCTCCCCAATTTGAGAATGTTCTCCAATGATAGCTCCAGGCCCCTGGGTCCAACCTTTAGGAAAAGAATTAAAATTATGAATTATATGTATAAATAAATATATATGAACTATTTCTAAGAGTCAGAATAGAATAGTTCCACGATGAATCATTTATAGCCATGAATCTCTTTTTGATAGCCACTGGAGTCTTCCAACACCATGTCACTAAAATTTGGCAGTCCAAAAATGCTAAGAGCCAAACCCAGGACTTTTACAGACTAAAAACACTGCTTTGAATTGTACCTAGAAATCTACTAAAGTCAATGCAGCACCCACAATGTAACTGCAAAGTGGCTGTAACAACACACTCATCAACAGGTAGGTTGCTAGTGTCTTCATCAACTGTGATGTCCAAATTGTCTTCTAAAGCAGTGGTTCTTAACCTTTTTGAAAGAATTGGGAGCCATTGAGGGAAGTTGTCATCAGCCCCTCCCCCAACATAACCACCCCCCTGCCACCTCTTAGCGTCCCAAGGGGGCCAGCAGAGGGGCACCAAGAGGCGACAGGGGCATTGCATCAATTATGGCGCAGCAGCATAACATGCCACTGCTTCCCGCATTGGAGCGCCAGCTCCAGAGCAGTGCTAGTCAATGGGTGAACCTGCAGAGACCGGCTTGGCACCTCGAAGCGCCCCCCTCTAGCCTCTTAGCTCTGCCGACCCCTGGAGATGCTAGAGGCTGAAGGGCGTTCGGCGCGGCGGCCTGCACTCTCTCCCCATTGACTGTTGTACCACCTGGACTTGCAGTGCCTGTCCATCCATCCATCCAAGGTCTGTCTGTTTGCCTGCCTGCCTTCCTGCCCTATCTACCTGCCTGTCTGTCTTTTTGTCTGCTACCTACCTGCCTACCTATCTGCCAATATAGATCTCTCTCTCTCTCTCTGCCAATATATCTTGCTCCATCGCCCCCCTTTTGGCCCCCTTCCATTCCATACCTTACATTACGCCCTTTTGTTCCATGCCCCCTGAAAAACAAAATGCGCCCTTAGAGCAATATGTGGAGTTAAGAACCACTGTTCTAAAGCATCTCTGTTAAAGTCCATTGCAGCAATCTAGTCATCATGCATTGCCCAGCTCTTCTATTCCAGGCAGAGCAGTAATGCACTGGCCAGATAAAAATGATGAATCCAGCAATAGCTGCAAGTCCAATATGACTCCCAAGTTGCGGATCTGCTCCTTTGGGAAAGCAACATCCACCTGAGTCACAATAGACAGGGAGAGAGAGATCTGAAGAAAAAGCAATTCCATTTTCTTACTGCTCAACTTCAGCGTGTTTCATCTTATCCAGATGCCTGCAGCCTCCAAAGTAACTTTTGCTTTGACCAAGCTTAGAAGTGTCAACAGCAATAAACAGATATCCTCTCCCAGTAATTTGTTATAGGTATTAAACAGAAGGATGGGAGTAGGTTTACCAGACTTCTGAGCAGACAAAGACAGAGATGGACAATTGAAAAAGGAGGTCTCAGTAACTCTTTAACTTACTTGGTATCCACAACAATAATTACAAAAACAAAAAACACAATCAGGCCTACATATATATAAATTTATTTTTCCAGCATTGGAAAGACAAGTTTTTCAATCACAATATTTCTGAAGTTGAGAAGTGTGTCCCATTTTTATTTAATTAAAATATCATTAATTACTGATGAGTCAATACAAAATGCTTGCATCTACCTCTGTTCGTCTTTTGGCTGTATTGTTTAAAATATCATTGTTTATTCATAACAAGTCAGGCTTGCAGAAAAACAATCTGAAGCAAACTGAGCATGGGAAATTGACACTGATTGATTCTGCAGGAACTGTGGTTTACAAGCAGTCCTTGACATTTGACCACAATTGGGACTGAAACTTCTGTAGCTAAGCAAGGAGGTTGTTGGGTGAGTCACACTTGATTTTATGACCTTTTTGACACTATTGTTAAATTGTTTCAGTTAACTGAATCACTTGGTTGTTAAGTGAATCCAACTTCCCTCATTGATTTCACTTGTTGGAAATCAGTTGGGAAAGTTGCAAATGGAGATCACATGATCTCAAGATGCTGCAACTATCATAATCTTGTAGGCAAAGGCTTTTATGATTGGTACAAATTCCATTCCATAAAGTTGTGTTACAGCCTTTTCCTATCCTATCGTGTCTTAGTCTAGCCAGCTAGCCTAGCCTAGCCTATGCCTCTTTATTTGTTACTGCACTCCTAATTTCACCCAGTGATTTATTGAGGTGGTTATAACAAAATGATTTTAGAATGTGTTAATAAAATCATTTTACAACCACAAAATATTACAAATAATTAACATGCAATTGACCAAATAGCATGGGAAATACAAGGTAGAATACGCATTTAAAATCAATGAAGCATTATTTAGGGTTGGAACTTCTTCACAGCAGCAAGCAATATGTATGTATGTATGTATGTATGTATGTATGTATATATGTGTGTGTGTATGGATTATCTATGTATGTATGTATGTATGTATGTATGTATGTGTGTATGGATTATCTATCTGTCATCTGTCTAATCTATCTATCGATCTATCTTCAATATACTCTTAAAGAACAGAAAAACTAGGCTAATTCAGTGGATGAATCTGCCTTTGTTATAATTCAAATCCACCTATTTCAACAGGGCATCTATTAACTATGAGTGAATCTGGAATTGATCCAGTAATTTAAAAAATTCTGTGGGTAATGTTCATAATCATTAGTGGAGAAGAGGTCATAATCTTAATTCTTTAGCATTTATAGGTGTTGGTGTAATCTCCCATTTTATTAGCCCTGGTAAAATGTTTTTTGTGGTCACTGGCTTATTGGGAATGTGATTTTGTGCTGCCTCTCTTTCATGCCAATATCCTCTTTAAATCATCAAGCCACTAAGATGATAGTGTACTGGCCTAATTCAGAAGGGTAAATTCAATCAAAACTACCAACAAGTTAAATATTTATACAAATCATGGCAGGTCCCAGTGATAAAAGATCTAAAGTACTGAAAGTAGTATATTTGAATGCTACTTTAACAGCAAAATATTTTCAGAATGAGCGTTTTTCTTTTTGGTCCAATATTCTGACTACTTTTTGTTAACAGGAACTACATATGATAAACATGAGTTAGAAAATAGTTTTTAAAGATAGGACCTCCTTGCAGAATGTGGAAAACAATCTCATAAGTGGGAAATGCACCTGAGAAAGTATAGATTTTTTTCACCACATTCACAGTTGACCTTAAGCAACTGGTCCCAAATCCTGATCCTTGTAGCACAGGATCTTTTTTTCAAATAAACACTGTAAAATCAACATACAAAGGATACATCTTGACATATTTATAAATGCTGGAAGTTATTAATTAACAAAGAAAGTCAAGGGTAACTTTCAGCTTCATTCTGCATTCCTTGTTTTTTCTTTCCAATCTGTCCTATAATAGTGAGATATTATCCCAGTTTAAGAGTGGCCTGACTTTGAATCCAAAAACACTCATTTATTTAGAGCATAACTAAATATATTTGTGCAAGTAAGAGTTTACTGAAAACTGTTTGCCTGCATTCCATAGTTGTCAGCCTTAGAAGAAAGACTAAACTAAGAAACCAATACCATGTAGCTCACTTCTATTTTTTTAACAGCTACAGTAACAGGATCTTGGGAGTCTAAGTGTGCCACCCTGGAAAGGGCTTATCTAAGAGGTTTTCTCAAGATATCCTTTTATTTGATTATTTCTTTAATGGGAAGTCTTTTTCCCATCTGCCAATTCTTTGTGGTAGGTGAGACTAGGAAACCAAAGTTATGAATGCTTAGATTACTTTTATGCTAGGGTTGTAGCAGGAGTGTCAAACTTGCGTCATCACAGCAGCATCACATGACGTATCGTGACTTTCCCCCCCTTCACTAAACCAGACGTGGGCATGGCCAGCATGTGATGCATCCATCCTGGGGGCCGTGAGTTTGACAGCGCTGGCTTACAGTAGCAAGTCTAAAATACGATTCCCCCTTCATGTTTTTATCTTTAAAAAAACTAGAGATGGTCAAGTCTGAGACATTTTCTCAAGTTACATTTCTGCTTTGGACTCAAATTTCATTTATCTGGCTGTTGTCTTGGTTGAGATTCTTCCTCTTATTCCTCTGTGTCATTTTTACAGCTCATTACACTGTAAACAGAGAGTAGAATTCCTCCCAGGGTGCTCTGAAATGATTCAGATCCAGTATGTAACCATTTATGTAGGGCTACCAGATCTCAGGTGTGAAAATATAGAAAATTTAATGACTCTGATGGGAGCAGAGAGACATTGCTGCTATCTACTGTAGTGACCACCCAGATTTTTACAGTCCAGATCTGGCAGTTCTAAATGAGCATCTTCTAAAAGGAGAAAATAAAAAAAGTCATCCAGCCACACCATATTATTCTGGGCTTGCTTTCTGGAAAAACATATGCCTGTATCACTGTACATGTGGCCAGCTTCCCCCACAAAAGCTCCATTTAGCCTTGGCTTGCATGAATGGCCTAGGAAGCCAGATGTTTTCGAAGGATGTTTGGTATAACAACACTGGCTTAGCGGAGATGATGGAAATCGGCCTTGGGCATATACTTTCCTGTTTAGGGTGGTTTATTTATTTATTTATGTCTTATAGAGGGAACACAAAGCATCTTGACGAGAATGAAATCAACATGTGTAACTCAAAATCTCTAGGGTCATGTCAATTTTAAACAGCAAAGGTTTTAGGAGTAAAAACATGTAATTTTACTAAGCCAAATGGCAGATTGGAGAGGCTGACATTTGATTTACATAAAACTGGTGCAGCGATTTCAAAATGACCTAACATGAATATAATTTCCATGTTGAGCTGAAATCCAGTTTAATGCTGTCTTTACCGGTATTAATCTGAAAGTAAAATTTTGTTTTTTTAAAAATAATTATATTAAACATAAGAATTAGACTAATAGAAACTAATATAGAGGGGGGGAAAGAAATGAGAAAGGGTTCAAATGAAAGAATAAATTAGAAGTGTAGAATGAAAGAAAGAAAAATAGAAAAGAAAGAAAAGAGATACAAAGAAATGGCTTCCAATCTTTAAAAGCAATTTCTGTATAAGTACAATAATTATAAATTGACCTCTGTCTCTAAAATTGCATTATGACTCTCCTCTTTCTCATCTAATCCTTAAAACTATGAATCATAAGTTCATTGAGGGGGTTTTGGTCATCAATAAGGGTTTTTTGGTCACCAAATAACATATATATATATTTTCTCTCTAGAAGTAGAGTTTTAGAGCAAATTATTATGGATCCCAAATTGTTGGTAATAGCATCTCTCCATGTACCTTTGTAAAAAATACACTGAAATGTATTAAGCAAAAGTATAAAGTATAAATCTAATATACGTATATCAATACATATGATTGTCATCAGCCCAAGTTAATCCACTCTTGGATAAAGGAGTATAGAACTTTTTTCAGGCCAAGAGATAAAGACCTTCTCAATGAAGTAATAGAGGCCACAATACAATAAATGGGGGAAACCAGGTGAGAGGGACAACAACAGAGAACATGGCAGAGAAAAGGCAAGATGTCTTGGAAGAGCACTAGGGAAGGAGCACTGTTATGTATGCAGGTTTAAAGTCATTGGTTTAGTTTGAACTGTTCTTGTAAAATGTAAGAAATGATTGGTTTAAAAAGTGCGGGAAAACCCTGCACTCTGATTGGCTGACAACTGCGGCTGCTGGCTATAAGTAGCAGCTGCAGCCCGGCCAAAGTGGGTTCGTTCTGAGCTGTAGTCACTAATAAACAAAGAGCTTGAAGCACTCCGTGTCTGTCTCTTCATGCAAACATAACAAGCACCATAGGCTCTTGGGAACAAGGAAATTC
This sequence comes from Naja naja, assembly GCA_009733165.1. Taxonomy (NCBI): domain Eukaryota; kingdom Metazoa; phylum Chordata; class Lepidosauria; order Squamata; family Elapidae; genus Naja; species Naja naja. The sequence continues at coordinate 111,769,413 of CM019155.1, read as the reverse complement.
ATGTGGCTTTGGCTCCCAGGTTGTGCACTCTCTACTCCATAAGGATGCTTTGAGAAGCACTTTCTCAGTATCTCTTGTGATAATCCGTAAGGACAATTGACAGCACAGGAATCATATCATGCTGTGCTGTATACTGTAGCCTGAGGGTCACAATCAGAAGTGGTATTCAGCAGGTTCTCGAGAACTGGTAGCAGAAATGTTGAGTAATTTGGACACCAGCCAATACCACCACTGACTGGCCCCACCCTCACCTATTCTCTGCCTCCTAAGTCCCAGCTGATTGGTGGGTCTTGTTTTGTTGCCCTGCACAGGAGAAGGGAGCTGGAAAGCAGGTTAGTGGGTTGGGGAGGAAATGGGATTTTGCTGTAACCTTCCCCCTGGAGTGGGATAGGAATGGAGATTTGCAGTATCCTTCCCCTGCCACACCCACCAAACCATGCACAGCAAGCCACACCAAGCCCACCAAGCCACGCCCCCAGAACTGGTAGTAATCCTACCACTGATCACAATACTGAATTCTTTTCATACATTGATCTAAAAGCCTTTTTCAATAAAGTGTCCCCTGGATATAAACCATTGATATGTGGTATATATCCAGTGCCAGTAGTGGGGGGAGCAGGTAAATTGGGAGAATGGACCTCAATTGTGACTCTGGCTGTCGTAGAAACGTCATATGAGATTAGGGGTGCCATTCACCCATGCCTCTTCCCCAGGCACAGAGCCACACTTTCTTCTCAGCTTAGAGTGGAACGTATGATGAAAGACAAATGGGTGGGCGTTTTCATATTCCATTTATAAACACTGTTTGTAAATCTGGGTTTTCCTTTTCTGTACAGTTCTGTTCGGTTATTCTGAATTTGACTGAAAATAAATTGCTTTCACAGTTCTGACACGGTGAGATAGGATTAGAACCAGTGGCCTCAGCATCCACAGTGAAATCACTGAATTGCAACAGTACATTTTTGTTCAGTCTATTGTGATCCGCTACTGTCAGCCTTACGAGATAGTCCAGTCAAAAAGCACACTCAGGAGTACAAGCTCCGGTGTTACTGTAAGATTACATTAATAGAATCTTGCAAGTCTAAAATATGTCTCTTCCTCCTTGCCTTTACAGTAAAAGAAACTGGGGGGAGGGTCCCTTCTAAGATACATTAGGCATGTTCCTACTCCTTCTGTGGGTTCAGCTGCCTCTTATCTGACTTTAGTCCCATCCCCACATACCAACAGCCCCAGCGAGCACCTGGCTGAGATTGGCAAAATGCCATCCTAATTTCCTTGTTGTGCATCCAGTGAAAGTACTCTGCTTTTCCCTCCTCCCCTTGTCCTCATTAATCCATCTAACTAATTTGTTCTTTCCTCATTTCAAATTGGGCAGAGGGCAATTACCAGGGGTAGATTTAACTAAAAGATACATGCTATTCAGGATTTACTCTTTCCTTAAAGCATTCTTGCAGGCTGCATGTGGCCCATGGGCCTTAAATTTTAAAACCCTAGCACAATTAAAAGATGTTAAAGAGTTAGTTTAACATCTTCACCCCTCCCTATATATTTACAGCTGGCTTGAGATACCTTGCTGCTTTGTTTGGAGCTGGAAATATGTTCCTGATCCACCCAAGGTTGTAAATCCCAAAAGCTTTCTACTTGGCCATATAAATAAATTAAAAATTGATTAAATAATTAAACACATACCCTTTTATGACACTCAAGATCTTCTGTCTGAGATGACTGACTGGGGAATAATGGTAGGGTTGACTGCCTCCTTGACTTTCCATGGATGAGGCAGGATAATTCTGCAATAAAAGCCTTCTCTGGAAACCTTCTCAGAAAGCAGAACATAATTTCATCCAGGGTTCTTTACTTTTAACCACTTATTTTGTACAGTTAATTAATTTTGAGTTCAAATACTGACAGTAGAATGAATTAATACAAGTGCACATCCTTTACCAAAGACCATCGCCATATTAGCAGGTAACAATTCAGGATAAGTTATGTAGATTAAAATACATCAGGTATCTTTTTATAACTTAGTTTGCTATTTGTATGCGTCAATGTTATACAGTTTAGCCAGGCTCAATAGCAGTAACTGTGAGAGGGATCTTGGAGTCTTAGTGGACAATCAGCTAAATATGAGCTAGCAGTGTGCAGCAGCAGCCAAAAAAACTAATGCAATCCTAAATTGCATTAACAGAGGGATACAATCAAGATCAGGTGAGGTACTAATACCACTCTATAAAGCCTTAGTAAGACCACACCTAGAATATTGCATCCAGTTTTGGTCACCACACTATAAAAAGAGTTGTTGAGATTCTAGAAAAAGTACAGAGAAGAGCAACCAGGATGATCAGGGAACTGGAGACTAAAACATATGAAGAACCGTTACAGGAACTGAGCTTGGCTAGTCTAGGAAGGAGAAGGACTATGGGAAACATGATAGCAGTCTTCCATTATTTGAGGGGCTGCCATAGGGAGGAAGGGGTCAAGCTATTTTCTAAAGCGCCTGTAGGCCAGACAAGGAATAATGGATGGAAACTGAACAAGGAGAGATTTAACCTGGAAATAAGGAGAAACTTTCTGACAGTAAGAACAATCAACCAATGGAACAGCTTGCCTTCAGAAGTTGTGGGAGTGTCATCACTTGAGACTTTCAAGAAGAGATTGGACTGCCATCTGTCAGAAATGGTGTAGGGTCTCCTGCTTGGGCAGGGGGTTGGACTAGATGACCTATAAGGTCCCTTCCAACTCTGAATATCTGTTGTTATCTGTTATGTAACCTCTGGGGAATTCTAATAATTGAATTATTTTAAAGAAATATTTAATCATTTAAGCTTTTAAAGGAAGAAGGAGAATGGCTGAAATAATTACAGGCAGTATTTTTATTTATTTATTTATGTATACCCCACTTTTATTTGTATTACAAATACCTCAAGGCAGCAAACATATCCAACACACTTTCCTCCTCCTATTTTCTCAACAACAACCTTGTGAGGTAGGTTGGGCTGTGAGTGAGTGAAGCTTTGCTTATAGTGAATGCCAAAAGTTCTCAATTAGTATGACCTTCATCTAGATCAGGGCTGTCAAAATCCCGGCCCACAGGCCGGATGCATCATGTGCTGGCCATGGCCATGCCCAGTTTTGTGAAGGGGAACAAAAGTCCTGATATGTCACGTGATGATGCCGTGATGATGTGAGTTTGACACCCCTGATCTAGATAGAACATCTAATAGTGGTGTTTGAGATGCAGATGTCAACCTAGTTCTGCGTATAAGTGGAGAGATTCTGTGTTCCTCAATAACATCTCATAAAACAGACCAGTGTAATTTTCTTATTCCCATTCATGAGCTATCCTCCAAAAGGATATGAATAAACCCAGGTCGTGGTAGTGGTAGTAGTAGTAATGGTGGTGGTAAATCAGATAGAGTAATGGAAGTGGTAGTAATGAGGAAGGAAGAGGAAGAGGAAGGGAAGGGAAACACTGGTAGGATTTATCACAGATCCATTGGTTGTGTTATTTTTCCAAAATGTAGCTGCTGCTGCTGCTCAGCCAATAAATGTCAAATCACATAGTGCAATATCCATTGTATTAAAACATGAGATTCAGTCACACACCTTACAAAATCTGTACGAACAATAACCAAAGTAAAATGCGCTCGAAAGATTGTATGTTTTGGCAGTCGATATCTCTGCAGATGCGGGTTTCAGTTGCTTCTGTGTTTATTAGTTCAATTTTATTTTAAGAATATACCACGTTTCAAGCCATCATTCCTATATATTGGACTGATTTTAGAAAATAAACCCTTCCCTGTCCATCAGTCCCTTTGGGAAGCAGAGATCTGGGCCAGCGTCCCTGTAGTCAATTTCATAATCCCTTGGTCAGTTTCATAACCTGGTAGAAAATTCAGCAGCCTGATTTTCCCTGCTTATATAACTGACAGGCATGTTGCTTTAGTAAATTCCTATGTGTAAAACTAATACATTTTAACTTCGAGACATATTGTACTCAGCCTCATGCATACAATTGAATCCCCCTCAAACTGTCCTAAAAGCAGAAAGCATCAAAAAAACTGCTGATCATGTATTATTTCAACCATAAGTGAAGCAGTTGTCACTGTGATGGAATAATTCCCATACAGATCCGCTGCAAATAATGTATCATACTTTTTTTTTGATCTAGAAGGTACTGAAACGATGAGGGTCAAAAGCAGTCCTCATTTTCAACAGTGTCAGGTTAAAGTTTCATTGGTCTCTTCAACTCTTTTTCCCTTGTGTATAGACTATCCAAGCAGAAACTTAATTTGGCGCAGTCAGTCTATGGTTTGGCTGCTTTCCCTGTAATTTCCTGGCATGAAAATATTGAGTTGAGACACTTTATGAATCAAGCAAATACTGGAAAGGCTGTAAGAGTCCGTCCTGCTGGCCAAGCATTGCTGATTTTTCCTGTTTACATGGTTTTCTAGCTGAGATTGGGGAAGAGGCCAACAGAAGTTTGGATCAGTTTAGGATATTGCAAAGTGATTTTAGGTGATTTATCTAGAAAATCTTTGTTGTCAGGTTTCTTATAACATTAACTGGATGTGATCTTGAGATTTCCCTAAGTATTAATTTGCTAAGAAAGATGATCTGGAGGAGGCTATTACACTCATGCCTTGCTTGTGGGTTTTCCAAAGAATCCAGTTGACCGCTGTGGGCACAGAATATGGAAGAGAATGAGTGTTTGATTTGATCAACTGAGTTCCTTTGTACTATGACTCAGGGAAATGGAGACACAAACAAGCAATTTTCATAAATCTTATTTGATCTTCAACTCAAGAAGACCCAGCTCTCTAACCGCTGTCTCATCAAGCAACTATGTTAACTTCCAATAACAGAACAGAACAGAACGAACAGAACAGAACAGTCTTTATTGGCCAAGTGTGACCAGGAATTTGTCTCCGGTGCATAAGTTTTCAGTGTGCATACAAACAAAGTGATGCAATCATAAGGTACCAATAGGAAAAGGCAATGGGAAAGATGAGAAATATTTATTTATTTTATTTTTATTTTATTTTATTGGACTTATATGCCGCCCCATCTCCAAGACTCGGGCAGCTCACAGCTAAAACATACATATACAATAAATAATTAAAAAAGAATTAAACAAGTATAAAGCCCAATAATGCCAAATTTAAAATATTTAAAACTATCCCACACACCCCAAGAGGCAGTCACAGCCTGGTTTGGTCAAATAGCCAGGTCTTCAAATCGTGGTGGAAGGTGCGGAGGTCAGGGGCCAGATGGAGGTCCAGAGGCAGGTGGTTCCACAGGTCGGGGACCGCCACAGAATAGGCTCGCCGCCGGGGGACTGCCAGCCGACATTGGCTTGCCGACGGGACCCCGAGGAGCCCCTGCCTGTGTGCCCGCACAGGGCGGTTACATGCTCGATATCGGCAGGAGTCGCTCCCTATATCGGCAGGAGTTGTTCCCTGTATTACTATATTTATTTATTTATATGTTTGTTTTGACTTGTATGCCGCCACTCTCCAGAAAGGACTCGGGTGGCTCACAGATAAAACACAGAACAATAAATTAGTTAAAAGAAATTAAACTAAACAAGCCAAAATAAAAGTATAAAACCGAATTAAAATCGAATTTAAAACCCACCCTCTCCCCTAGGAGATCAGTCCAGCCCAGCCTGTAAAAACAACCAGGTTTTTAGATCGCGCGGAAAGAGGAGAGATCGGGAGTCAGCCGAGCTCAACGGGTAGCTGGTTCCATAAGGCGGGGCCGATGCAGAATAGGCCCTTCCCTGGTCACCGCAGTCGACATTGTCGTGTGGACGGCAACCCGAGGAGTCCCAACCTATGTGCGCACAGGGCTACCGGTATTTGATATCGGCAGGAGACGCTCCGCAAGTACCCTGGACCCATGCCATGAAGGACTTTGAATGTTAATGTCAAAACCTTGAATCGCACCAGGAGGGCAACCGGCAACCAATGCAGCTCGCACAGGAGGGGCATAACATGGGAGTATCGGAGACTCCCATCACAACCCGCATGGCCGCATTCTGCACCAGCTGGAGCCTCCGGATGGTATGCAAGGGCAGTCCTACATAGAGAGCGTTGCAGTAGTCGAGTTGGGATGTAACAAGTGCATGAGTGACCGTCAAGGGCATCTCGATCCAGGTAAGGGCGGAGCTGGCGAACCAGCCAACCTGGGCAAAGGCCCCTGGCCACAGCTCCCACCTGTTCCTCCAAACTGAGCCGTGAGTCCAGGAGAACCCCCAGGTTCTGCGCCCTATCCACAGGGGTAACACCTCTCCCCTATGGCCAAAGGTGGAATATACTCACTGGAGTGAGATGCCTGCACGCACAGCCACTCAGTCTTGGCCGGATTGAGCTGTACTCTGTTCCTGCCCATCCAGATCCGCATCAGATCCAAACAATGGGACATCACAGAGAGGGCATCACTGATTTGGTTTGGGGTGGAGATGTAACTGGGTATCATCAGCATACTGATGATACCTCACCCCAAAACCTCGGATGATCTCGCCCAGTGGTTTCATATAAATGTTGAACAGGAGGGCGAGAGGACCGATCCCTGTGGGACCCCACACGTGAGAGCCCTTGGGGCCTACCTCTGCCCCCCTGCCAACACCGATTGCGAACACCCTGAGAGGTAGGAGGAGAACCACTGCAGAACAGTGCCCCCCACTTCCAACCCCTCAAGGCACCGCAATAAGATACCATGGTTGATGGTATAGGACCAGGACAGAGGAAAAGCCTCTGTCCCGCGCCCTCCAGAGATCATCCACCAGTGCACCAATGCCGTCTCTGTACTGAACCCGGGCCGGAAGCCCGATCGATATAATAGTAATACAGCATAAGGCAGTGCTGTGGGAATTAGGTGTTTAGCAGAGTGATGGCATGGGGAGGGAAAAATATATTTGTGTCTAGTTGGTATGCAATGCACTAGAGCAGCATCCTGAAAAGTGGAGTTGAACCAGTTTATGTGCAGGATGTGAGGGGTCTGTAGATAATTAAATGAAATGAAATTAAAATGTAATTAAATTATTAAAAACATTTAGATTTGTGAACAACCAAAGCTAGATATGTTATCTTCTTTCAGATATGATGCAAAAAGGTGCCATCCATTCCTCTGTGTGTGTGTGTGTGTGTGTGTGTGTGTGTATTAAATGTTGCCTGCAAGCCAACCTGTTACTATAGTTTGGAAAATTTATGCTCTTTTGATATGTCCAACTGCAGTGTCTGTTATGCCCAGCCAACATATTTGGAACATCTTGGATTAAAGATTAATCAATAGCAAGAAGCTTCATGACAACATCACAATCTCTCCCACCAGCCATTTAAACCTGTACCAATCAATGCAGTTTATTTTCAGGACAGCACAGTGGTTGGATACAGAAACACTACTTCACAATTATGATATAGTATCTCCTAAGCTCCTGTCCTCTCTTATACTGCACAGCCTGTTTAGACCTTTGGTATCCATCTCATCTGAGGCTAGTGAAACAATGAAGGCAACTAGAATGCAGGTGGAGAAAACGTCATATGAAATCTGGTTGAATGAGGAGTTTGCTATTGAGCCCATTGTGTGGGATTGATGGAAAACAGAAAACAATCTTCCCCTGTACTACTCCATCCTGTTGAGGAACCTTTCCCAAGTTGTGTAGATATATCAGTGATACATCGGTGACATCCAATTCTATCTCTCCTTTTCATTAGATCCAGATGAGGCAACAGAATTGCTGAACCAATGCCACTTGCAATAAGGGTCTGGATCAGGGGTGTCAAACTCACATCGTCACGGCAGCATCATGTGATGTATCAAAACTTTTTTCCCCTTCGCTAAACCAGGCATGGGCATGGCCAGCACATGACGCATCCAGCCCACAGGCCGGGAGTTTGACAGCCGGGAGTTTGACATGCAAAAATAAATAAATAAATAAAAATAGCTGAAGATGCACCCAGATAAGACAGAAGTGCTGTTAGTAGATGGTCAGTCTACCTAATTAAATGGAGTTCATCCTTTTTTAAAATGAGACTAAATTTCCCTTAAAGAATTAACTCTGTAGCCTGAGATTGCTTCTGGATTCATCCTTGTCATTTGAGACACAAATTGCCTCTGCAATATAACAGAACAGAAAAATGGAAGAGACCTTGAAGTCTTCTAGTCTAATCCCTTGCACAAGCTGGAAACCCTATACCCTTTTGGACAAATGGCTGTGCAATCTCTTCTTAGAAACCTCCAGTTTGAAAGCTCAATTTTTGGAGCAAGTCATTCCAAGTATGAAGTTCCACATATGAAGCATGTTTTATTAATATTCAGAGCACAAGCTATGGTTCAAGAGTATTTGAACAGATAACCTAACTATGATAATCCAGGACTCATTAACTTCTTCTCTAGAGAACTCTATAGCTTCCTTTTGTTGTGCTTCCTCTGAAAGCTGTTTGGAAACAGTACAAAATGTTAAAGCAAGAATACTGATTGGAGCTGGACAATGTGACTATATGATCCCAGTTTTTAATGATCCACTGGCTCTCAATTGGTTTCCAATCCAAAGTGCTGATTTTAATCTCTAAAGCCCTTCATAACTTGGGACAAAGTATCTGAAGGAATGCCTTTTCCTACATGGTCCCTATCCATAGCTAACATCATCTTCAGAAGGCCCATTCTGGGCATCCCTTGATGCTAAAATGTGGCAAGTGGCTACTGGAAAGTGGGCTACTTTTGTGGTGGCCCTTGATTTTGGAATGTCTTGCAAAGTGTGAGGTGCTGGTGCCAAGCAATTCTTACTGTCTCTGCGACACCAGACGAGCCCATGTTCATTTCTCCTGTCCTGTTAACCCCGTTGCAGTTTTTAATTTTGTTATAGCTTTTTGTACATTCTTCCATTGTTTCAGTATTTATCTGCTGATTTTCATTTTGTATGTTTATAAAAAAACAACTCAAAATACAGTTTTATTGTTTATTGTTCTTAAGTATAAATGTAACTGTAAATTGCCTTGAGATGTATTAAATGGGAAGCAGCACAAAACTGCTTTAATTAAATAAAACTATTGTTAATCTCTTCATCCCCATAGGTCTCTTTCCGTGGCTTTTGAAAGACGGACTTCTTTCTTGTCTTTTAAACATAGTTTCACAATAGTGATTTATTGTTGATGATGGGTTACATCCCAGAGTTTTAAAGGCAGAGGTCATCTCAGAACCACTGCACCATATCTTTCAAAAATCCTGGAGCACCGGATAATTACCAGAGGACTGGAAAAGAGCTGATGTGGTTCCCATCTTCAAAAAGGAAAAACAGACCCAGGAAACTATAGACCAATCAGCCTAACATCAATACCCGGGAAGATACTGGAAAAGATGATAAAAAAAAAGATCTGCCAACATCTAGAAACAAGTAAAGTAATAACTAGCAGTCAGCAGGAGTTTCTTAAGAACAGATCATGCCAAAACAATCTTATTTCATTCTTCAACATAGTGACTAAATTAATAAACCAGTGTTAAATGGGCATGGATAAGGAAGGAGCAGGACTCAGGAGTGCAAAGAAACTCTTTATTTAAAGCCAGAATCAAAAAGCAAACAAATACAGCCAGCGCCGGCTTTTTATAGACAGTGCTGTCCAACACTTCAGCCATTGACAGGGACTCAATCTTCCTGCCAGTGGCTGAACCAATGAATGGGGTCTGACACCAGACACCACTTTGCATATAATGTAACTTCATGTAAATGAAGCATCATGCATATTCAACACCCCTCCCCTCTTAGTTCAGACCGACCAATCACTGCATACGTGGCAGATGTAGTCCTTCAGGTAGGCAGACCTTCTGCGGGTGTGACTGGGCCTGTGCGATTCAGTTGTTCCTGAGGTGGTGGCCTGAGCGGACAGGTCCACCGCTGCTCCAGACTCTGCACTTGGAAAGTTTCCGGGGGCATGGCAGTTTCTGTTGAGCTCGAGGCCTCAGAAGTACTACGCTGGAATCCTCCACCCTCAGGTAAGTTCTCTTCTATCCTGTTCGGGTTTGATCTTACTAATATGGGCCTTTGTGGGTTTTCTAACTCCCGGGGTCTAGTTGTTGCCAGTGGTGTGCTGTGTTGTTCGGATTCATGTGGGGTTTGAGTTATGTGGCCCCGCAATTGGTCTATGTGCCTGTTCCATATTTTTCCCCCTTCTACCTCCAGTCTGTATGATCTGGGTCCGGTACTTTCAATTATTTTCGCCAGGATGCAGGTTTCCCCTCCCGTGTAGTTACGTGCATACACTGTGACTCCAGGTGTTAATGTCCTGCACTTTCCTGTGGAGTCTAGAGGGGTGTCATTTGTGTAGTTTGGATGGACCCTGTCCAGGGCGGACCTTAATTTTCTGTTCATGAGTGTTCTGTCTTGCACAAAGCAGATAGGTAAATTCCACCCTATACAAATGCAGATAGATAAACTCCACAAAGCATCCATACAAAGTCCTTTTTATTGGTTCATCAGGCATCCTTATCAGCTCACATTTATGATGAGGTTCTTCTTAATGTCCAATCCTTTGCATGTCTGTCTTTATAGGTAAAAAGATGGTTATCTCATCCCGTAGTCGTAGAGGCAGGGGGTATAGTTGCTACCACGAGGCTGTGTGTTCAGGCAAGAGTGAAGAAACCACCCCCAACCCACCAAGGGTCAATTCAGTGACCAATCAGGGTTACAGATGTGGCCACATGACATGAACTACATTTCCCAGGATACCTTAACTACATTTACCATGATGCATTCCCTTAAGGGGACAGCTCCCAATTCCTAACTACTTATCCCAAATCCCATTAACTTTAAACTGGCTGGACAGCACAATGAGCATTTCTGCTGGACTTCTGTTTGTTGCTGCGCTTGGTGTTATGTGTTGGGTTAGTAGCAATTTGTCTATTTTTTCTTACCAATCGCCAGGGCCTAATTTTTTTTAGTATTTCTTTGATTGTTCGGACCATCCTCTCCGCTTGCGTGTTTGCCACTGGATGTACTGGCGCCGATAGGGCATATCGGACCCCCAGTTGGGCAAGGAAGCTTTCAAATTGCTGTGCCGTGAATTGTGGGCCATTGTCCGAAACCAGCACACGGGTAGCCCATGTGTGGCGAATAATTACTGCAATACTCTGATCATTGACTCAGTTGTTGTGAATTTCATGATGACCACCTCCAACCACTTAGAGTAGGCGTCGACCATGATTAGGAATGTTTGTCTCTGGCAGGGTTCTGCGAAATCTATGTGTATGTGACCCCATGGTGCCGAGGGCTTTTCCCACTTAAGGTGGGGTGCCGAGGGAGGGGAAGGTCGGGACTCCTGACATGGTGGGCATGTGGTGACCCAGGTCTCAATGTCTCTGTCTATCCCCGGCCACCATATGTAGCTCTTTGCTAGGGCCTTTGTTTTTACTATCCCGGGGTGCCCTTCATGTAGTAGTCCCAAAACCCTCTTTCTTAATGGCTGCAGTACAATCAGTCTATCCCCCCATAACAAACACCCCTTAATGCTGACAACTCTAGCTGTCTGTTTCTAAATGGCGTGAATTCCTCCCCTTCTGTCTTGTCCAGCCAGCCCTGCCATACACAGTTCAAAATTTGTGCCAATGTCTTGTCCTTAGCGGTGAGTCTCATGATGTCCGCTGCCGTCAGTAAACCCAGCTCGAGATTTTCTGTGAGGAATACGGAAATTGCTGGGGCTGGGTCTTCCACTAGGTGGTAGGGGGCATCTGCTGAGAGCATCAGCATGTGGGATGTTTTTTCCTGGCTTGTGTAGTAGGCTGTAGTTATAGGTTGCCAGGAAAACTGTCCAACTTAGCATTCTTGATGATAAGATGTTGGGTGTGGGTTTGTTTCCTGCAAGAATGCCAAGCAGCAGCTTGTGGTCGGTGACCAGCTCTAAGTGTCTGCCGTAGAGATGTTCATGAAAATGTTTTACTCCAGCTACAGTGGCAAGGGCTTCTTTGTCTCTTTGACCGTAGTTCCTCTCGGCTTTCAACAAAGTCTTAGAATAATAGGCTATGGGGTCTTCCTTTCCATTCGGTAGTCTATGGCTCAGTACTGCCCCAATGCCATATGGTGATGCGCTGCAGGTTAGCCGTAGCGGCAGGTTCTCACTACATTGCATCAGTACTGTGTTAGAAAATGTCTTTTATTTTGGAGAACGCAGTGTCCTTGGAGGACCCCCACTTCCAGGTTGCATTTTTATCCAGCAGTCTATGGAGTGGTTCCGCTATGGTCACCTTCTGTGGCAAGAATATGTTATAAAAAATTTAGTAAACCCAAGAATGCTTGCAGTTCAGCTTTACCCTGTGGGTTGGGGGCTTCCTTAATTGCTTTCATCTTGCTGTTCATGGGTTGGATGCCTGACCCATCGATTAGGAAACCCAAGAATTCTACACTCAGTACAGCAATATAGCATTTGTCCCTTTTTAACTTAAGCCCCACTTCTTGGAATAGTCCTAGTACCGTTCAGGCCCTTTTCATTAGCTGGGGTTTCTCTCCAGCCGAGATCATTACATCATCAAAGTAGGGACTACTCCCAGCAGATCTTGTAATAGCCTTTCCATTATGCTTTGGAAAAGACCGCGGGCTATGCTTACTCCAAATTGCAGCCGGTTGCGCTTGAATGCGCCCTTGTGGGTCATGATCGTTTGGGCTTCGGCGATGACTGTGTCCACAGGCAATTGCCTGTGCTAGGTCCAATTTAGCGAAAATCTTGCCCCGGCCCAAGGAATGTAATAGGTGCTGGACCACTGGCACCGGATATACACTCTGTTGAAGTACGAGGTTCAGGGTACTCTTGTAGTTCCCACAGATTCTGACTGACCCATTGGGCTTCACAGGGGTCACTATAGGGGTCTCCAACCTCGTGTGGTCTACCAGTTCGAGGATCCCTTGACTACCAGCTTATCTAGTTGCTCTTCAACCCTGGGCAGCAGAGCAAGAGGGACTCTCCGGGACTTCAATCTGATAGGAACTATGTTGGCATTGAAGTTAAAACTGATAGGGGTCCCCTTATACTTGCCCAGTTTGCTGCTGAAGATGTCCTGGAATTCCCTCTCCAAAATATCTATGTCACTTTCGCTGTTTGCTCTGGTCATCACCTTTGCGTGGACACCGGTGAGGCTGATCTGCAGCGGCATGAACCATTCTCTCCCTAAGAGGCTGGGGAGATGTCGGTCCATGATGGTCAGTGGCAGGGTTCCCTGGAAGTCCCCGTATTCCATGTGGTAGGTTTTCTTCCCCAGCACTGGTATTTTGTAGCCTTGGTAGTCCTTTAGTATTATTTGTTGGGGCTGGAGCTGGCTCCGTTTATTTGTAGGGATTGATCTTCTGGAGAGCCACCCAGGAAATCATCGAAATATAAGACCTGGAGTCAACTTCCATCGGACACAGGGTCCCATCAATCGTCACCTTGGTGAGGATCTTGTTGGATTCAAAAGTGTCTGTGTATCCCACACAGGCATGTGCATAGCCCATGATTGTATGGTGGGTCTCTTCCTCCTGAGCGCCATCTTGCTTTTTGAATTTTGCGCCAAATGTCTTTCGATCCTTGTATTGCTTGATGGGGAGTATGCCCTGCGGCTCTGTTTGTTCATTGGTTGGCTGGCTCTGCAGACTTCTGCAATGTGGTCTTCCCTCTCACACCACCTGCAGATGGTCTCCTTGCAATGGCAGGCAGACCAGGGATGCTTTCTCTGCAGCCTCCACAAGGCTTAGCTCCCTGGGCGGTTCCGGGTTTGCTGGATTTCACCTGGTGGACATCTTCCTCCTCACTGTCACTACTTCCAGAGTGGGAAGGACTATGCAGTGCTCCCCTCATGGCATGGGTGGTGTGGACCTTACTGCTGCCCTTGACTTGGGCTGAGGAGCAGTCGGAGGCTTCTGTGGCTTTCGCTTCTTCCAGGGCCTCCTTGAATGAGACATCCTCCTGTGCTAACAGTCTCTTCTGCAAGGTTAGGTCCCTGAGGCCGAGGACTAGTTGATCCCGGATCATTTCTTCAGCATTTGAGAATTTACAGTTCTTTGATAGTCTCCTCAATGTGGCCATGAAATCATTTATGTTCTCCCCCTCCTTTTGGCTCCAGATGTAGAAATCGTTCCGGTTTGCCAGGCCCGATGGGGTAGGGTCAAAATGCTTCTTCAATGCTCATTGCAGCTCGTCCCAGGTGACGTTTGCCAGCTTATCTGTAATGATGGCTTTGGCTAGTTCATAGAGTTCTGAAGTGCAATAGATCAAGAAGAAAGCCTTCTTCTTTGCATCGGATGCTGCCTGCATCCTGTTCACCTCCAAATTTAGATTGAATCTTCCCATGTACAAGGACCACTTGTCCTTGGTTGGCTCGAATGGGATCAATAGGGGTTGGTGGGACTTGTTGGTTCGCTGTTGGTTGGAACGGTTGAGTTTGCGATTCAGCTGGAAAATGGCCAATGAGGTCCTTGTCTTCCTCAGCATCTCACCCTCAAAACCAGTGTTAAATGGCTGTGGATAAGGAAGGAGCAGGACTCAGGACTGTAAAGAAACTCTTTATTTTAAAGCCGGAATCAAAAAGCAAACAAACGTGGCCAGCGCCAGCTTTTTATAGCCGGTGCTGTCCAACACTTCAGCCACTGACGGGGACTCAATCTTCCCGCCAGTGGCTGAACCAATGAGTGGGGTCTGACATCAGACTCCACTTTGCATATAATGTAACTTCATGTAAACAAAGCATCATGCATATTCAACAACCAGCAAAATACTGTGGATATAATATATTTAGATTTCAGCAAGGCATTCGACAAAGTAGACCACAACCTACTTCTTAGTAAGCTAGAAAAAAGTGGAATAGATAGCACCACCACTAGATGGATTCGCAACTGGCTGACAAACTATACCCAACGAGTAGTCCTTAATGGGTCTAAGTCTACATGGAGGGAAGTAAGCAGTGGGGTGCCACAAGGTTCCGTCTTAAGCTCAGTACTCTTCAATATCTTCATTAACGACTTAGATGAGGGAATAAAAGGGGAACTTACCAAATTTGGAGATGGTACTAAGCTGGCAGGAATAGCTAACACCCAAGAAGATAGGCTCAAGATCCAGGTGGATCTTGACAGACTAGAACACTGGGCCGTATCTAACAAAATTAAATTCAATGTAGAGAAAAGTAAAGTCCTACACTTAGGCAAGAAAAACCAAAAGTACACATATAGACTGGGTGAAACCAGGCTCAATAGCAGTAACTGTGAGAGGGATCTTGGAGTCTTAGTGGACAACCAGCTAAATATGAGCCAGCAGCATGCAGCAGCAGCCAAAAAAGCTAGTGCAATCCTAAGTTGTATTAAAAGAGGGATACAATCAAGATTAAGGGAAGTACTAATACCACTCTATAAAGCCTTAGTAAGACCACACCTAGAGTACTGAATCCAGTTTTGTTCACCACATTATAAAAAAGTTATTTAGACTTTAGAAAAAGTACAGAGAAGAGCAACCAGGATGATTAGGGGACTGGAGGCTAAAACATACAATGAACAGTTGCAGGAACTGGGCTTGGCTAGTCTAGTAAAGAGAAGGACCAGGGGAGACATTATAGCAGTCTTCCAATATTTGAGGGGCTGCTACAGAGAGGAAGGGGTCAAGCTATTTTCTAAAGCACCTGTAGGCCAGACAAGGAATAATGGATGGAAACTGAACAAGGAGAGATTTAACCTGGAATTAAGGAGAGACTTTCTGACAGTGAGAACTATCAACCAATGGAACAGCTTGCCCTTGGAAGTTGTGGGAGCGCCATCACTTGAGACTTTCAAGAAGAGATTGGACTGCCATTTGTCAGAAATGGTGTAGAGTCTCCCACTTGGGCGGGGGGTTGGACTAGATGACCTACAAGGTCTCTTCCAACTCTGATTATCTGTTAAATCTGTTAAATTGTAATAAGATATGAGAAGAATTGCTTCATTATTTTAAACTGACATTAGCTTTTAGTCACACAAAACACTACTCATAATTCTGAGCTTTTACACAATCCTTTGAGATATTTAAAGGGCTTCCTATAATTTATTTAACTGTGCTCCCTATCAAACCTTTGCAAGATAGCCTGTATTACTATCTTTTGTCAGAGAGATGAAGGAATTGAGTTCCACAGGGAATGGCAAACCTACAGAGTTTATGGCAAAGCCAAAATTAGGGTGGTAAAACTTCTATATTTGAAGGCTGTTATTTGATTCCCTGATTCCACAGGGTATCCGGTTGTGGGTTCTTGAAGAACTCAAATATCATATTGGTGAAATATGCAAGTTTCCCCTACAATCAACATCCATTCCTGAGGATTTACATATATAACTCCAGTTGTTGTTGTTGTTTTTTACAGAACTGATGGGGTAGAAAAAAGGAAATCACAGACCAGCTTATTTGACATCTCTTATGGGGAAATTAGTAGAAAGTATTATTAAAGACTTCCCCCCTCCACAACACATATAGAAAACTGGGTTTCTGGAAGATTCCTATAGTGCTGTGAGACTAAAGGCCTTCCCCAGTGCTGAGCTGATACTTTCCAACCATCTTTGATTCAGCAGACAACTAGACTGGCATGAAATTGGCTGTTTCGTTTTAATTCTGATGCTTCTGTTTTAAAGTCTCTGTAGCCACATGAGCTCCCTCCAAGTATTGAATAGGGAGACCTACAAGATGCTACTCACTTGGAGGCTGCCCCTCAAAAAGGGAGTTTATTAATTTAGCTCTACTACTGTTAAAGATGGTACTGGCCATGGGTTAAAGAGAAAAACAGAGTTGGAAAGGTCTTTTAGTCCAATCCCCAGCTCAAGAAGCAGATCCCATACCATTTCAGACAACTGGTTATCCAATCTCTTCTTAAAAACTTCCAGAGTTGGAGCAGTCACATCTTCGGGAAGCAAATCATTCCATTGTTCTAACAGTTGGGAAATTTCTCCTTAGCTCTACGTTGTTTCTCTCCTTGATTAGTTTTCATCCATTGCTTCTTGTCCTGCTTTCAGGTGCCTTGAAAAATAGGTTGTTCCCCTCTTCTTTGTGGCAGCTGCTTTGATATTAAAACACTGCTATCATGTCACCCCTAGTCCTTCTTGTCATCAAACTATGAAAAAGATGAAGGCTGTGTCAGGCTTGTAGCACAATTAGGTACAGGAAAAATAATTGTCTAGGCTCATCCTGACACACACCCTCAGTGCAGCATATATATGTTCTGTAGCCCCTTTTGAGGCCATAGTCTCATGATGTAGCCTTTGTCTCATCCTCAGCCCATGGATGAGACATATTAAAGTTGACTCCCTGTTTTGGTTTTAAAATAATGCTTTCTTCCTCTCTTCTTCCAACATAGCTATTACTGTGGTCTTGTTCTAATATCAATAAGGTAGTTTATTTATTTATTTATTTATTTATTTATTTATTTATTCGACTTATATGCCGCCCCCTCTCCGAAAGGACTCGGGGCGGCTCACAGCTAAAATACAACAATAACAATAAATTACCTAAAAACATATTAAACAATTATAAGCCGAATTGGAATTAAAACCCCAAAGTTAAAATAAACAAACCCCAAAGAGTCAGCACAGCCCGGATTGTAGAAACAGCCAAGTTTTTAACTCGTGGTGGAAGGTGCGGAGATCGGGAGCCAACCGGAGCTCCGGCGGAAGAAGATTCCATAAAGTGGGGGCTGCCACAGAGTAGGCCCTCCCCCGGGTCACCGCCAAGCGACATTGAGTCGCGGACGGCACCCCGAGGAGACCCCGTCTGTGCGCCCGTACAGGGCGGTTGGTATTTGATGCTGGGAGGAGTCGTTCTCGTAAATATCCTGGACCCATGCCATGTAGGACTTTGAATGTTAACACCAAAACCTTGAAAACAAATTTATAAGTCAGGAACAATGCCAATCTTGTATGGGACCGCATTACAATTAATTTGAAAAGAAATCAAGTACCAACTAGAAAAAATACTTTAAAAACCTACCAGTTTAGGGAAATAGAATATGCTCATATAGGGCACAGCTTTAGGAAGCTTTTCAGCTTAAAAAGGGTAAGAATTCTTATATTACATATGCATGCCATAGAAAACATGGATATAATTTTTCCATTGTTAATGCTATTAAAACGTGGGGCAGGGAAGGGCAGACACCAATGAAATTAAGCATAGGGAGGTTTGGGACCAACAAAGATAAGTGCTTTTTTAGTAAATTTACTGTCATGGGATTTGATGAGGGTGTTAAAGAATTTATGTATGTCCTATTTCTACAGTAATCTTTTCCAAGAATCTAAAGATTGCACAAATGTCTCCCCCCCACACATAACAAGGGAATTTGCTGGTACTAATGTAGAAGTTAGCATCAATTTAGATTACAGAAATCTGGACTTCTATGAAAGAAGACTGAAGCTAGCTCCATAAAAAGCGGACTTGGTGTCCATAGTGGAACGAAGAGGTAGTGAGTACGCCAGCTTTTTGATAATTCTTCTCTGGACAAGGAGAGGATAGAAATCACCTATAAAAATTCCAGATAACTGCTCCTCTGGCGGGTTTAGAGCTCTGGGAGATGAGGGAATAATCACGGCCTAAAGAGCTGTGGTGGCACAGTGGTTAGAATGCAGTACTGCAGGATACTTCTGTTGACTGCCGGCTGCCAGTTCGATTCTCACTGGCTCAAGGTTGACTCCAACTTCCATCCTTCCGAGGTTGATAAAATGAGGACCCAGATTGTTGGGGGCAATATGCTGACTCTGTAAATCACTTAGAGAGAGCTGTAAAGCACTGTGAAGTGGTATATAAGTCTAAGTGCTATTGCTATTGCTATCTTGCTCAAACAATGATCGTCTTTGAAAGGACATTGGTTTGCATATTTCTTTTTCTAATCACTTTTGAAATTACCTATTAACTGTTTTTCCATTATTAGGAAACTTTAGATCTACACATTGTATAGCACTGGTAGGTTTCCTTCAAACTTCAGTGAAAGAAGCTTTAAGTACAAGTTTAAGAGCTTTTTTTTAAATAAACAACAAAAGGTGATTAAAACATTGATTTTAGAAAATTGCAAATGGTCTAAAAGTGCAGATAAATTTGATATAACATTTTAGAATTAATCATAAAAAATTATTTCCATGGGAAAATGTTACTATTGTAATTTTAAAAATAACAATGATAAGATTCTTTAAAAATGGAGCCTAGAGGGAATTAGAAGTAGCACAGAGTATAACATTGGACATATTGAAGGATATTTTTGAACAATGGACCCACAAGTTAATTTTAAAATGTCCACCTCTACAGATAGACTGTGTTTATAAGATATTGTGGATGAGCAGAAAGTTCTACCTCAAAACATCGAGACTGAGTTTAAATTGGATTTCTACAAGAATGACATGGAAAAAGATATTATACAGGGCCTACAAAAGAAACTGGTTGATTTCTTAATAATTAAAAAGAATTACAAATAACAAACCAAGTGAATGACCTGGATAATTTTCCTATATTGGATTTGCAAAAGAGGTGTGCTAAAGTTTTGAAGAAGTTTGTAAAAAGGGACAAAAGCAAAATAAACACAAACCTAATTTCACATTACAGTATACTTCCTTCCTATTGAAGGAAGTAAAGACTGGTATGTTAGAAATAAAGGGAAGCAATATAAAGTTGGTTTATTTAATCAAGCTTAAAATAGATATGTGTTATTTCTGGTAACCCTTAATGGGCTTTCACTAGCACTAGAAGTGAGATGACAATGCTTATCGATTGTTTATAGATAAAAGATTGGATAGGGAAGAAGAGATCAGTTTGTTGTATTTTAAGAAAAGGCAATAATTTATTTATACATTGTGATGAAGGTGGGAAGTTGCTTCCCTATATATCTTTTTTTTCCTTTTTGCTTACTATATATTTATTTTTTCTTTGCTTTTCTATTTCTATTTTTCCCATTTTCATTCTTTTCTGCACGTTCTATACATTTTTTTGCATTTGTTTTTATTGTTGTAATTATAATTTTAATACATTTACTATAAATTCATGGAGGTCTCGCTTAGAAATAGCTACTAGTTTTGATGGATATCTCTTAGAGCAAGAGTTTTGAAGAAGTCTGTGAAAAAAATACCATTCTCTAAATCTCTGTTGCTTGAGGGCAATAGCAGAATGAACAATCATCTTATGTGTTATATCATAACTATATTTTTAAATCTACAAAGTAAATTATTTCATGGTAATGCATAACTGGCTCTCTTAGACAAGAATTGAGTTTTATCATATCATATCAACTACGCCATTCTGGGGGCTATATTCTGCATGTATCTGATTTGAGTTTTATGTTTTTTATGATTATCTGCCACAGATAACACCCTAAACAAGAGAAACGGAACTGAAGGATATTTGCAACTAGAATACATTCTTGCAAGAATATACCACCCGGCTAATTCTTCAGCCACATATTACATGCTAATCTTATTTGCTCCAATTCCTTTAAGGGGGATTTACACCCTGATGATTTACATAAAATATTCTAAAATCTTTACAGTTTCCATTTAAATGAAGTGAAGAAACAGATGGACAAAATGAGGCCAGAACTTCAACTGGACAGGCTGAGAAGAGAAAGTGAGAAGATACTTGTCAGCTGTCACCTAGGGCTCTAAATGAAAACTTTCCCAATACATCATCAATCATCTGTGTTTCATTTTGGTAATTTCATCCCAATCCCACCGTAAGGCCCATGTAAGCTTCTTTCCCAAACTGCTTTTCTCAGAGGATTCCATCTTCTGGGCAGTAGCTGTTTCCCCCAGCAATCTCTGCCCCCATCATCCCTTTGAGAAAGGGACAGAGGAGGCCAGAGTGAAGCTCAGAGGAGGCACTGTTCCCAAGGATGTTCAGGAACCAAATACTCAGTCCTTCAGGAAAGGAAAGGATAGGCTAAGTCTACTTCTTTGCATAGGATTGAAAGTGCCCTCAGCCCAACATCTCCTCCATAAGAAACAAACAGCATCTGAATGAAGGCCAAGGGGTGGGGTGTGGCCTTGATGCAATAAAATAATCTAGCTTGCAGAAGGAAGCCTGATAAGCAATCTGCCTTTGGGCAGGATCTGGTTTTCCACCTCGGCTGGAATTTCATCTTGTCTTTTAAAGTCTCTGTTAAACAAGAAGGGGAATCAGATAATCTCCAAAGCTTTTTCAAATTCTAAAGTTTTAAGATTCTCAGTATAGCTATTTAACCATCTTGACTTAGTACATAAAAAATAAAGCTCATTATTCAAGATAGATGTTCTTTTACCATATTCTTATATCATATACATCAGTTTGATTCTCATCAATATAGTGCAAAATATTTTACAGCCTTTTAGTCTTATTGCTTACACGCACTGAAGATGAAATTTCCCTGCCTGATGATGTGGACTACAGTCAGTAAAAACTTACAACAGAATCCCATTCTTAAGGTCTAAACCAGTGACAGGCAACTTCTGGCACTCCTGGTGCTACTGAATGACAATTCCCAATATTCCTACAAAGCATGGCCAGCCATGAGGGATTCTGGGAACAGTAGTTTAGCAATGTTGAGATGGCTGTGGGTTGCTTTTCTAAAATAATTGTTTCTACTGTGTTCTGCAACTGATATTCATATCAGTTGCCTCCAGATATGTTGAGTTCCCAGAATTCCTAGCCAACACATCTGGAGTACACCGTTAATAAAAGACTGTTTCAGAGGAATTCTGCAGCTAACCGAACCATTTCATTTTGCCAAAACATCCATTCCTTTTCCAGAGACATCATATCCTGTACCTTTAGCATTCATGCACTCTTGGGTGGGGGAAAGGATGGTGTTGGATTAGAAAAACTAAAGCAAGCGCAGTTGAAGCAAGTACCTAGTGAGACTTATGAACTTTAGATAAGAACAAGAAACAGGATGAATTCCCAAGGCTTAAACAGAAGGATAAACTTGTACTTTGCACAAAATTTTATGACAGTAAGAGAAAATCATGAAGGGGTACAGTGACCTAAAAGGAAGAGTTAATTGATTCTCTCTTGCTAGAGGTTTTCAGACATAGGTGGGTAGCCGTCTGTTAAGAATATTCCAGCATTGAATATTCAATTAATTTCCTCAATGGATTAGATGAGGTTTGGATTAGATGGCCTTCAAGATCACATCCAATTGAATAGAATAGAATAACAGAGTTGGAAGGGACTTTGAAGGGGGAAACTTTTAAGCTTTTTAATTGGCCGTCTTAAGGGGTTAGGGAGGGGGGTAGATGGGTCTTTTCACAGCCCGGTGCATGGGGGGGTGGGGGTTGGGGGCCGGCAGGACCCGGAGGGGCGAGGTGGGGACCGTGATCCCCAGGGTGGTTGGGGTTGGTAGGAGACGTCGAGGCATAGGGCCATATCATGTGTTGGGAGCCCGCACCCGCCATCTTTGTGCGGTGGCACGCTCCGACCCTATGGCCTCCTCCCTAGGGGGCATGGGAACTGGGACCCTTGGGCTTAGGCTGGTGTACTTTAATGCCAGGTCCCTGGCTAATAAGTCCACCCTCCTCCGTGAGATCATCAAGGAGGAGGCTGCGGACCTGGCTTGTATCACCGAGACCTGGTTGGGCCCAGAGGGTGGTGTCCCTCTGGTTGAATTATGCCCTCCAGGTTTTCGGGTTGTGCACCGCCGCGGCCCAGGGTAGGGGTGGGGGGGTGGCTGTGGTTATCCGGGAGACCTTGTTTCCAAGGGAGGTCACTGTTCCAGAGATAGGCGGGAGTGAGACCCTCCTCCTGAGGTGGGGGCCTAATGGTCGGGTGGGCTTGCTGCTTGCATACCTTTCTCCCAGCTGTGTGACAGCAGCCCTGCCTGGGCTCCTCGACATCCTCTTGGGGGTGGCGGTGGAGTTCCCAGACCTTATAGTCTTGGGTGACTTCAACTTGCCTTCCCTGGGGGGAACATCGGGATTGGCCCAGGAATTCATGGCTTCTGTGGAAGCCATGGGCCTGACCCAATTAATCTTGGGCCCGACTCATGAGGGGGGAAACACTCTTGACCTAGTTTTTGTCTCTGAGCAGTGGTGTAGTGACAGAGGGCAAGCCATTGTCACGGCATTGCCCGTTCCATGGTCTGATCACTATCCTACGGCTGGTCTTCCAACAGGCCGCCCCCCACTGCTGGGATGAGGAGCTGCTTAGATGGTTCTGCCCCAGGTGCCTTATGGACCCAGAGAGGTTCCGGGCGGAACTGGGGTCTCTTCACTCTTCGTTTGCCCACAGCTCTGTCGAGGATCTGGCGCTTGCTTGGCAACAGGCCGCGTCAGATGCCCTCGACAGGGTTGTCCCCATGCGACTCCTCATGCGTCGTGGATCCCGGATGGCTCCCTGGTATTCAGAGGAGCTCCGGGAGATGAAGCGCTGTTGGAGGGGCTTAGAGAGCAGGTGGAGGTCCACCCGCTCCCAGTCCGATCGAGCCCAGCTAAGAGCCCATATTAGGACTTACCTGGTAGCTATGAGGGAGGCGAGAAGGTCTTATCTCTCCACCCTCATAGCGTCCACAGATAACCACCCAGCCGCCCTGTTTCGGGTTACTCGCTCCCTTCTTCATCCAGAGGGGGGTGCGGACCCGTTGCGGGGAAGGGCTGAGGAGTTTGTTCAATATCTGTCGGATAAGATCGCTCGAATTCGGAGGGGGTTGTCCTCTGATTTGCAGTGGTCTGAGGAACGGGATACAGGCAGTGTGGCCAATGTGATTTGGGATGAGTTCGATCCTGTTTCCGAGGATGAAGTGGACAGGATCATGCGGCAGCTGAGCTCCACCACATGTTTGTTGGACCCGTGCCCCTCCTGGCTGGCCTATGCCGCCAGGGAGGTCACCTGCGGTTGGCTCCGGGCAGTTGTCAATGCTTCATTAAGGGGGGGTGTTTTTCCCTCCGCCTTGAAGGAGGTGGTGGTGAGGCCCTTCCTGAAGAAGCCTGCCCGGGACCCGACCGTGTTAGACAACTTTTGTCCAGTCTCCAACCTTCGCTTTTTGGTGAAGGTTGTTGAGAGTGTGGTGCCTCGGCAGTTTCCACTTTTCCTGGATGAAGCGGACTACCTGGATCCGTATCAATCGGGCTTCCGACCTGGTTTCAGCACGGAGACAGCATTGGTCACGCTGATGGATGATCTCTGGAGGGCCCGGGACAGGGGTTTTTCCTCTGTCCTGGTCCTATTAGACCTCTCAGCAGCTTTTGATACTATCGACCATGGTATCCTTTTGCGACGCCTCGAGGGGTTGGGAGTGGGAGGCACCGTGCTTCGGTGGTTCGCCTCTTACCTCTCGGGGCAGTCGCAATCGGTATTGGCAGGGGGGTTGCGGTCGACCCCGAGGGTGCTCTCCTGTGGGGTCCCTCAGGGGTCGGTCCTCTCCCCCCTGCTATTTAACATCCATATGAAGCCACTGGGTGAGATCATCCGCGGTTTCGGGGTAAGATTCCAGCAGTACGCAGATGACACCCAGCTGTACATCTCTGCCCCAAACCAAATCAGTGATGCCCTCTCCCTGATGACCCAGTGCTTGGATGCGGTACGGATTTGGATGAGCGGGAACATGCTTTGACTCAACCTGGCCAAGACTGAGTGGCTGTGCATACCAGCATTTCGACCCAGTCAGGATTATCCATCTTTGGCCATAGGGGGAGCGGTGTTGCCCCCTGTGGATAGGGCGCGGAATCTGGGGGTCCTCCTGGACGTACGGCTCCAGTTGGAGGAGCAGGTGGGGGCCGTCACCAGGGGGGCCTCTGCCCAGCTCCGCCTTGTTCATCAACTATGCCCTTTTCTGGACCGAGATGCCCTGCGCACAGTCACTCATGCCCTTGTTACCTCTAGACTCGACTACTGCAACGCTCTCTATCTAGGACTGCCCTTGCATACCATCCGGAGATTGCAGCTGGTGCAGAATGCGATGGCGCGGGTGGTGATGAGAGTTCCCCGATTCTCCCATATTACCCCCCTCCTGCGCTGCCTGCATTGGTTGCCGGTTGCGCTCCGGGTGAGATTCAAGGTTTTAGTTTTAACATACCAAGTCCTTCATGACATGGGTCCTCAATATTTAAGGGAGCAACTCCTGCCGACATCGAACACCAACCGCCCTGTGCGAGCACATAGGCAAGGACTCCTTGGGGTCCTGTCGGCCGGCCAATGCCGGCAGGCAGTTCCCCAATGACGAGCCTTCTCCGTCGCGGCCCCTGACCTCTTGAACCAACTTCCCTTGGGGCTCCGCCTGGCCCCTGATCTCCGCACCTTCTGCCATGACCTGAAGACCTGGTTATTCGACCAATCCGGGCTATGACCCTTTTTGGGTGGGTTGGTTTTTTATGTTTTTTTAGTATTTAACTTGTTGGGCTTGGTAGTTTAATTTTTTTCTTAACTATTTATTGTTGTATACGCTGTTGTTGTTTTTAGTTGTGAGCCGCCCCGAGTCTTCGGAGATGGAGCGGCATACAAGTCCCAATAAATCAAATCAAATCAAATCAAGTTCTTCTAGTCCAACCCCTGCTCAGGCAGGAAACCCTGTAGCATTTCAGACAAATGATTGTCCAATCTCTTCTTAAAAACTTCCAGTGTTGGAGCATTCACAACTTCTGGAGGCAAGTTGTTCCACTGATTAACTGTTCTAACTATCTGGAAATGTCTTTTTCATTCTAGGTTGCTTCTCTCCTTGACTAGTTTCCACTGATTGCTTCTTGTCCTGCCCTCAGGTGCTTTGGGGAATAGCTTGACTCCCGCTTCTTTGTGGCAGCTCCTGAGATATTAGAACACTGCTATCATGTCTCCCCTAGTCCTTCTATTCATTAAACTAGACATACCCAGTTCCAGCAACCGATCTTCATATGTTTTAGCCTCCAGTCCTCTAATCATCTTTGTTGCTCTTCTCTGCACTTTCTAGTGTCTCAACATATTTTTTTACATCATGGGTGTGGTGACCAAAACTGGATGCAGTATTCCAAGTGTGGCCTTATCAAGGCATTATAAAGTGGTATTAACACTTCGTGTGATCTTGATTCTATCCCTCTGTTTATGCAGCCTAAAACTGTGTTGGCTTTGTTGGCAACTGCAGCACACTGCTGGCTCATATTTAAATGATTATCCACTAGGACTCCAAGATCCCTCTCACATCATCTACAGTTCAGTTTTAAAGTCACTAAAATTCATTATCTTCCTAATTGTTATCATGTGCATTAACCCATTGTTTGCTCAAGGCAAATTATATATTATAATAAAATGAAACTGAAATATATAGCCATTTAATGTCACCTTGTATTGTGAGATAATTGGCATATACAGTTGATATAAACAAACAAATATACAAAAATAACCAGCCAAAATGGTACACGTGGCTTCTTCTCTAAAACCAGAACCTTTTCAAACGAAATGGATTCCATAATTTGGAAAAAACATAGGAGAAGGCCCTCAGTCTCTATGCATAAGCTCACCCATGGAAGCATCTATCTACCCAATTCATTTCTGCTTGAGCTCATTGGATTTCATGTTGGAGCCTTGTTTAAAAATGAGACACAATACAACAACTGGGAAAGTAGATCAGTGATTTTGCAAGCCAATTAGCATAATACAAAATCAGCAACTCTGTTAAATATATGGAAACAGTTTCTCACAAACATGTGGTCTAGAAAGAAGATTATAAGTGTATCACTACAGTGTAGTGAACTAAGTTCACAAGCAACACATGTTTGGATGTATGCTCAGTGGATGCATCTGGGTGTGTTTTCATAGATTTTCACGGGTACAGGTATGCAGGTCTTGGCGTGTTTGGGTCTTTTCCCGTGTAAGATTGAGTACACTCTCAATCTTACACAGGAAAAGACCCGAACACACCAAGACCTGCATATATATATATGCACACACACACACACACACACAAACCATTAGCACAATAACTAAGTTTTCCCAAGATTATGTCAGAAATTGACTGGCTGGTTTGTGACATTATCCAAATGTTACTTCTGGTTCATGCGAACCCAGAAAGTTGGGTTAATTCCATACTAACAAGTATAAATAGTAACTAGAAGCACTATATGAATTGTCACCCACAATTGTTCACATTTGCCAGATGTTTGTGCATTTGCATTGCCATTATGAATCATTCTTTTTCAATAGTCTTCCATGCATTTGTAAGTGACTGGGGGTTTTATGGACCAATACACAGAAATCCGTATATAATGCTGCCATTTGATAGGTATCTCTTTGTGCTTTTCTATGAAAATACCATTTAATTTTTATACACTAGGTGCCCTAGTAGAGTTACACCTGTATTTTACACACCATTCTGCACATGTTGTATCTTATTCCCGCTGTTTGGGCTGGCTCACACTTGATCCCTGTCTTTACCTGTCGTTCCTTGCCCCCTCCGTTTCTCGTCAACTCGCACCCCAATTTTGGTGACTGGGTACTTCTCAGAGCTGCCCTTCCTCAGGTTCGCTAGACAACAGGCACCTCCAACCCGCCGCCCGCTCCTCGTTCATTCTTGGCACACTCGCCCCGTGGAAGGTGGGGACGGTACCTGCTCCTTTCCTTTCCGGGAAAGACGATCCCATGGCCTCCTCCTGCAGAAGCCAGAGCAGCATCAGTGCTCCCCAGGAAAGCTTCCGCGATTCGGGGTGCCCCATCACTCCACTGCACCACTTTTCCTTGGCACGAACTTTCTGGTGCGCCTGGCGAGCAGTTTCCACCCGGGCCGTTCCTCTCTCTTCCCTGCAGCCTCTACCTCCGTTCGGCTGCCAACGGCGTGGGATGAGTGGCTCCCGGAAGATTCCTGCTCGCTGGCGGAAACTTGTCTGCTACAAAACCCAGCATTTGGAGGTTGCTGGTGCAGCACGGAACTGTCAAAGCTCAGCTGGGCGGAGGGCGGGGGGTGAGGGTGGGCGAGAGAGGCAGGAGCAAGGGGGCTGGGAAGGATGCAGAGGAACCGGGGAGCCGGCCTGCCCTCTAGTGGCCATTGGTAGAATTTGGTACAAGTACAATACACTATCCAGAAGGGTGTTCTATCGATCCTGGCTTTACTTTGTAGATAAAGTAAAAAAAATACTTTGTAGATAAAGTAAAAAATTACTTTGGTGGAACTAGTCAACAACATGGGATTTGTAAACGTGGGATTCTAAACTTCTTAGAATTATGGAGCATTAGGGTTGGAAGAGACATGGTAGGTGAAAAATCCATACCTTTTGACCAGAGTGGGAATCTATTATTTCCCTATTGCTGATATCTCCTGTTTCTCCATAAAACCTCTAGTACAGGGAACTCCATCAGTTCCAAAGAATCCATACTTGAACAGCTGTTAGCATCAGGACATTTTTCTTCTGTTTGCTTAACAAAAGTAGGCATCTATTGTGGTTAATGTATTTGTAAATAGCTGGAAAACTAAAGCATGATCTCAGAGAGAAACAGGGAACTGGAGAAAGTTTGCAGCATTTGAAATACTTGCATAAAATCAAGATGTGTTATGAAGCCATATTACAACTTGTTATTGAAATACAATACAGAGCAGAATAAAAAAGAAAGATAAAATTGTTGCAAATTTTAAAGAAGTGGTAGCTATGGGACATTGGGAAGAACTATACGGGTGGGGATGAGGGACAATAAAATGTATACCAAGTCACTGTCTGAGGGAAAATTGATACACAATATTGTATACATGATATCGTATTTAACTCCACTAGTGATTGCCAAAGTGGGCAAATTAACCAGTGATAAATGTTGGAAATGCCATAAAAACTCTTTACCACATGTGGTAATCATACAAAAAGACTCACAAGTTTTGGGGAAAAAGTATAGCAAAACAACCAGAAAAATATGAAAATAAAATTTGAAATGAAATTCTATTTGCATTAGGTGTGATCCCAGAGAAAACATACAAAAAGCATAACTTATTAAGACATATGCTGATGGAGTCAAAAATTAACTGGGCACAACACTGGAAAAAGCAAATCTTGCTATCAATATAAGATTAAAAGACTAAAATTGAAGATTATAAAGCAATGGAAAAATTGGCTATATATTTACACAGCAGAAGTCTAATCAAATTCAATCAGGAATGGCTCCCTTATAATTAGTCACATAGCAAGGCAACTTAATACACTTATAATATGGCTTTTGAAGAAAAAGTGAGTTTAAAGATTATTAAAATGGTCTAAACAGAAATAAGTAAACAATAGAAATTTAAAATAGCAAGGCAACTTAATACACTTATAATACGGCTTTTGAAGAAAAAGTGAGTTTAAAGATTATTAAAATGGTCTAAACAGAAATAAGTAAACAATAGAAATTTAAAATAGAGTATGTAGATATTTAAGTAGCAGTTAGTAAAAATTTTAAATGTTTTTTAAAAAATGTTTAAATTTTTTGTTTTATTGTATAATGCCCAGATGCGTATCTGTGAGATGGGCAGTCATATAGATTTGATAAACAAAGAAAAAGAAAGAAAAGAGAAGGGAAAAAAGCAGTTTGAATGATTTTTCTCATAGTTGTCATTCCTCTCTCTTTCTTATTTTTTTTTATTTTTTCAAAGAATTGTTTTTTAATCATTATATTAAATGACAACTTTTTAATTCGCACAGTGATATTTTTCAGATGTTCAATTACTTCCTTGTTAGTTCTGTCTTATTTTCTGGAACATCACTGAACAAATCTGCCCCGTCTTCTGCATGACAGCCATTTGGTACCTGAAAACAATTTTCATAACTTCCAACAGTTTTCTCCAGGCTGAATACAATCAATACCTCCAACCATTCATCATATGGATTTTATCTTCTTCATATTTGTGTGAGCCGCCCTGAGTCCTCCCCGCTGATGGGGCGGCATATGAATCCAAATATAATAATAATAATAATAATAATAATAATAATAATAATAATAATAATAATAATATATTTTCCAGGGCCCATATTATCTTGCTTGTTGTCCTCTAGACAGGCTTCATTTTGTAAATGTCCTTCCTAAAATATGTATTTGGATGTACATGTGATCGAACGAGTATAAGATAGAAAGAAACACTGATTTATCTTTCTTGATATTTCTGTTTGTGAAATCTAGGGCAGGTGTCCCCAACCGCTGTACCACAATTGGGCCGTGGCTTATTCAGAACTGGGCTGCATGAGCGCTGGGATAGCATATACATGGATGCGCAGCTCCATTCATGCGCACAGGTTCCCCTCTTCCCTCCCTCCCAGCTAGGCCACCAAGTCACAAAGGTTGGGGACTTCTGATCTTGGGTCCTTCCTTCCTTCCTTCCTTCCTTCCTTCCTTCCTTCCTTCCTTCCTTCCTTCCTTCCTTCCTTCCTTCCTTTCCTTCCTTCTGCTATTTTATACTTCTTGCTCATGTTCATCATTTGGTCCATCAAAATATTCAGATCCTTTGTCTATGAACTACCCAGGATGGTTCCCCCTCCAACCTGAACTTATATTTTAGATTTTCCTTACTCAATTCAATCCGAGGATGAAGTGAACAGGACTATGCGGCGGCTGAGTTCCACCACATGTTTGTTGGACCCGTATCCTTCCTGGCTGGCTTATGCCGCCAGGGAGGCCACCTGCGGCTGGCTCCAGGCAGTTGTCAATGCTTCATTAAGGGAGGGTGTTTTTCCCTCCGCCTTGAAGGAGGCGGTGGTGAGACCCCTCCTGAAGAAGCCTGCCCTGGACCTGACCGTGTTAGACAACTTTTGTCCAGTCTCCAACCTTCGCTTTTTGGTGAAGGTTGTTGAGAGTGTGGTGGCTCGGCAGTTTCCACTCTTCCTGGATGAAGCGGACTACCTGGATCCGTATCAATCGGGCTTCCGACCTGGTTTCAGCATGGAGACGGCATTGGTCGTGCTGATGGATGATCTCTGGAGGGCTCAGGACAGGGGCTTTTCCTCTGTCCTGGTCCTATTAGACCTCTCAGCGGCTTTTGATACCATCGACCATGGTATCCTTTTGCGATGCCTCGAGGGGTTGGGAGTGCAGGGCACTGTGCTTCGGTGGTTCGCCTCCTACCTCTCGGGGCGGTCGCAATCGGTATTGGCAGGGGGGCAGGGGTCGACCCCGAGGGTGCTCTCGTGTGGGTTCCCTCAGGGGTCGGTTCTCTCCCCTCTGCTATTTAACATCTATATGAAGCCGCTGGGTGAGATCATCCGTGGTTTTGGGGTGAGATTCCACCAGTGTGCAGATGACACCCAGCTGTACATCTCCACCCCGAACCAAATCAGTGATGCCCTCTCCCTGATGACCCAGTGCTTGGATGCGGTACGGATTTGGATGAGCGGGAACATGCTTTGACTCAACCCGGCCAAGACTGAGTGGCTGTGCATACCGGCATCTCGGCCCAGTCAGGAATACCCATCTTTGGCCATAGGGGGAGCGGTGTTGCCCCCTGTGGATAGGGCGCGGAATCTGGGGGTCCTCCTGGACGTACGGCTCCAGTTGGAGGAGCAGGTGGGGGCCGTCACCAGGGGGGCCTCTGCCCAGCTCCGCCTTGTTCATCAACTATGCCCTTTTCTGGACCGAGATGCCCTGCGCACAGTCACTCATGCCCTTGTTACCTCTAGACTCGACTACTGCAACGCTCTCTATCTAGGACTGCCCTTGCATACCATCCGGAGATTGCAGCTGGTGCAGAATGCGGTGGCGCGGGTGGTGATGAGAGTTCCCCGATTCTCCCATATTACCCCCCTCCTGCGCTGCCTGCATTGGTTGCCGGTTGCGCTCTCCGGGTGAGATTCAAGGTTTTAGTTTTAACATACCAAGTCCTTCATGACATGGGTCCTCAATATTTAAGGGAGCGACTCCTGCCGACATCGAACACCAACCGCCCTGTGCGAGCACATAGGCAAGGACTCCTTGGGGTCCTGTCGGCCGGCCAATGCCGGCTGGCGGTCCCCTGACGACGAGCCTACACTGTCGCCGCCCCTGACCTCTGGAACCAACTTCCCTTGGGGCTCCACTTGGCCCCTGACCTCCGCACCTTCCGCCGTGATTTGAAGACCTGGTTGTTTGACCAATCCGGGCTGTGACCCTTTCTGGGGGGGTGGTTTTATATTTTTAAGTATCGTAAATTTGTTTGTTTGGGCTTGTAAATCTGGTTTAATCTTCTTTTAGTTATTTAGTTGTTGTTTTAGCTGTGAGCCACCCGAGTCTTCGGAGATGGGGCGGCATACAAGTCCCAAAAATAAATAAATAAAATAAATAAATTGTAAGACTTTGCATTTATTCCTGTTGAAATTCATTTTGCTAGTTTCACTTTTTTCCTAGCTTCTCAGAATTCCTCTGAATTTTGATTCAGTCCTCAATCTAAGGAGCTGCCTCTGTTCCCAACTTCTTATTTGAAAATGTGACAATCATATTTTCTAATCCCTCACCCACTTTATTAGTATGTTGAATGGCAGAGCCTACAGTCATGTTTGGGTACATCACTTGACAATTCCAACAATGTGATGCTATTGATCACTTTTGTTGATTTTGATCACTAAATGAACTCTGTATTAATGGAATGATAACATAACCCAATCCATATGTTGCCACCTTCTTCATTAGAATTTGGTTTTGTTGAAAACTTAATTGAAGTCAAGGTAAATTATATTCACCACATTCCCATGGGCAGTTAAATGGGTCCTCTGTCAAAGAAGATTGAGCTGACCTGGATTGATTTATTCTTGATAAACTATCCTGGTTTCTGCCAAGCAATTCCTTTCTAAATGTTCATAAACCAGCTGCTTAACAATCTGTTCAAAAATTTTGCCCTTTATTAGAACAGAATAGAGTGGAATAGAACAGAACAGAATAGAATAGAAGAATAGAATAGCAGATTTGAAAGGGACCTTGGAGGTCTTCTAGTCCAACCCCTGCTTAGGCAAGAAACCCTATACCATTTCAGACAAATGGTTGTTCAATCTCTTCTTAAAAACATCAAGTTTTAGTGTAGCTAGAATTAGTATAAAGCTGATCTAGATCTTCACCATTATCCAGTTGTCTACCCTTTCCACTTTCCTCCTTTTACTGCTGTCTTAATGAAAACGGTCTTTTGTGGCATTTAGCTTCCTTTGTGAGCCTAAGCTCCTTTTGACTTTAGCTTTTCTAACTGTATTTCTGAAGACATTATCTGCTTGCTAGTTTACTTCCTTAGTGATTCCTACCATGTAGCTGTCCCTTTTATTCTTAGATCAGTTGCAGTTTTCCTGTGTATCTCCAATAATCTAATCTGTCTGCTCTATCCCCCCTCCTTTGGAGCAGTTTGTAGTTCTATTTTCAGAATTTAGTTCTGAGTAGTTCCTAACCCTCAATTTCCTTTGTTCAAGATTTATATCCCTTGGATCCTGTCTAACACTTCTTTAGTCAGTTGATCTTTAGTCACTAAAAATCTGTGTATGTTCAACATACCTTCATTTCTGTGTCTCCGATTCATGTTGCAAACACATCAGATTTTGTTTTGCTTTAAGATTATTCATGATTGGCCAGGCATCAGTCTTCAACTGACTTGCACTTAAAGCCTGTTTATCGCATAAAAGCAATGCCTAACTGGTATAGGATAACTAGTTTTTATTAAAAAAAATAAAATAAAACCAAAACCCAACAACATTCCCATTAATGTTGCTGAGAAGTTTGTTCCCATAATATAGTGAAACCATAAATAACGTAACAAAGTTTTAGCCTAATGTGTTGTGTGAACTTGCCAGTGTGATTAGTGATTTCAGTGACACCTAGTCAATATTATCTGACCTGCTTAGTACTTGGATGGGAAAGAACGAGATAAAATTATATAAATTGATCCTAACTCTGCTTGCTGCATGGATGCTATAGTTTCCTTAATAACACTAAAGAGATTTCAGCCCAATTATTCTAACAAAGAAAGGTTAGAGGAGGTGCTATCAGACTGTCCTGAGCAACCAGAGGAAAATTGGGACATAAATAAAAAAAAATACAGTAGTTTGCCACTGGCTTCTTGCAAGACACTTATTTTTAAATGTCTTGCAAGACACTTATGCAAGTGCAAGACACTTATTTTTCCCTAAATTCCCTTGCCAATTTTCTTCAGTGAGGGCAGGAGATCTGCCATAGCCAGTAATATTTTTCAGGCTTTTCCACACATTTGCTGGTTCACATTTGCTGAGTGCTTGTTATGCAGTTTCTGTGCATGCAGTTTATTGTTGTTAAATGATGGAGTTTTGCCCTCAGGTGATTTTGCATAATATGTTTCAACTGGCTACTGAATGCAGTGACATATAAAACCAACCAACCCCCTTTCTTTCATATATTGAATCACAACAAACCAACCAAAGTAAAACCTAATTAAACTTTGCATGTTGTACAAATATAAATTCGGCTCCTAGATCATTTGACTTGTTTATGCCTGTCATGCAAATCTAGCCCATATATTTCATAGAGTTTTGGATTACCAGACCTGGACTGCAAAATTTCAGATGATTACTAGATGGCAGCAAAGAGATAGATATTTCTGCTGTCCAGTCTGATGCTTTAATGGAGCTTGAAATTTTGAGGAAACTGAATGTTGCTTACTAATATCCAAGAAAGCCTCTGATAAACTTACTTATTAACATTCACAGTGCTGGAACATTAGAAATGCAGGCAGTCATCTTGACTTTGCACAATGTTTTGGACCTGGTTGTTATGACCAGAGTACTGTGCAATATTTAAGTGCCAGATGGGCCTCCAGGTTCAATCATTTACAGGAATAAATTCTCATATAGTGCTGCAGAACAGTTCAAGGGTGCCAACAGACCAACAACAGCCACAGCTTCCTTTTTTTCAGAACAACAAAGAATTCTAGAGTTGGAACAAACTCTGATAGTAGCAGGGTAAACACTTATCTCTTCCCCAACTTCTGAAACCTGATATCCACCAGATGTGCTTTCAGTTCTGTAATCTAGCTGATGTAGTAGACAGGAGATGTTAGAAAAACCTCTCCTATATAACAATACCTTCACCAGGTTATTGGTGAAACTTGATATCGAATGATGTGAAAACTTAGGGAATTGCAAAGGGATTCGTGGATTTTCTAGATTCTTACCAATATTTTTTTTTAAGATTACATTTATATGCCACCCTTCTCTGAAGACTCAGGGCAGCTTACAATTTTTGGGATACAACCCAGTGTGCTCAGCAATAGCCTTCATTCCATTGTATATGCCTGCTTATTACTAAGCGGCATTTTTACAAAGTCAGCTTATTGCCCCCAACAATCTTGGGTCCTCAATTTACTTACCCCGAGAGGATGGAAGGCTGAGTCAACCTTGAGCCTGGTGGGATTCGAGCCTGCACTAAGTGCAGGCAGCTGGAGCTAAGTGCTAGGTGTTTAACAGGCTGCACCACCAAGGCTCTTTGTGGCACCAGCTGCAGTTACAGTGTTTGGATGAAACCTATCACACCCATGACTACAATATCTGATTACAAGGGCACCACACAGGAAGAGGTTAAAAATAAATGACATTTAATGAGGAAATACTTTATTTTTTTAAAATTCAAACAGACCATACCTAAAAATATTTTTTAAAAATCCCATCATCATAATAATACATTTGGACATAAAAAAGACAAACAACATGTGTTTATACAACACCAAACCTTCTAATAATAAAACACGTATTTCTGTAATTTCATGAATTAGCATACCACCTTCAAATGAGATTTCTGATCATTTTGCCTTAGAAATTAAAAGTTTCCCAGATATGTTTAATACCGATTTTCTACAATTCCAAGCCTGGGAATGACCGTTCCAAAACAGATAATTTGCAAGAAGCCTATATTACATTTTTGCCACCATTCTCCATGTGCCTTAGTCTATACGTGTAATTGGATGAGTTGACTGCAGAGTGAGAGAAAGAAAAAATGCTCAACAGAATTTATATCATGGAATCACATTTCTGAATATTCATTTACATCCGTGTTCCTCAAATATGGCTGACTGAGGAATTCTGGGAGTCTATATATCTTAAAATTTGCTAAGCTTGGGAAACATTGTTTTATATTAGAAGCATGCAAAGAGAAAAGAACCATATTACAACCTTAATAGTTACTTTTCTCTTTGTAGTTTTTTAAAAAACTCTTGGATAAAATTACTTTTGGAAGGTCTCCTCTGTAGTCTGAAGCTATAGAGGCAACTATACTAATTCTGCTGCACAAAAGATCAGATTAAATATGGCATTAACTGCATTTATACATAATAAACTGTACAAGGAGGAATTCTTTTGGCAAGACTGGTAGCATCAGATCTCCCTTGCGCCCAGGTCAGTCTGTCCTATAGATGGATAGCAAGCATCTCCATGACCAGAAGTAACATGTACAATTGTATTTAGGTTATATTTGAGATTAAGCTGTTGTAATGTCAGAAGCGAACACTGTTCCTCTTAAAAGAAAAGATAGGTTGAGAGGAAGAACTTTCTTATTTACAGACTTTCACATTCACTTTCCTATCACTTGTTTTGCTTGAACTAACAGATTTCCTTGTTCCAAACTTGCCTTGACCTGTTTGAAAGGAATCCTCCAAAACAGCAGCTGAAAGAACTCTTTCCTGATATGTGTCTCTCTCACAGACATCCACATGCACACACATGCATGCATGTGTGAACACACACAGAGAAACACACTCATACACACAGAGTCAGAAAAAGACAAAAAAGAGGGACTTGGAAAATTCTGAAACAACAACACAGCATTCAAATTATTTTTGGATATATATATAGTCCTTGACACACGACCACAATGGAGTCTGGAATTCCAGTCATAAGTGACTGTGGTCATAAAATAATGCATATAACCAGTCATATGACTAATAGAACACTGCAAGCACAAAAATAAAACCATGTGACTTTGAGGGAAGCAGCAACTGATCAGAAGTATCTTTTTTGCGATCTATCGTAACTCTGAACTATTGTTAAATAACTGGTTGTAAGTCAAGGGCTACCTATAGGAAAGATAAAATGCAGCAATCCTAGGAGAAGATGGAGAAATGAGGACATCTGTTTCAAAATTTCCTTGGCTATTTCTTCATTTGGGAAGCAGTCCAGGCATCTCACAAGGCAGAGTGAAATCCATGAAATAACATTTCCCGAAATAACATTCCACCCTCTTTGTTGTTGTTTTCACAATGATAATGCAAAACATTTTAGCACCAGGGAAAGGAAAAGCAAGCTGTCTTTCTCGCTCAACAGTGTTCCATAATCTTTTTTGTTTCATAGGACTTAACGCTTCTCACGGCAGTGTCCAATTCTGACTGGAAAGGTATAAAATCAAAGCTACATAGTGGTGTGATGTAAACAGACTTTCCAATGTGATACAATTACATCTGAAGTCCAGGAAGAATCTCTCTGCAGGCTGAATGCAACTCCTCCTATAATATGACATGTGCTAAGAAAGTATTTTAATAAAATACTGATGCCTTTGGCGAAGAGAAAAAAGCCATCCAAGGTCCAACAGATCCTGAGAGTTTTGCAAAGTGGAAATAAATATAAGTTTGGTTTGTTTTTCCCCCAATCCCAAAGTAGTTTTGGCTGAGATTACTTGGCAGCAACTTGAGATATCATCCATTCTAAACCGGCAGGAAGGCTGAATGGAGAAAAAGAAATGATTAATACTGGAAAACTCAAAATTCATAATTCCTAAAAGAAAACTGATATTAACTTGGATCCTTTCAAGGAAGAAATCATTTTCTTCTCTTTCTTGGATGTAAGCCCAAGACCTCCCTCCAATGCTTACTAGAAAGGTTGCATCAACTGACTTCTTTTAAAAATTGTATTGGAGGGCACCTAACATACTGCTCCAGGTTCTAGCCCCTTTATTTTCAAAAAAAATTATAGGTTTTGCTTGAATCCCCACATGCATTCTAAGAAAGATATCAGCTAAGAAAAAAAAAGTAGATGGTTTCAACTAGATTGGGGTCTCCAAACTTGGCAAGTTTGCACACTCCTGAATTAAATGCTCAGGAGATATTTGCCTGCTGGTATAAGGGTGTTCTCTGACCAGCCCCATCTACTCCTAAGCAACAATTATATCCAAGATATGCTCTAAGGGTTCCAGACATGTTCTTCATTTCCAAAAGGATATGTTTCTGCTTTCCTTAATTTTGAACTTGGGTTGAGTCCAAAGGATAGAATAGAAACAACCAGAAACCAGCCTTTTAAATAGGCCATGATTAAGGCTGTCCACAGTGAAAATGATTTTTTTCTATTAATTCTAGTTGATAGGGCAATCTTCATGATACTTTGTATGAGAAGACATGTTTTTTTCTTTAGAGAAATTATACATGGATATATTAAACAGATATAGCTTAAGGAAATATTTTCCTCTTTCCCCTACCCCGCCCCCCCCATTCATACATTAAAGATAGCACTGGCCACCTTCAATGTTTCTAA
Source organism: Naja naja (assembly GCA_009733165.1). NCBI lineage: Eukaryota > Metazoa > Chordata > Lepidosauria > Squamata > Elapidae > Naja > Naja naja. Next base: position 111,731,096 of record CM019155.1, on the reverse strand, counting down.
GAACTGTTATTAAAAATCAATCAATTCACATTAGATGAGTTATTAACCACAAACATTTCCACTCATGACGTATTTCAACAATAGAAAATAGCCTTAATCTGTTTAAAAGTGTTCCAGGATTCCAATCCAGGCTTGGCAAGGAGGCAGAAATGTAATACTGCATTATGCAATATTGAATTTATTGGCCTAAGCCAGAACTGTTTTGCTTTCTGCCCAAGTTATGTTCCTACCTCATAGAAGGAACATAATATTTTTTATCAAGAGAAACTTGATGCCTTTTAAGATTGGCACTTCCATCTGCTCTTTGCTCATTTCACACAGCAAAGAGTTCTACAGCAGGGGTGTCAAAATATATGGTTTGTGGATGCCTCAAAAACCAATGGCACTGCAGTGCTGTCCCACAAAAAGCCCACACAGGCAAGGCAGCAGCAAAGAACAAGGAGCTGCAGAGCTGCGTTGGTGGGATTTTGAAGGTTTTGAACCGTCACAGGTGCTGTGCTGGCATGTAATTTCCCTGCAGGTGTGCAGAGACCGTTGCTGCTGAAATCACCATTTGTCAATTTTAGTTGACTTCAGGGATATGTGATATGATACAGAGGATAACAATTGCAGCTACGGGGATACAATATTTTACTGTTATGGTAGATAGCGTAGTTTTGCTTTTATGTTTCATCAATAGCATCATTTGCATTTAATCTGTAAATTATTGATTATAAATAAATCATTTTAATATTATTGATGAAATTGACATAATTGATATCTTTTTGTATTTAATATTTGTTACATATTTGAATACAAGGCACTGATTAGCACACTTAATATTATGTGCCTGACCCCCCACCCTATTTGAGTTTAAGATCCCCATTCTAGAGAGAAAAGACTTCAGCTGCTCCTAGCATACAGTAGATGTAATTCTGGTTTACTGACCCCTCTCCTGTGAGTGCACAGCAACCTTGTATATGCCATGGGTGGTCTCTGATGGAGCTCAGGGTGAGGAACTTAGAAATTTCAGAGGTAGACATGGAATTTTTTATATCTTGCTTGTTGGCAAATATCAACACAGCTGCATTACGCAGGTCCTGGGCAAAGGAAAAGAGAATAGCAATAGCACTTAGACTTATATACTGCTTCACAGTGCTTTACAGCCCTCTCTAAGCCGTTTACAGAGTCAGCATACTGCCCCCTCAACAATCTGGGTCCTCATTTTACCAACCTCATAAAGATGGAAGGTTGAGTCAACCTTGAGCCAAATTTGAACTGCCAAATTGCAGGCAGCCGGCAGTCAGCAGAAGTAGCCTGCAGTACTGCATTCTAACCACTGCACCATTATGGTCAGTGGTTACAATACGTGTTTGCCTCCAGTTTCTATCAACTTATGATTCTTTCAAAATGGGAAAAATGATACATAAAAAAATCACATAAAGTTCAGAACAGAAGACAGTCACAAAAGTATGCCTGTGACTTATTTATTTATTTATTTATTTTATTGGACTTATATGCCGCCCCATCTCCGAAGACTCGGGGCGGCTCACAATTAAAACATACAAATACAATAAATAGATTAAAAAAAGAATTAAACCATCGTGAAGTCCAATAAAGCCGAATTAAAGTTAAAACTATCCCATACCCCCCCCCAAGGTAATCACAGCCCGACTTGGTCAAATAGCCAGGTCTTCAAATTGCGGCGGAAGGTGCGGAGGTCAGGGGCCAGATGGAGGTCCAGAGGCAGTTGGTTCCATCAGTCTGGGGCCGCCACAGAATAGGCTCGCCACCGGGGGACCGCCAGCCGACATTGACTTGCCGACGGGAGCCCGAGGAGACCCTGCCTGTGTGTTCGTACAGGGCGGTTGGTCCTCAATATCGGCAGGAGGCGCTCCCTTAAATATTGTGGACCCATATCGTGGAGGACTTTGAATGTTAAAGCCAAAACCTTGAACCTCACCCGGAGTGCAACCGGCAGCCAATGCAGGCTGCGTAGGAGGGGGGTAACATGGGAGAATCAGGTAACTCCCATCACAAACCGCTGCGCATTCTGCACCAGCTGCAACCTCCGGATGGTGTGCAAGGGCAGTCCTAAATAGAGAGCATTGCAGTAGTCGAGTCGCGAGGTAACAAGGGCATAAGTGACTGTACGCAGGGCATCTCGGTCCAGAACGGGCTAAGCTGGCAAACCAGCCGACCTGGGCAAAGGCCCCTGGCGACGCCCCCACCTGCTCCTCCAACTGGAGCCGTGCATCCAGGAGGACCCCAGGTTCCTTGCCCTATCCACAGGGGCAACACCACTCTCCCTATGGTCAACGATGGACAATCTTGACTGGACCGAGATGCCGGTATGTACAGCCACTCAGTCTTGGCCAGGTTGAGCCGAAGCATGTTTCCGTCCATCCAGATCCGTACTGCATCCAGACAGCGAGTCATCACGGAGAGGGCATCACCGATCTGGTTTGGGGTGGAGATGTATAACTGAGTATCGTCAGCATACTGGTGGTACCTCACCCCAAAACCACGAATGATCTCACCCAACAGTTTCATGTAGATATTATATAAAAGGGGGGAGAGGACCGACCCCTGAGGGACCCCACAAGTGAGTGCCCTCGGGGCCGACCTCTGTCCCCCTGTCAACACCGATTGCGACCGCCCCGAGAAGTAGGAGGAGAGCCACCAAAGAACAGTGCACCCCACTCCCAACCCCCCGAGGCGTCGCAAAAGGATACCATGGTCAATGGTATCGAAGCGCTGAGAGGTCTAATAGGACCAGGACAGAGGAAAACACCTGTCCTGGGCCCTCCAGAGATCATCCATCAGTGCGACCAATGCCGTCTCCGTGCTGAAACCAGGCCGGAAGCCCAATTGGTACGGATCTAGGTAGTCTGCTTCATCCAGGAAAAGTGGAAACTGCTGAGCCACCACACTCTCAACAACCTTAGCCAAAATGAAGGTTGGAGACTGGTAAAGTTGTCTAACACAGTCGGGTCCAGGGCAGGCTTCTTCAGGAGGGGCCTCACCACCGCCTCTTCTTTCAAGGCGGAGGGGAAGACACTCCCCAATGAAGCGTGACCACTGCCCAGAGCTAAGCAGGTGACCTCCCTGGTGGCATAAGCCAACCAGGAAGGGCACGGGTCCAACAAACATGTGGTGGAACTCAGACGCCACATAATCCTGTCCACTTCATCCTCGGAAACAGGATCAACTCAGCCCAGATCACATCGGCCAGACTGCTTGCACCACGATCCTCAGACCACTGCAAGGTGGAACACAACCCACCCCGAATCCACGCGATCTCATCCAACAGATATTGACCAAATTCCTCAGCCCTTCCCTGGAGAGGGTCCACCCTCCCGAATGGAGGGAGGCGGGTGGCCCCTAAACAGGGCGGCTGGGCGGTTATCTGCAGACGCTATGAGGGTGGAGAGTTAAGACTTTCTCGCCACCCCCACAGCTACCAGGTAGGCCCTAATATGGGCTCTTTGCTGGGCTCGATCAGCTTGGGAGCGGGTGGCCCTCCACCAGCTCTCTAAGCCCCTCTGATGGCGCTTCATCTCCCGGAGCTCCTCAGTATACCAAGGGGCAACCCGGGATCCACGGCATGTGAGGGGACGCATGGGGACAACCCTGTCGAGGGCAGTCTCAGCAGCCTGCTGCCAAACGGCTGCCAAGTCCTCAGCAGAGTTGTGGGCAAGGGAAGAGGAAAAAAACCCCAGTTCCGCCTGGAACCTCTCAGGGTCCATTAGGCATCTGGGGCGGAACCATCTAGGTGACTCCTCATACCAGTGGTGGGGAGCAGCCTGTTGGAAGACCAGCCGTAGGAGATAGTGATCAGACCAAGGGACGGGCAGTGTTGTACAACTAGCCTGCCCTATATCACTACACCACTGTTCGAGGCAAAACTAGGTCGAGAGTGTTTCCCCCCTCGTGAGTCGGACCTTGAATTAACTGGGTCAGGCCCATGGCCCCCATGGAGGCCATGAACTGGTGGGCCAAACCTGACGACCCCCCGAGGGAAGGCATGAGGTATGGATCTAACATGGTTTGTTTATTTGTGGAAGGAATTTTTGGACCATCCTCAAAACCTGCATTCAACCTGGAACCAATGGATCAAGCCATTGGGTCTGAGAATCCCAAGGAAGAGCGGATCCTGTAAATAATTGACACTGCACTAATTTAGACTGCACTCCCTCTTGATCTTTTGTACTTTGTAACTAGTTTTAACTGATTGATACTAATAGATTGAAACTGATAGATTGTAATTGTTAGCTTTCTTTTAACCGTATACGCCACTCAGTGTCACATGGAAGTGAGAGGGTGGCTATATAAACTTAATAAAGAAATAACAAAGAAAAGCATGATATGGAATCCAGAACTGTGGTTTAATAAACCATTAATTATGGTTTATCATAATTATTCTACAAACCATCATTGAAATAGACTGCTGTGATGTATGAATAATGTAGTTGTAATTTAATTTTTATTTAGCATACCACCATTGAAAATTTTAAACTATGGTTTATGACGATGTAATGTGCAAGACCAAACAGTGTGTGGTTTGTTTAACACAGTTTCATTAACAAAAGCATGGTTTCCTGTGCTGCATGCCCCTAACCAGTGTTTCAAACACAGTAATCAGGCTGCTTCTAGGGTATATGCCACCTTCCCTAAGTCTTCTTCCAAAATTCCTAACTTCTGTATCCCTTTCCTGCATTTCCTGTTGCTCTCATGCAACAGCATGTAGCTCTTACTTTCATATACAGGTGTTGTGGTTCACTGGCAGCCTGTGCAGGCAGCAACAGAATTGGACAGTGGGGAAGAACAGGGACCAGTCTGGGAGTCTGCAGAGGACTCAGACGAAGGTCCTGCATCTGATACAGAGATGGGGCCAGGACCATCTGGGAGTTGTGTGCTGACTCTGAAGCCTCCAGAGTCTGGCAGCAGCAAGGCAGAGGAACAAGGGGAGCCTGTTCCCAGTGTGTGCATGCACAGAGCTGCTAGAAGGCAACAGCAGCTAAGACAAAAGGGGCAACTCGGGAGTAAGGCTTGGAGGTGATTGCCCCTCCCATAAGGTATAAAGGACAAGCAAAGGTAGAGAAACCTTTGCAGGAAGCAAAGTCGTTCTTTCTATTTGGATTAAACCTTGAAGCTCTGTGTGGACTTTGTACTTCGGTTGGTTTTTTACAGTTCATTTGGCACTTTAGTTGTTGGCAGCAATTCAAAGGAGAGAAAGGTGGGTGTTTATTTCGAGGGACTGTTTGGGACTCATTACAGGCTGAGAATGAACGTAATTCCCAGCACTGAAATGAAACAAGAATTGTATTAACTAAGCGTGTGCTTAAATACGGTCTCAGGAAGCCTTGGTCAGAACAGCAGGATTAACCTTTCATCTTTGTCCAGAATATTCACTGTTGTTAATTTTCTGTTTTATCCTGAACAATTAAGACATTGGAAAGAATTTCCTGGTCACAGGGAAACTCAGCCAATAGAAAAGACTTCACATTTTTAAAAAATCCACTGGCAATAATTGAAAATGTAGGATTACTTCAGAAGGAACAGAACAGCTTGCATTGTGACATCACAATCTATCATTGTGGTATCTTTGTAATTAGCTATGGATGCCTAGGCTAGTCCTGCCAACTGAAAGCTCCAGGAAGATACAGGCAGTCTTCACTTAATGACAAGCCACTTAGTGACCAGTTGAAGTTCCAATGGCTCTAAAATGGTTACTTATGATCTAGTTCAGAAGTCCCAATGGCCACGTATACACATACTGTACACACATACATCTCACAGTCATGACTATACTGTATTTCAGGCACTTGACAACTGATTTCCCTTTATGGCCAGTTGCAGAATTCTACAGTCACATGGCTGTGGTTTACAATGATTTTTACCATTTTTTACTTTTTGCCAGTTTCTATAAAAAAAATGTCCATAGGAATCCGTGGATTCACTTAACAGCTGTGGCATTTGCTTAACGACTGCCACATTTTCTTAACAACTATGGCATTTGCTTTAATGACTGTCACAAAAAGTCATAAACTTGGGTCTGGTCACCTTGGTATCTTATTTACAACCGTCATGACATGACGAAATTCTGGGATCTATTATGGCTGTAAGTCAAGAACTGTCTTGTCCCAAATGTGCTTTTTCAAGAGGCATCTGGACTTTCTGGTTTTTCTTTTAAGATGTTTTGCTTCTCACTCAAGAAGCTGCTTCAGTTCTGAAGAATTTAAGAACTTCAGAGCTGAAGAAGCTTCTTGGAATCATAGAATAACAGAGTTGGAAGGGATCTTGGAGGTCATCTAGTCCAATCCCCTGCTCATATTAGCCTCTACCTGGGATGGAACTCATGAGAAGCAAAACATCTTCAAAGAAAAACCAGAAAGTCCAGATGCCTCTTGGGACAATCATGACCTGGATGACTGAGAGTCTCCACAGGCACCAAAGCCTATCTGTAATGGTGAAATCTGTTAGGATTCAGTTGTTGCTATTAATTCATCCGTAGTGGTCTCAATTTTACATGTTTTAAACATGTGAGCAGACAGGTTGTGAATACCAGCCAGTATTCTCACAATACTGAGGTTCTTTGGGTGATTCAGTTTGTGGTCAACGCATCTTATAGTTGGATTGGGTTTATAAATGTTACAGGAATGGTAGAATAGATGGGATTAGTTCAAGCACCAAATACCACTTTGATGGCTTCTCATGTAAATAATCTCTAAAAAGAAATAAAATATAAACTGTTCTGCCATAGCTTGTTCTCTGCCAACTTTCTCCTTGAAGGGAAATTTTTCCATCCAAGCACTTAAAAATGGAATTCAGCCAGTTCTAGTGCCATGGCTGGACCAGCTTGTAATCGGTACAAGCAGCATTGTAACAGCAAATGTAAAAGATGCCCAGGAATACAAAATGTACAAAACAGCTGTGGAGCAATATCTGAAATCACACACAACATGCATCTCTGCATGCGGTAGCAGGCAAACTCACCTCATGAGCTAACATCTTATACAGCTCCTCTTTTGTCACTGTCAGCCTCTCACGATCTGTGCTATCGATCACAAGGATGACAAACTGATCAAAGGGGAAAAAACACATTTATAAACTTAATCAAGACTAAGTGAACAGGATTGAAGCAGTGGCTGAGTTCATACAACCCACTACAAGCACAATATGTTGCAGAAATTGTGATTTATAAACCATGTTTGGATAGCACATTGGGTGAGCTAAGCAATTTTATCTTACTCAATAAGCTACTTTTAAGCAAACTATTCCTGTGAACCTAGTTTTCAAGTGCCAGCCCTTGTGTGCCCAAACAGCATTGTTTAGGAGAAGGAGGAAATACCAGAAGGCTTGGAGAAAGATCCTATCACACAGGAAAACTTCAAAAGAATGAAAATTAAGCATTCTTGATGGCTGTAGAAAGCTATCTGTCTGATGGAAGGAAGTAGAAGACTTGACAGGAGACAAAATGCAAGTAGAATTAAATAGGAGTATTTAGAACTAGAAATCTAACAGCAGCACCCTCAATGTAGGTCTAATTTGCCCATATCTAAGATTATTTAAGATTTAAGTTATCTTAAATATATTGAGGACCCAAGATTGTTGGGGGCAATAAGCTGAGTTTGTAAAAATGCCGCTTAGTAATAAGCAGGCATATACAATGGAATGAAGGCTATTGCTGAGCACATTGGGTTGCGCTCCAAAAATTGTAAGCCGCCCTGAGTCTCCGGAGAAGGGTGGCATATAAATATGAAAAAAGAAAAAAAAATTGGTCAAGAAGTTCAGAGGTTTTGAGGAGTGTGTGCTAAATCAGGTTCACTATTTTGCGTAACTACTAAACTTGCCTTCATTCCAGAAACAACAGAGTTAAATAATCAAAATAACATTCCTAACATCAGAACATAGTTCATGGAAGCCAGAGAATAAAATAATTTCAGGGCACGTCTGTGAAGAGAAGGTGATCCAGCTGCAAGAGACATGGAGCTCTCTAGAGCAGCGGTTGCCAACCAGTGGGCCACGACCCACTGGTGGGCCGTGAGAAAATTTTGGTGGGTCACAGAATGCTGAGGCGGGGAGGTGGGGCAATCCTGCAGTCTCCCTAGCAAACCGATGTCATGGCTGCTGCCTCCTGCCTCAGTGCATTGAGGAGGCTGAGCAGCAGCTGGAAGAGCGTGGACCTCCTGAGCCATAGGAAGCAGCTGCCCTCAGGTGAAGATGTTGTGAGGGGGAGGCTCTTCCTCCTTGCCAGAAGTGCTCACACACTCAATGGGAAGGAGGCGGCTTGTCGGGGACCAGAGGGCGGTGAGTGCTTTGCGTGTGAGTGCTTCTGGTGAAGAGGGAGTGAAGCTCCTGAAGGGGGAGGTTGAGCCTTCCCCTTTCAACATCTTCCCCTGGTGACATTGCTGGCAGCCGCTCAACCTCCTCAATGCACAGCAGAGGCGGCAAGAGGCAGGAGGTAACACCAGTTCAGAGGTTCCTTTCCCCCCACCTCCACTCCCTCACAGGCCAGGCCTATGCTGCAATCTCCCGTGCGTATGAGTCCATCCGCCGCCAGTATCACCCCTGTTGCCCCACCTTCCCGACAGCCATCTGGTCTTCAGCACCTGGCTCATCAGCCCAGAGTGGAGGTTGCCCACTGTGCTGAACTGTGCACGCCCGCACCCACACCCACCGCTCTTCCCGTCAGGGGGAAGCGACCCCTCTCGGCTTGGACTCTGGGTTTGTGACTGGTATGTCTTAACTGGGACTGGGATGACTTCGCCTCGCCTGCAGGACCGCCAAGTAGCAGCTGCCAGCTCCTTTCTCCACACGCCAAGTCTTACCACAGGAAAGAGAGCAGCTGGGGTATCAGTGTTAGTTCATAATTGCCCTACCTGGAGAAGGAGGTCTGGAGGAGGAGGAGGAGGCAGTAGTGGAGAAGCAAGCCAGGTGTTAAAGACCTGGGGTGGGGGGAGGCTTCCAGGTGAGGGCAGGCTTCCAGCCCAGACCTCCTTCCCTCCCCCAACTCCAGGCACACAACTCCTTTACCACACCTGGTAAAGGAGGGAGAGGTTTCCTCTGACTTGGGGGAGATATGAGGTGACAGGAGACCAGATTGGGGGTGGGGGGCTCTGCTTTTCTTGTTATTTTTTTTGTTATAATTAAAGAAGCATTTTTATATTTTATATTATATATATATATATAATATAATATACTATTAATATTAATATTATATTAATATTAACTATAAATGTACTATTTAATATATATTTATATATATATATATAAATTTTTTAAATAGTACATTTATATTTAATATAAAAATAAAAAATTTATATTAAATATATTATCTTTTTTAAAAAATTCATATTAGTGGTCTCAGGATTTAAAAGTATGAGTTTGGTGGTCCCTGAGGCCCAAAAGGTTGACAACCCCTAGCACAGACATCTTCCCCAAGGGGATTTTTAAAAAGAGATTCAAAATGTAGGAATAGATTTCAACTTGGCAAATGGTGTACTGTCTGGAAAGCATATAGAAGGAAAGAGAAGAAAATCACATTTCATATCTAAAAATGTCAAGAATTCAGTTCTGACATATGAAGAATGAGCCTCAGCTTGCCTTTGTTCTACAAAACAGAAACTATGATACAATCAAGACACGGGTAATTCCCATCCCCCACAAAATGCATACCTAAGCAATAACTTCGTGTGCAACAGCAGAATATCAATATAGAAGAGGAAGTAGAGTGACAGAAAACAGCTACTAGAGAAAACCAAACATAAGATCAAAGAGTTATCCGGAACATCCTTCCAACAACGTTGTCTGAAATTCAGTGGCAAATTTTAGGTTTTAGTTGTCTGTTTTTCACAGTTGAAAACAACCATGAGAGCTGATACATAAAACTCCTTTTATATCGGGACATCTTGTGCCATCCAAATGGTATTTGAAAACGAAAAAAATGTTGTTAAAAAGCATCTCCACTGAACACAGAAATATTGGCTGGAAGCGACTTGAATATTATTTCTGAATACCATAATTTCATGCCAGCTTTCATCAAAGTGGTGCCTCTGAATCAGCATTTCTCAATCTTGGCAATGTTTGGATGTATGGACTTCAACTCCCAGAATTCTCAGTCAACAAGCCAGGGAAGTCTACACATCTTAAAGTTAGCAAGGCTAAAAAACCCTGCTCTAAGCTGATGTTTTTTGAGATCTCTGACTTTGCTTCTGTTATCGACTTATAAGAGGGACTAACATAGCCACCAAGCCTTTTGACATTTCAGTATTGGCTAATATTGGCAGATCTTAGACCTTTTGGGTAAGCATTATACTCACATAAACTTGATCACATGTTATTATGAGTTCAGATTTAACCTATGTAAAGCATCAATTATATGAATTTATGATAATGGGGTTTAAGTTATTTTTAAAAATACTCTGCCCTTGTGCAAAATGTAATTTCATTTGTTTGTTTTAACTTAGCATAAGTGGCTTATATTTATACAAATTTGTATTGCCAAGAGTTATTTCCCAAATTTTACAACCTTATATGCTGCTTATGAAACTAAGTGTAAACAGGAGAAAAAATAGTGGATGTGAGATGGGCATTTCTAAAACAGTATCCAGGTAACTCTCAATTTTCAACCATAACCGAGATGGAATTTCCATTTCTAAGCAAGGGAGTTAAGGGAGTTGTGTCTGGTTTTCAGCCTTTTTTGCCAAAATTGTTAAACAAATCACTGCAGTTGTTAGATGAACATAGTTATTAAGCAATTAAGCTCCTCTTTCATTGACTTTGCTTATCGGAAGCTACTTGGGAAGGTTGCAAACTATAATCACATGAATCTGGATGCTGCTATTGTCAGTTTTGGTTGCCAAATGCCCAATTTTTGATCATGTGACCTTGGTTGCAACAGTTGTAAGTGCAAGGACTGGTCATAAGTCTCTTTTTCAGTGTTGTTGTAACTTCAAACAGTTACTTAAACAAATGGTTGTAAGTCAAGAACTACCTATATCTGGAACAAAAACTTTAAGCAGTTAAAAGTGAACTGTATGTACATAATGACATGTTTTCTGGTATAGACTTTTGTCCCCTTCTATGACTATCTGGATATTTGGTGTATGGTGTCCCACTAATCAATGACCAAAGAGCAGAAGGCTTTGCAGATTTTTGTGGTAAACGTAGATTATGGAATAATTATAATGTGAGAGCTCAAGAAACATAACTCTGGATCATTATCCTCCTCACTATTCCATATTTATTTTACTTCCTTATATTTATTTACTAATATATACCCAACTCACCTCTGTATTAGAATAGTAGGTGTTCCAGGTAGAACGCAGATTTTCCTGACCACCAATGTCCCACATCAGGAAATGTGTCTTGTGCTTGATGATTTCTTCCACATTGCTTCCAATTGTAGGCGATGTATGCACAACTTCATTCATTAGGCTGATGGAAGACCAGAACCATAAGGTGCTTTGTTAGTGTCCCATCCTCCGCATACACTTTTATCTTTAAAAAAAGGCCAAGGTGTTTGAGACAATTAAGCCTTCAAATTACCTATGTTCCATAGGATTTGGAAAAATTGAAAAGATAACTAGAAAAAGTACAGACAGGGACTAGTATAATAATCTTGATTCTTGTTTTGGGGATAGTAAGAAACAGAACAGGGATGCTATAAATCTCTTACATCCCTTGAACAACAGTTGAAATAAAGATTATGTAGCCCTGCTTTACCCTTTTAGAATACCCCAAATAGATTGTTCTATACTAACTCTAATTGTGGTGGGTGGCAGAGCCAGTCAGATTTTTAGCCTGGATTTGGTATTTCTGTCTGCCTATTGTCCTTCCCAAGGGCCTGGGATGTGGTTGTTTAAATTATTAATTTATTAATATTGAATATTGAAGTATATCATATATAATTCTGAATAATATTATGATTCTTGTTTGCTACACAGCCAAACTGTGTCTGATGTGAAAAGACAGATCCACATGTAAAGGTTTAATGTAACTGATTCATTGCTAAAAGTCTATGCCCATGAATCTTCTCAGGTAACAGACAGCATCTGGTTAGAGCTAGATCAGGTTCAATAGTATTCAAGGGGAGCTAGACCTATCTCATTCATGGCTATGTAAGAACTCTAAACTATTTCTTCTTTTTATCTCTCTCCCTTGCTCTGCCATTCCTTCTCCTACAGCCAGATGTTTAAACTAAATTTGGGGTGTTACTATTATTTTAAACAACAAAAGGTAGGTCTTATCTTTTTTCTGGATTCCCCCCCCCCAAAAAATTGAGAAATGTGCTCATATGTGTTTCATACATGATTAATGGATGTATCTTAAAGGCAAATGGGTATACAACAGACACTCAATATCACGCATCAAATACTCTTGGAATCTGAATATATAGATTACTGTATTACAAAAGAGCCACAGTTTAGTTGTAGCATGCAAAGTATGCTCCAATATGGTGTGTTTGAAACTTGGCAGCTTTAAAATGTGTGGACTTCAATTCTCAGAATTCCCCAAACCAGCATTTAAAAAGCACTGTTCTAGTTTATAAGTCCAAAAATAGATTAAAGCAAGGCAATCAGTCTTTTTGTGGCCAAAGTCACTCTTTTTTTTAAAATAAGTTCTCCAATTGCTGAGAACTTCAGGAACCAACTTGAGGACCCAAGATTGTTGGGGGCAATAAGCTGACTTTGTAAAAATGCTGCTTAGTAATAAGCAGGCTTATACAATGGAAGGAAGGCTATTGCTGAGCGCACTGGGTTGTATCCCAAAAAATTGTAAGCTGCCCTGAGTCTCCGGAGAAGGGCGGCATATAAATATGAATAAAAAAAACAAAAAACAAATATGCAGTAGTGACACAATGATATCACTAGAGATACAGAGGTGGATGTTTCTTAGCTTTGGAGCTTCAGATTTCATTTTTAATAGGTTCACTGTTAAGTTTGTTGCACAGTAATAATTTAGAGGTTTACTATAACTTTTTGATGGCATGACTCTGGAAAGTCTGAGAACTGCAAAGAAAAAAAATACTGAAAATGTAAACCACTCACAGGATATGAGCTTGCCTTCTCTTGGATTAAACTCTGTTGCAAAGGGAACAGACCAAGAGTTTTTTTTAAAACTAGACATTGGATACCGAAAAAAGAGAAAGACAAGGGGACACTCACAACTGGTATAGGATGGTGGTTTTTCCAGCATTGTCCAATCCAATAATTATCACCTTATGCTCTAGAAGAACACAAAGTTGCAATATGTCAGAGTTAATGTGGTAAAATATAATTGCTATTTCTTTAAATCACCCATACACTGAATTATTACTGCAACAATGCAACTGAGAAAAAGATTGAGGGAATGTTTGCTCAAGACTACCAACCGAACACATAAGAAAAATAGCTTGAATCTGTTATTTCCATCCATACCAATATAAATGTGCATGCAACTCATATACCTTCTATCTCCCTAGCCCTTCTCAAATCCTTTGGTTGGCCTATTAGAGATTCCTGAATAATATAGGAATAATGATTTGGCCTGGTTTAAAACTTACCATGCATTATGAACCCATTAGTTCAAACCATCAGTAATCCTACCAGTCTAAAACCAATTAAATTGATTTAATTACATCTTAATATTTTTATCTCACCCTTCATCTTACCCCCACTGGAGAAGTTTTTATTGACAAATGTATCAGACATTCCTGGCATAGATGTCTAGAAGAACAATTCCCTTGCTAGAGGCTCCAAAATCAAGTTGAGGTAATTAGGATTCTTAGAATCTGAAAATCTAGAATCGAATATCCATGTGACTAAGAATTCCATGTCTTCTTTGGTACCATCTAGAATCTAGATCAAGGCAGGTGAAGGTTCAAAGCCAGTATGCTAGCTTTGTATAAAACGCTATTCATATTTCTATTCATTGCTTTTTGTAATCTCTGAATACTTAACCCAGTGTTGGGTATTGTAAGATTCTAAGATGAGAGAAGAGAACTTATTTGTGATGTGGTTAAGACACCAGGCTAGAAACTGGAGACGTGGAGTTCTAGTCCTGCCTTGGATTATAAAACTAGCTGGGTGATCTTGAGGCAATCACTCTCTCTCAGCTCTAGAAAGCAATGGCAAACTAAACATCACAAAAATCATTTCCAAAAATCTTGCCAAGAAAACTGCAGGGACTAGTCCAGGCAGGTGCCAGGAGTCATGACTGATTTGAAGGTGTCAAAAAGAAATAAATAGAAATGGGAATACTAAACCGCCCTGAAAGAGGCAGTGGTGAGGCCCCTGCTGAAGAAGCCTGCCCTGGACCCAGCCGTGTTGAGCAACTTTCGTCCGGTCTCCAACCTTCGCTTTTTAGCGAAGGTTGTTGAGAGTGTGGTGGCTCAGCAATTGCCACTTTTCCTGGAGGAAGCGGATTACCTGGATCCGTTCCAATCGGGCTTCCGACCGGATACAGCACGGAGACAGCATTGGTCGCTGATTGATGATCTCTCTAGGCTTGGGACAGGGGTTTTCCTCTGTCCTGGTCCTGTTAGACCTCTCAGCGGCTTTTGATATCATTGACCATGGTATTTTGTTGCGACGTCTCCGGGGGTTGGGAGTGGGAGGCACTGTTTTACGTGGTTCTCCTCCTACCTCTGAGACGTTCAAAACAGTGTTGGCAGGGGGCAGAGAGCGACTCCAAGGTCTCTCACTTGTGGGGTGCCCCAGGGGTCTGTCCTCTGCTCTCTTGTTCAACATTTATGTGAAGCCGCTGGGTGAAATCATCCGTGGTTTTGGGGTGAGTTACCATCAGTATGCTGATGATCGCCTATACATCTCCACCCCAAACCACATCAGTGATGCTCTCTCTGTGATGTCGTTGTTTAGAAGTGGTGCAGATCTGGATGGACAGGAACATGCTTCGACTCAATCCAGCCAAGACAGAGTGGTTGTGCATACCGGCATCGGTCCAGTTTTGAGATACCACCGTTGGTCATGGGGAGGAGGTGTTGCCCCGTGGACAGGGCATGGAACCTGGGGGTTCTCCTGGACTCGTGGCTCAAGTTGGAGGAGCAGGTGGGAGCGTGGCCAGGGGGCCTTGGCCCAGGTCGGCTGGTTAGCCAGTTCGCCCATATCTGGACCGGGATGCTCTGCGCGCGGTCACTCAAGCTTCGTGGTCTCCCGACTGGACTACTGTAGCGCTCTCTATTTAGGGCTGCCCTTGCATACCACTGGAGGCTTCAGCTGGTGCAGAATGCGCACGGTAGTGATGGAGCCCCTGATACTCCCATGTCACACCCCCTCGTGATCTGCATTGGCTTCGGTTGCCCTCCGGGTGAGATTCAAGGTGCTGGTTTTAACATTCAAGGTCCTGCATGGCATGGGTCCAGGATACTTACGAGCGACTCCTCCCAGCATCAAGTACCAACCGCCCTGTCAGGCCCACAGGCGGGTCTCCTCAGGGTCCCATCTGCGACCCAATGTTGCTTGCTGGAACCGGGGGAGGGCCTATTCTCTGGCGGCCCCGCTTTATGGAATCTTCTTCCGCTGGAGCTCCGGTTGGCTCCGATCTCGCACCTTCCACCACGAGTTAAAAACCTGGCTGTTTTACAATCTGGGCTATGTTGACTCTTGGGGTTTTGTTTTAATATGGGGTTTTAAATTGCTTATTGGCATAACCTGTTTAATATAGTTTTAAGTAATTTATTGTTGTATTGTATTTTAGTGTGAGCCGCCCCGAGTCCCTTGGGAGAGGGGCTGCATATAGTCGAATAAATAAATAAATAAATAAATAAATAAATAAATAAATAAATAAACCTTTTAGTTCACAGCTAAAGATTTGTACACTTGCTGTTTCCTGATAGTCTAATTTTTTCTCTTAGCCCCTTTAATTTTTGGACTATACTTCAACCTTATCCTAGATGGCCTTTGTTGCAAGAACTAAGGTCTGACTAGTGACTACATCTGAGTTTGATGGCTTCACAGTAGAAGAGAATGCATTTCTCTTGCGGAACTCAGGAATGGTGTACATCAGGAATGGTGTACATTGCAGCCCACAGGCCGGATGCATCATCTGCAGGCCACGCCCACCCCAGCTCTGCAAATGGGAAAAAACATCACGCTATGTCACATGACAGCTACGTGACGCAGCGACTTTGACACCAATGGTGTACTCCTTCTCTGTTTCACCCAACAAATACTGTTAGATAGATGACTGTTAGATAAAGAATGACTACCTCAGGTGTGGCTTTAATACTGAGGATTTTGAGGTGAGCTTTACCAATCCTAAATTGATATTTTCAATAAGCAGAAACAATGATGAGAATATCCTGATATTGAGAAATGACACAGGTCAAGTCCTGTTTCAATGGTTTTTGATGCTGCACTATATAACTTTATGTCTACACAAGATGCTTAAATTTTTGTACAAATATTGATTGGAAATGTGATGCTCATATTATATCATGCAAATTTTAAGAGTTCCTAAAATCTTATATTGCAAGGCAGATAATTACTTCCTTCCAATTCTTGCCAGTTGTTTTGTTCTTGTTGCTGATTCAAAGGTAGCAGAAAATGGCAAGTTGCAAAATCTACATTTTTAGATCCTGTTTCGAGCTTATTATTTCATGTGGATGGAGAAGACGCTGACACTGAAGTTTGGAGAAGTAATTGCTTTCTGCTATTTTGGCTATTCTTTCTCAATGTGTAATATGTGTAGACCAAAAATCATGTTGTATTGTATGCTATTGTAGTTTAAGATGGTATCTATGATTTGGGAGAGGAGATAATTGTCAGAGAAGAAA
Source organism: Naja naja (assembly GCA_009733165.1). Taxonomy (NCBI): domain Eukaryota; kingdom Metazoa; phylum Chordata; class Lepidosauria; order Squamata; family Elapidae; genus Naja; species Naja naja. Next base: position 111,714,337 of record CM019155.1, on the reverse strand, counting down.
AGTTAACCCCCTTATCATCTGTAAGTTGTATTAGGAGAGGAAAGGAGAAAAAGATAATGTTACTCATATTCTTCTTTATCCCTGTTTGGAGAAACAGAAGAAACCTGTTGGCCTCCAGCATATTCCTACTTGGGTTCGTGCTTAAATCTTCTGGATACAAATCTGCTACGTTGTTTTAGGAAATTTTGAATTTTCATTTTTCACACTCAGTACTTAAGTGAAAAGTATTTCATGCTTTACATAGAACCCCTTTATTATCATAGGTAAATTTATGAAATAATAAAGGTTAAGACTCAGTCCAGATTTTAAGAAAGTAGAGACACAGATACATACATACATACATACATACATACATACATACATACATACAGGTGAAACTTGAAAAATTAGAATATCGTGCAAAAGTTCATTTATTTCAGTAATGCAACTTAAAAGGTGAAACCAATATATGAGATAGACTCACTACATGCAAAGCAAGATAGTTCAAGCCGTGATTTGCCATAATTGTAATGATTATGGCTTACAGCTCATGAAAACCTCAAATCCACAATCTCAGAAAATTAGAATATTGTGAAAAGGTGCAATATTCTAGGCTCAAAGTGTCCCACTCTAATCAGCTAATTAAGCCATAACACCTGCAAAGGGTTCCTGAGCCTTTAAATGGTCTCTCAGTCTGGTTCAGCAGGAAGCACAATCATGGGAAAGACTGCTGACCTGACAGTTGTGCAGAAAACCATCATTGACACCCCCCATAAGGAGGAAAAGCCTCAAAGGGTAATTGCAAAAGAAGTTGGATGTTCCCAAAGTGCTGTATCAAAGCACATTAATAGAAGGTTATGTGGAAGGGAAAAGTGTGGAAGAAAAAGGCACACAAGCAGCAGGAATGACCACAGCCTGGAGAGGATTGTCAGGAAAAGGCCATTCAAAAGTGTTGGGGATGTTCACAAGGACTGGACTGAGGCTGGAGTCAGTGCATCAAGAGCCACCACACACAGATGGATCTTGGGCATGGGCTTCAAATGTTGTATTCCTCTTGTCAAGCTGCTCCTGAACAACAAACGTCAGAAGTATCTTACCTGGGCTAAAGAAAAACAGACTTGGTCTGTTGCTCAGTGGACCAAAGTCCTCTTTTCTGATGAGAGCAACTTTTGCACCTCATTTGGAAACCAAGGACCCAGAGTCTGGAGGAGGAATGGAGAGGCACACACTGCAAGATGCTTGAAGTCCCGTGTGAAGTTTCCACAGTCTGTGTTGATTTGGGGAGCCATGTCATCTGCTGGTGTTGGTCCACTCTGCTTCATTAAGTCCAGGGTCAACGTAGCTCTCTACCAGGAGATTTTGGAGCACTTCATGCTTCCTTCTGCAGACGAGCTTTATGGGGATGCTGACTTCATTTTCCAGCAGGACTTGGCACCTGCCCACACTGCCAAAAGCACCAAAACCTGGTTCAATGACCATGGGATTACTGCGCTTGATTGGCCAGCAAACTCGCCTGACCTGAACCCCATAGAGAATCTATGGGGCATTGCTAAGAGAAAGATGAGAGACATGAGACCGAACAATGCAGAAGAGCTGAAGGCTGCTATTGAAGCATCCTGGTCTTCCTGCTGGTGTTGACCTATAAAGCCCTACATGGTTTGGGTCCGGGGTATTTGCAGGAGCGTCTCCTGCCACCATCGAGTTCCAATCGCCCAGTCCCACCGGCAGGGCCTCCTTGGGTGCCGTCGGCCAGACAATGTCGGTTGGCGGCCCCCGAGGTAGGCCCTTCTCTGTGGGCGCCCTGTGGAACCAGCTGCCCCTGGGGTTGCGGTTGGCCCCTGACCTGCATTCCTTCTGCCGTGATCTAAAGATCTGGCTGTTTTAGGCCTGGATTGAGGGGATTGGGGTTTTAATTGGATATTTTAGTGGGGGATTTTACTGTTTATTTGGATCAGGTTTAACAATCTTTTAAATATATGTATGCTATACTTTTATGTGAGCCGCCCCAAGTCCTTCGGGAGATGGGGCGGCATATAAACCCAAATAAATCAAATCAAATCAAATCCATAACACCTCAGCAGTGCCACAGGCTGATAGCTTCCATGCCATGCCGCATTGAGGCAGTAATTGCTGCAAAAGGGGCCCAAACCAAGTTCTGAGTACATATGCATGCTTATACTTTTCAGAGGTCCAATATGGTTCTATGTACAATCCTTGTTTTATTGATTGCATGTCATATTCTAATTTTCTGAGATTGTGGATTTGGGGTTTTCATGAGCTGTAAGCCATAATCATCACAATTATGACAAATCACGGCTTGAACTATCTTGCTTTGCATGTAATGAATCTATCTCATATATTAGTTTCACCTGCACGATATTCTAATTTTTCGAGTTTCACCTGTACACACATACGTAGTAGTATTGCTGAATCTTTTCGGTACTGAGTGCCGAAACAGGAGCGCGTGCACAGGGGAGCACCGGAAACTGGAAGAGCAGCTCTACAGCGCATGCATGTGCGCCGGGGAGCTGCTCTTCTGGTTTCTGGTGCTCCAGTACCCAGAAGAACAATGGGCGACAGCTGGCATGCCTGGAGAGATGGCTTTGCGTGCCACTTCTGGACTTCCACGTGTCATAGGTTCACCATCATGGATATATAGATTGTTATCAGCAATCATTTAAAATTACAATAGCTCTCCGAAAAGATACTTAAGACTGGTTCTGAGTTAAAGTGACTGCATTTTAGGCATTTGGCAACAGGTCTGCATTTATGGCCATTTGCAGTATCCCATGGTCACATGACCACAATTTATAATGTTTTTGCTGAAACCCAGCATTAACTTCTGTTGTTGTTGTTTTGGCAAAAACGTCCCATAGCAAACAATGGATTTTTTAAATAACCACCATGTTCAATTAATGACCATGGTTATTCACTTAATGGCTGTTGCAAAATAGACTGTAAAATTGGGTTGGTCATAATCCACTTTACAACCATCATAACATGACGATAATGAGCAGGCTCCATTATGGTTGCACGTCATGCACATATATAAATAAATACATATAGATACTGGTACTTTCCACTTCAATATATCCCATTCGAAATTAGATCTGGCATCACATTAGAGCTGACAATACTCTCTTATTCTACTGACAGCCTTGAAATTTTCATCTAAAGCCATCACTGGACTCATTCTAATTTTTCCTAGTACACTTACTGAACTTTGCTTCAGGATACCAAGGGAATTGCTGACTCCTGTGGAAGGTAAGATGGACTGTCACAGACAGTGGTGGGATTCAAAAATTTTTTATTACCGGTTCTGTGGGCGTGGCTTGGTGGGCGTGGCATGGCTTGGTGGGCGTGGCAGGGGAAGGATACTGCAAAATCCCCATTCCCTCCCCACCCCACTAACCTGCTTTCCAGCTCTGTTCTTCTGTACAGGGCAACAAAAGAAGACCCAGCCAATCAGCTGGGACTTGGGAGGTAGAGAATAGATGGGGGCGGGGCCAGTCAGAAGTGGTATTCCGAACTGCTCAAAATTTCTGCCACCAGTTCTCCAGAACTGGTCAGAACCTGCTGAACACCACCACTGGTCACAGAGTTGACCACTATAATAAAGACCAAGGAACCAGTGAGTAGATTGGTTCACTGAAATTTGTTTGGATAAGGAGATGATGAGAAATCACGTGCACTGGGCATCTGGTCCTAGTGAGGAAACTGCAGGACAGTGGCTTTCCCCAGGTTTGAGCATAGGGAGATAATGTGGTAAGCCATTTTGTTTTCGTGGCAAACCTCATTTTCTAATCACATTTGGAAATTGCCTATTAAGCATCCTATAGGTATTAGAGACCTTCTAGGACTCTAAATGATAAGCTTGGAAATCTTCATCACATGATATCTTTGACTCTGAACAAAAAAATGTTTTAAAAATTAAGGAATTTAAAATAAACAGTAAAACAAGATTTTGATCTAAAAAGTTATAAATGGTTTAAGCATCCAGGTAAATTTGGAGACTTACAAAATGACACAAAATGTTATAATATTGGAAATACTAAAGGAGATTTTTGAAGGGTGGAGTCAGAAATTAGTAATTACAATATCAGTATCAGTAATCATGTTTACTTCTATGGGTAAACTTTGTCTAAAAGATGTTAATGAAGGAAGACAGAGGTAGAATAAATTTTATTTGACAAGACAGAGAAAGTATCAGAGGTGATAGGCCAAGAGAATGATTTAGAAAAGGATGCTTTACTGAATACAAAAGAAATTGGCTGAATTTTAAAAAAATTAAAAATAACCCAAACAATATAATTTTTACTGTATCTTCATAAGAGGTTGCTTAGTCTTGATGAAATCTGTAAAGATAAAGGATAAAAAAAGAATTGAAGAGAAATCAAATCCTACCACAATATTTCACTGAATTAAAGATCAGATTTTGAATCCTTTATGGACTTTCTGCTAACACCACAATTAAAAAGCTGGGGTTTTATGAGATAAGGGAGGGGATGTGGCATGAAGAAATAGCTGTTTAATATTATAGGGCAGCGTATCTCAACCTTGGCAACTTTAACATGTGGGGATTATAACTCCTAGTTGGCTGGGGAATGCCACACATCTTAAAGTTGTCAAGGTTAAGAAATACTGTAATAAAGGGGTGAAGACTTATAAAATGCACTTATATTTGTTGTGACAAGGGTTAGAAATCTTTTTTTAATGTACTTATATTTTTTTCTTTTTTCCTCATACTTTTTCTTCTTTTTTTCCATTCTTTCCTCTTCATCTAAGTTCAGGTTTTACTATTGTAATTAAAATTCTTAATAAAAATGATATCAATAAAAGAATACAGCAGAAATTACCAATGAAAGATTTCTGGTGCAAGTTAAAAGAGCACCATTCCTGGGTATGCACTGGGAGACCCCAGGGATGCACAATGATTTTTCTCAAATATCTAAAAGCTAGGGCACACACACACACACGCACATACATCGAACACTCAGGGTCTAGGACAACTTAGAACGGCTAGCTTTGCAAGCCAGCTCACTGTTCTATATGACCATATATGGCCAAGGATTGGAGTGAACTAAGAGACTCCACTCATTGGCTCAGCCACCGGCGGGAAGAATAAAATCCCGTCAGTGGCTGAAGCTTTGGACAGCACCAGCAATAAAAGCCAGAGCCAGCCGCGTGTAAGCGGCAGTTCTTTCTAAACTTTAAATAAAAGATGCTGATCACTAGCTTGCTGTCCTACCTCTCTTTTACCCTGAGACCCATCTAAAACACTGGCGACAAGGATGCGATTTTGTAAGTGGAAAGCGGGAGCTACACAGAGCTGCGACACTAGCCATCCAATTTGCTGCCACATCGACTCCACCGCAGACAGCATGGCGCAGCGAGTGACGAGCCTGGCCCACTGTCCGATGGCCATCCCCTATGATCCGGCCAAGGAAAATGGTCTTCATATATGGGGTGATTCAACTTGCACCTAGAAGTCAATGGACTCCAGGAGGTCCCCGATGTGCAGAAGAAAGCACTCTTCTTGACCAACTGCGACATCGAGATTTATGAGATGGCTGATGCACTGGTCGCCCATGATCTACAGACCATCTCCTGGGGTGAGCTCCAATGCACCCTCCAAAGCCACTACGGTCCATCCCCATCCTACTTGGCCAGCTATTATGACTTCTATACATGGAGCCAGAAGGAAGGGGAGTCAATCAATGCATTCGTAATGGACTTAAGGAGGATTGCAAAGAACTGCAAATTTCCCGACACCGAGGGAATGATCAGAGATCGAATCATCCTCAGAACAAGGGACTCCGGACTACAAAAAAAGCTCCTGGCCCACAAGGACATGACTTTCCAGGAAGCGTTTGACGAAGCCAGGGCCGCCGAATCATCAGACAACTCGACGGCGCGGATCCGGGGCAATGGGAAGGTCCATGCCACCCGGACTGAACCTCTACCCCAGCTCACAGAGTCTGAGTCTGAAGCCAGCGATGATGGTGACGATGGTAATGTGTACAAGCTGCAGACCAGCAAATCAAGTGGCAAACTGGGGAACCGGGAAAGCAACAGCTGCAGCGGTAACCATAATTGGGCAGCATGCCGATTCAGGGACGTCATGTGCCGTCGGTGTGAAAGATGAGGCCACATCACAGAGGTTTGCTGGGCTGCACAACTGAGAGCAAACCAAATCGATGAACCGCATCTCCCATGAGACAACATAGCCGCCAAGGGGGTGGCAGAAACCCTCCAGTGGGAAATTCAAAAGGCAGGAAGATGCAAGAGAAGAAGAAGCCCATTTCACATACATGGGCTATGCTCAAGCCAGAGTGAAACACACAGATACCTATGAAACCAACAAGGTGATGGCCACAGTCCGGATAGAGCATAAGCCATGCCAGATGGAAGTCAACTCAGGGTCTTTCATTTCCATGGTATCCTGGAAGACCCTGAAAGAGCTACTGCCCAACCTAAGGCGGAACCAATTGGAACAACAAACCATTGTACTCAGAGACTACCAGGGCTGACACATACCGATCCTTGGCAAAAAGACAGTACACGTCAATTATGGAGCATTCAGCGGACATCTGCCACTCACGATAGTAGACCGGAGCCCACCCAGCCTGCTTGGTCAAGAGTGGTTTTCACTGCTACAAATTGGCATCGCCGGTGTCCATGCAACTGAGACAAATCCCCACGGCCAGAGAGTAGGCATTGCGGAACTAAAGCAGGAATTCAGCGTGGTCTTCGACAACAAACTGGGCAAGTATACAGGGACCCCGATCTCATTCATCCTAGACACTGCCATTGCCCCAGTCCGCCTTAAGCCATGCTGAGTTCCTTTTGCCCTGCGACCCAAGGTCAAAGAACAGCTTGATAAATTAATAGGGTTCTGGAGCCGGTGGGAAACCCCCATCGTGATCCCCGTGAAACCGGATGGGTCAATCAGAATTTGTGCAGACTATAAAATGACCCTGAATAAGGCGTTGCGGCAAAGCGCCTACCCCGTACCAGTGGTGCAACACTTATTGCATTAGTTGGGACGGGGAACAATATTTGCTAAACTGGACTTGGCACAGGCTTACCAGGAGCTCCCTGTTGATGAAGCCACAGCAGTGGCGCAAACCATAGTCACCCACAGGGGAGCCTTTAAATGTAAAAGACTGCAATTCGAAGTTAGCATAGCCCCGGGACTGTTCCAGAGCATTCTGGAGCGGTTGCTACATAACATTCCGGGGGTCATCCCCTATTTTGATGACGTTATCATCTCAGCCACCAACCGGACACAATTAATTGAGTGGCTAAGGGCAGTCCTTGGGAGGTTTAAGGAAGCGGGCCTGAAACTCAAGAGGAACAAGTGCCAAATAGCCGTTCCACAGGTCGAATTCCTGGGGTTCCTGATAGATGCCACGGGCATCAGACCAACCAATGGTAAATTAAAGGCCATCCGGGAAGCTCCCACACCACAAAATAAAGCGGAACTTCAAGCATTCCTGGGTCTCTTAAACTTTTATAATATATTTCTGCCGCAGAAAGCGACCATTGCTGAGCTGCTCCATAGACTACTGGACAAGACAGTGAATTGGACATGGGGACGGCACGAAGTGTTCAGACAAATAAAAAATATTTTAACATCGGATAGCATGCTCATTCAATACAACGAGATGCTACCGCTAACATTGACCTGTGACGCCTCCCCATACGGCATTAGGGCAGTCCTCAGCCACCGGCTCCCCAATGGGACTGAAGCACCTATTGCATACTTCTCAAAAACGCTGTCCAAGATGCAAAGGAACTACAGCCAAATCAATAACAAGGCACTAGCAGCCATCGCAGGGGTCAAACGGTTCCACGAATAGCTCTATGGGAGACCGTTCAACCTCATCACAGACCACAAACTGCTGCAGGGTCTACTTGCCGGCGACAGAGCAACGCCAAACATCTTATCTCCCGAATGCTGAGATGGACTGTATTCCTGGCAGCCTACAGTTACACACTGATACATAGACCCAGCAAGGCAATCGCCCACGCTGACGCACTCAGCCGCTGCCCCCTCCCCAAGACAGCCAAAGACCCATGACAGTTCTTTTGATGGAAAGCATACAACCAGGGCTGATGATGTCGTCGGAGATCGCGAGACTGACAGCCCGCAACAAAACCATGGTGCGGATTTTAAAATGGGGGTGGAGGGGGTGGCCACAGGCAGTGCAAGGGGAGGAATACAAACCATACCAGAGCAGACCAATGGAGCTGTCCGTTCTGAAGGGGTGCCTACTGTGGGGGGACCGAGTAGTCATCCCCCCTGCTAAGGAAAAATGTACTGGACTCCCTGCACGAGGGTCACCCGGGCATGGTCTGGATGAAAGCACTGGCTAGGAGCTAGGTATGGTGGCCAGGAATGGACATGGAAATAGAATCCTGTGTCGCCACATGCACACCATGCCAGGAGTCCAGGCCAGCACCTCCAGCTGCCAAGCCCAGGAAATGAGAGACCCCAACAACCCCCTGGGCTAGGGTACATGTCGATTTTGCCAGCCCCTACCAAGGAGAGACATTTCTGATAGTAGTTGATGCGTACTCCAAATGGCTGGAAGTCATGTTAGTGCAATCAACTACATCAGAGGCAAGGATAAGGGTTCTGAGGTGCCGGTTCGCCACCCACGGTCTACCAGATGTTTTGGTCTCCCACAACGGCCCACAGTTTACAACAAAACCGTTCGAGGCATTCTTAGCAGGGCTAGGGATACGCCATGCCCTGGCAGCCCCTGCCCACCTGGCTGAATGGGCAAGCAGAGATCATGGTGAAAGCCACAAAGGGGACCTTAAGATGGATGGGCAAAGGGGGACTGGCAAGAGAAAATCGACCGACTACTATTAATGCAACATATCACCCCACATACGACAACACACCGAAGCCCAGCCGAACTGCTGATGGGCCGGAGACTTAGGACAGTTTTAGACCGGGTACACCCAAACTACAGCCCAGAGATGCCACCAGACTTGACTGGAAAATGCAGGTGATTTTCCACAGGGGACCTGGTCTACGCACTCAATTACACTGGAGGCCCGACCTGGGTACCAGCAAGGGTACTCAAGAGCACAGGGCCCTGGTCCTACCGAGTGGAGACTGCAGAAGGAAGAATATGGGAGCAGCACATCGACCAGCTCCGGGACTGGGTCCCAAGCACGGACAGCCAGCCAGAGGCCCGACCTGACCACGTGAACCAACCGACAACACTAGCACAAACACCAGAACAAATCCACCAAAGACTCTTACCTTGTGATGGGGAAGTCCAGCGGCATCCTGCTAAGGTGTCCGGCTTGACGGTCTCTGCCGCACCAGAGGAAAGGTTCTCGACGATTCCTCCAGTGGGGACCGGAGCGGCGGTGGACCCATCCGCTCGGGCCACTGCCCCAGGATCTACTGAAGGCTTGAGTCCAGGTCGCTCAGCCCATTGAGCCCTGCCTACTTACGCGATTACATTCGGTAGGCGGTCTCCGATTGGATAAACACTAACTAGGAAAGGGAGGGGTGTTCTATATGACCATATATGGCCAAGGAGTGGAGTCAACTAAGAGATTCCACTCATTGGCTCAGCCCCGTGGGAAGAATAAAGTCCCTGAAGCTTTAGACAGCGCCGCAATAAAAGCCAGCCAGCCGCATCAGCAGTTCTTTCTAAACTTTAAATAAAAGATGCTGATCACTAGCTTGCTGTCCTGCCTCTCTTTTACCCTGAGACCCATCTAAAACACTCACCTTTGCCAATCACCACCACCAAGTCATCTTAGCTGGGGCAAGCCAGCAGTGGGCAAGCGAGCAAGTGGGCAGAGTACAGAGCAGCAGCAGCCAGGGGCTTCACACTGGAATGAGAGCCAGCTGGGTGGGTGGGTGAGTGAGCGGGTGGGCAGAGCGCAGAGCAGCGGCATCCAGAGGATTCCCATTTTCACACACACCGCTGTCACGGTTACCACCACTGCACTGAGCTCCAGGCTATTCAGAGTTTGGGCCATTCAATAGTGTTGGAGATATTTAGGTTGTTCAGCAATGGTGACAATGGGCAGGGCAGTGGGTGGGGCAGGCGGGAGAGGCCAGGCATACCCCATTTTCATACTTCTACCACCATCATTGCTGTGGGCCATTCAGTGGTGGTAGTGGTATTTCGGCTGTGCAACAGCAGCAACGGGTGGGATGGGAGCTTGGTGCAGTGGTAGGGGATGTGAAAAAGGGATGCACCCAGCCTCTGGTGCCTCCCCACCATCTGCCCTGCCCACTGGCACTCCCACCAAATTGCTGAATACCACCACTGCTGCCAAACGACCTGAACTCCAAATGGCCCAGAGTTCAGTGCAATGGCGGCAGCATTGGAAGCAAGGGTGTGAAAATGGGAAGTTTCTGGCTGCCGCTGCTCTGTGCTCTGCCCGCCTGCTCAATCATGTGCCTGCCTTGCTCTCACTCCAGTGTGAAGCCCTGGCAGCCACCACTAATCTGCTCTCTGCCCACCCGCTCTCTCGCCCACTGACAAGGACTCCCTCTGGCTGCAGCAAATTGACCATGTTGAGTTGTTCTGCAATGACTTGGTGGCTTTGAGTTAACAGAGGCAACTTGGCCGTGGCGAGCTGGCAGCAGTGAGCTGGCCACTACGAATTGCCCCATTCTGCTTTTCCATTGCTGTTGCAGACTGAAATGGCTATGCTCACTGTGCTGTCTGTTCTCATATTGATGCATGCTGTTTTAGCACAGATACCTTATCAGGAAGCTCAAACAGGAAGCACCCCAAAGCTAGAACAAAGCAAAATTTGGAAGCAAACATTATTATTATTTTTGCATTCCCCCTGACCTCCAACCAATATAACAAAGAAGAGAGAGCAGTTTGGAATGAAAAGAAAAAAAGCATTAATAAATTTGGCACAGAGTCTGAAGCCTTCTTCCATTTCATTTCATGTTAAACAAAGAGGACTTTCCTTTTCTTACACTTCTCCCTAGGGGATTTTTGACCCAATATTTGACTTACAACCACAATCGTGACCAGCGCTACCATTGCTAAACCAAGTGATTATTAAGTGAATTGTATCCATTTTTGCAACCTTTATTGCCATGGTTTTTAAAAGAATCACTGCACTTGTTAAGTGAATCATGTTAATTCAGCTTCTCCCCCAATTTTGTTTCTCAGGTGCTGACTGGCAATCACATGATCGCTGCACATTGCGACCGTTGTAAATAGATGCCAGCTGCCAAGTGCCTGAATTTTGATCATCTGACCCTCAGGATGCTGCATTGGTCATAAGTGTGAGGACTAGTCGAAAGGTACTCTTTTTTCAGTGCCATTGCAACTTCAAACAGTTATTAAACAACTGGAGTAAATGGAGGTTTACCTGTTTATAGGAGAAATCAAAATTTGAAAGCTGAGAAATGGACTTGATTTAAACACAGATCATAGGCCAGGACATTTGAACGATGTTTTTCCTCTCGGAGACACAGTTGTTTAAATTCATGTAAAGGTTCAAAAAAACTGTTTCAAATTGCAAGTTATACATCATAACCCCTCCTTTTCTATAGTAGTCTAAGAATTCCATATAAGGCAAAATAAGATAATGAGATTACCTTTTCGATTGGCAAGCAGCCCTGTTTTTTAAAATAATCTGTTTCTTCTAAGAACAAGGCTGGCAACAACATTACATGAAACTTACTTACTCTGCAGACTAGGAAGGAAGCGCTACTTAAACGTAAAGAAACAACACAATGGCATAATTTGTTCTCTCTAAATACAGACAAATCCCAAGATAGTCTCAAAAGAATACAGTTAGCAAGCATTGTTTCAAATTCCTTATATGGACTCAAAAAATGTCTGTCTGTCTGTTTTATTAACTTATAATGTGTTTTCTTCATTTTTGGCTTATTCTATATAAATTAAGTGTTGTAATTTCTAATGTGTAATTTATGACAGAAATATACAACCTGTGGCTGATGAAAACTTTGATCAAATTATAATCTGTATGATGATACAAAAGGAGAAATGGTTAAATATCCAGTTGCATTTCAAATATTGCAGTTAGATTAATTATATGTAATTTTAATTCAATGTTAAATATAACCATGCTGGATTTTCATCCAGTTCTATCTTCTGCTTTCTGGATTTCAGCCCTCTGCCTAGAATAAGATAAAGACATTAATCTTTGTGTTAGAACTGAGTTTTTAAAAATGTGGCCCAAGGACATGGAATTCCTCCAGAACCTTTTCAGGGGTCTGCAAAATTAAAATGATTTGCCCAACATTGAAAATATTTTCAAAAGTTTAAAACAATGTCACCCTTCTCATTATAATTTTATTCGTTGAAAATATTTTTCATGAAAATATTTAATATCTAATGGATTTAATACTGTTGAAAAAATAAAGTTCCACTTTCTGACAAATACTGTTATTTTTACAGCATTCAATAAATATTCTATGAATGCATCAATTTAAATTTTTAATCCAGTATATACTGATAAATATAACCGGGACAAACAAAAGCTCTTTTGGGATCCTCCATAATTTTTAAAAGTGGGAAGGGATCCTGCTCTTAAAACATTTAAGGAATACTGCCTTACAATGATTTCATAGAACATGGAGTCATGGGGCTGGGAAGGAACCTCAGAGATCATCTAAACCAACCAAGCTAAAGGCACCAGTTTCATAACATCCCAGTCAATGGGTTGCCCAGTATTTTTTTGAAAACCTTTAGTGAAGGAGCACCCACAACCAATGTCCAAACACAACTTCTAACTGCATACATATTATTTATTTATTTATTTATTTATTTATTTATTTATTTATTTATTTATTTATTGGACTTGTATGCCGCCCCATCTCCGAAGACTCGGGGTGGCTCCCAACTAAAAACAATGACAATAAATAATTAAAAAGAGATTAAACCAATTCACAAGCCCAAAAAGATTACAAAACTAAAATTTAGAATAATTAAAATAATTAAAAACCCATCCCCCCCAGGGAAGGGTCACAGCCCATTTTATGGCATAAGATAAGCAATGTTGAGACTTAATGAATCTTCATTGTGAGTCCTGTCCATTTCTCCTCTCATTTGACCAAAAGTAAAGATTTCTATCTCTTCCATAGGTGCCAGATTCTCATCCCATCATTGTCAGTAGCCATGACAGTCTGGAGTTCTGGGAGTTAAAGCCTACACACTGGGAGTCTCACTTGTGGAAACCTAGTTTATTATCTGGACCCACTTTTGATATAAATAGCCATAGTTTTAAACTAGAAATAACATTCAAATTGAAATTGGAAGATTGCTACTTTAAACAAACCATAATTAATGTTGATCACAGTTTTGGCCCATTGTAACTGTAGAAATGAAGGCTCCCAAAGCTCTCTTCAACGCCCAAAAGGAGGATGGGAAGAAAAACACACAAGCTCAAAGTTGATTTTGTTTGTTCCCATTTGTGTACATTGGACTAAGTCACATTTTAGCTCATATGAACATGTCAAAAAAACAGCAATAACAACAAAACATATATGGATGGTACTTAGCTAATTTTTAAGGATGGTTATTTCTTTGTGGAAATCTGCCAAACTTCCGGCATTTTTATAGTATATGAATGTATAGGGAAATGCAGAGGTTTGGTGCTGTATTCCAGACTGACACGTAGTGAGAAAACCTTGGAAGTAAGGAAGGAATGCCTACATAATGCCATGTTAAATATGCAAGCTTAGTCACATCAGAATCCACAAGGGATAGTATTTGGAATAGCCTGCTAATAGTTGAAGCCTGGTTTTTCATTCCGCATGCAGCAGTCGGAAGGGGCATTCAAGTGGACTACAGGGTTACAACAATTCATTTAGTGACTATTCAAAGTTACCACAGCACTGAAAAAAGTAACATGACCATTTTTCACACATGACCATGTGTTCTGACTCAAACCCTTTTCCAATAAGACAAACAATAACCAAAGGGAACAGCAACCTTTTAATGAGTCTTACGACTCCCCGGTTAAAAGGCTGCTGCAAACTAATCAACTTTTATAAACACAAACCTTGCCAAAACTGTGAGAGACTGCCAAGAATCACAGATAAGAAATATTTCACAACACAAGAGTTTTCAAATACCAAATTAAGATACTGTAATGTCCACGAGGCTGAGTTTCAAAATGTCTTTGCTTCCTGCAAAGAACTTTCACTTTACAGCTGGCTTTTATCTTCTTGAAGGAGGGGCCATTACCTTGCAGCCTTACTCCCGAGTTGCCCGTGCTGTTTCAGCTGCTCTTTCCTGCAACAATCCTGCTGGCCGTGCACTGGCACACTCCTCGGGAACCTCCTCATCGCTGCTGCCAGACCCCACAATCTCTGAAGGCAGCAGTCCACTCCTCAATGGTCCTGGTCCCTCATCTGAGTCCTTGCTCTCCTCAGCTATCTGCACCTGCTGCTGGGTAACCACAACACCATGAGCATTCCCATGGTTATGTGATTTACATTCGGATGGTTGACAACTAACATTTATGACGGTTGCAGTATCCTAAGGTCAGGTGATCCCCCTTTTGCGACCTTCTGACAAGTCAATGGGGAAACCAGATTCACTTAATAATCATATTACTAATTTAACAACTGCAACGATTAACAATGATTAACATGGAAATGTGATAAGAAAAGTTGTAAAATGCGGCAAAATTCCCTGAACAAATTTCTCACTTCGCAACATAAATTTTGGGCTCAATTGTGTACATAAGTTGAGGACTACCTGTATTGTCCCTACATATCGGCATCTCGGATTGTCCAGGATGTTCCTTCTTTGGTTATGGGGGGAGAGGTGTTACCCCCCATCGAAAGGGCGTGCAACTTAGGCATCCTCCTGGATGCATGGCTCACTTTAGAAGATCATGTAGGAGCCATGGCCAGGGGGGCATTTGCCCAAGTTCTCCTGGTGCACCAGTTGTGCCCCTATCTGGACTAAGATGCCTTACGTACGGTTACTCATCTGCGTTACCTGTATGGACTACTGCAATGCTCTCTACATGGGGCTGCCCTTGAGGACCACTTGGAGGCTTCAACTGGTGCAGAATGCAGCCGTGCAGGTTGTGATGGGAGGATCCCGATACTCCCATATTACACCCCTCCTGCGTGAGCTGCATTGGTTGCCGGTTGCCCTCTGGGTGAGATTCAAGGTGCTGGTAATTACCTATAATGCCTTACATGGCTTAGGGCCGGGGTATTTGTGGGAGCACCTACTGCCAGCAACAACCATCCATCGCCCTATGCACTCCCACAGACAGGGCCTCCTCAGGGTGCCATTGACCAGACAGTGTCGTGCTAGGGGAGAACCTTCTCTGTGGGTGTACCCACCCTGTGGAATCAGCTGCCCTTGGAGCTTCGGATGGCTCCTGACCTTCGATCCTTCCGTCGTGACCTGAAAACATGGCTTTTCCAGCTGGCCGACCTGGACTGATGGGGGAGGTTTTATTGGTGTTTGTTAGTTTTAATTAGGTTATTGGGATGTCCATTTAATACTTTTTAAAATTTTGTATTGTATGTTTTTATTGTTGTGAGCTGCCCTGAGTCCTTCGGGAGATAGGGCAGCATATAAATCCCAAAATAAATAAATAAATAAATAAATAAATAAATAAATAAATAAATAAGGCACTTCAATCCTCTCCTCTCAGATTACTTCCCCTTTGGCTTTCTGAAAATCTTTCTATCTTAGGACATAGACAGTCATCCATATGATAGTTTTCTTCACCAGTCTCTGTGTGACAGAAAATCACATTGGCAGAATATGTAGGCTTCCATAGCCCAGATCTGTTGAGCTGTATTGAGCTTCAGGGTTGAGTGATCCTGCACCAATCAGAAATCAGTTCAGCTAAAACCCCAAGCAGAACACCCAGCTATAAAGCCAAGCAGAACACCCAGCTATAAAGATAGGCGGTCGGTCAATCCTTGCTCAATACCTTGCCGCTGATGATGCAGAGTTGCCGGCAAAATGTCAGAACACCTGTAACCAGCAGCCTACAACCTTTCAGGCACTAGGGTCCAGTTCAGTGGAGAGAGGTTTTTCTGTGGATCTGAGGGGGCGTGGTTATGTTTACTGACTGCATCCCACAGATGGGACTTTGCTTGTTTGCACAGACTGGTTTCTGGCATGCCGTGGATCTGTGCTGATCCACAAATCAGGGTTGGAGACCTCTTATCTACACCATCGTCATTAAACCTGAAGCACAACATTGCCCAACATGCTAGCATAACACTTCCCAATCCCTCCACTGAAGTAATGTGCCTGGTGTTGTCCTGACTGTTGTAATGTGTGACAAAACAATGAAACCTATTGATGGAATCCTTGAGCTTCATTTCCTTGCCCACCAAACATCACTGCTGGACCCTTCACTCTCTGGGGGGGGGTCCTTCTTTGGTTCCTCCCTCCCTCCCCTTCCTCCTCTCTTCTTCTTTCTCTCCCTCCCCAGTCTATAGCTACAACTCTTATTGGGAACCCAGGAATGTGATGCCATGCCTAGGGTGCACAAATCTAAACAATGTGGTTCAGACTGCAACATCAAAATATAGAAAACTCTAAGTTTAGCCTGGCACCTAGTGCTTGCAGGCTATCCTGTGAATTTTGGTATGTTGAAAGCCTAGGGCAAAGAGCAAAGGGGAGTCCAGCAGGGCCCTCATATACTGGCAGCTTTCACTGTATTTACTTCTTATCATGAAAATATGATTGAGAACCAGTGCTGAAGCTATGCACATATCTGCATGTTCAAATGTACTTACTGTATTCATGTGAGTTTCTTCCTTGCTAGAGGCAAAATTCCAAGACCAAGAAAGAAACCCCTAATATATATTTCAGCAATGTTTAGGAGTGTGAAACCAGGATATATAACATTGCTGAAATAGTTATTAGGGGTTTCTTTCTTGGTCTTGGGAGTTTTGCCTCTAGAAAGGAAGAAACTCACATGAATAGAGTACATACATTTGAACATGCAGACATGTACGTAGCCATAGCATTAGTTCTCAATATATATAAGCATCTTCTGAACATGCAGGGTGAAGAGCAAAAGTTAGTCCAAAACTGACAATAAACTAGGAGGCCGCATACCCATAGGTCTTTATAGTCCCAAGCTTTAAGGAATGTAAAGCATTTTGCTTAGAAAAGGGTGGGGGGGAGGCCATGCCAACATATAAGAGTTAGAACAAAGGATGGAAACTATTCTTCCAGCCAAACATTTGCCTAAGCAAACAAACCACGCCAAAGAAAGGCAGAAATTTCCACGTAAACACCCCCAATAATCCCACCCACTCAAAAACTTTTGAAATTCCCAGACTCCCAGAGAACAATGGAAGGGGCAAATTTTGACCAACTTATGGAAAATATTTGCCTTGACCAAATTGTTACTGTCTCAGATCCCAGTGTATAGTAGAAACTGGAAATAAAAAGTGTGTCACCCATAAGAATTTACGGTATCTCTTAGCCGATTCTTTTAAATATAGCAGTTTAAGCTATTGCCCACTTTAATTTCCTGTTTTTAACATTTTGTTCTCATAACCTAACTCTTCCACCACTCTCCCATTCCTATGTACATACATCCCCTCTCATTCATTTGTTCTCACACCCAAACACATACCACTTGCTACAAGAAGCCCTTCAACCTCAGATATCCAGGCATGGTCTTTTGTCTTTATTAGCACTCCCTGAAATAACTAATAATGATAGTTCACTTCACCAAGCAAGTGCACACAGAAGACACTTTTCAGACTGATTTTTATATCATCCTTGATGCCCTATAAAAAATTCAAGATCATTAAAAATTAAAACACAAACATCATGTTACAGACTCTGTAGTAAAAGAAGCATGAGAATTTACAACTGCTTTAGTCCTTTCCAAAAAAAACTTTCATGAACAGTCAATCATTTTTTCCCTCATTGTTTCAGTTCTGCTCAACACACATCATCTCTCTTCCCTGTCATTCTAAAGCACACATACACTCAAATGTTACAGTTGCAGGTTGAGTGCTTGCACAACTGCAAATTCTGGTTAGCTGCACAAAAGCTCCCCTCACCAGCTACTAGTTGATATGCTGAAACGGTGATGGCTCCACATCCCAAATTTAACCCTCCAACATGGTATTAAAGTTCTTGAAACAAAAAGGGAACTAAAAGGGTGAACAAAAAAAGAAAATAGAAACAGAAAAATAATAGGGAAAAACTGGGAGTGAAATCACAAAAAGCAAAGCACAATTCCAAATAGAACAATAAAAGAAGTAAGGGGACAGGGTCAAGTAGAAAATAGTTAAGTTTAGAAACACAAGAGTCAACAAAAAATAAAAAAAGAAGTAAAAAGAGAGGAAGGGAGAGAAAGAAAAATGAAAATAAAATTAAAAGAAGGTTGGGAATCAAATGAAAATGCTGCCGGGGCAAAGTGAAAGGAAGAAAAGGAAGAAAAAAGAATGAAAAAAGGAATCGCATATGAAAAGAAAGACAATAAATGAATTTTACAAAATGAGAG
The DNA here is from genome assembly GCA_009733165.1 of Naja naja. Taxonomy (NCBI): domain Eukaryota; kingdom Metazoa; phylum Chordata; class Lepidosauria; order Squamata; family Elapidae; genus Naja; species Naja naja. The sequence goes on along the minus strand of CM019155.1, from coordinate 111,695,866 downwards.
ACAATAAGAAGCAAAAGAAATGAGACACTAGGATGCAGTGCGTGAAGGCAGGGTCCGTGCAAAATAAGAAACAAAGTAAAACTGGAATTTAAAGAGAAAGAAATAGAGGAGAGAAAACTAGGGGAAAGTTGGTGGACAACAACCTAAAAGGTAAACACGATCTGATTGACATCCACACTTAGCATTCCGGGAATTGTGTCATAAAAAGGGAGGAAATGCGGCGCGCCGCGCTCAAAGACATCTTACCGCGACTTCCAAAAATATTCAGGAGTTTGGCAAAAAACTGACCCATCCCGAGCTCCACAGCTTCATAAGCAAACGCCTTCGCCCCCGCCCCTCTATATAGACGCCGCAGGTGTCGCGTCAGAACTAAGACCACCCCGCCGAGCTCCTCCCTCTTCACTGGAAAACTCTCTCGATGGGGACGAGAGGGACTCTGCGGAACCCTTGGGTGACGTCAGAATGCGTGGTGGAAACAAGGGATAGAAATGGGGCAGGAAGGCGTGGGGACAAGGGCTGGGGCTGCAAGCTGAACTTCTCTTCCTCCAAGGAACTCCGGAAGAGCCCTGTGTGAAAGGGGCGGAGGGAGATAAACGGGGTGCTTGGCACTGTGCTGTTTGGCGAGGGAGCTGGGTGTGGAGCTGACGGTATTTGAGGCATGGGTGAATGGTCAGGGAGGGATGCTTTAGGGGTGTGGGAGCAGCTTTTGAGGCTAGTTTTAGCGTGGACAGTTGCCACGGGAGATCTTCTCCGTGACCAGGTCCTAATTCATGTTAGGCTTTAAAGGTGACAATCAGCACCTTCATTTGCAGTCAGAAGCAAACTGGCAAGGAGAGCAACTCTCAAAGTAGAGGTATTTTGCATGGAAGAACTTTGACACTCACATCACAACTCTGCATTCTGGACTAATTGACTAATTCAAGGGCAGTCCCATGTACAGCAAGTTGCAACAATCCAAATGGGGTTGGGGGTGGCGATTAAGCCCCTAGAAGCTGTAAGGAAGACCTTGCAGTCCTAGGATTGTGGGGGCCCAGGTGTAATTGTGCAAAATGCTTCTTAGGCGCAGGTGCCATCTGCTCCTGGAGCAGAAGCTGTGAATTTCTAGGAGGACTTCCAGATTACTCTCTGGGGCCAATTTGACTTGAGCTGCTGGGGAAACTAGGAGCCCAGTTTCCACAAAGGCATTGCACCGAGGGGTTTCTTGCAAATTTTGCTATATTGCTTTAAGGATACTAGACCAGTTATTGAACATATATTTAATTTGTCAGAACTGCAAGACCTGCCTGTGAAAAAAAAATATGATTCCTGATCCATTTAAACTGGGAAAATGAGGCAGTGCCAATTTTGCCCCAGATTAGTGCATTACAGTTTTCATCAGGACATATATATTTGCAGCGGTGCGGGTTGTGGTGGGAGGGTCCTGGTACTCCCATGTCACATCCCTTTTACACGAGTTGCACTGGTTACCGGTTGCCCCCTGGGTGAGATTCAAGGGGCTGGTGTTGACCTATAAAGCCCTTCATGGCTTGGGACCAGGGTATCTGCGGGGAACCCTGCTGCCAGCAACGGCTTCCCAGCGTCCTGTGCGCTCCCATAGGCAGGGCTTCCTTGGGGTGCCGTCGGCCAGACAACGTCGGCTGACGACCCCTAGGGGTAGGGCCTTCTCGGTGGGAGCACCCACCCTCTGGAATCAACTCCCTTTGGAGCTCCGGGTGGCCCCTGACCTCCGATCTTTCCGGCGTGGCCTAAAAACATGGCTTTTCCAACTTGCTGACTCGGACTGATGGAGGGGAGGGGATTTTAGCAGTTAGTTTTATACTTTTATTTATTTAGTGAGATTTCCTATTTAATTCTGTTTTAACTTTTGTAGTGTTCTCTTTTATTAATGTAAGCTGCCCTGAGTCCTTTGGGAGATAGGGCGGCATAGAAATATAATAATAATAATTATTATTATTATTATAATTATAATTATTATTATTATTATTATTATTATTATTATTATTATTTCAATATTTGGGAGCTGAGAAAAAATTGATAAGAGCTCTGCCAGTTTAACTCCCCTAGGCAAGTGACTGGAAGACTAGTAAACCTGTCAATTAATCCTTTACAAGATGAATACAGTAAAGCTTTGTGCAAAAACACTGCAGGGTTAGGTTTGGGGTGGAGGGAACTTTCTCAATGGCACATATGACTTCCCTCTTACTTCACCCCACAATCCATGTCTGCCTCACCGACTTGTCAACTGTTTTTTACCTAGATGTATTAGTCTTCTGGGAGATCAGTAACCCATATTCAAAAATGGCCTGTCTGACAGTTATCAATGTGAAGCACCTTTGCTCCAGCAACCTGTCACTTAGTCACCTTAGAACAAGGGTCTTCAAACTTGGCAAGTTTAAGACTTGTGGACTTCAACTCCCAGAATTCCCGAGCTAACATGACTGGAGGAAGAATTCTGGGAGTTGAAGTCCATATGTCTTAAAGCTGTCAAGTTTGTAGACCCCTGCCTTTAGAAGATGGATAAAGTCTTGGTCCCACACATTCATTCACACTTGCCTAAGTCTGCAGTATCTCACAGCACATTGACCCATTGGTGATTATTTGTTCTCCCAGTGGCTGGTGACTTAGGATGAGAGGGAAAACAAAGCCACAGGAATCTAGTTGTTGCTTAAATTTTCCCACAGTAAATTGGTAAGGATAGGTTCACTTGTAAGCCTAGTTACTGAGGCAAATTGTTCTTGGCTATCAGGGAAGTGTAAATTAGGCTTGCACATCTTTCTTCTGACTCAAAAACCAGAGAAAGAGACATTAACATGTCTATGTGAAAAAGCCCTAATCATCAAGGTAGTTAGTTTATGGTTCGATGCTTTGCAGCCTGGATCCAGGCAATAGGGCTACTTCAAAAAAGCATGGTTAAATAAGCTATAGGCAGAGTGTTGAGTGTGCCCAGTTGGGGACTTAAATGCTTAGGACTCCAGTCAAGGATTTATGAAATGTCTCTGAGCAAAAACAGATTTGAAGATTGCTGAGTGTATTAGCAAGAGGGCTTCTATTAAATCCAAGAATCTTTTCCTACCTTGATCTATTGTATTACTTCTTCCCCTGCAATTGTTTCTCTTAAAGCAAAAGCGGGGAGGGAGAGGCAGGAAAGTGGGGAGATCTAACACTTCCTCCCAATATTGTAGCAGGAAGTATATTGGCCCTTTCTCAGTGTTTTATGACCATCTTCACCACTCTAATACAACTTTGAGGAGGGCTATTTAAAGCAGGGGAGTGACCTAAATAATCTACAAACCATCATTCCATTCCCTATAATCCAGTGGAGAAATCTAATTGCAGATGCCCTAGATAGACCAGTTAGTTTAACCATGGCCCCTCAAATGGTTATGTTCACACAACCCACATATATTGATTTAAGGCCAAGTTGCAAGATATAAAGACCTTGTCCTTGTAAGAAACGTAACTTTTATTTTCCAAAACTTACATCACAGTTTTAAAACCTGAAAAGATCAAAATTATTTTGATTTAGCTACCTTAATCAAATTCTATTGATTAAAGCTATTTTTCTTGTAAAGGACCTATTTTTGAAGAATAAGAGGGATTAGTTTACCATGCAATATTGCTATTCAGTGGACATGCATGGTTGAAATTCTGGATTTGAATCTCATTGCTTTTTTGTTCCTGATGCTGCTGAAATATAATTTTCACCGCAGAGTTTTTTTGCTGTCTGATCAAATGTTTTGCAGTGAGAAGATAGATACTTAAAGACAGCGTGGATACATTTTTCAGGAAATTGAACATTATTGAAAAGTAATATATCTTGGGGTGGAAGGTTAAGCCCTATTATCCCACTTAAATCATCCTATCATTTCAGCCTGCTACTTAAAATCTGAGCTTTTAAAATTGAGCAATAGTATCTCCTGATTGACTCACTTTTGTGAAGGGAGATAACAATGTATCTATTGCTGAGCGCATTGGGTTGTGCTCCTGGGTTGTAAGCCTCTGAGTCTTCGGAGAAGGGCGGCATATAAATGTAATTAAAAAAAATGTTATTTGTAGTATGCAAAATGTTTATTTTTGGAGTAGAAATAGGCTCCTTCACTACCTGAGAAATTAAATTTCTTAAAATGAGAGTGCGATGCTTGGATTTGAACCAGAGACCTCTTCATCAGCAGCCAAATGCTTTACCACTGAGCTATATAGCCTCAGCTTTTTGGCTTTGTTGTAGCTGGAATCTTTGTGGTGTTGGAAGAAATTTCCTGAGTTCATTTCCCAGCTGAGAAGCAGTCACCAATGCTGAGAAGAAATAGGCAAGAAAGCCAGCTGCCAGAAAAGGGATCCTTTAATTCAGGAAGGCAATAAAAATAGTGACACAGCTCAAGCAAGCTGATTGGCATGATAAGTTTATGGATTTTTATACCCATTTTGTCTTTGAAGTTTGTGTGGTTTGATGAGATTTTGTGTGTGCCTTTCGTTAAGGTGATTGCTCTGAATTCTTAACCCTTAATGGGTTAATCTTGTTCCTGGCGCTTTATCTTTCTTATCCTTCTAATTCTGCTAGGAAAAGGGGGGTTCCAGGTGAGTTATTTTTAGTTGGTTTGAGTCTTTCAGGATCTGAAAGTCCAGTGTTGTTGTTGTTGTTTGTTATTCCTAGTACTAGCCTTTGGCAGTAGCCCAGACTTTTAGTTTACTTTGTTATTTCTATTAAGGAGTGTTAATGGCTTTTGGCAGCACCCTAGACTTTCAAACAGCTTGAGCTGGGTTTTTGCTTAGGCTTTCTTAAAGGGGAAAGGCTGGCACTGTTTTCTGAGGTTTCTGGTGCTGTGAGGTTTCTGGCACTGTCCTTTTTTGGGGTGCACTTCCCACAGTGGTATTCGTTCATAGTATTGAAGTAGAAGATTTTTCTGTAAATTATGTTAGTTTTTTATGTGAAGTAAGAATGTTCTTCTCTAAAAGGAATGACTGAACAAGTGTTTCCTTTATTTTGTTTTCAAGTTACTAAGTCTTAAGAATGGTTATTCATATTTTAAAATAATAAATCGTATCCTCTCCAGATACTACAACTCCTGTAATAAAAAGCCACATTAGCTGGACATTATTGGTAATCCAAGACATAGGAATTCAACAGTTTGAAAGAGAGCCATTTAAAACAACACACAAAAACTTATAATGATAAAATATCACTCAAATGAAAGATAGTGTATCCAATATATAATAGATTAAAAATCACCGTGTATCCTCTTAAATATAGGTCATTTTCATGGAAAGGAAGGTATATGGAGGTTGATGTATAAATGGTAGTGGTGGAAGATCTGCTTATTATGAATTGTATCTGCATATGTAATGAGTACTGCTATCCAAGCCAGGGTTAACTGATCTTTTTGCTCTCCAAAAAAAATGCAGGAAGCCCTAATATAGTAGAGTGTAGTCCAGTGTTTTTCAACCTTGGTAGCTTGAAGATGTGTGAACTTCAACTCCCAGAATTCCCCAGCCAGCCATGCAGAGGTGGGCAACCCACAGCCAATAGGTTATACACTCCTCCAGATATTATCAATGGTACCACTGATTTTCAGAGGTATAATGTTTACAGTATTGTTTGATAAATAAAATAAAAGGCACATGCATATATGCACACACACATACGCATGCACACATGCACACACAAACACACAGAGCCAGATAGTGTGTCTTTAGATATTCTCTTGGAGACCTATTCACCTATTAAAAAAACAGTCCTTGATCCCCCCAAAAATTGTTGACATCAATCCATTTATTATTTTAAGAGTAGCTCCATCTTTTCATGAATTACACATCTCAGATGTTTATTCACAAATGTACAATCAAAATAGATGGTAGACAACTCTATGTACAAATACTATTTACAAGGAATAATAGAGCTATTTCAAAAACACTGTTTCATATTGTCTATTTTTTTTGGCATCTCCAGTCATCTTTTTTCACCTCGTATTCAAATGGTTTCCTGCAAAAAGAGAAAAACAGGAATAAGATTTTAACTAATACAGTATGGACAAACTTGTGCTTGCCATTGGTTCTAGATTTCATTTCCCATCATCCCTTGCCTTGATGCTAGCTGGGGAAGATGTTCTGCAGTTGCTCATCCTTGTTTGAATGCCACATGCCGGTAAGTTGTGTTAAAGGGAAGTATGTGGGCAGCAGATATTGGGGTACAAAGGTCTTTGGGGTGGCCCATTGCAAGAGCCTAGAACTCTCGCACCAATAATCTTCATTGCATTAATGCAGTCTCACACTCTCCTTCCAAGAGACCACAAAAATCACACCCAAAATCAGCTGCATTGCAATTGCTATGAGATTTGTTTCCATTGCTAGCAACCTCAGGTGCATCAAGATTTCTGGAAGAAGGTAAAGGTAACCTCCTGATCCTAGCATGCAGCCAAAATGGCAGTTTCCCCATTGCTGGCAATCTCTTCCCAGGTGACACAATACTCACTCTCTCTTGGGCTGCATCCTTCTGCACACGAGTCCTTCTAAACAGGGGCACACCTGGTTCATGCTGAATGCAATCCCTCCTTGGGGGACATGGCACATCTCATCTAAAAGCAACCTTTTCTTGCAAACCATTTCCCCATGGATACGGGCACAGCAGAAACCTGGAGAGCAGTCTTCATTGTGATGACAGCGGGCACCTACAAGGAGCAGGCAAGATAGCATAAATGTGGAAACCCAGCTGAGCCTGAACTGGGGCAAGGGAGAAAGAAAAGGATTTTGAAACCATTATAAATTCATTCAGCAATGGTTTAAAACTAAAACTAGTTTAAATATTGGCATAATTTAGGCATGGATAAAATATTATTTAAAGTGAAAACTAAAGGGTATAAGAATTTCCTTGGTCAAGTTAAGTTTCTCATCAGAAAATGGAACAAATCTTCACACGTTATCTCAAACATTTTTCCACTGGTATTTGGAAGCTTGTAAGAATATGAGAATCTCCCTTCCTAAATTAAGTTTAGCATGAATTCCAACCTCTGGAGAAAATAATAGACAAATCATACATTCACCCCTATTTCATTAATGTTTGTGCTAATATATATTCATGGGTACAGGATAAGAATCAAAATAAGAGGCCTGATTAGTACCTCAAATAATAAAAAGATATATTTAGCTCAGTCCTCTCTAACCTGATGTCTATGATTGCTGGGCATGGTAGATTAAGGAAGACTGCATAAAAGAAAATGAAAAAGCAAAGTTTGAACAATTAGGCAGTCCTTGAGCATCTTGATTACAGTGGCATGGACAGAATTTATCAGATAAAGTACTTTCTGAAGGGGTGAAAAAAGTTTGAAAGCCTAATCCAATATTGTATTGTGCAATTATTTGTCTAAATATGATTTACTGAAATAAATATAAGCTCAGCTGGCCCATCTACTAATGCATAAACAGGTAGACTATATGATGGCTCATTAACCCAGTGCTTATTAGCACTAGGGCAGAAGTCCATAAGCAGACTGTCAGGAAAAGAAAAGCCAATCCATTTCTGAACTCTGAAAACATACAGAATATGTCAAAGGTGTATAAAATAAATGGCAAGGACTATTGTTCTTCTCTGGCTTTCTTAGTCATATACTTCTTTGCAAATTGTGTCTCTACAGTCTTACTTTCATTTAGCTGTTGAACTGTCTCCTGGGAAAATTTCTTCCTGTGGCAGTTTCTTTTATTTCTAATATAGCTGAATCAGAGCACATTAGGCACGTTAGCATCCTGCAGACATAATCTATAGAATTTAGAGGTTAATGTTCTGTTTGTTTATATAAAAACTGTAAAAAAGAAAAAGAAAAGCAAACTGATTTGAAAAGCAAGCTGACCATTAAAATTTGTGAAAACCTCTGGAAAGTTCCAGGTCAGGAAATGTTTAAAAAAAGAGGATGGTTCTAAGAATAGCATTCTTACCATCTGCAGTGACAAGCTATTCATTTTATACATGTTTTGCCTAGGCTCCTTAAGCTTCCTCTACCTCTGATGAATACTTCACCCTCTATAGTTTACCTTCATGACCCTTAGGTGCGGTCTGCAGGCATTTCCCAAACATACAAGTCAGATTGCTGGCACAGTGGGTATCATGGCGACAGTATTCTCCTTCTTGCTTAAGTGGCCTGCAGATCTCAAAATGGAGGTCACAGAAGAACCCCAGTGGACAATCAATTTCAGGACTGCACACAGTTGACTATGTACAAAAGGGAAGGAGAAAAAATATTCAGTTAGGTGCCCCACTAATATGGAACTGCTACACTTTAGGATCAGTTTCATACTCATATATGAGTACTCATAAATGAGGAAATATTATTCGGTAAAGAGGCCAAAGCTAATCACCAAAAATGTTCACATTTAAGAAATCTGTCATATTTTTTGTTACAACTGTGGTTTCAAACTGGTTTCAGTTCAAGTAGTTCTTAGAACACTTAGATTAATACTGTCAAATAAAATCCAAAATTACTTCATATAAAGGCCTCCAATTAGGTAATGATGGCTGGGATTTGAAGTATGGTATATCCTAACCTTAAGAGTAACAAATTATGAAAAACAAGAGCAAATTCAATTAAAATAATTTGTTAGTTAAAAAAGCAATAATTATCTAGATTCCAACACCATGCTAAACCACAAATCATGTTTTACAAGTCGTAATACCTGAGTACCTGCAATACAGTAAGCCACAACCAACCAAACTATTCTAAAGTTTAGCAAGGGTATGAATCAAGACTTATTTCCTATAAAAACAAAGGCTGGTTCCTGAGGAGAGAAAACAATTGGATTATAACTCTGTTGGGACTATAGAGTTATAAAACACGTGGAAGCTTTTGAGAACTCCAGAAATATTCCTTAGACTAAGTGGCACAAAAACAGGAACTTGAGCAGCTCTTCCTAGCTTGATATCTTCTTAGTGCAATGTTTCTAGGTCTCATGCTAGCTGAGAAATTCTGGGAGTTAAAACCCACCCATCTGAAAATTGCTGCAATTGACAAACAATGGATTGGATTATAATCCATACTGTTTCCTTACTAGCATTACCAATAGCCCTGGAGATTAATCTGATGGAAGACATAAAATGCAATGCTTCTTCAGGACATGAAACTGGAAAATATTTTTCTGAACATGGAGCAGGATGAGATGCAGGTTTGTACTTACCATTAGCTCTAGGCTGGATGAAGGTCCAGGGTCTATAAGAGATGCTACTTCATTGGCACTGTGACCAGGCAAAGTATATATCCAGGCCCATATGTAGCTGTGTGCTGTGGGCAAGAAGCAGAGAGAAGCAAGGAGGCAAAACTGATTCTCCATCATTACAGCAGCCTTGGTTAAAGCACTCAACAAGGATGGAGATACTCTCAAGCAAGCCTGGGAAAGTTTATATAGCCTATCCTATCTCAACCCCTGCTGTTAAAGCTGTTTGCCAATCTAATGGGTAGGAGGAGGAGGTGGTGGTAATCAGGAGTAAGGAGCTTAGCATAATGACTTAGGGGGTGCCACTTCAGGAGCAAAGGAAACCCATGGCTCCCTGGGGGAAAGGCAATACTTTCTATCTCCACTTTGGAAACTGCTCCGCCAGCAGCATTAAATGTGGAAAAAAGAGTCAACATCCTAAATCAAGAGAAGTGGGGCAGGGAGGAGGGGGGAAGAGAAGCAGACAGACTTATAATTTACAGCTGAAATGTTGGCATCTGTCTTACAAGGTCATTTTATTTGTTAATTTATACTATGCACGGGCACATACACATACACATTATTCTTCCTTCTTTCCAAACTGTGCTGGTACTCTTAAACCCCTTTTAATGAAAATATAAATAACATTCTGGTTACACAGGCAAACTTCATGCTTCAGTGTTAACTTTCCGCTGTCCTTCTTGCACCCCAAATTCCCATCAGTTGCATTTTGTAACAACTTCTTTAATTAAGGTTCAGAGGATTTCAAAAGATGCCCACATTTCAAAATCATACTGGTCCTGGTACAGGGATTTGGAGAAGAAACAAGTTAGTGATATATTATGTGTTTTCTGACTATTGGTTATGAAAGTCCAAGATTCAGGTCAGACCTCTCCAAACAGAGATAAAATTTTCTAGAATGCAGATCAAATTTTCTTCTCTCTAAACTGTTGGTTTAATTTGGACAAAGAGAATAAATTCTTCGGGTCAGAATATTCTCAGGGGCCCTTTAGTCTTAATCAGGAGCGGGAACTCTGTGTGTGTATGTGTATACACACACATATATAATTTGCAATTGGTAAATTCTGAGTTTCAAATTGCATCAACAGTGCAATTGCATCAAAATGTGACATATCCAAAGATTTCCACCTTTCTGTCTGCATAAGGCTGCACTTCCCCAGTTAGAGTTGATGCAATAGAATAATACAATACAGTAAAATTAAAGCATATACAAAATCTGATAAACCTAAAGTTTCCCAGTTCTGTGCCAGAACATTGGCCCTAGACATCTATTTTATGGAGTGTCTCAGAGTTCTATCTTTTCCCTATTTTTATTTTATTTTATATTTACATGAAGTCACTCGGAATGAAATATGCATAGTAAGGTACCATCAGAATCCTATTGTTCCCCAGCTGTACATCTGTCATCTGGACCAACTAAGGAAGGCTGTTAAAGTTGTTTCCCAGTGCCTAGGCTCTGGCAGTTTGACTGGGGGAAGAATAGCTTTCAACTGAACCCTAAAAAGATGAAACAGCTTGTGGGTATTAAAATGTGACATATCCAAAGATTTCCACCTTTCTGTCTGCATAAGGCTGCACTTCCCCAGTTAGAGTTGATGCATAATTTGACAGTCCTCTTGGACTCATGACGTGACTGACAATAGTTTTCCATGAATTTTGGCAACATTCTTTCCATTACTAGTTGGTGGAATTGCTAGGAACTAGCACAAAATGTATGCTTGTGGTCTTTCTCTAAAGATACAGCTTCTTATGTATAGAACTTATCCTTGGATCTTATGCCAAATACGACTCAAATTCCTAGATATACAGTATGGGACTTAAGAAGTTGGACAGATTCAGATCCACCATTAGCCACAAAAATTCCTGGCTGACTTTAAACCAGTCATTCTTTTCTAGCCTAGCTTATCCTCCGCTTATTGTGAGAAATTGGAAGAGGGATTGCTATGCATGCATGCTGCTTTGAATTCCTGGAGAAAAAGCAGAACACCATTAAAAAAAATCCAAACAATCCTCTTTAGGAGAAAAAAATAATTTGATTTCCAGACTACTGCATTAAACTCATGTGAGGCAACTATGAGTCCAGCTATGTGGCTCCTACTTCACTTGAGTTGATCGTGCACACAGCGCATTTATTTCTGCAGCTAATAGGGGTTCATAGTATGGAAACTTCAATGGGATATGTTTTTGGACTCTACAAAATTGATGAAAATTTGCCATATATGTGCTCATGAACATAAAGTTAATTTTTCTATATGAAAAATGCACGAGAAGGAGAAGGAGGAAATTTCAAAACAGTGATGGCTTTCTGTTTTCATTTATAGATATTTTTTACTAAGTGTATTTCAGTGGTTTATTTTGAGGTTTTAATTTAATGCCTTGTTGGCTAAGATGATGGCAAACATGCATATTGGAGGGCAGTTCTTGCAGGGCTCCCAAATTACGGGAGCTGTCAAGTTATGGAGACAAGCCATTGTTATCACTAATCAAACTTACTCCTTTCCTTGCCTATTCCGTGCCAGCGATTTAAATTATCAGTCTATGTCCTTAGCTGAGATCCATCAATCATCATCTCCACTCTGCTATTGGCAACCCATCAGACCCTATTTCTAGATTTATCGTTATTGATGGTGAAAACAATAAGCAAGCAAAACCCCTTAAAGATTATTGGATATTTATGAAACAGGATTTCATGGTCTGTTCCATGGAAATGCAAATACCATTGCTGAATAGCGTGTATGTTTTTGGATAAATGTGTGAATGTTTATCCAGTTCTAAACCCCTCTCTCCACACAGCTCATCTCCTCCCAGTGATGGTTTTAGCACCTTCCTTAATGGAGTTGCAAATGGGATATTTACCTTCCTGATGTCTTTAGCATTTTCTCCCTTGGACAGTTTGGCCCAGATGGGAAGGGGATTATGGCAGCTTTGGGCAAATAAGCAAAAACAGGAGCTCTGCTTTCCTGGAGCCACTCAGAATGGATTCCTCTGAGACTTCCTGAGCATATCTTCCACAAAATTTGTACCACGGTGAACATATGTTGACTCACACACACATATATTTCTTAAACAGTCAGAAAGCCAGGAGTGTTTTTATGGCCAGCAACACATTCTAGCATTCCTTCAGGACTGGAAACAGAAGTGCCTGCTGCTTTCAAAAATAATAAATTATGTAGTCCCACTAAAAAGCCTGATTGGTATGAAACTAATTAAATTGTATTTAAATTAATCAGATACAAAAGAAGACTTAGAATGCATGCATAGACATATGCATCTGATTATGGTGATCTATCTAGAAAAATATCTCCAAGAAATGAATTTATACAAAGCAAAATGTTTGTCTTGAGGACAGTTCGGAAAACAATAGAATGGAGTCTATAATTCAATAAAGTTACATAACCTTGTTATTCTTGTTCTGATTTACAAACAACTGTCTTACAACCATTTACCTGCTAATGGCTGGGATTGTTCATTTCACATACATCATGCTAAGAATGCATAGGCATGACACATAATTCATGTTCATCTCAACAGTGCTTTATTTAATCAAGGCAGTTTTCGGGGTGTCCATGATGCAATGAACCATCTACAATCATATGGGTTTGCACAACATGATAGGTTAAACTAAAGTCTGGCTGAATAATAATTGGTTCAGTGAATCCAATAAATCCAACATATAGCATGGTTGCTTATTCATGGTTTATGAAATAAATTACAAATGGTTGAATTCTCACAAGGTCCTTGTGAAGCCCCACACTCTTCCAATACCAAACAAACAAGCAAACAAAAAAAACAACCCTACAACCCCAAACTACGTTTAGGTGTAGTATGATATGTGAGCCCATTATTGAGCAAAGAACAACTCAGATTTTCAAAGTTTGCACATCTTCCTGTCCATGTATTTGTAGCCCAGTGCAAGGAAAAGAGATACATGCATCTTCCACCCCGTTGTTGATTACAAAGAAACAGCTAAGGTAGGGCCTGGGAGATGAAGCCTGGGCCCCCTGCATCAGAGAATCCAAAGGATTTTACTCGGAAGTTGAAGATTGCAGCTAATGCAGCTATGCACATTGCAGCAAATTCAGCTAATGCAGCACCTTTGGAGCCATGTAACAAATTCAAATGAATAGGCTCCATGTGTGTTCAGAAACATCCCATTTTGTCACAGCTATATTTTACACTGATAGGTCTTAGGACTATTCCAGTGGACAAAGTAGAGCCAATACATTTGAAAGCTATCCACTTATATATTGACAGACAAAACTTGGCCTGGAAGCCTGCATTGTTACAAAGTGGCCACATCATATAAAACACAGCTGCCAGGAAGCCAGATTGGAAATTACAAATTCTAGCCATAAACCATAATCTCCACACTTAAGCCAGAACTAAACAAATTATATTATGGCTTGAGGAGTCGCATGAACCAGGCTATTGTCCCTAATAATAAAATAATAGTTTTGAGAAATAGATTTTCCAATTTCTCTCTGAGAAGTATTATATATACATAGAAAGAAGGAAAAGAAAAGGAAAGGGAGGCAGGGAGGCACCAATATTAATTTGGGAAACTGGTTTGATCTACTCCTTTTATTTTCTTTACTTTAACTTTCAATTCAGCACTGTTTATATACTATTGTCAGCGATTCCTATTGTTTCTCAGATCTTGTTAATTTTATATACAATCAATTTATCCTGTTCAGGAAGGAACACTTCATCTCACAACATTTTTGCAACATACACTGCTAGAATTATGATGGGAGACATTAAAATCCTTTATAAAAGAAAAAAATACAAGGAAAGAGTTTTGCTCAGTAATAGAGCCTTTCTCAGTAGTTTTAGATATCTGTGGTTCAAATCTGTCAATTTCCTCAAATAAGTATTTTAAACAAATCTACAATTAGTCTGAAGATGTTGCAACGTTAATTGCATTTTATTTAAAAAAGAAAGATGTTGACAATGTTAGCAAACAATGTGGTATGTAAACCAGTGTTTTGGGTTATCTTTACTTCTGCCAGCATTTGTTTTATTGAATGAGATCCAAATTCTATTATTCAAACTATGCTACATGTTATTCCCATTCTGATTACAATTAACAAGATTTTTAAATTTGTTTGGAGAGAGGCAATCTATTGAGAAAGAGAGGAATGTGTTTATTTTGCCCTTCGTTAAGCTGCTTAAAATGATTGCATCTGGGGTTACAAATAGCAGTTTGGAAAGGGATTAATTAATTGATTATGTGCCATTAAGTTGGTGTTGATTCTCAGTGACCATATTATAGCTAGATTTTTCCAGGATCATTGGGGCATTTTAATTATTCCCGATATTTCATGTATCAGCATGAACTTATAACTTGATTCCAAAGAACAAGAAGAATGTAATATTCAAAGGCTGTCTTTGAAAGTTCAATTCAAATCAAAAGCTAAAAACAAGGATGAATCTGGTTGAATCAGGACTATCTAATCTGCAGGAGTGAGACCAAGAGGCCCTTGCTTCTAAAGTTGCATTTTCTTCAAGCCAACAGAGGGGGAGACAGTCTACTTCAGGGAAATAGAGGCCAGGAGGGAAGAGGGGGAATGTGACCTGACTTCTGATACCTTGAAAATTGCAAGACAGCAGGCTTGGGACCAGAGTCCAGGGCAAGACAGACCATGCTGCCTGTTTAGTGAAAACAGAAAATAGAGTAGGACAGTTCCCTTGCATAAAATCCTTTTGTTGTTTTTTTAAAGATATGCATTTATGCTTTGGCTTGAACTAGTTTATACTGAAGTAAATCCAGTTTTGTGTTGGTGGGTCTGACAATTTGATGCAGGAAAGTTTGCAGCCTGGACTGGGGTAATAAATGCTTGGGAATAGGGGGTTGGAATTAGAACCAATAGCCTGATTCTAAGCCAGGGCAAAGGGTCATCTGAGAAAGGGAAGTTGGAGGAGAAAAGAAAGAACTCAACCAAATCATTTTGGAATGGCTCATTTCAGTGATGGGCATATTTCCCTGGAAAGACAATCACATTGAATTCAATAAATAGAATAGAATAGAATAGAATAGAATAGAATAGAATAGAATAACAGAGTTGGTTGGGACCTTGGAGGTCTTCTAGTCTAACCCGCTTTAGTCAGGAAAACCTACACCACTTCAGACAAATGGTTATCCAATATCTTCAAATAGCTTAGTGAGAATGAGGTGTAGTTGAATATTATAAGATCCAAGTACATGCAAATGGAAGAAATCAGAGTGTTATTAAAATGTACTAGAAATGGATTATAATAATTATCATTACTATTTCTTTCAGTGTTACTCTGAGGTAACAAAAAGGCACCGATTAAAAAATGAAAACCAACATTTTAAGAAACCAAACCCAACAATAAAATCATTCTAGATATCAGCAAGAGAATACATAAAACAAAAATGTAAAATATGAGATCAAAGGAATGTGTATATTATTTTAGTTCAGAAGGGAATTGTGTGTGTTTTTTCTGTGGTGTTGGATAAAGGAGTTTCTGCAGGAGGCAGTTTTCAAATCTTTAAAACCAGGCAGCTTCATAACAGGACAAATGGCTCCTTAGATGGACAAGGGCTAACCTGTTTATAACTAGTGATCCACAAGGAACACGTTCAGGATCCAGAGGGAACACATTCAACATATTTACTGCTACTTTTTGCTAGTAGCAGTAAAAAAAACACAGAAAAGATGGGTGTTTTCCATTGGACCTTTTCAAACTAGGAAGATTGAACTTTGTGGCATCAAGAATGATAAAATAAAGTCGAATAAATAAAAAGAGATTAGACATTTCTGGGGTCAAGATACCAGATGTGACTCAGGTTGTGTTCACACTGGAATACCAGTATGATCAGATTTATTTCAAACTTAGCATGTAATATGGTCCAACTAATTGTAACTTATTCAAACAACATTTATTTATTACATTTCTAAGCCCACCGAATACTCCCACAATAGGTATACAATGTTAAACTGTTCAAAACAATATAACAGATAAAGAAGAATGATAAATGTTCTGATATAGCAATAAACACATAATTTGAACAGGGAAAAAATCCTATATAATGCCTACCAAATATATTAGTCCAAGATTGCATTTAAACAAGCTCAATGTAGAGACTGCATGGACTTATGGAACGAACTGCCTCTGGACCTCCGTCTGGCCCCTGACCTCCGCACCTTCCGCCGCGATTTAAAGACCTGGTTGTTTGACCAAATCGGGCTGTGACTACCTCACCAGGGGTATGGGATAATTTTAAGTATTTTAATTTGGTTTTATTGGGCTTTATAATTGTTTAATCCTTTTTTAAATATTTATTGTATTGTACGTTTTAATTGTGAGCTGTCCCGAGTCTTCGGAGATGGGGCGGCATATAAATCCAATAAAATAAAATAAATAAATAAAATAAATCTAGAGGTGGATGCTGTTCCAGGGGTAAGGCACTGCAAAAGAGAAGATCCCCTTCCTGTATTCCTTTGGATGACTTCATTTAATTAATGAGGTCCAAAGCATGGCAGTTCTGTCCAACTGTACAGGATGGGTAGAAATGCTAGAAGGCAGCTGCCCATCAAACAGCCAGGTCGACACCGTGAAGAACTTTATAGATGATAACCAGAATCCTGAATTGTATCCCGAAGCCAGGTGTTAACCAGTGAAGCTCACAAAACAGAGATATATTATGCCATACCCATAATTCCCTGCATTGCTGCATTTGGCACCAGCTGCAGCTTCTGAGTGGTTTTGTAGAGTGCATTGCAATAGTTCACATGTGTGAGTGATTGTCAGGACATGAACGACTAAAGGGCCTCAGTTAACATTTAAGCAGGCCATAGCTTCATAATGCTACGATTATACTGTAGTTAATATTGCCTTTTCTGAACTTGTGCCTTTATTGGACTACATCTACCATTGCTGTATTCTGGCTGGGATGCCTGGAGAGACAGGCTTTGTAATCCAATGATTTCTGGAATTTTGAAAGGGTGAAATACACCCCAAAAGTGCTTTTTCCAAAAGCAATTGGACTTTCTTGTTTTTTTCATTGAAAAAAAATTCACTTCTCATGCAAGATGCTTCTTCGTTTTCTGGAACTGAAGAAGCTTCTTGGATGAGAAGCAAAACATTAAAAAAAAAGTCCAATGGCTTTTGGAAAAAGCACTTTTGGGATAACCATGACTTGGATGATTGAGAATCTCCATAGACATTTGGCTGAAGTGCACCTCCATCACATTTCACATATCAACAGGCAGAAACTTCTGCCTCTAATTCTAAATCAGGAAAGCCCATATAGCAATTCATTTTTTTCCTGAACGCATATGAGAAAGAGACAGAGAATAAGTACAGAGCTTCATTAGATTGGAAAGGGAAAAGCCAGCTAGTCCTTTGCAAAGGCTAAGAAACAGAACCTAGGATTAAGCTTGGCTGGCTGGTTTTCCCTTTCCAGCACAGTGAAACTCTTTACCTCCTCTCTGTCTCTTTCTCATTCAGAAAAGGAGTGGCTGAAGGGAGAAGTCATAAATACACCCCAAATAAGCAGAGAGGACAGGCTAAATCAAGCAGAGGGAACATTGAACATAATTAAGCAGCAGCCTCAGCACCATCTATCAGTTAAATGAATGCTGATGTCCCAGAAATTTGGAGATCAGACTGATTTTTCTTTTCTTTTGCTGAAGAAGGTTGCTGAAGAAGTTTGATCTGTGGATAAAGAAATGAACTTGCTTGCTAAATCCAGGGAACTCCAGTTTGGATTTACATACTGAAAATATTTTCTCTTCCTTCAAGAAAGCATCAAACTGGTCAATTAAAAAAAATCTTCTCTCCACTTTGGATGGCACCAGGATTCTGAGAAGGATGGAGGAATTGACTCAATTAAGCAGCATCCTAAGAATTGTGTTTTGTTTCTCCTTTCTGAATATGGTCTGTGCTTTGGTAAGCCCTTTTCTCTCTTCCTTTTTCCTGTTGCAAACAATAGGCACCGATTATTGGGATGTTTAGCATATCAGGCAGAAACAATCCCACTGAATTAGGGTTTGGGCACAAGTCCTGTTATCTTGATTTAACTTTACTTTAGGATTATACTCCCATTTATTTCAGCGGAATTTCTTTCTTGCTAATTGATTTTGTCCCTTATCTTACTCTGGAGTAGAAGCAGGTTATTTGAATTAAACGCCTGAACACTTGGCTAATAAAGCATGTAAAGAATTTCCCTTCTCTTGCTTGGGCAAATTATTTTCTTTCTTTTTTATTTTATTGATTTTCTATTAAATACAATTCTTAGTGCATAATAAACATCCTGTTGTCTGTGTATTTAACTTGCTTAACAATATAAATTACATTCTTAATCTCCACTCCTTTTTTCCAACCATTGGTAAAATCAATTCCATGTTTGAAAATATTCTACATCCTCTTTCTGTTTAATTTTCAATGTCAATCTATCCATTTCTGCACAATCTAGTATCTTCTTGACTATTTCTTCATTTTTCCAATATTGTGGGAAAATAATCCTTGCTGCTGTTAAGACATGTAATATTAAATACATACTTTTCTTGTCAAGTTTTTCTGATATTATACATAATAAAAACAATTCAGGTTTAAAATTTACATGTTTTCCTATCTTTTCTAACCACCTGTGTATCTTTGCCCATATCTTTTTGCTTTGTAAAAATTTCCCTTCTCTTGCTTGAACAAATTATTTTCTTTTGCCTTCCTCCATAATTTTGACATAGCTTTGGTGAAATGGACAGTATAGAAAACATGAATACATTTTTTCAGTTACAGCCAGTGGAGATTTTACTTTTGAATGATCCTGCCTCAGTTATGAAATGTTTCAGGGAATCTAGCTCAGCTTTCCCCAACTTGGGGTTCTCCACTATATTGGACATTAATTCCCATCACCCAGCTAGTAGGGTTAGTGTCTGGGAGAGATAAAAATTGTATTCCCAAGTCAACTAAATGGTGCTTTTTGGGGAGCACAAATCAATACAAGGTTGTTTTTCATAAGTAGCCCTTCATCTTTTCCAATGTTTATTTTCTTACACCACTAAATCCATTATGGAGAATTATGAACTATCTTTCCATGTGTGTCATCCCAACCATGGTCATGATTATTTTAGTCTAGGTTGTCTGTGCTGTTTTATTGTTTTTATTTTTCAAAATGTTGCAAGCTATCTAGCATATGCTGGAGTGAGCAACCATAACAAACAAATAAATAACCACCATAGCTTGTAAATCATAGTTATGACTTACTGTACATCAATCCACTCCATTCTAGTCTGTTCAATAAAGCACAGTTAAGTAAACTTATCTGGTGTGACATAACTATGATATCTATCTAGCTACTGGATGTTTTACAATGTGGCTAAGCCATAATGTTCTTTGCTTAGTGTGTTGTGTAACCCAGAAACTGTAGTTTGAAAACTGAAATGTAGGCTTCCTGTTTTGAGTGAACAAATAATACAGGATGATTAAGAAATTCAAGCTTATTCATGTATAGATATCATCAGGAAACAAGCGACACTGTTTTAAATGAATAATTAAATAACAGAATCTATTTTTTATCTCCCAAACAAGGCTCTAAAAATTAATTTGCAATTAATAATTTCTGCTGGTATGATTTATATGGTTTTCAAAGTCTGCTACATGCATATTGTGCACATTTGAAAAAATTCAGAACTATTTTAAGAACTACATCTATACTGACACAGTTTGCATTATCAGAAAGATTTTACTGTGATTTGAAAAAGATACTTCATGTTCTCCAAGGCAAAAATATATGACTAGATATTAGATGAGGATTAGGAAGGTCCAAGTTTAAATCTTTGCTCTGCTTTCAGATTCATAGATTTTGGACTTTTTAGTCATAGTTTGTTCTATAAATTGCAATATATTTATATGATATAAACACCCCCAAATTTAAAAATAACATTGCTCATTATAGTCACCATTGGCCACATTTGTTGAAAACTGGTGACATAATTTCCTATTATTTTCAAGATACTCAGAAACTGTAATGTAAGGCCAACAACAGTTTTTTAAGAATACCTCCCAATGCCCCCCTAAAACCAAAAAATCCTAATCTTACCCCCGTTGCATCTATACTCAGCTGACCCCCACTCTGGCCTTTTAAAAGTGTCCACCTCTGAATACTGTATGATACCAATCATCTAATAAATGAATGATTTTGATTCCATCATGATACCTCAGTATAACATAGCACACAAGATTGTTGTGAGGAATCAGTTTGGAGGAAGGGGTACAACCCATAGAGAGCTACCTCTCCCCCCCTTTAAATGTGTGGTGAAATTCTCCTTTATTTTTTGCACTCTGAATAATTAGGGGATTCTGATTAAAAAATAACCCACGCAAATATGTGCCGAATAGTTGTGAACTCTGTCTATAGCTCAGGCCTGTCAAACTGGTGGCCCACAGGCTATGCTCACCCCGGCTCCTCAAAGGCAAAAAATGTCACGATATGTCATGATACGTCATGTGACGCGCTCGAGTTTGACACTTGTTGTCTGTCAAGGTTATTTTCCAAGATGCATCTAATCCATTTTTAGTTTTATAATCTTAGCATTTGTTTTATGTAGGAATCTAGTTGAGCCTGTCTAAATAATCAATAGCCCATCCAGTCCAGACCACAAACATGGAGAGGATACAATAATGCTTCTTGGAATTCTAGAGATCACAAACAACCATCAGAATAGCTGTGACAGCAAAATCAAATCAAATTCCCGGACTTAAGGCTAGAATGGGAAAATGAAAAGATTCCTAAAAGAAGACAATCTTCAAAGGATATAACCTTGGAATCATCAACTTGAATGCAAGGAAACTATAGTTTACAAATAAATGTGCATGCACTGCAATATCACATTTGCATAATGTTATGAAGAAAACTATATCCATGAAATTATCAGAAGTTAAGCCTGACTTGAAAGAGACATCAAGCAGTTACTGCTACTAGCTACTTCTAACTTTCCTCCATAAATCTGCCCATTTTATTAATAGAATGACCTAAATTGATGGCCCTGATTTGGTTGGTTGGGTATGTCTAATTGCACTGAATCCCAATAAATAATTAAACAAAATCTATGTGCACCATCTTTAGTTTCTTGAATAAATAAAATTATTATAATAAATATATTTTCTATACATCTATATGTATGTTCATTCTGCTGCCCTGCTCTCCAGAACAAGGTTTGGTAGTAAATGTCAATTCCTCCAATCTTACATGTATCAAAATAAAATCACTTTATTCGAAAATGAAGCCATACAAGCTAAAAAATAAAGATAGATAGATAGATAGATAGATAGATAGATAGATAGATAGATATATTCTGACATACATACCTACCTACCTACATACATACATACATACAGACATGTGTGTGTGTGTGTCAATCTACAAACAGTATGTATGCATATGTCATAACTAGGCACAAGAATGAAGTATACAATATAAAAATACAGGGACAGAAGTACAATTGTAATATAACAAAATTATATAAAATGCAACTAAATAAATGAATCAATCTTCAACTATAAGTAAGTGAACAGCATATAACGAAGCACAAAACTGGGGAACTTGACTGGATCTATTTGGGTTCTTATCAGACAAGGGGAGTGACAAATATTGTGGAAATTATGCTCTGAATCATCCTTGAGTCCCTGTGAGGATAACAACAGAAAAGCATATGGCTCTAAGACTCTATTAAGTCATTACCTGTGTTTCAAAGGCTGCTAGGTTCAGATTTAGTTGAAATCTCTCAGAAAAATGTTCCATTTTATGGATATAGAAAAATCTTTATGCAAGCTGCAATGAGCCCCCAGTGGAAAGCTCATTGCCTTTCAAGACCACAAGGGGGCGTTTTCCTGACTTAGATTCACAATCGTTTAAAGTTGCTTCTTCTTTCACTTTGTTCATGTTGCAATAAATTCTGTTTGGCTGTTGACATAATTGACATATCTCTGCCTTGAGAACTGTTATCATTTGGTTTGCCTCTCATTCACATCTATACTTCAACCGTGTTATGAGCCACCACAGCAGTTGATCCTGGGATTTTCCTAAATGCAAAGCATGTATTATCTTTTACGCTTCCTGCAGCTTGGAAAAATTAAAATCCAATCCACATAAGTGATATCCACAAAAACGATAAACAGACAAGTATGTTGCAAGAATTTTATTTATTCATGTATTTGAAATTTGTGTTAATCCCACTTGGGCTTATTTACAAGCATTATTACTTCCTGTTTACATTTGTCCCACAAGAAAAGGGCCTTGGTGGCTCAGGCTGTTAAAATGCCTGCATTTAAGTTCCAGCTGCCTACAATTACTGTAGGCTCGAATCCCACCAGGCTCAAGGTTGACTCAGCTTTCCATCCTCTCGGTAAATTGAGGACCCAAGATTGTTGGGGGCAATAAGCTGACCTTGTAAAAATGCCGCTTAGTAATAAGCAGGCATATACAATGGAAGGAAGGCTATTGCTGAGCGCATTGTCCCAAAATTGTAAGCTGCCCTGAGTCTTCGGAGAAGGCGGCATATAAATGTAATTTAAAAAAAAAAAGAAAAAGGGATGTGGGGGTGGGGGGCAAAGAGAGGAAAAAACAAACAAAAGCAGTTCCAGTTGCTAAAGTTACAATTCTTGGAACAACTAGAGGGATGGACTAAGGAGTTAAAACAGCAAGGTCCTGTAAAAGCAAGTATTTTTTCAAATGTGACAACTTTAAGATATGTCGACTTCAACTCCCAGAATTCTCCAGCTAGGAGTTGAAGTCCATACGTCTTATGTAGCCAAGTTTGAAAAACACTGGTCTAGTTGAACAAGGCAATAATCCTGGTACTTCTCCCTTCCTTGCGGATTTCCAGCAGGTAGAGGAAATGTGTAACCACCCAACTCTGATTTCTGGAAGACTTGAATATAACACATATATTTTCAATCAATTGCCTCAATTCCCCCTCTCTGTTTGGTCTGTTTGTCTCTGGGTTGCTTGTTAACTTTAGTATGGAGTTGTTAAAAGCTACCCTGGACAAGAGGTGCCTTGTTCTTTACTAGCTCAGCCGCTATGCATCCCTGTGTGATCTGTGAGAGCAATTGGAGAATGGCTGGGTGTTAAGAGGGTGAGAGGTGTCACACGGCGATGTAGGAATTGCAGAGTCTGCAGCAGAAGAATTTCAGAAGCTAGCAGGGAATCTTTGATATCTCTGCCAACTGATGGAGGTCACCTTAAACATTATTTCTATCCATCCACACAACCAATTAATTGGATGTGATAATTGCAATAAATACAGAATTTTTAGTACAGGATCATCATTACAGAGAGTCCACATCTGAGGCCAAAGTTTCTGTTACTAAGCAAGACATTTGACAAGTGAGTTTTGCCCCATTTTATGAATTTCCTTGTCACAGTTATTAAGTGAAGCATTGCAGTTGTTGTTCATAAAATGGTGGTTAAGTGAAACTGGCTTCTCCATTGACTTTGCTTGTCAGAAGATCGCAAAAAGTGATCAAGGAAGAAGAGAGAGGAACCCACCCCACTTTACATCGAGGGGGGCTGTGTGGAGAGAGTTTCCTCCTTTAAATTCCTGGGAGATCTTACCTGGAAAATCAACACAACCCAGGTGGCCAGAAAGGCCCAACAGAGACTCCATTTCCTTAGGGTCTTGCGAAAGAATAAAGTGGAACAACGACTGATGACCTCCTTTTACCAGTCCACAATAGAAAGCATCCTCACATATTGCATTACAGTGTGGTATGCTGGCTTGACAGCCACGGATAGAAAGAAATTAAGAGGGTAGTGAGCACAGCACAAAACATCATAGCTGTTCCCTGATACCACTAGATGACATTGCTAGGGCTCACTGCCTTAGAAGAGTGAGGAAAATTCTCAGGGATGATTCACACCCTGGCCATCAGGTAGGAGATATAGCCAGCTGCACCAACAGCCTGAAGAACAGTTTCTACCCATGGGCTGTCAAACTTCTGAATGGAAAATAACTTCGTGTCAACATAGTATGATAAACTTGCGGAGCCGGCACAATGTGCAATAAGGTCACACAGTGTAATAAGATTGGGATTGGGTTAGGGACTTCTGTCCTCACTGTGAGTTTTGTTGGGGGTGGTGCACAAAAGGGGATTCAGCCAATCTCATTGTTCACATGTTGTACTCTGACAATAAAGGTAATAATAATAACATATGACTCCTGGACACTGCTATAAGTCATTTGGCAATCTTCTAAATTTTGATCATATGACCATGAGAATGCTGCAATGGCCATAACTATAAAAAGTGGTCAAAATCACTTTTTTCAGTGCCATTGTAACTTTGAGCTGTCACTAAACAAACCATTGTAAGTTGAAGACTACCTGTACTATTGCTGCATTATTTAATATGTGCTTGTATTTTTATTTATTTGTATCTCACCTTATTATTTTTACAAATAACTCAAGGTGGTGGTGAACATATCTAGCACACTTTCCTTCTATTTTCCCCACAACAACAACCCTGTGAAGATGAGTTGGCCTGAGGGAGAGGGACTGGCCCAAGGCCACCCAGCCGGCATTCATGGATAAAGCGGCACTAGAACTCATGGTCTCCTTCTGACTAGCCTTGTGCCTTAACTCTTGTTGCTGATGATCTTGAAGCAAGGTTCATCCATGGTCCAGCCTTCTCCAACTTGATGCCTTCCACAAATGTTGGGTGTCAGCTGGCTGGAATGCTGAGAACTGAAGCATTTGCACACCTGCAAGATAGTAGATTGGGAAAGAGTGCACTAAGCTTTCATCATGATTTGCTGAACAAATAACAATTAGATGGGTTCACACATCTTAGCTGTAAACCTTATTTTACAGGTTGTGATGGAGGTAAATAATACACCAAGAAAACTAAATTATAATGTAGCTTAGTAAGAATATGCAAACCCAATGTATTTCAATAATTTATAATAATTAAAATGTTACCCCACACTCATCCAAAAAACAAAAAACTAAAACTAAAACCCATGCAATTGTGGAACCCGTACATTTTATTATATTGCATGGATGATTTCCAAGATAGGAGCCTGCTAATCAATCAATCTCTCCCTCCCTCCTTTGATTTTATGACTCACATTCTGTTCATGTCCAATCTGAAAAGCTTGCCTTTTATTTCTAATGCTAAACAGTTGGCAGCATTGTCCCCAATGAATCTCCTCATTAGCAGCTGGGCCTTCATCAGGGGCCTATTGCAGCTCCCCCACATGTATATACACACACCCCAGCGGCTAGGAGGACACAATGGAAATTTCATTAATGTGAAAGTCTTTATCAAGATTGGCAGATGAGCAACCTAATTGCAGCTGTCATCACAGGGGCCCACTTGAGTAATCTCTAGTGTTGCCTTGCTTTATCTTACTGAGCTCTCCCATTTCCTGACCATTTTTACAGGAAATGAGTCAGTCCTTGACTAACACAATGCAATCTCATAGTTGTGCTCTGAACATAGCTTTTTCATGCATCTGATACCACCAAAAAGCTTGGCTTCCTTGGGCCACCCCCTACGGCTCATAATTAAGGGAGCACTTTTCAGTAGCCATTCTCAGATTGCTTAAACTGTTAAGTATTTCTCTCAATCCATCCCTGTCTATTTATCTATCCATCCATCCAATATCTCTAGACTAATCTCTATTTCTCCAACCTATTTGCTGGAGTTCATGTTCCCCAAAGCCTCAGCTAGCATGTTCTTGAAAACAACCCAAAAATAATACATGAATCCATATAGCCTTACAGATATCCATATCAATATACAATGATTTTTGTTATTCACTGCAGCCTTACAATGCAATCAAAATAATCACAATCATTGTATGCCTTCAGAAGCAAAATTTTAATTTCTATATTCCTTGATTTACAACAATTTGTTTAGTGACCGATCAAAGTTACAACTACATTGAAAAAAGTGAAAAAAGTTTTTCACACTGATGGCCATTGCAGCATTCCCATGGTCATATGATCAAAATTCGGGCGTTTGGCAACTGGCATGTATTCGTGATGGTTGTACTATTCAAATGATGTGATCATCATTTGTAACCTTCCTAGATGGCTTCCAACAAAATCAGTGGAGGAGGCCAGATTAATGACTTCATGATTCACTTAACAGGTGAAGTGATTCTATTAACAATGTGGCATAAAATATCATAATATAAGCTGCAACTCACTGAACGAGGTTTTGCTTAGCAACATAAATTTTGGGCTCAATTATGATCGTATGTTGAGGACTACCTGTATTTGCTTTTAATCTTATTGCAAACTTCCTAGAGTCTTGGAAGATGGACCGTATGTGAATGAATGTAAACAAATCAATAAATGTGATTTATTTAAAAAAGGAGGGAAAGATGGTGAGGAATAAAGTTTGACTCCTAATGGCTTGATACGTACCGTTGTATTTTATGGGAAGCAAAAACTGAAGTTATTTACCATTCCCTTCTTCCAGAATATTTCTATATTTTCCCTGCTTAGCATAAAGTCTTAGTTTCCCCATGGTCCCCCATCCAAGTACTAATCAAGCCTAATCCTGCCTAACTTCTGAAAGATCAGGAGAGAGGTGATAGATTAACCTGCTGGAGCTATTGAACAATACATTACTCTCTTCTTCTAACATGATTTTGTTATGATTTTAAGCAGCAGAGACTACAGGATAACAAAATATAGCCCTGAATTATATAGGCCCAGTAATTTATCTGTCTGTCTATCTGTCTGTCTGTCTGTCTGTCTGTCTGTTTGGTCTTGTATGCCGCCCTATCTTCCGAAGGACTCAGGGCAGCTCACATTATAAAACACACAATACAAAAATTAAAATTCTTTAAAAAGTTATTAAACCCAATTCAAGCCAAACAAATCTAAGACCCAAAACACTAACATTATAAAAGCTAAGAAACCACCCCCCCTCAGTCCAGGCTGGCTTGTTCGAATAACCATGCCTTTAGGCCGCAGCGGAAAGAGCGGAAGTTGGGGGCCAATCGTAGCTCCAGGGACAGCTGGTTCCATAAAGTGGGCACTCCCACAGAGAAGGCCCTACCCCTAGGGGCCGCCAGCCGACATTGTCTGTGGGCACGCACCAGGTGATGGGCGTTTGATGCTGGCAAGAGAAGTTCCGCAGTACTTGCCCCAAGCCATAGGGCTTTATAGGTAAGTACCAGCACCTTGAATCTCACCCAGAGGGCAACCGGCAACCAATACAACTCGTGCAGGAGGGGTGTAATATGGGAGGTGTTATGTATGCAGGTTTGAAATCATTGGTTAAGTTTGAATTGTTCTTGTAAAGTGTTGGAAATGATTGGTTTAGAAAGTGCGGGAAAACCCTGCACTCTGATTGGCTGTCAGCTGCGGCTGCCGCCTATAAGTAAGCCGCATAAAGCCAGTTGGGTCCATTCTGAGCTGTAGTCACTAATAAACAAAAGAGCTTGAAGCACTCCGCGTCTGTCTCTTCATGCAAACTTAACACTGGCGGAAGGTGGGGTTCCCTGAAGAGAAGGCAACACGAACAGAAGAAGAGCGAGATGACTGCGCTGAACACCCCCCAGCCCGTTCGATCCGACAGCAGAAGACTGGGAGTCGATGCAGATTGTTTCAAATGTATTTGGAAGGAAACGATCTTGCCGCCATTTCGAGCAGCAGAAGGGGCGGTCTTCCTTATGTACTGTGGTCCGCAGTTTTCAAGATAGCTAAGGCCTTGCGGGAGCAGCAGACGGAAGGTAATGGCTTGGCCTGATCTGGAAAGGCTGTTAAGAGCCCATTACGCCCCAAGTATCGCTGCCTCATTAAGAGACACGAGTTTTACCGTCGCGATCAGGGGAAAACGAAAGCACAACGACTTTGTGGCAAGTTTAAGAGACACATTGGGGTGCATAATTCAACAGTTTAGAGGAGGCCATGCCGATCGCTTCATTTTAGGCCTTAAAGACAAGGTGCTGCAGAGCAAATTATTAATGAAACCTAAGATCACGCTTGAAAAGAAGAAGCCTCTTCAGCAGAAGCTACCAAGTCCTCAGCAGCACCCATGAAAGATTAACAAGGCCACAAGCCATCCTGATGGAAAAGTCCACAACAACTCATTGTGAGCAAATAGATTCTGAGTCAGACTGTAGTGAGGTGGAGGAAGGAATTTACAGAA
>CM019155.1:111395404-111655048 GCA_009733165.1 Naja naja | reverse complement strand
TTTTTACTGCAAAGGAAAGTTAAGCATATCAAAGTAACTTAGACAAGATGTTCTTTACAGAGAAAAGCAAAATGGTGCTCTTCTTTTCCATTCAAGAAATGGAACTGTGTCTCTGTGCTAGGCAGCTTTCCTCACTATTCCTTGACTCAGCGTTGGGAACATTATTGGGTTTATCATTCTTTCATATAATGCAGCTAAGGGACAGCACTTTGGCTAATTTCAACAGACTAAGCAATGATGGTACTTCTAGGAGTTGAATGACAGATCACTAGGAAATCCCAGAGCTGAAGAGTAGGTTTTTGAAATAAAGAAACCTTTTAGCAGAAAGCATTGACAAAACATTTCCATTTTGTTTCTAAGTGAGTTACACCAATATACCCACCGAGCCCCAAACAATTAACACTTACCTTTTTATCTTCATAAAAATGGACTATTGGCAAGCCTTAGTTGAATCTCCTATTTTGGCTGATTTGAAGGTTCTTTTGCTGGAGTGTTTGTAGAATATTATTATTATTATTATTATTGTTGTTGTTGTTGTTGTTGTTGTTATGTATGTAGGTTTGAATGTCATTGGTTTAGTTTGAATTGTTCTTGTAAAATGTCAAATAGGATTGGTTTAAATAGTGCGGGAAAACCCTGCACTCTGATTGGCTGGCAACTACGGCTGCTGGCTATAAGAAGCAGCCGTAGCCCAGCCAAGTTGGGTCCATTCGAGCTGTAGTCACTTAATAAACTCTTCACTGAAGCTCTTCGCGTCTGACTCTTCATGCAAACTTAACAATTATTATTATTACTATTTGGATTTCTATGCTGCCCCATCTCCCTAAAGACTCAAGCGTGCAATCATAAAACAATACAAAAACTATACAATTAAAAAGAGATTAAATAAGAAACCCAATAATCAATTAAAACAATGAACAAATTCATTAAAACCAATTCATTAAAAAAACCCACCCACCCCCTTCAGTCCAGGTCAGCGAGCTGGAACAACCATGTTTTCAGGCCCCGACGGAAGGACCAGAATATGGTAGAAAAAGCCAGAATGGTGGGGCTGACAGGGCAATCAAATTTTGCTTGTTTTTTGTGTGCATTGTGATGACATAGACGATAGAGGAGTTTTGATCATACCAGCATAGCTATCATCTTGATTGTTTGTGCTATCCTCTGCAGACAACCCCCCCCCCCTTTTCTCCCCATATCTCCTTCCTCTTGTTCTTTATTTCAGGTCATGCCTACAGACGTTGCAGTGATGATGGAAATTGGCAATTGGTCCCTAATACAAACAAAACCTGGGCCAATTACACAGAATGTGTCCTCTTCTTTGCCCCAGAACAGCAGGACCAAGAAAAGGTGAAAGCTTGATATTCTTTGTTTGCAACAGAGGAAGGAGGGACAGCAGAAACCATGAAAGCAGGAGATTTTAGAGCTTTATGAGACCAGGAGAATTTCTTTATCCTTTCGGCCAGGCAAGATAAATCCAAGCAATTATTCAAGGAGGGAAAGAACTTGGCAGTGATCCCATAACACACATTAAATTATAAACCATGGTTTGCTTTCTAGCGCTGACAGTCAGATTCACAATGTTTACTAAGCCATACAGAATGATTTAAAAGCAGCATGTCCAACCTTTATCTACCGGTGAGCACTTTAGGAATTTTGGGATTATGTTATGAAAACTTTCATGGAACAACTTATTGTGTTCAGATTATTTATTTGTTCTGTCAATTTTCTGGGCTGATGGGTACAAGTTCAAACAGAGCATGGCATTGGAGACTCTCATCTTTTTTTTCCTTTTAAAGGCCTCCTTGTCCTAATTTGGGCCTAAAATCAATACTGGAAATAAAGATTATGTTCCATTTTAGTTTTTCAAATGAAAAATCAACGTTATTTTATAACGGGTCAGGCATGGAGTTTAGTTGACATCAAGATTGATGTTGCCAGGCAGACTGGCACGCATCACTACTATATTAAGGATTTGGAACTTATCCGGTATAAATCTTATCCCACTCAATTAGGCAGGCCTCAAATCACTTAAAGAAGGATTATACATTTTTGTTATACTAAGATCACACTGTGTCTCTGAGAGGGGGGGTGAGGGGGACTTCCCTTCACACAATGTTTTAGTCAAAAATAAAGAATGGTTCCAATAATTCGTATCCTATATGGTTATGCCTGGTTGGATATTTGGGTGTAACATCTTCCAAACAATGAGTTGACAGCTCCTCTATCCTTATTGGTCTAGAAATCAGATTTTTAGATCCAAAAGTAAAATAGAAATTTAAAAGCCACATTTCTTTAAGAGCCAAGTTCTTTTATTTTCAAATAAATATATAAATCCAGGCAGAAACCTGTGTAAACTGAATCTTAACATTTCAGCAATAAACCCAACCAAATTCTGTTAACAGAAATCTAATGCTTAAGTAATATTTTCTATAGACTTTCTTCTCTAGAAAGAGAGCTAATCAGTCAAAAGGCACTTCTGATAAAGGCTTTAATTGTTTAAGTTCACATTGTAAACATTTTCTAAACAATTTCCCTCATTATTTCTGATAATTGAAATCTAATAACTTGTGAAAATGACTTTTACTTGGGATCCTCTCTGCATTGTGGCTTAATATATATATATATATATATTTGTTTTCGTAGATTTTCACGGTAGTGGGTCTTGTGTAAGATTGAATACAAGACGAATCTCATCCGTCATCTTCAGGCTGGTGTCTTCAGCTTCGTTCTCCTGGGAGAAACAGCCACGATCACACACTTCTCCCAGGAGAACGAAGCTGAAGACACCAGCCTGAAGATGACGGATGAGATTTCTCACAAACATTGCCAAGGTATTCTCAATCTTACATGGGACAAGACCCGAATACACCAAGACCTACATATATATATATATATATATATATATATATATATATATATATATATTAAGGCTGCTTTGTTTAATGCCCATTTGTTTTAGAAAAGAGCCTTTTTACTTGATCTGTTGACCAGTTAAATTTACAGCACCTTGTCTGGTTTGTTGACTTGAAAATTGAAGCACAATGAGACCTAATTATTATTTTGGTGAGAATTCTTGAGGAACTTTCTTCGTAACTAGACTAGGAAATAAAAAAAATGCAGCAGGAGATGGCAGTAGTAATAAACTTATGTATTATTGCCATGATATTTATGTGAATACATTACTGGAATCTCTGTAATTGACTATAAACTGACTTTAGGATTTACCTTTGACCTGATTTGTTGGACCTTCAATATATATTATTCCATTCTGCTGTTTCTGCTCAAATGAAATAGGTGGGACCTTTTTTAAAATACCAAGTGATCTTAAAGATGCTTCATTATTTAGGTATAATTCTCTTTTCTTTTTCTAGGAGTTGTTTGACCGTTTGCACATCATCTATACAGTTGGCTATTCTATCTCCTTGGCCTCCCTTGTGGTTGCTATGTGTATCCTTTGCTTCTTCAAGTAAGGAAAGAAGTCTATTGTATATTCCTATCGCTGTTGTGTGGCTATAACATTGGCTTTTCCACTGTTGTAAACCAATGTAGTCAATGGATTAGGACCAAAACTCAGATACAAGCCCTCTCTGGACATCGAAGTGGAGAAATCTTGGTTCTCTCCAGTGGTGGGATTCAAAAATTTTTACTACCAGTTCTGTGGGTGTGGCTTGGTGGGCATGGCAGGGGAAGGATACTATAATATATATATTATATATATATTATATTATATTTATTAGATTTATATCCCGCCTCACTTCCCCCAAAGGGGAACTTGAGGTGGCGTACAAAAGGATAAAAACAATTTCTATACAATATAAAAACAAGAAACTCATTCATACCAATCCAAAACATACACGGGGGAAAAGCAAAATCTCAAGATCTCAATAAAGTCTCCAGTCCCACTCCACTCCAAGGGAAGGTTACTGCAAAATCCCATTCCCTCCCCACCCCACTAACCTGCTTTCCAGCTCCGTTCTTCTGTGCAGGGCAACACCCAGCCAATCAGCTGGGATTCAGGAGGCAGAGAATAGATGGAGGTGGGGTCAATTAGAGGTGGTATTTGCTGGTTCTCCAAATTACTCAAAATTTCCACTACCAGTTCTCCAGAACAGGTCAGAACCTGCTAAATACCACCTCCGGGTCTCTCTCAGTTAAACTAAATGGGTGTTTTTCAAATTTGAAGTCAAAGATTTGTGGACTTCAACTCCCAGAACTCTCCAACAGCATGGCTGACAGGGGAATTCTGGGAATCAAAGTCCATGCATCTATAAGTTGCCACGGTTGAGAAACAAACATATAGAAGGTAAAAGTAGAGGGAAGCTACATCACATATGTCTCCTTGGAAGAAAGACTAGATTAAAAATGTAACTAATGGGTAAATTAAATCTTTCCTATGTGTTTTGTAATAAAGGCACCTTCACTGCAATCGGAACTATATCCATCTCCACCTTTTTGCCTCTTTCATCTGCCGAGCTGGGAGCATCTTTGTGAAAGATATAGTTTTATATTCTATCTTCCACCCAGAAGGACTGGTGAAAGGACAAGACCATGATTGGGATGCTGAAGAGCTAACCCTCACTTTGGGACCCAGAACCCAATTGGTAAATTCCATGACAAGAGAATTCCTTGGTGATTTCTTCTCCCAGTGATCTGACATTTCTTTAAGCAAATTTGTTTTCATCCTGTTTGTTGAATAAACTACAGTAATTGGTGGTTAAAGAAGCTTATTCAGCTGCATCCCTCAAGCCCTGGGAGTGGGGGTTGTTTTCAAATAATAGTGCCTGGTAACTAATAGTTAAATTACATTCCCCAGTTTAAAAGGACAAGTCCTTATAGGTTCCATTATTCATAAAGGCAGAAAAACAACAATACAATCTTTCAAGCAATGTCACCAGGTTGCAAAGTGAGTCATACAAGTAATTATTCCTAGTGGGCAGTAAATTCAAAGTAGCACAATTAATATAGTATACAAAACATGACAACTCATAATACAGGTAGTCCTCAACTTGTGACCACAACTGAGTCCAAAATTTCGGTGGCTAAGACATTTGTTAAGTGAATTTTGCCCCATTTTACGACCTTTCTTAATATAGTTATTAAGTGAATAATTGCAGTTGTTAATAACACAGTTGAATCTGGCTTCCCCTTTGACTTTGCCTGTCAGAAGGTCACAAAAGGTGATCACATGACCCCAGGACACTGCAACAGTCATAAATACATGCCAGTTACCAAGCATCTGAATTTTGATAACATTACCATAGGGCTGCTGAAATGGTCATGAGTTGTGAAAACAGTCATAAATCACGTTTTTCAGTGCTGTTGTAACTTTGAATGGTGACCAAGTGACCTGTTGTAAGTCAAGGACTATCTGTATTTGCCAGAACACCTTAATAGAAATTCTGCATTCACTACAGCAGTACCAGGAGCTGTGGTGCACAGTGGTTAGAATGCAGTATTGCAGGCTAATTCTTCCGACTGCCAAGGGTTTGATCCTCACTGGCTCAAGGTTGACTCAGCCTTCCATCCTTCCAAGGTCAGTAAAGTGAGGACCCAGATTGTTGGGAGCAAAATGCTGACTCTGTAAACTGCTTAGAGAGGGCTGTAAAAGCACTGTGAAGTGGTATATAAGTGTAAGGGCTATTGCAATTGCTATCAAATGCTTTGAGAAAAAGACAATAGACATTTTGCATGATCGCTTGGTAGCCGCTGGACACTGAAGACAAAATGTTAGAGGAAGTAGAGTTGAGTTTGATCTAGTAAAGCACTTTTAGAATTGAATAACTTGCACTGTATCTATAGGAACAGACAGGATTGCAAGATACTGAAATATCAGAAGCTGAAAGCAACTAAAAACTCTTAGCTGTGCCAGTTTAGCTAAAACTCATGTGGTATGTTTCTCCATTTCTCCAGGCAGGTTGCAAAGTAGCAGTGACTGTCTTCCTGTATTTCCTGGCTACCAACCACTATTGGATCTTGGTGGAAGGTCTCTACCTCCACAGTTTAATCTTCATGGCTTTCTTGTCCAACAAAAGCTACTTGTGGGCCCTCACCCTCATTGGATGGGGTAAGAACAGTCCAGTTCGCAGGTTATTCTCTGCTGTTATCCTTAGCTTACCTATGACTCTGCAAATTGAATTAACAGCTTCATGTTAATTCAATTTGCAGGATGTGGGTAACATAAAAGGCTTTTAAACTCTTGTAATTTCAGCAGGAGCGGCGGCAGGGAAAATCCAAAACGTCAAAATGGCACCCACAATAGTGCAGTTAAAAGCACTGCTCCTTTTTCATGTGATACAAGGGGTGAAGCTTTGATTACAAGGTCATGATCATTATTTTCTTTTTTGACCCCTCCCCCAGGATGTCCCTGATTACTTCAATTTTGCTCTTGGGCTACCAGAACTGCCTCTGGTGCCTCTTACTAGTGTGTCTGCGCTAACATTGTGATCCCCTACCTACTCAGCATTAGCTGAGGGATATCAGGTATTGTATCCTCCCCTTAAGGTGCCTCAAGTTCCCAACTTTTTACTATTTCTCTCACCCTTCAGGATGAAAGGATAGGTATGGTGTTATTCTGTTATTCTGTTTCTCCCCTGGTGTCTTGTTAAGATATCACTGGAAACCCAGATCTCTTTCTGCTTGTTTTTCTTTTTCTTCTT
This sequence comes from Naja naja, assembly GCA_009733165.1. Lineage (NCBI taxonomy): Eukaryota > Metazoa > Chordata > Lepidosauria > Squamata > Elapidae > Naja > Naja naja. The sequence goes on along the minus strand of CM019155.1, from coordinate 111,648,389 downwards.
CCTTTGAGGGTCACCTGCTGTCTTTGTATCCATCTGGGCCGGTGTAAGAGCATCTTTGGCAGATACACAGTATGTAGCTTCTACTTTGCTTACATCTTACCCTGAGAGATTGGAAGTGTTAAGTTTGCATGAATCCGCCGTGAATTAAAAACTTGGTTGTTTGACCAACCCGGGTTGTGACCCCTCCTTGGGGGAGGGATGTTTTTAACTTATTTTATTGTTGTGTTCTATATTTGGGCTTGTCGGTTTAATGCTTTTTTAAATATTTATTGTTCTATGTTTTAGCTGTGAGGCCAGTCTTCGGAGATGGGGCGCATACAAGTTCAAATATAAATAAATAAATAAATAAAGAGTCAGACGCGGAGTGCTTCAGTGAAGAGTTTATTAGTGACTACAGCTCGAATGGACCCAACTTGGCTGGGCTACGGCTGCTACTATAGCCAGCAGCCGGTTGCCACCAATCAGAGTGCAGGATTTTCCGCACTTTTTAAACCAATCATTTCTGACATTTTACAAGAACAGTTCAAACTAAACCAATGACATTCAAACCTACATACATAACACCCCTCCCACTAGGTTCAGTCCATACTCAAACCCCAACCTATCTAATGTATTCTTTTAAATAGGTGGGGCTCTACGCGTTGAGACCTTCGTGGTTCAGAAGTTTTAATGTTCTCACCCAGTGAGAGAGGAAATGTGTCTGTTGACATTTCCCTACTAGGGCTTCCAGTGAAAGAAGACCCTGTTTGATTGTTACAATCTGGTCTCTCCTCCCAATCCATCTCCAACCCAATGTCAGCACCCAAGTCAGGTAATGATGTGCACTCTTCCACTTGTAAGGATGGATTTTGGCATTGTGACAGGTTTTGGGGTGGTTCCTGTCGTAATGGCTCGTTACACATAGGGTTGATTCTTGCTTGCTGATTATCTTCATGCTCCTCCCCTTCCCCCCTAGAAAAGGCATTAGGTATGGGAACTAGAGAGGAACAATTGCGATGTTCCTGAGGTAATCTGGATCTAAGCTGATCAATGTGCCTGCTCCAGAGGACACCATCCTCTGTTTGCACCCTGTAAGAACGAGGGCCTGTGATCTGAGTTATTTCAGCAGGAATCCATAAAGGTTCACCCATAAGGTTCTTAGCATAAACAGAATCACCCACACTGAATGTGCGAACTTTACTAGTGGAATCTGGTGGTGCGTTGGGTGCGTAAGTGGGATGAAGGCGGTCAAGGGAAGACCTAAGTTTCCTACCCATCAACAACTCTGCTGGGGATAAGTTAGTTGATGAGTTAGGACTACCCTTACCACAGTCACAGAGAGGGAGTAGGGTCTAGGGCAGGGCTGTCAAACTCCTGGCCCATGAGCCAGATGCATCACACCACGCCCATGCCCAGTTTAGTGAAGGAGAAAACAGTCCTGGTACATCACATGAGGTTGCTGTGATGACACAAGTTTAACACCCTTGGTCTAGGAGATTAAATCGCCAAATCTCAAATGGTACTCAAGGTGTACATCCCAGGTATTTTCCTTAGAACCCACCAGGTTATTTGCCACTCTCATTTTTTTACACACATTATAAAGATGTGTAAGATGGATGACATTTATAATTGGCATCGAAACTGTAAAACAATGCACCATCTTCCAGGATCATTTCTTTTAAACCTCTGAAGAAGGCCGTAAGCTTTCTTAGAAAGTAAACTCAATGGGTATTTCAAACCGGAAAAAAAGAGAAGGAAGTGTGGATACTAAAAATCCTTTTCTGCAATTGTGGAGGAGTTGAGAGAGAAGGTAAGTCATATCCTGGTTAAATAAACTGTCGTGGCTGAATGCAAATCTCTCTTTGTCAGATGCTGGGACCTCAGTGCTGGAAACATGAAATGGATCTACCAGGTCCCAATCTTAGTAGCGATCATGGTAAGAAGGATAAGGAATGGCTGGGAGTTTGGTAATACATGTTTCCTGTGGCTGAATTACTAATCCATATTTATAGTGGTTTAAATTAGTTTTAAAATAACACATGGCATCTTTCATAAATATCACTTAATCTTAAGTTTCAGAGTGGTCCATTGGATCTGCATTGTTTATTAAGAATTAGGTCTTTCTGGAATTTTATTTAGTCCTGATGCTGTTTGGGTTGTAAGTTGAAGCTGTACTATTTCATAATTGTTTGGGATGGGAGTTAAATAGCCATTAAAATATATTGCTACCGTATGCAGGTAGTCCTCAACGAATGACTAACTGGGGTCAGAATTTCCATTGCTAAACTAGGCAACTGTTAAGTTGCACCTGATCTTCTGACTTTTTTTGCCACTGTTATTAAGTGCAGTTAACTGTAATTAATTAAATAATCCAGTCATTAAGCAAATCCAGTTTGCCCCATTGATTTGGCTTGTTGGAAGTCACTTGGAAAGATCCTAAATGGTGATCACATGATCCCCAGATGCTATAACCCAGGGGTCCCCAAATTTGGCAACTTTAAGACTTGTGGACTTCAACTCCCAGAATTCTCCAGCCAGCTATGGGAGTTGAAGTCCACAAGTCTTATAGTTGCCAAGTTTGGAGACCTCTGCTATAACCATTGTAAATACATGCCAGTGGCCAAATACCTGAATTTGGATTACATGGCTGTGGGAATGCTGCAATCATTGTAAGCACAAGGATGAGTTGTAAATCATTTTTTTAGTGCCATTGTAACTGTGAATGATCACCAAATGAATGATTGCAAGTCAAGGACTGCCTGTGTAGCGTAGAGTAGGGATCTCAAACCTTGGCAACTTTAAGGCTGGAGGACTTCAACTCCCAGGATTCCCCAGCCGGAATCCTGGGAGTTGAAGTCCTCCAGCATTAAAGTTGCCAAGGTTGGAGACCCCTGGTGTAGAGGAATAAAGCAACTGTATAATTCTACCACTATATGAAATGTCTGTCTCTGTGTTTCTGTGCTGCTGGCAGGTGAATTTTTTTCTTTTCCTCAATATTGTGAGAGTTCTGGCATCCAAATTATGGGAAACAAACACAGGGAAATTAGATCCACGACAACAGTACAGGTATGTATTTAGGCACAGCTGAACTAGATTTTCTCTGTTAGCTCTGCAATAAACTATTTCAGTACTTTTAATCGAGAATGTTAATATCAATCTTGTTGACATTCTGGAATACAATGGTCATTTCCATTTTAAACTATATTTTCATCACTTTAGATTTCTTAAAGCAAGGGTCTTCAAACTTGGCAAGTTTAAGACTTGTGGACTTCAATTCCCAGAATTCCTGAGCTAACATGCCTGGAGGACGAATTCTGGGAGTTGAAGTTCACAAGTCTTAAAGCTTGTCAACTTTGAAGACCCCTGGCTTAAAGCAACTATATATTTTTTTCAGATCCCACCTTCTGTGAAGTCAAGATAGTTTATCCCGAATAGGCAGCTGCTAGATCTCCACCAAATCTTGCAACATCATTAAAAAAAATCCCCATAAATACCAGTAACTATTAAACAGACCCCAATTCATAGTAACCAAAATAGACTTGGATCTAGGGCAGGATTGGGTCATCTAAGGACTGGATACAACAATCCTGCTTCTCATTTCTAGCTCCCAAAGTAACATCAAGCAGGCAGGTCTGGTTTGGGTGTGTGTATGAGTGAGTCTTGTGAGGGCTTTAGGTGGCAAAAAATGTACCTCTTAATAAAAATACAAACATCAGACTGAATTACCCCAGGGGCAGTTTAAAGCATCTATTTCTCCCCTTTTATAGTTTTCTAATAAGAGTGCAAATTCTAGTCTCACCCACTCTGGTAATCCTGAATAGCAGTGGCCTCTCAACTGGCACCAGGGACCGGTTCTGTGTGGAGGTTTTTCCATGGACCGGAGGAGGCATGGTTTTGCATGCTGCCTGCATCTCATGGATGGGGCCTCACTTGTGTGACCTGGTTTCCTGCATGCCGCAGACAGGTGCCAGTCACAGACTGGGACCCTTGATGTATAAATCAACAGGAATGCTTTCCTGCAGTAGGGTAAGAAGTGCAGTCTTGGCTTACTACTGTAATTGTTTCTTCAAGCTTCTAGACTTTTTTAAGGGTCGACCTTTCACTAGTCTTATTATCAAGCATTCTGTTTTATTTTAAACAATGCAGATTCTGGGAGTTGAAGTCCATACATCTCAAAGTTGCCAAGGTTGAAACACTTTTCTGGAGAACCCAGGGGGTGGGTGTGACAAGATAGCATAAATACTCCCTCCATCCCGCTATTTTTTTAAAAATTTGCATTTATATGCTGCCCTTCTCTGGAGACTCAGGACGGCTTACAATTTTTTGGAGCACAACCCAATGCGCTCAGCAATAGCCTTCCTTCCATTGTATATGCCTGCTTATTACTAAGCGGCATTTTTACAAAGTCAGCTTATTGCCCCCAACAATCTTGGGTCCTCAGTTTACCTACCCTGAGAGGATGGAAGGCTGAGTCAACCTTGAGCCTGGTGGGATTCGAGCCTGCACTAATTGCAGGCAGCTGGAACTAAGTGCTAGACGTTTAACAGCCTGCATCACCAAGGCTCTTTTTTTCAGAAAACTGTTGAAGTCAACCCTAGTCCTGATGCCCCTCTTTGGTGTCCATTACATGGTGTTCATGGCTACGCCTTACACAGCAGTCTCCAGTACACTTTGGCAGATACAGATGCATTATGAGATGCTCTTCAACTCTTTACAGGTGAGTTTTTGCTCATGAATCTTGTTTTTGAATCACTCTGTTTCAACATGTTCTGACTTTTGGTTTGTCTCTGTCTCTCGTTAGGGGTTCTTCGTGGCTCTAATTTACTGCTTTTGCAATGGTGAGGTAAGAAGACTTTGCTATGTTTATGTAGGCACAAACATGAGCACGTGTATAAAATTGGCTTTTCTCTTCAGTTTGCATGGATTTTCAAGTGCAGCCACTAGTTTATTAACTCTATCACTTTATCTGACTTACAAAAAATAATACTGCTTTGCATGAAATATTTACATTCCCCAAATGGAGTTTTGCTAAAAGCTGTGCTTTTTGGCCCAGCATTCTCTTTTCTGATTGACTAGTTGATTGCATATAATTTGTATTCCAAACCCAACCATTAATCCTGAGCTTCTAAATTCTAAAATGTAAAGGGTGAAAACCTTCACAAAGAAAACAATTTCAACATAACCTTAAAACTAACTACAGCCAGAAAAAAAAAAACCACCAACCTATTCTCCAGTCTGTAGAGATTCTCGGTCATCCAAGTCATGGTTGTCCCAAAGGTATTTTTCAGAAGGCAATGGGACTGTTTTTCTTTGATGTTTTTCTTCTCATCCAAGAAGCTTCTTCACCTCTAAACCTCCAAGGGCTTCAACGACCCTCTAAAAGGATGCAAATGACCAGCTGTCTGCAAGGAATATAAATCCTTCCATTCCCCCACCGTCCAGTCAGAGCTGAAGAAGATTCTTGGATGAGAAATGAAATGTCTTCAAAAAAGAAGCAAGAAAGTCCAGTTGCCTCCTGAAAAAGCACCTTTGGGACTATTCTCCAAAGGCTGAGGTAGGAAAGGATGGTGTAAACTCCTTTTCTGAAGACAGAAAGGGGACCATTCTGATGGGTGTGGGGGGAGGAGAAGCTGATGTCTCACTCTAATCCAATAGATGATCTCTCTCTCAACAGTATTATGTTAAACAACATGGAGAACATTACTGTATATGAGCCCTGTGATGTCCCCCTGTGATGTCCCACATAGCCAAGGATTTGACTTCCTACCTCTCCTCACACACTGACTAGACCAGGGATGTCAAACTCGTGTTATACATAACGTATCGTGACTTTTTTCCTTCACTAATATGTGCCTGGGCGTGGCCGGCTGCTAGTTTGATACGCCTGGACTAGACCTATCTAATCATGGAGTAGAACCAGTGTAATGCAATGCCTCCAATCTTCACAGGAATTCCAGAAACTTCAAGGGTTAGTGATTAGAATGTCACATTGTGCTAAGCCATAACATTTGATTTTGGTCTTGGCTTAAAGACCAAAAAAACCATGCTTAATAAGCAATAAAACATAATTAATTTAGTGTGAAGTTAGTCACACAATAGCAATTGCATATACCCGGTCTACATACAAACCATGCTTTTTTAAAAAATACACACTAATCTTCACCTTTGACCTTTTTGAAAAACAAACCTATAACGTGGGGTAACATTCCATCCTAAGACTGTGGTGGGTTACCCAATCTGAAATTTAGGGCTAACTTTCTAATTGAAAAAAATAAGTACACGTTGGAGTTTTAAGAAAAAGTGAAGAATTGTGGGCACCTGATAATTTGGGCCAAAGCTGTTTCTACCACATACTCAGAGTTGAGAACAAGAGACATGTTGAATTATCCAAGCTGCATTCCTTTGATGACCTGTCTCTATCTCTAGGTACAAGCTGAAATTAAAAAAGTTTGGTTCCGGAGAAATTTGCTACTGGATATAAAGCAGAAAACCCGTGTCACCAGCACAGGAGGGAGCTGTTATTATGGTGGCCTAGCATCTCATGCTACGAATAGCATCAGTCTGAGTATGGCCAGCTGGGGCACAGCTTCTGCAACTGCCATAGCTATGCCTTTGGTTGCCAGAAATTGGCTATTGCAGCTAGCCAGCAGTGGTGCTACACTGGAATATTTTCCTGTTTCTTCCACTCTATATAACAGTTTGAGTCAGGAGATGATGCAGAAAGCTCCTGAGGAGATAATTAAGGTTTTGGTGGATTCTCCAGGCCTAGAAAACCATTCCTGCTTGAAAAAAGATATTGAGACCATGCTATAAAGATTAAAAACATGTCTATCCATAGTTAGCAAGTTGCTAGATTGAATCCTGAGCTACTCATCATTGTAATGACTAGCTAGTTTACTATTGATATGAAAAGATTATTTATTAGCCATTTCTGACTGTTATTGTGTACATATAATTTTATCATGGATCTAGAGGATCGCTCAGGGAGATATGTAACGCTAGCAAAATTGCACCTATTTATTTCCAAACATTCTGATCGGCAAGACAGATCTGCCTTCTTGCCATGCATTTGCCAGTTCATCCTCAGCAACAATACTTATCTACATATTATACCAATGGAAAGCATTTGATTCTCTCACTTGTAATATTGTAGTACTTGTATTTTTCATTTTAGAGCTCCAAGGTTAAATAGGCAAAATTGTTAGCTAACATTTTGGCTAATTTTAAGTAGAGAATACTTTCTCATTCAACCAGTATAGAGTGTGAGAGAAGTAAATTTGTTCTTGATGTTCAATTTTATTCTTGTGTTGTAGTATAGTGAGAAATAAATGACAATGTTTCTTTCCAACATTGATTTGTTATTTAATTATCAATTCTACATCAGTGATATACAATGGATTTTGAAAAAACATATTCTATGGAAGTTTGTCCCATTTTTCAACAAACCTTTCCTCCCAACATAACAGTAACCATTCTTGAAGAGAACTGTTTATTCTGCCATTGTGGATTGTACAATGAATGAAACAAGCATTGATCCAACAGCATATTCAACATACTTTTAGCAAGTACACATTACTAGTCTACTTGTATTTGGAAATGCAGTCTTCAAGGTAGTCTAAAAGAAAAACAGCTGGTAGGAAATGTATGATTAAACCTTCTGTATGAAGCATAGAACTTCAGTTAATGTGACAAGGAGTATATCACAAAAGCCAGCCAGTATCTCTTAAGGATCCCAGTTTGATTTCCTAGTATCATTTAGAACAATCAAGTATTTTGCATCTTCAAAACTAATTGGAATAAAATAATAGCTAAACTAAAGACCATTCAAGACAATTATACTAGTAATAAAACATTTATTAGAAGAAAACATGGAAAGTAAAGGACATGGCATGTCACAGAATCTTAACACAGTTTCAGATATATCTTCATAAAAATGCAAAGCAAGAACATATTTCAACAAACAAGATTTTTTTTCCTATTCCTCTGGGAAAAGAATTTTAAGAACATGCAATTAAAAATACCAAGCAAAACATTTCGCATTAACTTTCCAGAGGTGTATGACAGTCATTTTGAAAAAAGTTTTGCACAGGTCCTCATGTCTGCTGCTTCAAAAAAATCATTCCCAAATGTACAAGGTTTAAGCCTGGCCCCCACAATCGCAGAAACTTGATACAGGAAAAGTGCCTCTCCACCACACTCCTGAATCTAATCTTGGGGATAGGAAGGAACAACTTTGCAAACACCCACAAAGTAGCAAACAAAAGATCCTAAATGAATATTGCTGAGAACAAAATTAATCCTACTTGCTTCCTATGTTTTCATAGCTGCATGCATGGTCTGTCTTTTCTATTCAAGGTTAATGTAGTTTCAAGAATCTACACTTGTTAACAAGTCGATATAAGTAAACCTGGATCATTCCTAGATATAGAGAGGCTTCAATTTAAGTAAACATCTGCTACAATTACCAGTTTTATTGTGTACTTTAATTTCTGCTTCTGCAAGGAAGCTTTCAAAATATAAATGATAGGATGTTGCATAGATTAACATGGAGATTTCCATTTGTCCCAGGAAATGTGTTTTATTCTACACACTGTTGTAATTGCAATAAATCAAAGGAGTCAAATGTCAGCCAAAGACATTGTCTTACCTAGTTTACATATAAAGGGGAAAGTGGCATTATTGCCTACATATCTGCTGTGTAGTCTTTCCACGACTAAGAAACAATTCTAATTCTTTCTCCTTTAACTGAAATCATGCAGATATAATTAGGTGAATATAAAAGATAGAGTGATCTGCATCTGTTACCTTCTTAACTGCTGAAACTATCGACAACTGACAAAACATACATACATACATACATACATACATACATACATAAATCAAACCTGGTATTCAGTAATTCAAAATGAAAGGGATTTAAATTAATCAGTGCTATTCATCAGATGAAAAGTAGAGAGCAGCTGAAAGACTGATACAAGCCATAATGAAGCAGCAGGCTTTCCATGCATGATCCAAGATGTTGGTGTAAAAGGGCTAATTCCATTCCTTCCATCCTCGATTTCTGCCATAAGGATCATCACAACTTTACAATGTCTGCTGGTTTATCCGTTTGATTTACTCTCAAACAGTCCGTGAACTGTGCCTATGCGTGAAATTAATAAAAACGGAACTAAGAATCTATGCCAGAGCACAGCCAGCCACTATAGCCAGAAAAAAAATGTGGAAAACCATTCCTGTAGAAATCAAAAGGTGGATGGGTAGGTACACCACCTAAACAAGTCACTTTCTGTCAAGTCTATGATGAAGACATTAAAATATACCCTACCCCGTTTATTCCTATGTTTAGAAATATTTAGTTACAAAAACCCCACAAATTCTTCCAAGGGATAATCAATGTTGTGAAGCCACTCTGGATGGACGGATTTTTCAAACGCAAAGCACAAAAAAAATTATATGAAAAAGGGAACTTTCTTTTGACCAAAGCATAAAATAGATGTGGCATTAAGGGGAGGTGGTTAATATTGGATGTACTGAGTCAGGCGTCCTTGGGAAATGCTGTTGTCCACTCTTATCCTTCCAAATAGCCACTTCTGGTACTGAGACCTTTCTTAGAGAGAAGCACCTTGCCATTTGAGAAGTGCAGATGCTTAACTATCCCATCGGCTTTTCTTGCGCTTGGGGGGTTCAGGAACTGCAAAACCATCTGTCTTGCTGTTGTCTCGGTTGCTGTTTTCTTTCTTGCTCTCATTATTCCTATTTTCAATATTTCTGTTTTCACTGTTGTTCCGGTCATTGTTGTTCCGGCTGTCTCCATTATTTCTGGTGTCTCCATGGCGACTATTACTGCTGCTCCCACCTCCAGAATGTCGGCCTTCGTTGTGTCTATGGCTATCCCCATGGCGGTTTTCTCCATGGCGGTAACCTTCCCCATGGCGCTGGCCATCACTATGGCGACTGCTATCTCCATGGCGCTGGCTGTCACTATGACGACTACTACCCCGATTGTCATTGTATCTTTCCCTGCCTCCACTGTTGCCTTCTCTGTTGTTGTTGTTGATGGCATTTGCACTATTGTAACCCTGAATGCCTGCATTTGGAAAGCTAGAGACGCTGTTTAAGTTTCCAGAACTTGTGAAACCTGGGATACCTTTTGCTAAACCTGACACTGCTATGGGACTGTCAGGTTTAGCTGAGTTCTGCTGGGCTGAATTTGTTGGCACAGAGTTTAAGCTGCCTGCACTGGTCCAACCACTGGCACCTGCTGAAGAACTGCCCGTCTTCTGGTTGCTAAAGCTGGCAGCAACAAAATGGCTCTTATACTGGGACTACAAGAGAAAAAACATGATAGTAAATATAATAATATTCATAAAATTTCTCAAAGCAAAATGGGCCTCTTCTTTAAACACCAATTAAAACTGGAGATAGGGAGCTGAATGGGATAAGCTTCTGCTTAGTAGTCAGAAATTATTGACTAGAGCTGCTTTCTTGGCTTAAAACCACAGAGTTGGAAGGTCCCTTCCAACCCACTGTTCAGACAGGAAACCCTATATCATTACAGACAAATTGTTGTCCAATCTCATTTTAAAAACTTCCAGTGTTGGAGCATTCACAACTTCATAAGGAAGTTATTCCACTGATTAATTGTTCTAACTATCAGGAATTTTCTCTCCTTGATTATTTTTCATCCATTACTTCTGGTTCCACCTTCAGGTGCTTTGAAGAATAGCTTGATTCTCTCTCCTATGTGGCAACCTCTGAGATATTGGAACAATGCTATAATATCACCCCTAGCCCTTTTCATTAAACTAGACATACCCATTTCCCGTAACTATTCTTTATATGTTTTAGCCTCCAGTTCCTTAATAATCTTTGTTGCTCTTCTCTGAACTCTTTCTAGAGTCTCAACAACTTTTTTACATCATGGCGACCAAAACTGAATACAGTATTCCAAGTGTGGCCTTACCAAGGCATTATAAAGTGGTATTAACACTTTGTATGATCTTGATTCTATCCCGTTAATGCAGTCTAGAACCGTGTTAGTTTTTTTTGGCAACTGCAGCATACTGCTGGCTCATATTAAAGTGATCGTCCAGTAGGACTCCAAGATCCATCTCGCTGTTATTACTATTCAGCCAGGTGCTATACCTGCACATTTTGTTTTTCTTGCCTGAATGTAAAATCTTACTTTTTTCACTATTGAATTTCATTTTGTTAGATAGTGCCCAATGTTAAAGTCTATCAAGATCCTTCTGTACTTAAGCCTACCTACTGGAGTGTTGGCTAAGGAACCTGTTTTAATTGATTTGAGGGGTGGGATGGGGAATTGTTAGGTGACATTTAGTGCCCCTTACAGCCCTCAAGTCTTTATGTGATAATTTTAATTAGCTGGATTTCCTTCTTCATAGATAACCTGGTACAAATAGCAGACACTGGGTTTCAAAGATTAAAGGCATCTTGGAGTGAACATCCTGATTGCAGCAGCACTACAATGAGGGCAATGAGATCTTAATATATGGTCCTTTTCATACTAACCTGAAACGCTGCTTTCATTGCAGATAACCTGTCCCCCATTGCTCCTGAGGATGGTTTATATGCTTCATAGTTGACCATTACACTGTTGTTTCCCCGATCCTAAGACACAAAGTTGCATTGTTCAACTGAGGCAGAAGTCTTGGGCATGCTTAGTAGCAATAATTATCTAGGCATTGATGCTTACCACATTCTCCGATCCTAAGCCAGGCCGCTCACGGTATCCTAGGCCACCACCACCAATATTTAGCTTCTTGCCCTTCCCTCCCTTGAAACGTGATTTCCGGAACCAAGCATTCTTGGAGAAAATTGTGACATTAATTAAAAATGTTGGGTTTCCAATATGGCACCACATTATTGTGTTTTATACAGTCCGGTTACTCTGGCAAGTAAGAAAGTGAAAGCAAAACTACAGATGCTCTTGGCATTCTGTAAATCCTGACATCTATAAGCCCAGTTTTATATAAATATTCTATTTCAATAGAACACGTCTAATATTTTTGTCATACACTTCCATAGGTCTATTGTTACGACCGTGCTTTAGAATAGCTTCCATCTTCCATCTCTGTAGTGGTTCTTTCTATAATTTGCTTTCCTTTCTGCTGACATAAAACTACATGGCTATCAGTAAAGAAATCAGGGAGTCAAACTTGTAATTCCTTCTCACCCCTTCACTTTTCTTTAATGTTTCTCACTGGCTTATGATAAGAAAAATAACAAATGCACTTCTGTGAAGGGTCTTATGTGAGAATATGCTAGCTTCCTTTTTAATAGCTTTTTTCCTCTCTCCTACCTGTCCCTATTAATGCATATAGGTGAGCGATAGAGCAAGAACCAGTTAATTACTAATCCTGTAATGCCTATCTAGCCTCCTACTTCCTCATCAATCCCCAAAATGCCATTGGTAATTAATATATGTTGGCTTTGGAGATACTTGGTCTAATTCCAACTTATGCAAATATCAAATTAATCAATTCTTTCCAGAACAGAACAGTTATGCAAGTTGGAAAGTGCCTATAATTAAATGCAGCTACCATAGTCAATTAAAATATAAAAATTGTTATTATAGCATAAATATAATTCATACCACATGTAGATAAATACTTTTCTATTTTACCTCATTAAAAACTTTAATGTTGGCAATTCTTCAACAATATTCCAAGTTTTCAAGTAGACATGCTGTCCAATAGCTTTAGATTGTACATCACAATTTCTACGACTGTGTCAGTCAATACAGTCATCAATGTTCTAACTCAGGGGTCCCCAACCCCCAGTTCATGGACCCATTGGGGATAGGCTATGCAAATGGAGAGTGACTGTAATGAAGCTCCATTTGTGCAAGCAGCGGGTGTGCACGCAAAATCATCTCCTCTTCCCCATCACTGCTGGTCTGCAGAGCTGGAAAAGTTGGGGACTGCTATTCTAACTTTTTGGCAGAGTCTGGCACAGCGAAAAAATATACTAAAATTTCAAGTAAATTTAGTCCTTATTACTTTAAATTTACAACGTATACTTCTTACTGTATTCATAACTACTATATGTGCTTCAAAAGAGAAAAAGAAACCAGATATTTTACCTGCATAGCTAAATCCAGAAGTTCTTTTGAAACGTGCTGATTGGCTCCTTCCAAATTCCGAACAAGGTCTCCAGCAAAGTTGCTATCTTTCTGAGTCAGCAAGGTGTAGGCCACACCTTTTTCTCCTGCTCTACCAGTACGGCCAATTCGATGAGTATGAGTATCAATATCGCGAGCCACATCATAATTGATCACAGTCTTAATGGAAGGAATATCCAGACCACGAGCTAGATAGAAACACTTCAGTTATGAGGTTGGAGGTCAAGAATGCAATTCTCAAATACTATAAATGCTTGTCTTTTTTTTTAAAGCTACTGTTCTTGCCGTTTCCAATGTAGTCAGTCTTATGTCTATTTTAAAAGCCCTTATTTCATTTCCCACTTTCAATTTTAGAAATGATTTTTCTAAAATTCCATTTTCTCAGCTATGCTTTTCTATGCAAGTCACGTATTGATCTATGCTTTAAGTGTTAATAGCAATAGCACTTAGACTTTAGAGAAAAAAGAGGAACATATCTATTTTTATACCTCTCTTTTTAAATGTGTCTTTTTTTCAGACTTTCACATTTGTAAATTACTGATCTAAAGAGTTATTTTTCCTAAGCTTGGAATAATGAGACTGAATTGAAATTCAACTTCTGCTAATGAGGGGAAGGAAAGGAAGAAACATTCACTATAGATTTAGTTCGGTGTATCCTCCTACCATACTACCATCAAAATGGAAAAACAACATTTTTGAATGCTTGCTATCATTTCAATAGTAACACTTAAGAACATATTAGTTTCAAACAACATATTTAAAAAGTGCCCCCCTTCAATCTCTTTCACAGAAATACATTTTCTAATGCCTTTACAAATACATATAAATATAAATTACATATAAAGCAAAGAAGCCATACTGATTGTGGGGAGGGATAAAAGGAGGCTTTTAGAAACAATTTCTATGCCTTTTAAATCTGGCTTGCAATTTTACCAGCCACATCTGTAGCAACCAGAACTGGAAAGGTCCCTTTCTTGAAATCTGAGATGACTTTGTTCCTTTCACTCTGGTCCATATCACCATGCAGGAGCCCTAGACTGTGCCCCTCCTGTTTAAGGTTGTTGGCCAATTCTTCTGCATTTGCCTTCTTGGTGACAAAAAGGAGGACACTCCCTGAAGAAGTGAATTCCACTAGACGACTAGTCAGCCAGTTCCATTTATTTGGACCAGAGCTGAGGATCTCCACAATTTGAGTAATATCTTCATTTGCCTGTTTGGGAGAACAAGGTCAACAGAGAACATTAGAATATAAAGCAAATATTTGCAAGTAAGACCCTAGCAGGGGAATATACAACCTTAAGACTTACCTTTTTATTAATAGTTTCATTCAAATAATTATTTTAGAAGGGGAATTTACCTCTCCAATATCTCCCTGCACCACTCTAATTGGATCAATCAGGATATCCCTGGCCAGTTTCTCAATCTTCTTCCGAAAAGTTGCACTGAACAGAAGAGCTGTTAAATCAGAAATGCAGTAAATCACATAACCAAAGAGATACCAGAACACAGGCCTCCACTAAAGCAAGTCCCTTGGAATATGGACACAATAGCTGGATTCACAGGCTACATCAAGAATACGGTTTACTATAGGAATTGTGGTTTACAAATCAAACAGCAAGTTTAACACTTTTCTAAACAAACCCAAATGAATCACATTGTGTAGTACAATGTGTGAACCAATGACCACACATTGATGCAGGTAGTTCTGCACATATTCAGAGACATAAAACAACATTATTCTCTCACATCCATTAGCAGTCATAACAAAATTTATCATATGTAATACATTAATTTCTGAAACGCTACAGCACTGTTTACCATAACTCCTCATTCAATGCTGGTAGTTTCTTACTGAATTAAATGAGTAAACAAGTTAAGATATTAAGTGCAATATAGCCTGAAACACAAGAATACACAGATTTTGATATTTAAGAGTTTCTTCAGTTAAAATCAGTAGCAGTTTTCTATCATTTTGATGCAGGAAACACAGAAATGTATATTGGTAAGTCTTAATGTAGCTTGAAAAAATGGGGAAAAAAACTTCCTTAAAGGCAAAGGGACAATGAAAATATAACCGCGCTGACTTCTATGGAATGACCTTATATATTGTGTATCATTATACTATGCATTGCTGCTATCACTTCTTCCCCAAAACATTGAACCCAAGCCCAAGAGTATCAAAAGTTTGCAGCTCTGACTTGAAACTCTGAAACTGAGAAACCTATTTATGATCTTTTTTACCCAGAACAACTAATCTTTGCTGTTCAAGATGGTTGCTAGTTCCCTACTTTCCCTGCTCACATAAATGTGTGAAGAGGGAGAAATAGATTTCCGCATCTGAAGCCCATTCAGACAAAACTTTAGACAATAGGGAAAAAATGAAATCAGAGAAAGATGGGGAAATCAGAAATATGGGAGGGGGGAGTGTTTTCTCTTGCTTAAAAGTTGTGTGTAATGCATTTAATATCTATCCTATCCTATTCTATTTGTAAATCCAGGTATGGTTTGATGACTTGAATTAATATTAACAGAGAAGTCTAACTCCCCTGAAATATTTTTGTGAGAAAATTTGCATTAAGAAAGCCCATACTCACTCTGTCTTTCAGGGCGGACATGACTGGCAATTGATCGGACTTGGTACTCTGAAGAAAAAGGAATGAAATCCAGTGAAAAGCATCACCCTCTGAACCATACCCAATATAGTCTCAATAAATTAATATACATACATACATATATACATACAGATATAGATAGACTGGGTACAATACCAGAAAACTTCTTTATACTTAAAGTCTTGGAATATCATAACAGAAAGCAAGTTTTGATAAGTCTGTAAAATAAAGTGTGTTGTAGAGGATAGTCCTCGATTTACAACAATTCATTTAGTGACTACTTAAAGTTGCAACAACATTGAAAAAAGTGACTTACGACTATTTTGTCCACTTACGACCATTTCAGCATCCCATGGTCATATGATCAAAATTTGGGTGCTTGGCAAGTGACTCTTATTTATGACAGTTGCAGTGTCTTGAGGTCATGTGATCAACTTTTGCAACCTTCTGACAAGCAAAGTCAGAATTTTATGACCTTTTTTTGCAATGTTCATTAAGTGAATTCGCTGGTCATTAAACAGAAACTGCAGAATGCTACAACCAGTTATAAAGGTGAGTTGATTGCCAAGTGCCAAAAATGCAGTCATGTGATCCTGGGGTAAGTGTGCAGTTGTTAGAACTCTGGAAATGAGTCATAAGTAACTTTTGGAGGGGGAAAGGTTTTCTCATAACTTCAAATGGTTGCTAAGCAACCATTTCTTAAGCAAGATAAACCAGAGTAAACCTCCAGATTAAAGAACCTTTGAAAATAATAGAAAGCAATATCATTATGATGGCTAACCATCCAGTTGAATGAATAAAAGTATTATACAAGGTCTGAATGAATGAAATGATTTGGATCCAAGAATTCTAAGTTAATTTTTATGTTTTCAAAACAGAACAACTCAGTAAACTCTGTTTTGAAAGGATGTTGATATATTTGAGTAAATAAACTAAGAACATTTTAATGACAATTAACTAGTGTTAATTAATTTCTGAGCCATTATGTGTTTTGATTTTTAAATCACAAAGGTAAAGTTTTCTCTGAGCAGCACTCACAAGGCCAACTTCCTACACTGCCACTTTTAACAGGAAGTCTACAAAAATAGAACAGAAAAATTGTAGCATAAAGAAAACAAAATGCCTGAAATCCATAGGTGGCCATGAATTGAGTTGACAGATATACCTGGCTAAGCCGCCCATATACAAATCCAGTGAAACTTAAAATAGTTCAGTATAAACTATAACTGCATTGCAGTTCCTTTCCATTGAGCTAACAACAAATATTGATATATTGTATTAGTTTAATTAGCTTGTTTATTTTATTGACAGTGCCTAGTTTGGCCTTAAAATTATATGCAATTTTATTTCTTGAACATAACGCTAAAATCATGGTTTCATTATATTGTACATACAAATATGATTGGTAGACTCATTTTGATGCAATCTTGTTATTTACATGCAAGATTTTGAAAATTCTGTCGAAAGAAAAAATGGAAATTTCTTTCCTTCAAAGTCACATAAAGGATTTGGAGTATCCTTCACTGAGGATTTGGAAATAAAATATTTAATTATTTATTGATGCCAGTGATTAATTTAGTAAAAAAAATCAGTCCATTTTAGCTCATACATACTCTTTTGTCTACTTATATTATATATAGGCTGTTCTAGACTTCTAGTCTTTGTCTAGTCTCAATACAGACAAATAATACTCATCCTTTATGTGACTTTGAAGGAAAGAAATTTCCATTTTTTCTTTCGACAGAATTTTCAAAATCTTGCATGTAAATAACAAGATTGCATCAAAATGAGTCAACTTCTCCAGAAGAGACCTAGTTTCCTATGACACTTCTGCATGCTTCCTACCTACATGACAACATGGCTTTAGAGACAGCTGTTCCATGCCACCTTCAAAGTTACTGCCATCAAGAAAACAATGGAAGACAAAAAAATTCTCTTTTTTCCTACATGTTTGATTTAACAGAAAGGAATTATTGAATTTCTGTCTGAAGCTTCCATAGGTTTCTAAAGGAAAGTTTCCATGCCTGACAGAGATCACTAAAATCAACCTTCATAAATATCCTCTTATAATGCCCTCTATAATGAAAGGACATTACTAAGAAATATTCTCAACTAACCATAGAGATTATGACAGAACAAATAACATAGCTTGATATTAGTATTTACATTCATAAGATATATATTTCATTCTTTATTCCTCATATTTTTGGTATTCTTCATTAGGCAAAACTACTTGTTTCTCCATGCTTACAGCATTCCCACCCCTTCATTTTGCACCAAAAAAAACAACAACACCGATTATTTCAGCTATTACATAAATATACTTTTTTTGTAAAACTGAAGCTAGCTAGCTAGCTAGCCTACGAGGGAAACAATTAAACAAAGCATTGGTCTTTATAACTTTGCAAGTGGTTATCAAACCAAATACTTCTAGAGGACAATAGGTAAGAGCAACAAGGGCAGTGTTTATTAACTATGGTTATAAGCACTACTACGTACCAAAACCCATATCAAACATCCTGTCAGCTTCATCAAACACAAGGTAAGTGACTCTCTGAAGGTTTGTGGCTTTCTTCTTCACATGATCAATCAAACGGCCCTGTGTGGAAACATTTAACATATACCTTAAGACTGGAAGCAAAATAAATACCATGTGATTCAAACTATGGGAAATATTAAAATGGGCATCACTGTTCCAAGTCTCCCTATCCCTTATCATTTGGAAGTCTTCAAGTCTCTGTATCCCTGTCCCTCATCATTTGAAAATTTTCTGAATCCTGCTAGTGAGCATTGAGTTGGAATTAAGCAAATCAGAAATCAAACAATTTCAGAAAATTATTTTGTTCAAAAGAAGAAAAAACAAGAATATTTTGTTCCTCATTGCAACACAATCATACTGGTGAAACACTCACCGGAGTGCAGACAACAATTTCTGCCCCTTCTTGAAGTGCCTTGGCCTGTTCCCACATGCTGCCTCCACCATATACAGCTACAGATCGCAGATTGTAGGCTTTTCCAAAACGCTTGCATTCAGCATGGATCTAAAACCATATAGATTCACATCATGTTAAGAATGAAGTAATGAAAAACTGAGAAAAAAGTTCTAATTAATTTTTAAAATTAACTTTAAAAATCTTCCTATTTGTTTGCATACTGGTAGGCATTTGTTTGGTAGAAAGAGCTCTTTTTAACATTTTGGTGACCTCAAAGTAATGGAGATAGAGATATGAAATGAAGCTTCGGCACTTCCTTATTTAATTATTATCTACCTATTTTATGAATATAGCTTTCATTTGATTCTCACCTAAAATGATGCAAAACTTTGCATCTAATTTTCAGCACAGACTACTTCTCTGCTCTCATTGCGTCCACAGATAATTGCCCAGCCACCCTGTTCAGGGTCGCCTGTTCCCTCCTTAATCAGGGGGAGGGGTGACCCTTTGCAGGGATATGCCGAAGAGTTTAGCCAGCATCTGATGGACAAGATCGCTCAGATCCGGGGCGGCTTGGACTCCGACTGGTCAGAGTCCGATGGGAGTGTTGCGATGGGTGTTAGAGATTCCATCTGGGAGGAGTCTGATTCTGTGACTCCAGATGAGGTGGACAGGATCATGGGGAAGCTAAGTGCTGCCACGTGTTTACTGGACCCGTGTCCTTCCTGGCTGGTTTATGCCGCCCAGGAGGTTACATGAGGCTGGCTCCAGGCAGTGGTCAACGCTTGAGTGAGGGAGTCTTTCCCCCCCGCCTTGAAGGCGGCGGTGGTGAGGCCCCTCCTCAAGAAGCCTGCCCTGGACCTGGCTATTTTGAACAACTTTTATCCTGTCTCCAACCTCCGCTTTGTTGCGAAGGTTGAGAGCGTGGTGGCCTGACAGCTCCCGGTGTTCCTGGAGGAAACCAATTACCTGGATCCGTACCAATTGGGTTTCAGGCCCGGGTACAGCATGGAGACGGCATTCGTCACTCTGGTGGATGATCTCTGGAGGGCGCGGGATAGAGGTCACTCATCTATCCTGGTCCTGTTAGATCTCTCAGCAGCTTTTGATACTATCGACCATGGTATCCTACTGCGGTGCCTCGAGGGGTTGGGAGTGGGGAGCACCATTCTACGGTGGTTCTCATCCTACCTCTGGGTCGTACGCAGGTGGTGTTGGCAGAGGGGCAGAGATTGGCCCTGAGGCCCCTCCTTTGTGGGGTGCCTCAGGGGTCAGTGTTCTCGCCCCTCCTGTTCAACATCTATATGAAGCCGCTGGGTGAGATCATCCGTGGTTTTGGGGTGAGGTATCACCAGTATGCTGATGATACCCAGCTTTTTATCTCCACCCCAAACCAACCCAGTGACACCCTCAACGTGATGTCCAGGTGCCTGGAAGCAGTATGGGTCTGGATGAGGAGGAACAGGCTTCAACTCAACCCGGTGAAGACTGAGTGGCTGTATGTACCGGCATCTCGAGTTATCCAGGATATTCCACCTTTGGCTATGGGGGGAGAGGTGTTGCCCCCCATAGATACAGTTCACAACTTGGGTGTCCTCCTGGATGCATGGCTCAGTTTGGAGGAGCAGGTGGGAGCCGTGGCCAGGGGGGCATTTGCCCACCTTTGTCTGGTCCATCAGTTGCGCCCCTATCTGGACCGAGATGCCCTACGTATGGTCACTCATGCGCTCGTTACCTCCCGTCTGGACTACTGCAATGCTCTTTACATGGGGCTGCCCTTGAAGACCACGTGGAGGCTTCAACTTGTCCAGAATGCAGCAGCGCAGGTTGTGGTGGGAGGGTCCCGATACTCCCATATCACACCCCTTTTGTGTGAGCTGCACTGGTTACCGGTTGCCTTCCGTGTGGGATTCAAGGTGCTGGTGTTGACCTATAAAGCCCTTCATGTCTTGGTATTTGCGGGGAACCCTGCTGCCAGTAACAGCTTCTCAACGTCCCGTGCGCTCCCATAGGCAGGGCTTCCTTGGGGTGCCGTCGGCCAGACAATGTCGGCTGGCGACCCTAGGGGTAGGGCCTTCTCTGTGGGAGCACCCACCCTGTGGAATCAACTGCCCCTGGAGCTTCGGGTGGACCCTGACCTCCGATCCTTCTGCTGTGGCCTAAAAACATGGCTTTTCCAACTCGCCAACTCGGACTGATGGAGGGGAGAGGATTTTAACAACAGTTTTATACACTTTTGGCTTAGTGAGATTTCATATTTAATTGTTTTTTAACTTTTGTACTGTTTCTTTTTATTATTGTAAGCCGCCCTGAGTCCTTCGGGAGATAGGGCAGCATAGAAATCTCATTAAATAAATAAATAAATATTACATGCTACATTGGATCTATATACTCTCCATATGAGAGTTATTTAGAAAATGTGCATGTCTGCCTATATTAAGTAAACAACTCTGGGCAATTAATATAAAACAGAATGGAAAATACAGTGAAAAGCAAATACAATAAATACAAGGCATCTCAAAAAATATTCATAATGCCAAGTGGGCATGTAGCATCATTACAACTTTCCCTAACAACTGAAAGATTTTTCTGAAGGGCCAACAGATTTGAGGCCATCTGGATCCATAGGGGAAGACTGTTGCAACAAATAAGGCACATTCTAGTTTTACTGAGGTGATTAAAACCATGCTTAGGCTGTCAGATCTTGTGGAAACCAGACTGTTCCGAGGAACCTCATCCCTGAAGAGATAAAACTGGCCCCATTTTGACACTCTTTCTCATGGCCCTGGAGAGATGGGCTTGGTGTTTATAGGTAATCCTCAATTTACAATCACAATTGAGTGCAAAATTTCTGTTGCTAAGTGACACATTTGTTGAGTTTTGCCCCATTTTATGACTTTCTTGCCACAGTTGTTAAGTGAATCACTCCAGCTGGTAAATTAGTGACATGGTTATTAAGTGAAGCTGGTTTCCCCATTGACTTTGTTTGTCAGATCACAAATTGTGATCACATGACTCCTGGGTACTCCAACCATCATAAATTTGAGTTAATTGCCAAGTATCTGAATTTTGATCATGTGACCATGCGGATGCTGCAATGGTTGTAAATGTGAAAAACAGTCATAAGTCACTTTTTTCAGTCATGTAACTTGTAACATGAAGTATTGTAACTTGAGGACTACCTGTATTGGTTTTTGTACTGAGGTTTTATTTTTGTAAGCTGCACAAAATCACTAAGAGTGTGTTGGGGGAGGCATATACATTTTCTTAATAAAGACATGTGCTATAAAGTTGACAACCAGAATTTTCTTAATACTCTTTAAGAATGGCCTGTTTTGACCATGTTGCAATATTCCAAGGTAGAAATGATTAAAGAGTAAGTGACCATGAGGAGAGCTGGCCAGGAGATGCAACTGGCTTGCAAGATGAATTATCTAAAGGCTCTTGAGCAGGAGATGTGAATTCATGAAGACCCCGTCCCCTCAGATTATGTATCACTTCACTCTGTGAGAATGCTATCCCATACAAAGTTATAGACAGAACAATTCCAGAATTACTTGTGGGGAAGGAGGCCAAAGTTCCAGAGATCTCAATTTTGTAAAGGATTGATTTGCCAGCTGTTCATCTCCAGTTAGGCCTCACAGCCTATAGGCAACGGGAAAGCATCTTAACAGTATCACATATAGTGTGGATAAACATTTTTCTTCAGTAACTTAATTCTTCTCTGGTGTTTCTATTCCTATCCACCTAGCACCAACTGTTACCTGAATTGTACAGGCTGCTCTCTATAGTTCTGTTTTCTGTTTTCATTTTTCCCATTGCACAGAAGGCAGAACTTCAGTTTTTGGATTAAATATTCAGGACAAAACTCTAAAACCTCCATGATTATGGCACAGCATCCAACTGGAGCAGTATTGTAAATGATAATAGGAACACATCCTGATAGATACTATTATCATTTTTGTAATTACTCTTTCAAAAGTAATAGAAACAAAAGCAGGTAGTACTGTGACTTTCATACATGAAGAACTGTATTATCTATTTTTTATCACTTTACCAATCACACCAGCACAACATGCTAGAAAACCACGCTCAGAAAAGTCCTTTGCACTTCCAGTACAAATTCTTTTCTCTAGAGATTTTGTAATTTTTGGAAGAAGCTAGTTGTATTAATAAATGAGCTAGCTTTTTCATAAAACTAATTGTTCTCTGCTTAATTACCACAATCATGTACTGAATAGGATTTTTAAATAAAGATAAATTAGTAGGAAAAGCTAAGAAGTAGAGACTACCAACTATAATTTTAAGAGCATTCAAAATTATTTTTGTTATTAGTTTTTCAGAAAATGCCACTTCCTATATTTCTAAATACCAATGATCAAGATGTACTTTAGTTTTCCCACAGCTTTTAATAATAAATTGAGTTGTTACTAATGAATAGTAAACCAATATGATATTAAAATAACTAAATGATTTTTCTGAGTTGGTAGTTTTGATTAACATGAATAACTAAGACAGGTTGTTGCTAGAGATAGCAATAGATACCCTTCAGTATAATCTTCAAAAGATACAATGAATACTATATATTGTAATTTTAGAAAATGATGAAGTATTATTCCTTCTTCCATAAACATTTATTTTCCCATATTTTTCCCCACGGATTCAAATTTACTTACCTGTTGGCACAATTCTCTAGTGGGACACACAATTACTGCAATGGGACCATCACCTGGCTCCAGCTCTTTCTGATCCATAATGTGGATTAACATGGGCCAAATGAACGCTGCAGTTTTTCCACTGCCGGTTTTTGCAATGCCAATCATGTCTCTGCCACTGAGTGCCACTGGAATACCCTACAGAGAAAGAGGAACAATATAGCAGGTGATTCGGAACTTAATAAATTAATTTGAAACGCTGTCTATTGAAACAAGGAAGGGGGAATTTCATGCCTTCAGATTTTGCTGAACTATAACTTGAACTGCAGGCTGTATAGTCAACAAGGGGTAAGGAAAACCACATTTAACCAATAAATGGATGGTTACAGGTTCCTTATTATTTCATCAGGGAAAATCACATTTAAACATAATATACCTAATCATACTGTACACTGCCTGAGATGTTTCCAGTACTAAGGCTGGTCTAGAAACTAGGGTACTGAATTTTAATCCTACCTTAGGCATGAAAGCCAGCTGGACTTTGGGTCAGTCACTCAACTCAGTGCCCACCCCCACCTCTCAAGACTATTGTTATAGTGAAAACAGGAGGAGGAAAGAATATATGTTTGCCACCTTATAAAAAAAGGGGGATAAATGTCTAATCAATCAATCAATTAAAGGAAACAGGACTTATAGTCCTGTATCAAATTCTAAGTTGTACCATGTATTTAAGAAAATAAATTATCTTCTGGTTACGTTCTGCAGATTTGTGAGCTCTAGAGAAATCAGACAGAATAGCTAAATTTTTAAACTGTTCTAAATCAGGGGTCCCCACACTCGATCTGTGAACTGGTACCAGTCTGCAGCCTGTTGGGAATGTGGCCGTGCAAGAGGTGGGCAAGTGTGTGAAGCTCCATTTTCACAGAATTAGATTGCACGTGCAACCCCCCCACCTGCCACCCCTTCTGCCCCGCAGAGATGGAACGGTTGGGGCTGTTCTAAATAATTTCTAATTTTGTTGGGATGTTCTGTTTTAGTTATTTGGTTTTTCAGGCTCTGTATCTCCAAGTCCGTTACATTTGGTAACCAAGTTAGAACTAATAGTCTCTCCCTACTCTCTCAAAAACTATGGAACAATGATACTCACCTGACACTGGATAGGAGTGGGTTGAGTGTATTCTGATTTTCTGATTTGGTGCATAAGTTGCTCATCAAAACCAAAATGAGCAAAACTACTTCCTGGCCTTGGAGGAGCAGCACCAGAAACCTAGGAAAAAGAGAATTACATTAGACATGCCAAAGCTTAAATGCTTATATTATTAATTTAAGAAAATTGTTTAATATGCCTATTGGTGTGGAGCAGAAATGGGCTACTTACTTACCCAAGTTGGAGGTGTTTTTTTTAAAATTCATATTTATATGCCGCCCTTCTCTGGAGACTCAGGGCGGCTTACAATTTTTGGAGCACAACCCAGTGTGCTCAGCAATAGCCTTCATTCCATTGTATATGCCTGCTTATTACTAAGCGGCATTTTTACAAAGTCAGCTTATTGCCCCCAACAATCTTGGGTCCTCAATTTACCTACCCCGAGAGGATGGAAGGCTGAGTCAACCTTGAGCCTGGTGGGATTCGAGCCTGCAGTAATTTCAGGCAGCTGGAACTTAAGTGCTAGGCATTTAACAGCCTGCACCACCAAGGCTCTTGAGGTTACTGGAAGGGATAGGGTGAAAACAGTTTAAACAACTTGTTGCCCAACAAATAAGTCAGAAGGGGATTTCCAGTATTTGCTGACGTTACTGGAAGGGGCAAGATTGAATTTTTTACACTTTTTTTTTCCTGGGACTCTGGAAGAAAAAACGTTCTCTTTCCCATCTTAAATTTCCTAATCACACCTGACATGAGCTAAAAATTGCATTATTAATTTCATCCATTTTGTTTCTGAATTTCAGCATCATCATTTGGGGGTGCTTTAACTATATGTATGGGAGTGGCTTGCTTCAGAGGCTTCCTGCTCCTATATGATTCTTGGTTTTGGAGGGAAAAAAAGAGGATCAATATTGTATTGGTGTAATGTCTCCCGCTTGGGCGGGGGGTTGGACTAGATGACCTTTAAGGTACCTTCCAACTCTGATTATCTGTTATCTGTATCTCTGACATTGATTCCAAATATTGATGCTATCACCAGGACACTGAGAGAGGGATGCTGTGGATCACACGTGATATATAAAATTCCACCAACCCTCACAAGACTATTGTTATGGGGAAAACTAGGAAGAGGAAAGAATATTATATATGTTTGCAAGAAGGGAATTAGTTATCCTCAAACCTCTATACCTTTCACTTGATAGACCATAAGAAAAAGTAAACAGCTAAAAGAGCTAAAAAAATCACTAGTAATAGACCAGAAACTGAGAAGCCCAGGAAGCATTTCAGAGAATCTAGAAAGAGGCCTCTTTCAAACTGTAACATACAAAGAATAGTGCTACATGAACTAAAAAGGTATTTTTTATCCAAACTCTTTCCTTTTGGAAAGCATTCCCTGGTCTGCTACAATATTGCTATAAGATCCACCATCTGTTTAGCACACAATAAAATGTATAAACAAGAAAAGAGTCCACAAACAAGGATTCTTGTTTTCATCTTACCCGGAGATTTAACTTATGGCGCAGCTCCACTACTTGTTGTGGAGTGAGACTGGTGATTTCTTCATGCTCATCATAGAAGTTTTTCTCAAACGGTGGGTATTCAATCTGCAAGCCAATTATCCTTATTAGTGAGGAATGCCACCTGAACAGGTAAAAGCTAATCATTGCTAGCTGCTGTGATATCATGATCTTTCAATCACCAGAGAATGCTAGCAAAACATTTGTAACACTGGAACATCAAATTGACAGTCAAGCTAAGGAAAACAACAAATTCAATAAAGCTCTTTTGTCAAAATAAAATCCTTTACCTATTTCAGCTATTAATATCTAATCTTTCAGAAACACTATGATTCAATATAAAAAAAATTGAACACATTATACTAAAGGTCCCCAATCCCCTGTTCATGGAGCAGTACTGGTCCGTGGCCTGTTAAGAAGCTGCTGCACAACTGGAGGTGAGTGCCAGGCAAATGAGCAACTGAACCCGCTCTCCCATCTTCAGAAAAATTGTCTTCCATGAAACTGCCAAAATGGTTGGGGAGGGGGGCTGCTGCATTAGAGTTTTTTCCTAGTTTGCTTTTATTGATTTATAATTTAGCTTAACAGTGGTACAATTTTACGAAAAGAATAAATTTCATCACCTCTGAATGATCAATAGGTGGCAGAGGATCAATAATTTTTTTAGATGGTGCTATTGGATTGCCATCACTATCATACTCCAAGTTATCTTCCTCCTCTTCTGGAACCACACCAGCAGTGGGGTTTTCAGCCATGTAACGGAAATAAGCTTCCTGCAGCAAAACAGAAAAGTGTAACTGCATACAGATGCTAAGAGGGAAGAATTAGTTTACTGCTAATCACATTAAGGTAATAATTTACTTTAATGTGTGCAAGAGCAGTAAGAGACTATTTGAATTACATTTTTAGCACTGAAATTATCTAATGAAACTACAATGACTGACAAATATGAACAATGTTCTAAGTCTTTTTATAATGTACAGAATCCAGAAGAACCTTGTAGATCTCAATAAAAATTCAGGTAAAACTACAAAAGACATTCTTCCAAATGACTTTAATATGTGATTTCTTAAGAATATATGGTACTTATGCATTATACTAATCATATTCCAAATTCTTTTCTGGATCTCTGATGCATGTGAGAAGATTTATTGTGATTATAGGTAGTCCTCACTTAACAAAGGAAGCTTGGACTGGCAACTATGTCCCTAAGTAAGGACATAGAGGACCCAGATTGTTGGGGGCAATATGCTGACTTTGTAAATCACTTAGAGAGGGTTGTAAAGCACTGTGAAGCGGTATATAAATCTAAGTGCTTTTGCTACTGCTAAGTAATGCTGTGCAACATTACAATGGTAATTGCGGCAGTCCCAATTGTTGTCACTATGTAAATCCCATGCTGTTGAAGCAGTCTCATAACCACTAATTGTGACTTCCTGCTGGCTTTACTTGGCAGAAAATGGCAGTAAAAGTTGCAAGTTGTGATCATGTGACCCCCCCAATAACCCCATGACTGTGGGGATGTTAAACTAGCTGCAATTATGAGGACCCATGGTAACAAGTACATGCACTATGGGACAAGGCAACTTCTGAAAGACTTTCTTTAAAATTTCTTCATAATTTCAATTTTAAAGATAAAATGAAAAGAAATTAAGTAAGATCTTTTCTCCTTTCAAAAGAAAATATTTACACTCAGAGGAACTACCTATCAATATTCTTTAAAAAACCTGAATTATTTTTTCATATCTACATTTAACCAATTTTATTAACTGACTGCTTTAACCATTTCTATAACTGTATCAATACTCCAGTGTTATTTTCTGTCTTTAAAAAACTGGGAGAGATGTACATAAGTTTTTTTCTGCATATTGTAAGTACCTTGTCAGATTCCCTGTCATAAATGAACCAAATAAAAGGATATGGGAGGAAACATCTCTATTTAGAAGTTAAGTTTTTGTTTGCAAAAAAATTATTTCTGCATTCTAAACATGTATAAGCTATATCAACTCAGTGATATACAGGCAATTATTACACATACAGGTAGTCCTTGACTTACAACCAGTCATTTAATGACCATTCAACAGATATCAAAAAAGCTAATTTAGATCTGTCCTCAAGGTTACCACTACTGCCCCCATCATAATATTGCATTTTGGGAGCTTGGCAACAAACAATTGCAGTATTGACCAGTCATGTGACCACAATTTGCAACATTTTTAATGCTATATTAACAACCATGTGGTTCACTTAATGACTATGGTAACTTGCTTTACAATAATTGTAAAAATAACTGTAAAGCAAGTCTGGTCCTGTGGTGAAAAACACAAAGACTTGTGATTAAGTTTGCACTTTGGTAATGGGTAATGGTAACTTTGTAAATGGAATGGACTTCTTGTCACTCAAACATGCTAGTATTGTATTTTCTAAAGATCTCTGCTGAACAATTTTTCCCTAGTCTCATACTGTGCCTTAGACTTGCTGTCATAACTTACTTTTAAAAAAGTATCCATAATGAATTGAGTATGCTCCTGACTGAAAAGACCTCCTACAGACAGGTAACAAGTGGACTCCACTGAAATGGATAATTACACTATATTTGTCTTTGTGATATAGAGCTGATTGTCCACTCATTACAAAAGCAACAAGATAAAGGAGTCACTTTTGTATAAATGTAGAAAGTGGATACTTTGGGCATCAAAGACATGCTAACTTGTTACCAGCACACAGATTGCAGGACAGTCTAAAAAATATTAAATTAGATGTTCTAGTGTGAAAATTAAAAGAGAATCACAGAAATTTCTATTAAAATTGTGCTACATGATCTCTCTAATGGCTTCTATTTACACATTCTCAGCTGTGATTTATATGGTCAAAAGCATCTTTTTATGCTAAGATTTAACACTAATTTGTACAAGGGATCAGATTTCATTTTTACATAGATAGAAAAGATTTTGTAGAAAACTCACTTGATCATCTTCCTCTTCAATATCATCGCGTATACCCCTGGAAAAATAAGCAGAGAAACAAAACTTCCCTGCAAATGTTCCACATACCCAGCTCCATATATTCACCCTGATGAGTGCCAAAATGACTCAACATAGATACATTCAACTGCAATAAAAATACATTTCTTATAACAACTCCAACCCCCCAGAACTTGCCAAATTCTGATAAGCCAACTGGAATTTCCAAATTATGAAATATGAGAAGTGTTAACAGAATTTTACACCTGAAAAGGACTAAAAAGTCAAGTTTTGCTTGTCATAAGGCAAAATTAATCATACACCAGCCCCATACAATTTAACCCTTAAAATCCAAATCATAGCCTCTAGAGAACTCTTGGCATGAAAATAAAATATTTAACTAGAAATAACATTGTTGATGACATTTTGTTTATTTCAACAGGAATATGATATATGAAACTTACTTTGAATTCTTTCTTTCCTTATCTTTATCTTCTAATCTTTTCATGTCTCTAGCAGCTTGATCCTAATAAATCACAAAACATGATTTTAAAAGTAGCATATTTAATATAAACTCCCATCAAAATCCCTGCGCCAGCTCAGAAAGCTCAAACTGCCCAAGGAGCTGCTGATACAGTTTTACAGAGGAATTATTGAGTCTGTCATGTGCACCTCTGTAACTGTCTGGTTTGGTTCTGCAACCCAACAGGACAGACACAGACTTCAGAGGACAATTAGGACTGTAGAAAAAACTATTACTACCCACCTGCCTTCAATCGAGGACCTGTATATGGCAAGAGTCAAAAAGAGGGCTGTGAAAATATTTACAGACCCCTCACATCCCGGACATAAACTGTTTCAACTCCTTCCCTCAAAACGATGCTGTAGAGCACTGCACACCAGAACAACTAGACACAAGGACAGTTTTTCCCCAAAAGCCATCACTCTGCTAAACAAATAATTCCCTCAACACTGTTCAACTATTACAAAGTCTGCACTACTATTACTATTAACCTTCTCATCACTCCTTATCACCCATCCCCTCCCACTTGTGATTGTAGGACTGTAATTTTGTCACTTGTATCCTTACGATTTATATTGACTGTTTCCTAGTATGATTTGATTGCTTATTGTACCCTATGACTATCATTAAGTGTTGTACGTTATGATTCTTAACGAATGTATCTTTTATGTATACTGAGAGTATTTACACCAAGACAAATTCCTTGTGTGTCTAATCACACTAGGCCAATGAAGTATTCTATCTATTCTATTACTTAGAAGTTCATGGAGCTGTAAGCAAGTAAATATAGACATCCCTCAGCTTAAGTCAATTCATTTGGCAACTGTTCAAACTTAGCATGGTGCTAAATACATGAACTTATGACATCATACTTAAGGATTGTACTTACTAATGGCAATCTGTCCCAACTGCTATCATAACCAGAGGACTACTTGTACATTATTTGATAAACCAAGTACAGATTTTTTCACTGAACTTGATTTTAATGGTAGCAAAAATTGAACAGTGCCTTTCTTTACAAATCTGATGTGACAGACTGGCAAGACCAAGTATCAGATTTAAACAAAAGCTCATGAAAGCATGTGATAGCAACCCAAAATATTTTTATAGCTAAAAAGACAGCAATTCCTTTATTCTCTTATTTGCTTTTTCTTTCATTTCTGTAATATCAGCTGGGCAATCTGTTGAAAAGTAAGTACATTCAGAATAAATTAAAAAGTGCTCAAATGAGTAAGATTAATACTATTTTTATTATTTTAAGATCAGATTTAAAGTATAAGTTGCATTTCTCAAATTTTGATGTCAAGCAATCTTTGTAAAATTAAAGGAAATAGTAACTTACTTCCACTTCAGCCATGAATGCCTCTAATGGGTCATCCTCACTATCTGAGTCAGTTGCTTTGGAATGGAATTGCTGACGAGTAGGAGAGTTTTCAGCAGGAATGTACGGCAAGTCAACATTATTGGAATCTTCCTCCTCATCTTCAAAATATCTAATCATTAAAAGAAAGAGAAAAAAGGAATTCCTTAATAAAGAATCCAGTTATCAAAAAGCCAGCAACATAAGACAGAAAAACTTGATATCCAGTTTACTGTATCTTAAAATACGTTATATGACTGCGAGTTAAGTAACTACTATATCCTAACTATTCATTTATATGAGCTGGGTACAGTTCAAGCTGCATTCAAGACTAATGTGCCATAGTGCAGCTTAAAAATAATAAAAATAAAACAAGTTAATTAGGTCATACTGATTTTACTGGCTGTAATTAAAAAAACTACATCCCTCATTGTTGCTTTTTTTGAGATACTGTTAGATAACGCAACCATCAAATTTTGGGAAATATATCTACTATAGATATATGTGCAAAAATAAGAGCTTACGCATTCTCTTCATCAAAATTTGCTCGTTTAGATCCAATCTTGTAAAAGGATGGCAACTGAGGTGGTGGTGTTTTCCCAAACCCAGAAGAACCAGGGGCTCCAAAAGCACTATGAGATTGTTGTGGCAGCTTGGGCTCCTCCTTCTTTCCAGAGGATATTGAAAAGCCACCAAAACCAAAGCCTCTCTTAGTGCCAGGTCCACCCTTGTTCCAATTCATGGTGTTGGTAATGTATCTAAAGAAAGACAAAATCAAATTTAAAACCACATATACATTTAAAAGATTAAAAAGTTTACATAATATGGATTAAGTAGAAAAGACTGATAGGCAAATAAGTGTTTTTTTTATTACATTTATATGCTGCCCTTCTCCGAAGACTCAGAGTGGCTTACAATTTTTGGGATACAACCCAATGCACTCAGTAATAGCCTTCATTCCATTGTATATGCCTGCTTATTATTAAGCAGCATTCTTACAAAGTCAGCTTATTGCCCCCAACAATCTTGGGTCCTCAATTTACCTACCCCGAGAGAATGGAAGGCTGAGTCAACTTTGAGCCTCGTGGGATTCGAGCCTGCAGTAATTGCAGGCAGCTGGAACTTAAGTGCTAGGCATTTAACAGCCTGCACCACCAAGGCTTTATTATTTAACAGGCTTTATTACTTTTAACAATTAATTTAACAATTAAGGTTTAAGGTTTAATGGGATTTATATGCTGCCCTATCCCCCAAAGGACTCAGGGCAGCTCACAACAGTAAAAAACACACAATACAAAAATTTAAAATTATTAAAAAATTATTAAATAACAATCCCAAACAATTATCTAAAACCAACAACGACCAATATACTCTAAAGAAAACCAATAAAAAACCCACCCCCCTCAGTCCAAGCTGGCCTGTTGGAAGAACCATGTCTTCAGGTCGTGAAGGAAGGAATGAAGGTCATGGGCCATCCGCAGCCCCAAGGGCAACTGATTCCACAGGGTGGGCGCTCCCACAGAGAAGGCCCTCCCCCTGGGGATCGCCAGCCAACACTGTCTGGCCGATGGCACCCCAAGCAGGCCCTGTCTGTGGGAGCGCACAGGACGCTGGGTGCCTTTACTGGCGCTTTATTACTGGCAGTAGATGTTCCCGCAAATACCCCGGCCCTAAGCCATGTAGGGCTTTATAGATGATTACCAGCACCTTGAATCTCACCATACTTTAGGAAAGTCCATCAAAACAAGTACCATCATATTTATTAGAGGATATCATTTTAACAATTCAAAATCGGCAAATTAAAGCTTAATTTAATGGAAGAATTTTGTTTACTAAGACAAGGATTCTACTTTTGTTAAAGATTTACATAGTTACTTTTTACTGCTTATTGTAACTAAAACCAGAAACTGGAGCAATAATCCTTTTGTGAGAGATGGGAAGAAATGTTCTACTAAAGAGGAAGTGAGATTTTTTTCTTGGTACATTCCTTTTCAATTGATTCTGTATATAGTAAAGGAAAATAATTTTGCCACCCTTTTATTCATTCAGGTGAATGAAAAGTTGGATTCATTGCAGCCTAGACTTCCCCATGAGCTACTTGCTTCTTTCCATACACTGACAAACTGCAACAGAGTAGTGACTATTCTGAACATTTTTCCACCATTTAAAAAAATATTCAGTGGTCTCTCCTCTCCCCTTTAATATTCAACTGTCCCTCCTTCTAAATATCTAATCATTGCAGGAAAGAGAGAAAAGGAATTTCCTCCTGCCCTCCATTCCAACCCAAGATTTCCCACTCAATCTTAAATAATTGATATTGAGGACCCAAGATTGTTGGGGGCAATAAGCTGACTTTGTAAAAATGCCGCTGGGGGTGGGGCAAAAAGCCTTAGTAATAAGCAGGCATATACAATAGAATGAAGGCTATTGTGAGCACACTGAGTTGTGCTCCAAAGATTGTAAGCCCCCCTGAGTCTCCAGAGAATGGCGGCATATAAATGTGAATAAATAAAAAATAATAAAAAATAAAAATAAATGATGCACTGCTTATTAAAAACTAGTCTGCTAATACAGAAATTAGTAACTACGTTATATATTTATTAAGAAATATAACATCAAAGCAACTCACTATACTATTTAGCATCACCCATCATTTGTTTTCAGAATAAATGTTTAGCCAACACTAACTTAGCCAAAATGTAGTAAGTTAGCTAAAATAAGTTAGCCAAAATGTAATAAGAACATCTATTTTAATAGTCGAACATTCATTATCTACATTAGCTTCCCAAATTCTCAAACTCTCTTTCAAACTGATTTTACATGTTCTCTTACTCACCTCGAGGCGGGCCAGAGGCCGGGCCGAAGACACAAAAAGGTTACCTGATGGAAGAAAACGTGAAAACGATGAGCTCCAAATGTTTACGTGCCCTGACTAGGCCTCAGCCCCGCCCCCTTCTTTTCCTCCTTTAACCAACGGCCAAACCCAAGACGATTCTAGGCTCTCCTCAGGCCCTTTGCTTTGCCTCTTTTTTCTGCTTCTGTTCCATTTAACCTACCGATTATTACTCGGGTATTTGGGGAACTGTCTTCCTTCCCTTCTTTTGCTCGAGTGCTGTAATGTACAAATGAGGAGGTAGACGTTGCCTGCTGAAATGAACGTGACGTACAAACGTCACGCATATAATAAACCGACTCTCCGCTCTTGAAGGACCCCTGCATATAAACCGCGGGCCTTTTCTCTGCCCTGCGCTCCGTGATGACGTTATATACCAGCCATAAACTCCGAAGAAGAGGAACGTAGACCTAGAAAGGGTAGAGTAGTATAGCGCATGCCTTTATTTCTCCAAATCTATAAAAATACAGATTCCTCCACCCTTTTTTTAAATTCTTAGTCTCTATATACTGTAAATTATTTTTTGAATCGAGATCATTTCTTGAAGAAATATGAAAGGACAGTGTGGAAAAAAATGCATCCTTCTCTTTCCGCCACTTCCCTTTTCTCTTTCAACTTCAAGGCGCATGCGCTGCCTTACGCAAGTGACGTATATTACGGGGAAGAACGGCAGGGCGGAAAAAAAAGCCACTCTGTTGGGATCGTTCAACCTAGCCGAGGAGCGAGTTGGTCTTGGGGACGTTGAGAGACTAAAACCCTGGTCTGAGGTATCGCGCAGGAGGGCTTGAGGACTTAAGAGATCCGGGGTGGTTGGGAGGGGAGGGAGCTCTCTCTTGTAGGGCTAGATAGTAAGGTAAATAGTAATGTTGTTCCTCAATCAGGAAAGGCGTGGACGTGGCCCGTCCTGGGAGAGGAAAAACAGCCCCAAATTGGCTGTACACGAGGGTTTGCTTCTCACAGGTGTGGGTCTGGGCCTGAGGTTGGCACCGAAGCTAGCTTTCCCCACCTCGTTCCCTCCAGATGACCTGACCTGAACTGCACTCTTGGCAATCCCGGCCACCGTGAATGGCTGAAGGTGATTTATTCTGGTTGGAACAGGCTCCCTTGGAGAGCTGGCTTGGATATACTAATCATTTCCACCGCTTTTTACACACCCTTTTTTGGGGTATCTAGGCCAGTCCTGCGAACGCCTTTCACACACATCTTGCTAAACTGAAATAATAAAAATGGAAATTGTTAGAGAACTGGTTAATACAGACGGGCAGGAAACAATTGTGTGTATAAAGCTTTAAAAAAACCAAAAAGGCTATCAAATTCCTGCGGGTATATGTGGGGTTTTTTTTGTAGCCTTCAGTGATAATAATGTTAGAAACAACGAGATGTCAGATTAGTCACACGCTCAGAAATTTAATGCTGCCTTCTTGAAATCCTAACATTGGTAATTTTTGGGTGTGTCAAATTACACCTTCCATAAATCTATTAACTACATTGAGGTTAGGCAGTTTGATGTTACGGACTTCAATTCCCAGGGTCCTTTGTTAACATGGGAAGGGGTAAAGAATTGTGGGAGTTGTATTTCAGCATTTTAGAAAGTAATCTATATCATTAAGCCTTTGATCACAGAAATAATTATGAAAATTGCAACCAACATGCTGTGAAGATTGAATTATTTAAATAATAAATTATCCATTCAAGTCAAACATGCTAGTGTCAGGACTACTGGGAAACTGCAGTATGCTGTTTTTTAAATAGAATCTAGTGGTCTATTAATCATACAGCGGCCGTTGGGTAAGTATAATACTCTGCAATAACTTAACTGCATGTGTAAGTTATTATGCCAACAGCATGATTTGATTCTTAGTTCAAATTCTAGTTCAAAATATAATTTGATTACAAAGGTCAATGAGTTGGACTGATTCTTTTTCTACTTCTCATTTTTTTTTATTTCTTATGCTATTTTTATGTTATATTGGTTAATGGTCCAAGAAATAGGTTTTATAATTTTCAAGAAGAATTTTAAAACAAGGATTTGTGAGTTACTTTTTCAGTGACAAAGCTAGGACATATGCAGATTTTTAAAAGTATAATTTAATTGTATATCACCTGACTCTTAACTATTTTTATTTTTTGATTTCACATTTTTCCATATTATAATGACAAATGGCCACATAATACAATCACTTTTGGATTGAATGGGTGAGGAGAAAAAGATTGATATCCAGTTGTATACATACAGTCCTCAGCTATAACTGGTTATTTAAAAACCATTCAAAGTTACAAAACACCCACTGGGGAAAACAGATTTGCTTAAAGATCATGGTATTCACTTAATGACTGTTGTAAAAAATAATGGTAAATTCAAATCCAGTCATATGGTATCTTGACTTGTGACTATAATTCAGGCTCAGTTACAGACTTGTCTCTCAATCTTAGCACAATTTTATTTTTGTCTCAGTGCCTGGAAGTGGGGGGGAGCCTGGATAGAAAGGAGCAGTCTGAAGTTTAACTCTAGCAAGACCAAATGGCTTTGAGAATCATCTAGATCTGGAGATCTTTCCTTTTTAGTTCTGAATGGAGTTATAAGACATAGCTAGAAGGACCTTTGCATAGTCACTCATGCCTTAGTGACTTTGCATTTAGAGTATTGCAGTGCACATTATATGGGGCTTTATTTGAAGACCACTCAGAACTAGTCCAGAATGCAGTGGTGTGGGGGTACATATGGGTATGCTTGTTGTTGCATGAATGGCACTGGTTGCCAGTGAGATTCCACTGCCATTCAAGGCTTTTTGTAGTCACTGGAAAAGTCCTTAATAGCACAAGGCCTGGATATTTGCATGATTATTTGTATCCAATTATCTCTGCTGTTCCAACAAAACAGCGTTGACATGTTTCAGGCCTCATCAATTAAACAGTATCATCTCATGGGATCAGGAGGCATGTGTTCTCAGTTGCCAGGGATTCTCTGTTACTATGCCTTCCCTATTGTACAACATTGCCTTGAAATTTGGATGGTCCGAGCCCTGCTGGCCTTGAAGAAAGGTCCTTGAAGGCACTGGCCTGGATATTATGCAAACCAATAATGTTTGAATGTGAATTCCATTCAGTGTGTTATATAATGATTTCCTTTGTGTTTTTTAATTTAAAAATATCCGTTAATTGTCCAGAGTTGCATGATAAGCAAGCAGTCATGCAAACTGAAATGTTTTTGATGTTCTGGAAGAATAGGGTTGCATT
This sequence comes from Naja naja, assembly GCA_009733165.1. Classification (NCBI taxonomy): domain Eukaryota; kingdom Metazoa; phylum Chordata; class Lepidosauria; order Squamata; family Elapidae; genus Naja; species Naja naja. The sequence goes on along the minus strand of CM019155.1, from coordinate 111,611,426 downwards.
ATTTACATTCAATATGAGACAAGTAGTTTGGGTTTGGCATGGATATACTTATTAATATTAAAGAGCTTTGGTGGCTCAGGCTGTAAATGCCTGCTCTTAAGATCCAGCTGTCTACAACTACTGTAGGCTCGAATCCCACCAGGCTCAAGGTTGACTCAGCCTTCCATCCTCTCGGGGTAGGTAAATTGAGGACCCAAGATTGTTGGGGGCAATTAGCTGACTTTGTAAAAATGCCGCTTAGTAATAAGCAGGCATATACAATGGAATGAAGGCTATTGCTGAGCACATTGGATTGTGCTCCAAAATTGTAAGTCACCTGAGTCTTCGGAGAAGGGCGGCATATAAATGTAATTTAAAAAAAAAAAATGCTTATTTGGATAAACATGATTTTTTAAAAGATGCTGGTAGACCTGTATAGCAAGCATCTCTACACCAGATATGAAACATCTTCCTTGCCTCAGGGCATATGAAACATAATGCAGTTCAGGAATTCAAACAGTCAGATTCAGGGTAGGAATCCTTTTGTTGTTAAAGCATGAGAAATTTAAAAAGTGTGGAGTCACTGCTAATTTATTACTCGTAGCTACATTACACTAGTAGATTCTGAGCTACCTTTTGCCCACTCCCTATTCATGCTATCTTGGATGCTGATTTCTGATAAACTCAATCCTAAACTTGTGAAACTAAGCCTGAGATGATAATTAGACATTTTTAAAAACTGTTTCATTAATTGCATATGATTACTGATTGTCTGAGTCTGTTCTGTCTTAAATTGTTCATATCCTGAAGGCTTAGATGTAATAGAATTCTAATTCCTACACTGCTCAAAAGATAGCTCTGGTAATGTTTTATTACTATAAATTTAATGGGGAGGGGGAGTTTGTGTGCCTGTTCTGTGTTTCAAGACTGGTTGGAGATAGATAAATAAATATCAAAATCATTTAAACTAGGGGTCTTCAAACTTGACAGCTTTAAAACTTGTGGACTTCCAACTCCCAGAATTCCGCCTCCAGTCATGTTAGCTCAGGAATTCTGGGAGTTGGTCCACAAGTCTTAAACTTGCCAAATTTGAAGACCCTTGATTTAAACCTCAGAATATACATACATTTCTTTCAGCGATCCATAGGATTAGTTAATCCTTCTGATTATCTTTTTTGATAAAGCAATTTTAAAAGAAAATAGGGAATCTGGGATATGAACTGTATTATTTTATTTGTAGCACATCTGCTGTTTCTGTATTAATAACACTAATATGAGTATTATCCAGTTTGATCTAGTAGTTAAGCTCCATGCTAGAAACTCTTGCCTGTAAGTTCTAGTCTCACCTTAGGCATGAAAGCCAGATGGAGACTTTGACTATCCAATAATGTTATTGTGGGAAAGGATATGTCCACTGTCTTGAATTATGTACAGATATAATAAAGGCAGGATTTTAAATAAATCTAAATTTAAAAAACCTAAACAAAATTCTCAAATATCATTATCCAATATGGGAAAGATGCCCAGAACTTTAATTCAACATTTGGAAAGTCATATCTTGCCCTTCTTACAGAAGATTGCGGTTTTCATTTCATATAATGCTAAAGTAAATTCAGGATGCTACAAAATATATATTTATTCTGTGGAATGCAATATTAATTATTGGGGTTTAGTTCTAATTCCTGTTAATCTTATTTAATCTAAATTGCTTTAGAAAAGGGCCTTGGTGGTGCAGGCTGATAATAGCCTAGCACTTAGTTCCAGCTGCCTGTAACTATTGGAGGCTCGAATCCCACCAGGCTCAAGGTTGACTCAGCCTTCCATCCACTCGGGGTAGGTAAAACTGAGGACCCAAGATTGTTGAGGGCAATAAGCTGACTTTGTAAAAATGCCGCTTAGTAATATGCAGGCATATACAATGGAAGGAAGGCTATTGCTGAGCGCATTGGGTTGTATCCCAAAAATTGTAAGCCACCCTGAGTCTCCGGAGAATAAATATAAATATGATATAAATATGAATAAAAATAAAATAAATTAAATAAATTAAAAAAAGATATTTGTGGAAAAGATCTCCATGGAATGATGGCTTATTATTGGGAAAAAGTAATTTGCAGCATTTTATTGTAAGTTCTGATTGCTAATGATAAATAACAACTTAGTTGAAAATTCACTTTGCTATCAATCCAGCCCACCCCCCATGGTTTTTGTGGAGAAAAAAAAGAGGGAGTACTAGGTGTACATGGAGGAAACTTATGATCTTAATTTATTATTATTACTATTATTATTATTTTGGGTATTACGTTTTTGAAAGTGCTGTGCAAGATGAGACACAATTACTGATTGTGATAAAGTACTCCTTTTCTATTTGTTTCAAACTGACCTATTTTTACCAGTGCAGAATTACTGATTGTGATACAGTGCTCTTTTTCTAGTTTGTTTTAAACTGACCCATTTTTACACTGCTATATTAAAAGAAAATATTTTGACCTTGAAAGACTTTTGACCTTTGCTATTTTTTATTTATTGAGTATTTTCTTCCCCAGCAACAATGAGAAGTTGGTGGTTTTTGGTGGCTACATTCTTTATCCTATGGGGTCTTTCTTTGGCCAAATTTGAGGAGTTTGATGACGATGACTTAGTGGAATATGATGATAATGATTTTGCTGAGTTTGAAGATGTGATTGAAGCCACAGAATCTCCTCAGCGGATTGTTATAGCAGAAGAGGAGGAGGAGGAAGCCACAGTAGAACTTGAAGAACAAGATGAAGGCCTTGATTTTGAGGATGCTGATGGACAGGTGATGTGAGATGAAGGAGTTACCTTGTGTTTTTTGGTGCAGAAAGATAAAAATTATAAGACTGACTATTAGGAAATCCAGTTATACTGTGTATTTTCTTTGTGTGCATCTGTGGTGTATATCTTCTTATATAATTTGTTTAAAAAAAACTTAAGCCACTGTATAAAGCTTGATATGCTTAAGACTAAGTAAGACAAACAATGGAAACAAGTTAGTTTGTTATTTTCAGTGCTAATTGGCCAGTTTCATTGCCAAAATAAGATTTTGATTTCAAACAAATCAGCAAGGAAACTTGTGTTGAACAGTATCACAGAATGCTGGAGCTATAATGGGAGTGAAACCATAATTTGTGTAGCCTCATCTGATATATAGATAATTATTGTAATTAAGTAATTCTGGAACATCAGATAGCTCCAAATATCTATTAAATCAGGAGTGGGAAACATGCTTGTAGACAGAAGCTGCATTTAAAAAAAATTTTTTTTGGGTGCTCCAAGGGCTGCAGGAAGAACAGCAGGAATATAAGCAAAGGAACGGGATTAATTTTTATTTAAGTTGTAGATTTTTTAAAAAGTTCAGTGTAGATACTTTAGGTTTACCAGAGATTTAAGATAACATTGTACAGTTTATTTAGTGTAACAGAAGGACTGTCAAAAAACAGAAATCTCTGCTGAATTCTAATGGTACAATCTTGAAGGTTGGAGACCATATATAAGCTGTGAGTTGATATACCTCTTATAGATATAGTTTAATGCCTATAATTAAAATCTGTCTGGATCTTGCACATGATTTGGAAAGTATTCCATATTGCTGTTATAGTCCTTGCCATAGATTTTTCCATGATGATTACAGAGCAATCCTATATGTGATCAATTTATAAACTGTAGATCTGTATTTCCTTCTTGTATTGAATTTACTAGGCCAGAGCATCATGTATATCATATTCTAAGAGCTGAACAAGTAGTGAACTATGTACAACTTTCTAATTTGTAATTTATGATCTTCCAATAGCCTGTGATTATACTACTGAAATTCAGAAGCAAAATAGCTAATTTTGGCTGTGAAAGTTTTCGCTGTTGGGACTTTTTGTTTGTTTGGTTTCAAAAATGAGGGAGGTAATACAAGAAGCTTCAGGGAGCTGAGCTGATCCTATTTTCATTCTTAATACCCTTCAGCTCCACACCTGAAATGGCAAAAATTCATCATTTTGTTGCCAAATTTTGCAAGCATGATTTAGTGGTAATTAGTGATTGGAAACACATAAGAATAGAAATGAGAGTGGTCTCCTTTCCATTTCTACCATTTTAATGTAAGCAAAAAGTCAAGAAACATTTGGCCAGGCTTCTTCTAATATGATCCCACAGAACTGAATTTCGGCATTCAGTTACCGAGTGACTGCCCATGCTTAAGTAGAAGATTATAATTAGGAATCCAGTTTTCTTGCATGGACATTCATATCAATGTGCTTCATATTCTGCTGCATTTGTAACATACTTTTGGGCATTGCACTCTTTGATTAGTTGAACCCATGTGATTGAATCCCCAAAATGTTTTTTCCATAATGCAACTGGATTTCTTGGCTTTTTTCTTTGCAAGTGTTTTGCTTATCCAAGAATCTTCTTCCATTCTAACTGACTGGAGGGGAATGGAAGGATTTATATTCTTTTCAATCACTTGGTCATTAGCATTCTAAGGGTCAATCATTAGTGTTAGCTCTCTGAGAGTCATTGAAGCCTCTTGGGGGTTTATCTGTATCATAAGAGTCATCTGAATCAGAGTGTAAATGGGTATGGAAGCTTCTTGAGACTGCTGAAAGGACTGTATTGTAAATAGGATTGGTGGTATTGCATCTCTGTTGGGAGGGGGCTGCTTAATTTTAACATGCATAACCTCTTTGATCCCTCTTTCAAACAAGCGGTCTCTGCTCTCCACAATGTGAACGCATAAATATTGTGGACAGAAACATTAAGTTTATGTGGGACGACATTAAAGAAAATAGTCTGGCCTTCCTGGACTATGCAATATACATCAAAGAAGACAACAGCCTCAACACTGGAGTATACCAAAAACCTACACGCACAGATCAGTATTTACATTTTCATTCTTACCATCCACTGGAGCAGGAACTGAGAGTAATCAGGATCCTTATAGTTTAGTTTAGTTTATTAGTTTATTGTCATTGCACAAAATCAAACACCGGCTTCAGTGCACATCATGACCATGAAAATGAACACAAACACACATCCTTCACACTCCACACATTGAATTGAACCCCCCCCCCAACACCGCACCAACACTGCACTACACAGTAGAATTCAACAGAGCTACTGCCCTGGGATAGAAGCTGTTTTTCAGCCTACTCATCCTTGTTTTTATTCTGTACCATCTGCCAGATGGTAATAGTTCTAAAAAAGGTGCCCAGGATGAGATGCATCTTTGAGAGTGTTTTGAACTTTCTTAAGGCAGTGGGAGCTATAAAGCTCTTCCAAAGAGGCGAGAGGGCAACCAATGATCTTCTGGAGTGCTGTCCTACCTGCCACTGTGCAACTGGCAAACCATGCAGAGGTGCAGTAAGTTAAGATACTCTCTATAGTGCAATATATATCATTGGACTGAAGGTGGGCCTACCAGCAAAGAGGGGAAAGAGAAGGAACAAGAACACATCAAGGAAGCTCTCCGAACACGTGGCTGTCCTGATTGGGTCTTCATCAGATCCATAAAAAGATCCAACAGGAGCTCCTTCATAACAGACAAAGAGAACAACAAATGAAGTAATATTGTTATTCCATATGTTGTAGCAGCACAAGATATGTGCACATTTTAAACTCAGGAATATATTAAGGCAGAAGCTTGTCCAGCTGAAGGGCAAAACACCCACCCACAAACAATGTGGTATATGCAGTGCATTGCAGCAAGATATGTGCAGACCTGTACATTGGAGAAACAAAACAACCACTTTATAAATGCATGGCACAACACAGGAGAACAAATTCATTAGGACAAGATTCAGCAGTCCCATCTGTATTTGAAATGTTTGTTTTGAACACAGCAAAGTTCATATTCTACACAGAGAACCACTGGTTTGAAAGATGGGTCAATGAGGCTATCTAGATTAAAATTGAGTGGCCTTTTCTCAACAGAGAGGGAGGGATACAACACCAACTGTCTCCTGTTTACAATTCAGTCCTTTAGCAGTCCCAAGAAAGTTCCACACCCATTTACACTCTGATTCAGGTTACTCTGAGAAAATAGATAACTCCCCAAGTGCCTCAATGACTCTTAGACAGCTAACAATAATGACTGGCCCTCAGAGGCTAGCAACCAGATGACTGCAAAGCATACAAACCTTTCATTCCCTACAGTAGGGCTATCAAACTTGCAGCCCGTGGACTGGATGCATCCCACACTGGCCACTCCCACACCCAGTTTAGCGAAAAGTCACAATATGTCATGTGACACTGCCGTGATGACGAGTCTGACACCCCTGTCCTACAGTAAATTAGAACTGGAGAAATTTCTTGGATGAGAAGTGAAACATTTTCAGAGAAAAACTCCAGAAAGTCCAACTGCCTTTTGGAAAAGTACATTGACCTGGATATTGAAAACTTGTGGACATGTAGACATGTGATTGAATCACTCATCAATTAGTAAAGATGTACATGTTGTCTTTTAAATAGAAAAAATAGAAGATAGCTGTATGTTCAAAAGACATTTACTATCTCATTTTCCTGAAACAATGGGTATTTCTGTGCATTTTGCCTTCTTATGGCAGGAAAGTGATACAGAAAGTGAGCCATATGATGATGAGGAATTTGAAGGTTATGAAGAAAAACCTGATGCACCTCTTGGCAAAAATAAGGATCCTATTACTATTGTTGATGTAAGTGAAGATTATGAAAAGTTGTATGTAATCTCTAATTAATGTCTCATATTAGGTTTTCTCCTGAAATAATTAAGGTTGCAATCATCAGTGTATTGGATTAATCTTTACTTTGAATGAAATACAGATAGACACTCTCTGTATGTATATGTATGTGTGTATACACAAGCATTCACACACACATCCCTACTTACCTCTTTCTCTCCCCCTCCCCTGCACATAGTTTATGCGTTTATGTTTTTCCTCTCCCCGAACTCTTCAAAAGCACCAGAACTTTCCTTGGTAGGCTTTAATTGGTTGATAAATGGAGGTGATAGATGGAAGGGGGCTTTTTCCAAAGGTAATTATAAACCCTGGCAAATACTGGTATTCATGGTATCACTCTGTATTTGGACATTAAAGCTAAAGAGCAAAGTCTAGATGCTTAAAGCCTTGGTGAACTATAGTAAATCATAGTGAAATTGTATAAACTTAAAGAAAATAATTCTTAACTGCAGTATTTCAGCAGTAAAGGATCCTTTGTGCTCTCTGAGCTTGGTTGTTTTCTTGCAGGTATTTCATTACCCAAACTAGGTAACATCATCTCTGCTATTGTAATTTGAGTAATAAAATACCTGCAGGAAAACAACCAAGCTTAGAGAGCACCAAAGACACTTCATTTCAACCCTGAACTATAAATATTTTCATTCATTTATTTATTTATTTGTTTATTTATTTATTTATTTATTGGACTTGTATGCTGCCCCATCTCTGAAGACTCGGGGCGGCTCACAACTAAAAACAACGACAATAAATAATTTTAAAAAAATTAAACCAATTCACAAGCCCAAAAAGTTACAAAACTAAAATTTACAATAATTAAAATAATTTAAAACCCATCCCCCAGGGAAGGGTCACAGCCCGGATTGGTCGAACAACCAGGTCTTCAGATCGTGGCGGAAGGTGCAGAGGTCAGGGGCCAGGCGGAGCCCCAGGGTAAGTTGGTTCCAGAGGTCAGGGGCCACGACAGAATAGGCTCGTTGCCGGGGGACCGCCAGCCAGCATTGGCCTGCCGGGACCCCCAGGAGTCCTGCCTGTGTGCTCGCGACAGGCGGTTGGCACTCGATATCGGCAGGAGTCGCTCTCTTAAATATTGAGGACCCATGTCGTGAAGGACTTTGTATGTTAAAACTAAAACCTTGAATCTCTTTACTGGTGTTTCAGTAGCATTCAGTGGTATTTCAGAGCATTAAAATAAATTTATGATAAGAATATATTATGTTGATTTAGTATTTTTTTCTGTGCCTGGAGTTAGAATTGCTGATTGCTAAATTAATAAAACCTTAATGCTGATTATAATGAAGAGCCATGATTTGGGTTGGAAATGGTTTCCCCCCCTTAAATGGAGTAGCTTTTAACAAAGTTCACACTCACCAGGTGCCTGCACATCTTCAAAACAGTTGGGAGAGTTACTACATGGAAATTTTAATGGTGACTGGACTCCTTGCTTATATCATGAACTATATCATTGGAAAGAATAAGAATAATCGTCTGGCCCAGGCCTGGTTCAGTAGTCATCGAGAACTGCTTGAAAGTAACTTTGCACTAGTTGGTGAGTTGGCTTATGAATTATCCTTACCTTCTCCCTTTTTCGTATGAAAACAAAATTACAGACAAAATCCAGGGGTTCTTAGAGTTAGTGCAGTTCAAGGTAATATATATGATAATGTAGTTTTTTCAGGAAGAGGGCTTAGAAAACAAGGAACATTAATTGGTGTGTAGAATTAATCAGGTTTTAAATCTCTTTCAGAGCCCTTCTGTTGCTTGATGTGATGCATCAAATGTATGGAATCACCATAATTTAGCATAAAAGAACTAGTTTAGGAGGATAATGAGGGGAGGAACTGAGACATTGAATACTGAATAGTGGATGATAAATGGCAAAATTGAAATGGCATTGCTTAAACTTTATGGACTCAAGATTATAGAAGGAATAAGAGATCAGAGAGAGAATTAGTTATTATATAGAGGACAGTGGGGGGGGGTCAAAATCATTAGATCACAGAGGAGTAACAACGCAATGGGCAGTATTTTATTGGAGCTATCACAGTGTGGTATAAAATGATGAATTGGGATCAGTCAAAAGCAGAGGAATTGAGAGAGAAGTTGTGGTAAAAGCAAATTCTTACCTATGTGATAAAAGTCATTTAAAGCTTTCAGGATTCTTGCTGGCACTTAGAAAAGGCTGAAAGACAACAATGAAATAGCAATACTTGCATAATATGTTGCTGTAACTTGCTCTCACTGGGAATACCATCAACAGCAGCTCAGTATAAATAATAAATGCCCATTAATTGGTATATCCTTTCTTTCAAGGTGATGATGGCACAAACAAAGAAGCTATAAGTACAGGCAAACTGAACCAAGAGAATGAACATATCTATAATTTGTGGTGTTCCGGTAGAGTGTGTTGCGAAGGCATGCTTATCCAGCTCAAGGTATAAGAAATTCCAACTCTAGCAGTGGATTGTCTTGCAATAAACCAACAAAGCTCCTGGAATGGCAATTGTTTGGAAATAGCAGCAATATTACTTTTCTCTGTATTAAAAAGGAAAAACTAGGTGACCAGCAATGAATGCTTGTGCTGCAAGAACGTCAAAATGTTAGAAATTTTTGAAACCTTGGAGCCAGAAGAAATTATTATTCTGACATTGGGGGAAAAAAAATCATAGATGACAGGCAAGGCTCTCAGAGGTCAGGATTTTGAAAGTGAAGGTTTTACCTTCCAGTATCTGTGTTGAGAAATCTCAGGTTGTAGGCACATAAAATGACCTGGCAGATACAGCACTGGTCTTGAAGGTTCAGCAGTGTGTACATTTATTAATTAAATACCTTGCAAAAAAACTTCAATAATCAAGGCTGAACTGTATATTAGGAAGAGAGGAAGCTAGTTCAGTTGGGAAGAACTGGTATCATATAACTAGTCATAACTAACAACAGTATTCTGAATTTGCAATATCTGAACTGAGTTCAGCGTACTCCTACGTTTGCTGTACCACTAAAGCCCATTTTGTTGATGGTAATCTTAAGTGGGATTAATGCTGGGCAGAATTGCCAGGTGCAGGTTATTGTAAAGCAAACTTAAAAAGCAAATATTTAGTGCATGTCTTCTATTTCACCCACTTTCTCATGAGGAACATGGAAGCAAGTAAATAAAACTTACATCCCCTAAAATGAGTCATTCCTTCCTCCAGTGGCTTAGCAAGATAGAAGTTCCTCATTTCCCATTTTCCCTGGGAAAAGGCAGCATGATGCAAGAGTCCTAAGAGAAAATCTTGTACTCTAATTTTGTTCACTTAACGCTTTTCCTAGGTGTGGATGTTATGGATAGGCCTTGTGTGTAGTCTGGAAGTACATCTGAGCATATCTTGTCTTGCTTGATGTCTGGACTGTAGAAGTTAATTTTCACCATCTGGGTCCTTAATATGTATCAGATGCCTTGTTCTGTGGGAGAAAAGCAGCATAAAAGTATATTCAAATAAACTCCAGAACATATCTTTTGCACAGATTATTATCTTTACAGCAGGAATGTCTTAATGGAGGGATGAGAAGTTCTCACACTTTTTCACTTTTTACTTTTCAGTTTCTTAAGAGACAAGACTTGCTGAATGTTCTTGCACGCATGATGAGGCCAGCCTGTGACCAAGTGGTATGTGTTAATTTTGTAATCAAAAATAGCTTGAGTGAATTATATTCATAACACTTGTTTGATTAGTGTATTAAAATTTTAGGTCTGTATGTGTGATGGATGCTTCTACTCTCACAGTGGGAGTCACTGCTTTCTGTTTTTTCCTTATAAAAGTTCACATTGTAGCCCATATGGCTGCAAAAATAATTTTTAAGTTTTTGACATTTTATTTTAAATCCCAGAAGCAGCATGTGTCTTAGTAGAAATTCAGAGTCAAAGCATGTGGGTTTTATCATCATGTCAGTTGGCATCAAAATAAGTATATTATATGCACATTTTATAATCAGATTGGAGACTATTTTTTTCTGGGAAATGACCAATATTATTCTGATGGCATGCTGCAAATAAAAGTAGGCAGCAGTACAGATCCCTAATAATACTACAGATAGTCCTTGTTTAACATCCACTTGTTTAGCGATTGAAGTTATGACAACACTGAACAAAGGATACTTATGACACGTCCTATTTGCAGCCATTACAATGTCCCTAAAATCATGTGATCCCTTAGGCACATGGCAACTGGCTTGAAATTATGACATCACAGCATCTTCCAGTCACGTGACTAACATTTGCAACATTCTCTGCTAGTTTCAAACAAGCAGATTCAATGGGGACACTTTTAGGAGGTCCCAACCACTTGATCATGGGATGCTGAACACATGGGATGTGCCTCATGACAGCATTCAGGATTGTTCGTTCTCATAAATTGATGCAATCACATGACATCAGCCTTACTATTGTGATGCTTAGCATTGGAATTCCTGTCCCAATTACTGTCGGTAGATGATCACTACCTGTATTCTACAATATTATATGAAATGAAACAAAATGTGGCTTCCAACAAATACATGAGATGAGAAACTGTCTGCCTTTTTCATTATTTTAAGAAATTCTGCAGTTATTATTCTTTTACTGAGAAAATACTATGGTGTATTTTAGAGATTCTCAGAATAAACTTGGGGCTCTCCTTAAACATGATCTGGTCTTGGCTAAATTGACATTTGCTATTCAGATCATTCTATGCTTTTACGATATGATCAAACTATTATTGTACTAGTGAACCTGCCTATGCAAAATAACCTATGTGTGCCTGTTATTACATGTGTTATCCAGCAAATAAAAGTTACTATGAATGATGATGATATGGATACCTACGTTTTCGCTGTTGGGACAAGAAAAGCCTTGGTACGGCTTCAGAAGGAAATGCAGGACTTGGTATGTATTGGAGCTGTGGGAAGGATTTTAAAAAAAATTGGGAATTAAAGAAGGAAGACAAGGGAATTTTAAAACACATATGAAGCCTTACAAATGGTCCAGGACTGTCTTAGCTATGTGTGGTGTTAATGCATTGTCTTCTCATAATTAATTGTATGCAGTCTCTGAAATGTACTCAATGTGTTTCAACATGGGGCCGTTTCAAATGTACAGAGTAGTCCTTGGGTTACGACAGCAATTGCAACCAGAATTGTCATCACTAAGTGACACTGTCATAAAGTGCAATATCATGTAACTGCAGTTTAGCAACAGCAGTTCTGGCAGTCTGAACAACTATAATTAAGTGAGGACCGTGCAGGTTGTTAAGCAAGGGCTTTATATGATTATGACTTCTGACTTTCTGACAGTTTCTATGTTGACTTTCCTTATGGAAAATCAGCAGAGAACATTGGAAATTGTGATCATGTGTCTGCATCTTACTGCAGTGTCACAGTCACAAGCCAGGCACTTGGATCACATATTATGAGGAAGGTGTGATGGCCAGAACTCTTGAGGACCATCATTCAGTGCTGTTGTAATTTTAAATAGTCACTGAACAAATGGATATAACCAAGGACTTCCTGTACTTATATACCAAAGTTTATCACTACATTAGCTCCATTGGCAGATTTCTCTGACTCATGCGTCTTTTCTTTCTCTCATGTTCTTCTATGCCATCATTCTCTAGTTTGTGATAAGTCTGATTTGCAATGTCAACCTAGTTAATTAACCTTATAGCTAAATTGGGAACCATTATGTAGCTTGGGATGACAACTTTTGGGGACAGATCTTATGATGGAAGGGCTTTTTATGTTTTATTTATATGTATCTTCAATTTATATGTATCTTTATTTTAGCAAACGTAGGGATTTAAGACCTCTATTGTAATCTTTTTTTTTAAACATGAAAAGTTATGCTGGAATGTGAGATCTTTTATTCCAGATTTAGAACATCTTACAATCTCTAAAGGCAACAAATTCTTCTTGTGCAATCAGAAGCTATTATTCTTTCAATTGAGGAGGGTCTTGTTCTAGTTCGGGGGTCAACAATGTGTGGCACTTTGGGCCCTCTCCTGTATCTCCCTGTTGGATGATCCCACCACTGGTTGGCCCCACCCCTCGCCCTCCCCTCCCACTTATTCCTCGCCTGTCCTGAGAAGGGAAGGGAGACAGCGGTGGGTGGAGACTCGTTCTGTATTCCAGAGAGGGAGTGAAGTATCCCTCTACCCTGCTTCTTCTTCTAGCCCTTGTTGGTGCTGTGTGCACCTGGGCCGCTGGAGGAGACGTGCGGCTTTTCTCCACCTCAAGACACTGGCCAGGCTGGCTGCAGCCGATGCTTCACGTTGTAATGGGCTCCAGGAGGAGAGGACGCAGTCTCCCCCATTGTGAAGTGTGCTAAATTTAAGTGTGCTGCACAAGTTGCTGCAAGAGCAGCGATCAGTCCTGGAGGTGGCGAGAGCAGCGGCATGAGCCGCAGCTGCCCAGCCAATGTCTCGGGGCAGAGAGAAAGTTGCGCATCTCCCCATATTCCTCTTGTCGCCTCCATGGCTGCTCGTTGCTTTTGCAGTGCCCTGTGCAGCACACTTAGACTTAGTGCGAGGTGCGCACAGCAACAAAAAGGGCAGGAAAAAGAAGCAGGTAGAGGGGCGCTTCACTGCCGCTCTGGAATGCGGAGTGAGTCTCCATCTGCCGCCATCGCCCTTCTCTTCTTGGGGCAGGCGAGGATGGAGTGGGAGGAGAGGGTGAGGGGTGGGGCCAGCCAGTGGTGGGATCATCCAAGAGGGAACCACAGCAGGGGGACAAAAGAGCTTCATTTATCTGGGAACCTGAAATGACTCTTGATTGAAATCATACGGTAAAAAGCACTCAAAAAGAAGAAGAAAGAACAATATCAGCAAAAAACAAAACAAAAACCCAACCCTCACCTGTTTTTGGAAATGGTTCAAGAGCACGAGAGAGAGAGAGAAATGAGAGAGACACACAGAGATGAGTGAGAGAGAGAAAGGGAGAAAGATGAGAGAGGGAGAGAGAGAAGAGAGGAGAAAGAGATGAGAAAGAGAGAGATGAGAGAGAGAGAGAGAAATGAGATAAAGAGAAAGAGAGATGAGAGAGAAAAAGGAGAAAGAGATAAGTGGGAGAAAGAGAAAGGCGAGAAAGAGAGAAATAGAGAGAGAGAAAGATACCAGTTTACTAGAGAAAAGAAAATATTGGGAGCCACAAAACCTGGGTAGGTGTAGCTGGGGGAGTGGTCATGTGACTAAGTGGGAGTGAGTGACATCGAGTTGGCCACGCCCACCCAGATTTTGTGGCTCGCAGTGTTTTCTATGGGAAATGAGTCCAAATGGCTCTTTGGGTGTTTAAGGTTGCAGACCCCTGTTCTAACTGTTAAGCTCCTAAATCAATTTCAGAGTTTGGATTAGATTGATCGGACATTTAACTGTGCAAGAAATAGCAGATATACCTTATAACATGGCAATTCCTTTTGGCAGAGTGAGTTCTGCAGCGATAAACCCAAAACTGGGGCAAAGTACGGGCTCCCAGAAGCACTGGCTATCTTATCAGAAATGGGCGAGGTCACAGAAGGAATGATGGATACAAAGGTAATATAAAATAAATAGTTAAAATATTCAAGTTGTGATAATGCTCAATTCTCATGAGAGCATTAAGAGTACAAACTTGCATATTGCTGTGCATTGGAAAATCCAAATTCATTTCGTTTATTTGTTTTAAAATGAAGCATTTTCTATCTTGAACGGTTCTGAAAAACTGAGCATTCAGTTTTGGAAATAAACATATGGCGGGCAGAATGATTGGTAAATGAGTGTTGTATGTATTGTCATAGGGTATAACAGGTTAAGTCTGAAACAAAGGTTACCCAAAATCATGCTGTTCTATGAAGGTACTGAATAATTCTGGGCAAATGTATGCTTAGTTCATTTGTCCCACAGTTTAGTTATACATAATAATTGTACACAGCATTTTCACAGATCCAAAGTCTGACTAGTTCAACTTGATTCCTTTTGATGGATTCAAATCAAACATTCCTAGAGAATATCTCTTGCATGATATGAACTACATGATAACTTTCTAATTTATGATGTCAATCTGATTGTTGATGCTTTGTTTTTTACTGTTGATGACTCATACCTTGCCATATCTCATCCATAGACAAAAGCCATGACATACTTGTTTTGCTACTAAGCTCATGGAATTAATTTCTGCTTAAAACAAACACATAGTTGATAGGTCTGTCAGAGGCTATTGCTGAGCACACTGGGTTGTATCCCAAAAATTGTAAGCCGCCCTGAGTATTCGGAGAAGGGCAGCATATAAATGTAATTAAAAAAAAAAAGAGAGTTAAATAAAATCTCCAATTCCAGAGATATGGATGAATTTTTAGAATTTTACCTTAATTCAGCAAGACTGTTGTTGGAAATATTATCAAATTACAGGTAGTCCTTTGTTTATCAATCTTTCATTTGAAGTTAGGATGCTGCTGAATGAATGGTGGTTATAAGCAGTCCTCGGAATTCTACCTATTCTAGCATCCTTGTGGTCAAATGATCACAATCTGGGCACTTGGCACAGGTTCACATTTAACAACCGGTTGTAGCACCCTGTGATCACCAATTGCAATTTTTCTTAACCAGTTTCCCCAGAAAGTTAATGAGTTAAGCTGACAGGGAAGATAGCAAAATGCTGGGATTAGTCTCTTTCCTCTGTGCAATCTCCCCTAGCCCCTCTGCACTTGTGCAAGTCATGTACCCCTTTGCACCTTCTACAAGCCTCCCATGCCTTCCTCACACACCCTTCTTGAGTGTTCCCACACATTCCTTGCATCCTGATGTATCCTCTCGCACCCTATCCTACCCAGCAGCAGCCGTTTACCTGCTGCTGACTTGCTTGCAAACTGCCTGGGACTTGTAACTTTTATGCTAGCTTCCCAACTGACCTGGCTGTGTGGAGCTGGCAGGAAGTTTCATTGCCTAACAACTGGGGTTCAGTTAATGACAGCAGTCAGGACTGCAGAGATTGTGTAGTTGCATTTTATGACTGCATCACTTATTGACTGGAACTCAGCTCCCAATTGCTTTAATAAGTCGACAACTACCTATATTTTGCATACACAGTGAAGACAGGAAAATAGTTGCTAGCCTTTCCCAATGGTGTATGTGTGTGTGTATATGTAGATAGATAGATATGCTGCTATGTTTAATATTTTAAATATTTTTTTATTTTGGTAGATGATCCATTTCCTCACACATTATGCTGATAAGATTGAGTCAATTCATTTTTCAGACCAGTTTTCCGGTCCAAAACTTATGCAAGAGTGAGTATGGCACAAAATATGCTTTTGTATTTCCAAATGAATATTGCACTAAAATTTGCAAAAGGGAAATTAGAGGAGAAATTTAGTTTAATAACCATAGTCTGACAACTATTGTATTGTATATTTCTGGTTATAATAGTCATGAGTTGGGAATGATTATCCCTTCAGCAATAGAGCATATTTTACAGAATGTTGAATAAAGTATTAGACATGTTTGAACAAGGATGTTAAGTAAAAGAACTCAATGTGATACTACTATCCCAACTATTAATATCTATTGTAGCTATTGGAAATATGAGCATTTGCAATGGATTCTCTTCCAATAATTGTCCAGATGCCATTATAGATAGATAGTGCTGCATTAAATGATTACAACATTTAAGTACCACAAATGTTTATTACATTTGATTATGGCAAAGTGCAGGGAAGGATCTGTTACAGCTTATTTCATGATCAATAGATAACATAAATTACAGATCTTCTGCTGCTGATGAAGAAGATCCTGTGTTCCTTTATTCTGTTCTTCCTACAGGGGAGAGGTGTCTCTAGAATAGTACCTCCTGGTGACTAAATCTTTTTGAGATAATGACCAAAGAAGCTGTGCCAGATTTCTCCAATGGGCTTTATGATGGGAAATTCTACCAGGATCATAAGTGTTTTTTGTTAGGCCCTTCAGGAGGCTGAAAGACAATAACAAAACAGCATGAATAATGGTTTCTAAAATATTATTTTATTGACCTTCTAATAAAATATATTAGTTACAAGAGATGCTACCAGACTCCTGACTTTTTATTGCCATAGATCAGGGGTCTTCAAACTTGACAGCTGTAAGACTTGTGGACTTCAACTCCCAGGATTCCCCCTCCAGTCATGTTAGCTTAGGAATTCTGGGAGTTGAAGTCCACTAGTCTTAAACTTGCCAAGTTTGAAGACCCTTGCCATAGATTAACGATGTTCCTTCTTGCAAGAAATTTTACAATTTATAATCTTGCAGGATAACCTTTGCTGTCACGCTTGTGCAGCTTCACCCAATATAGGAGCCTACTATGGAGTAACTTTCTATTGGTAGATATTGCTGTTGCCATTTTTTGGTGGTCATTTTAAAAATCCCTTTACCAGTGCTTCTTTTTGTTCCTACCCAGGGAAGGCCAGCCTTTGAAACTGCCTGAAACTAAAAAGACACTGCTATTTACTTTTAATGGTAAGAATAGGCTCCTGTTTTGAATAGCTTTCCTTAGAAAACATAGAATGTTACCCCTGAGAGTGTATCTCAAAATCAGGGTATAACTTAGACCTGTTAATTAGGACCAATTATATTTCTAACATTTGTTTAGCTCCGATTATAAATTGGCAGAAGGATGGTTAAAATGTAGTTAAAAAAGGGAGGATGGTGGGTTTATGGGAATTTTAGCAGAGACATGGCTATTATTGGCTATTTAAAATACTGTAAATTGTCTTGGCTGCCTAAAATTTAATATTAAGTAGAATAAAATATCTTTTAATTGCTATAATTGTGAATGACACTGTATATGAATTTCTACCATGTCAGCATCTCAATGATGCTATCAGGAGTGTTACAGATAAATGCAGATTAGAATGATGAAGTGACTTTATTAAAAATTTCAAAGTTTGGTTCCTAGAGTTGTCCTTCATCATATCTATCCTACCTAGTTGCAGAGGCTTTTGTTTTGCTGTTGCTTAGGTCTTAGGGTGAAGCTTATCAGTGTATGATGCAATGAGTTTTGTTTTTCAGCCAGCTTGTCATAGAGTCTGATACTAGTTCAGGACTGAAAAGCAAGTGACTGGGCCAAGGTCACCCAAGGCCATCTCTAAGGAATGATTAAATCAGGGCTTCCCAGTCCTTGTCCAGGGCCTTTCCCACTGCATCATGGTGACTCTTATTTGTACACCCCTATAAATTTTAATTCACAATAAGACTGAACAGAAATGTCCTTATTTATAGTACCGGGGTCAGGCAACACTTCCCCCAAAGACATGGAAGCTCTGCTGCCACTGATGAACATGGTTATTTATTCTATTGATAAAGCAAAAAAGTTCCGTCTGAATAGAGAAGTAAGTTTTATGTTATCCCAGTATATCATTATGCTAATTGTGCATGCATGACTCATATAATGAAAATGTTTAAAAATCCATGCAATCTATGTCCCAGGTACGTTTGTATTCCTTTCTGCTCTACCACCATTTCATTCCAAACAGCCAAATTGACTCAGCGTCAATGTCCAGGGGACTGTTGGATGTATTCAAAAAATGTTACAAAGTGAATAGGAAGTTGAAATTCCTCTCCTCCTTTTGGTCTTTAGCTGTGGGCTTTCAAAACATACCTTTAGGAGTATTTTAGGAGTACTCTAGGAGTAAATTAATATCTTTGTAAAGTAGAGTAACTGCTATTTCTATCTTCCATGAATTTGTCCAGTTTCCTTTAAAACTATTTGAATTGGTGGGTGGCATCACATATAATGACAGAAAATGCCATAGTTAAATATGCATTCTCTAAATAACTTTATTGGTGTCACTCTCACTCTGTTAATGTTAAAGAATGCCCTGAGTTACAACAGTGTGAGAGGAAAATGTGTCTGTATTATGTACCTCTATTTATATTTTCCCTTTTATTTTTAGTTTTATTTTGCACCCCCTTTCAAATTATTCTAATATGGAATGTTTTTTACATTTTCATTGAGCTTTTCAAAATGCTTTTAAGGTATTTTTTAATCTCCCAACCACAGCTAATTAACTTATTTCTGAAGCTTGGATTTTTTTCCCTCATGTACCTCATTTGCACTTCCTACCTTGAACTTTGAAGAAATTCTTTAGCAATCTTTGCAATCATGTTTTAATTTTATGGCTGAGCAGCTTATTACTATCATTAAACACCATCTCAATGCTATATCCTCACTCAAGATCATTTTCAAACAAATTGCTAAATCCTACTGTGAATGTCTTTCAATTTTAAAATTTTAATTCCTGTTCTTTGTGTTGTTTCTTAGTTATTTTGCAGTGCATAAATGCACAGTATATGTTATCTTATGGCTGCTGAGTTTGTTTGGGAGTGATTGACAGTGGGATATATGTTTTTGAAAGTGCAAATATACAATGTTTGCTGGAACATTCTCCATAGAGCAGAAAAGTTATTTATAGTAATTTCAAAACATAGTCTTGTGAAACCTTAAAGACAGACATATTTAGCATAACAAGCTTTCATGAATTCTATGCCTTTTTATCAAATGCATAAGGTATCATGAGAGATTGAATATAAGTGGGTGCATATTGGTGGAAAAATGGTACAGATAGTTGATGAGTAGTACTATATGGGTCTTAGAATCAGGTAGGTGTGAAAACCAAAAGACTAATTCTTTAGACCAGCTTTCTTCTACAATGTAGTCTTTAAATTTATTGGAGTTGCAAGTCTTTATATTTCTAATCTGGAACATTCTAGATGTGTTTAGATTACCACTGCAACTTGTGGATTAAGGAACTTGTTTTTCAACATTTGCATTTGATTGAGAAAAGCTGGGGAAGGACTATTAAAATTAAACAAGTCGTTAGATTTTGTTTGGAAAGCTTGATGTATTGGGAAATGCATCATCATCATCATTAACATTGCAAGTAGTCCTTAACTTACTACCAGTCGTTTAGCAATTGCTAGTGACTTATGACTAGTCCTTGTACTTATAGTGTTGTAGCTTCCCCACAGTCATGATCAGAATTCGGACACTTGACATCTGACCTGTATTTATGACTTTTGCAATGACCTGGTTCATGAGATCACCATTTCTGACCCTTCCAGCCAGTTTTCAACAAGCAAAACTATGAAGAAAACCACTTCGCTTAACAATAATGTGATTCAAGGTGTTAGTAACAACTTATAAAGTCCTAAATGGCTTGGGGCCAGGGTACTTGCAGGAACGCCTCCTGCCAGCATCACACTCCAATCGCCCAGTACGCTCCCATAGGAGGGGCCTCCTTGGGATACCATTGGTTTGGCATTGTCAACTGGCGGTGCCCAGGGAGTAGGGCATTTTCTGTGGGAGCACCCGCCCTATGGAACCAACTCCCTGTGGATCTCCATTTGGCCCCTGATCTCCGCTCCTTCCACCGGGACCTGAAGACCTGGTTGTTTCAACAGGCTGGTCTCGACTGACTTCGGGGGTGTGGGTTGATTTTTACTTTTTGTTTTAATTTTTAAATTTTTATAATGATTGATTAGGCTTGTATTGGTTTAATGATTTTTTTATTGTAATTTGTATTGGGTTTTTATTGTTCGTCGCCCTGAGTCCTTAGGGAGAGAGGGCGGCATACAAGTCTAATAAAATAATAATAAAATAATAAATAATAAAATTCACTTAACAATAATGTGATTCACTTAACAATTGTGAGAAAAAAAGTTGCAAAATCATACATGACTTACTTAACAGCAAACTTTCTTATAATGGGAAGCCTGATCCAAACTGTGGTTGTACCTTACAGCTGTACCTTTAGAGGACTGTAATGGAATTTTAGTCCATTTTTCCACAATATGAATGGGTTGGGAGCTTCTTTCTTTTTACCGTAAAAATTAGCCATATCTTGGATGGGTGCAAAATCTAAGAAAGGAAGGGTTGGGAGCTTAAATGTGAGCAGTTCTTCCCTCTGCATGGAACTACTGTCTTGAATCTCCAGAACAAGCTGTCAGCAAATGATAAGACAATAAATGATAAAAAGTCACGTTTGTCTCACACAAACATTTTATTAGATCAATGTGTTATAGGAGCCTCAAACCCAAATCAGGTTCAGATTCTAATAAACAAATTCCTTAGATTTTATCTTTGCAAATAGTTTGCTGTGATATTGCTTGATGTATTATGTCAAATCTTTGTTCATGACTCCACTAGATGGCACTAATTCACTTTGAAACTAAAAAAGTACAAAATGTTATAGTAATAGTTGAAATCTTGCAAATAACTAAATCTTACATGAGTTTTATGTTTTTGCATGAAATATCAAAATAGTTGGGACATTAATAAATAATGTTTTAGGTTTTTGATGCCCATACTGTCATGGGGAATCTTACAATAATTCCTACCAACTGAAAAAAGTTGCTGATTGCTGTACTATGGGTTTATGCATATGACTTTGCATTTCTTTGCATTTCTTCTTGCTTCGGGACAAAGGGAAAACAGAAAGCAGATAAAAATAGAGCACGTGTAGAAGAGAATTTCCTGAAACTGACTCATGTTCAAAGACAAGAGGCTGCCCAGTCCCGCCGGGAAGAGAAAAAACGAGCAGAGAAGGAGAGAATCATGAATGAGGAAGATCCAGAAAAGCAGCGTCGTCTAGAGGTATTTTGTTCAATAAGCTTACTATATTGGAAGAAGCATGCTCGGCCTATAGGAGCCATTTTAAACTAGGGAAGTTGCTAAGATCATTACCTTAAAATGATTGACATGGGGCTAGCAACTTGCATGAGAAATTTTGTTCTGCGTATCAAACTATAAATCTACTCCTTGCAAGAATCTTACTTAGACTATAAAATTATATCATCACCACCCCAACAACCATGAGCAATATATAAACGAAAACAATGCACAGATATCTGCACTTAGTGCTACAAACAATATGCTACAGAAATATATATAATCCTTTATTGCTACAGAAATATGTATAATCCCTCTGCAGAAAAGCATTCGTGTCACCTGCTCACCTGCTATTTTTCCAGAATGTTGAAGATTCCAGTGGTTAATATTATAAACAATTAAATTTTCTGGTCTGGGAGGAAAAATGTACATTCTGTAATTTGGCCTACCCATGTTGAATGGGGTCTAAGGCCCGCACTAATTGCAGTCCTTTATAGGTAGTCACCAACTCCGGGACCAGAGTTTGTTGCTAAGAAAGGCAGTTGTTAAATGACTAACAGCCAATATTATGATCTTTTCGCCATAGTTGTTAAATGAACCACTGCAGTTG
The DNA here is from genome assembly GCA_009733165.1 of Naja naja. Classification (NCBI taxonomy): domain Eukaryota; kingdom Metazoa; phylum Chordata; class Lepidosauria; order Squamata; family Elapidae; genus Naja; species Naja naja. Next base: position 111,589,499 of record CM019155.1, on the reverse strand, counting down.
TTAAATGAATTGGGAAGTCATTTAGTGAATTTGGTTTCTCCCATTGACTTTTGGAAGCTGGCTGGGAAGCAAATGGTGATCATGTGACCTGGGGTGCTGCAAACATCATAAATATATGCCAATGGCTAAGTGCCTGAATTTTGATTATATGACCCTGGGGATGCCATGACGGTCATAAGTTGGAGGATCAGTCATGAGTCACTTTTTTCAGTGCTGTTGTAACTTTGAACAGTCACTAAATGAATGGTTGTAAGTCAACAACTACCTCTAATATGTTTAGAGGAGATAATAAGACTTCTAACTTTCACATGATTTTCTAAGAAGAATCCTTTGTCTTTATCAAAGTTGTTTTGAGCAAGTTCTTTGTAGAAGCCTGTAGTAGCTGAGTATTAAGTCTTCCTGGAAAGGGTAACAACAGACATTGTCACCTCATCTTATTTCTGGAGAGGGAGAAAGGCAGTTGTTTCATGGTTTGTTTGGTGGACACTATAGTACCAGTAATTCCTTTTCAGGCTTTAAAGTGGATGAATTCTCTGCTTGTATTTTTGTTGTAAGATGCATGGCTTGTAATCCTGCTTTACATGGATAAATTCTCTAGCTAGGTTCATATGTTAACTAAGCTACAGTCTTCAATAAGCTGTAATCACCTTGTTCACTAACAGAGTTAAATGACAAATCATTGCTCAGAAAACATTGTGTTTGACTTACATTGTCATATTAAGCCAAAATCCATCAAATCCTATTATTGTTATCTCTGTGTAAGACCAGTATCCCTGTGTAGCACAATTCTATTAGTAGCAGCAAAGCCCTATTTTATAGTTTTCAATCAAGCAGGGGATCTAAGGGCCAGTTTTGGTTCCTTAGGAAGTTATAAATTAATCTTGCCAAGGCTGAGGAAATGGTATCTAATTCAGTGCTTGAGTACTTCTGTATTTATAAAAAGAGATCCATTTGGAAGCAGATCCATTTTCATTGCATTGAAAGCAGTGAAAGAGATATTTTGATCACCCACATAGTTCCAAAGCAGTAGCTACAGATTTTTGTGTGGAAGAGTAATTAATATTTACCTCATAACAGTAAACAATCTGCTACATTTCCTTGGTGTCTTTGACTTTGCTCTGCAATCAAACACAGAATCCAATAGTCATACAAAACCAATAATTTATTTCCTACAGGAGGCTGCCTTGCGCCGTGAACAGAAAAAACTTGAAAAGAAGCAAATGAAAATGAAACAGATCAAGGTGAAAGCTATGTGAAAAACTTATTAGGAAGAAGTATCTTTTTGGTGCCAACCATAGAATTGCAATTTGCTGCCTACAATGAGCTGATTATATTCCTGACCTTAATCATTGGCCACTTAAGAACCACTTTTGATGATAACTCTTATCACTCATGGGATTATGAATGAAAGTTTTTTCCCTTCATGTATATTGAGCAAAGCTGTTCTTAAATCATTGGTAACAGTTTTAACACAACTTTTAAAAATGTGTTAAAAATGTGTACTAAATTGCTTCAACCAATGACCCATCCCAAACAGCAAAATTATACTTAGTTACCAATAAAATAAATGTATTTTAATCCACATTTGGATTGCAATTCTGAACCTAATTCAATTTCATTTAATGACTAGGACTGCTGATAATAATAATTTATCAGCAGTCCTAGTCATTAAAGTAAATATTTTAATGGTGCACCCCATTTTGATTTTATATAACATGCAGATGTGTATATAGAGAGTAGTTTGCAATTGTCTTCCATATTGTTAGATTTTCCTCCTACTTTCTTTGGATGGGGTTCTAGAAATTTGCAACATTCTTTCAGATGCTTTGATTAGATGCATGGTGTATGTGTATGTGTGTACACATTCCGACACACACACACATACACACAAAATGTATGCATGTACTACTCACATACAGATGTATGCACACAGGTATATACACACATACACAAATTCTTAGAATATACCAACAATGCATACGCACTTTGATTATATTTAGAAAAATGGGCAAAATAGAGGGAAAAACTAATAACCAATACCTCATATTAAGAAAAAAAATGGTTCTTTCACAGTTGATGCATCTAGCACTATTGACATGTAATAACTACACATGAAATATATGTGAGTTTCATGCTTCTTTGTAATGGTAAAGTGCTAAACCAGTATTACAGTTTTGCATATTATTATACTGAGAATTCTAGAAAAACTGCTGAATATGTGTTTGAGATAAGCAAAAATAAATCTACAAGATAGTAATTTCAGTGGTAAATGTGTATGCAGATAAGCATCTCTTTTATATCTGCTGTCAATGTGTGAGCAACTGGGGAATGGTGTGTATTTGCCTTGGGGTTGATTATTATTAATAATATAATTAATTTAAAACACTGCAAACGCTACCTATTAAGTTGGCCTGACACAGAATTTGGGGCACACCAGTGCGTCTTTCTGCAAATACCTGCATGGCAAATGAAGATCTTTGTGGGATCAGTCACATGATTCCTCATGATTCCTAGTTGCTGAAAATCATTATCTTCCACACAGCTGACTTCTTTGGATTCATTTTTTCTAATAGCTTTATTGTATTTTCTATTTCTGCATATAAATCATGCTTGATGATTTGAAACAGGGTGTATGCATTACATTTTTTCTCTCTTTTTAGATAGATGCCTAGATGTTTTAGCAGCTTTCTTTAGATTTTAATATGCTTTTCTAATTATATTCCTCCAGTATTTCTCTGTGTCTCTGTAGCTGTTAACTACATAAAGTTGACAAGGAACCAGGGTCTAAATAATTCTGCAATTCACTTCCCCCTGCCCCCAGGTAGCAGCCTCTTAGAGGATTGTATCTCTTAAACATTATTTACTAATTGTATGTGCTGGGGAAATTAGAATCTGGATCTTCTACCACTTTGCAGTCTTATGGAATTGCTGCATTTTATAAATGCTCAAGATGGCATTTGATCGTTCCTGTATAATGGATTTTTTTGCAGTGAATTTACTGAGAAGAAACTTGGGGGGTTAAGCTTCGTGTATTTTCTTGATTATGCTTTTATCACTGATGCAATAACATTAAGCTGCTCTTTAAAACAGCATGTGCAAAAAGCCACTTGTCAGAGCATGAACATGCATAGATTCCTTTTGAATACAATCTACAACCCAAAAGATATTTTAATTTGTGATTTTATATAACTATCATTTATGATATTTTACATCAAAAATGGCAATCCTATTTGGGATATATTTTAAACTATTTTGTCAATAGAAATTATACCAATTGAATAAAGTTTTGTTTCACAGAGGTCCTTTTGTAATGGAAATATTTAAAAGCTTCTTATGTAATTTAAGTAATACTAGTAAAAGAGGGGAAGATAATATTATTGAGCTCTCAAAAAAAGGAGATTTCAAGTCTGGCAAACTTTGTAAGACAGTCATTTATAAAATCATGTAAAGGACAACTAAAACTAATCCTCATGTTTTTCTCCATAGTTTTATTGCTAGGGGTCTTTCTTTTGGTTCATTCCTTAATTTATTAATTAAACTTCCTCTGCAAAGAAGAACCTTAGGCATGTAGGGAAAAAAATCAAAGCTAAACAGGAGTGAAGCATATCAGCCTTTTGTCCCTTCTCATAAGTTAAAGTAGTCTGCAAATTACCAGCGGTATTTGGTATTGAATATTTGTGTGTTTTCGCATCTCTGCCTAATAGTGCAACTTCTTCAGAAGAAGTTAAAAGAAAGTGATGAAAGCGAGACAATACGGAAAGACTGGCATATGGTTAGGTAATATAGTACCTTTATCAATGACCTCTTATATAAGTTGGTACTTCCGAAGTATCCTGTTCTACCTAAGTTATTAATTTATTCTTTTAGTAAAAAATAAGAGCTGGCAACTTAGCATACTGCAAGAAAAAAATGACTTATATCATCACTTCTACTTTTGCACCATTCTTCTGAACCCCCAATAAGTTCCATAGCTTTTTTAAAAAATAATAAAGGTGAGTAGTTGTAGCCCTGTGCTTTGTTTACAAGTATACCATCCATTTGGAAAAAATATGGGAATGGTGGGGAAACTTCCTGGGGAACCAGAAGAAATACAGGAGAAAGAAGCCTCATCATGTCACATTTCAGAAGTATGAGTCGCTATGTCCACCTTGGCAGCTGATATTCTCAATTTTCCACAATTGTCCACCCATCCTGAAAAATGGTTTATGTCTGTGTTAAAACTTCTCTTCCTATAATTAAAGGCAAAGCATTGGTTTTCCAATGTGATTTCTACTTTATTGAATCTCAGACTTTGATTAATTATAAGCTGGCTTCAAAAATTATACAAAAGCCAAACAAATAAGTCACATTATTGCTTAATACAATTTATGAATGAAGTTCTCGATATACTTTAGGTCAGGGATCGCCAACCTTTTGGACCTCAGGGACCACCAAACTCATAATTATAAATCCCGCGGACCACTAATATGGATTTTGACTTGATGGGGGCTTGCTGATGGTGGGAAAGTTGGTCCCATATTCCAGAGCTGCAGTAGTCATAGGACTGGCCCTTTGGCCATCCCGGAGCAGTTGCTCCTCCACCCAGGTGCACTGGCCTGCCATGGATTGGAGGAGCTGCTCCAGGATGAACAAAAGGCCAGTCTTGTGACCACTGCAGCTCTGAAATATGGGACCAACTTTCCCACTAACATCAGCAAGCCATCCTGGGGTGGATTTCCCTCCCCCGCCATTTAGTCTTACCTTCCAGTTCCAACTTGCGTAGTTCTACTCAAGGCCGAAGGGTGGAGGACAGCAAGTGGGGGCCAGCAGGTGGGCAGGCCATGTGGGTGGGCGCAGCCTTGTGTTCCCATGCAACCTGGATTATTTGCTTTGGGGGGAGTGCTTTGGGGGGGACATTTCTCTGCGGACCACCAAAAATTTTTCGCAGACCACCAGTGGTCTTTGGTCCACCGGTTGGCGACCATTGCGCTAGATGCCAAGTGGACTGTTTAATTGTAACTTGGATGCATCAGTGACTTTTAAAATAAAAATCAATACCCAAGAATGTCTGGAAACATGTTGAAATACCTCATCACACTGCTCCAGCAATTATTTTACATTTGGCAGCTGGCAAATTTCAAATCCTGTGATCACCCCTTTCTACAAATCTTTCCTTTGTAATTTGCTTGTCACAGATTATGCAGTTTCCTCTTTTTACTTGCTACTATTGAATCTACATTAGGAAAGTCGGTTTCAGGCAAGAGAGAGAGAAAATAAGTCTTAGTTCACAAATCAAAGTCAAATAAATAGTCACATATTATGCTTAGTATTGGGTTTGGATAATCAAGTGTTTGTTCAGAATAGTGATAAAATAACATTTTAGGAACTCCAAACTAACTAGATGATCTGTGATCATAGGTCATCATTCCAGAAATACTTTCATATCTAAATAGGGAAACAGAATGATCTAAATAGGGAAACAGTAGACAAAAAAGCACCAGCAGCAGGAACAACTTCCAATTTCCTGCTGGCTTCTCCATAGATTTTCCTTGTAGGAATCTGATGGGGAAGGAAAGTCAGTTGGAAATGATGATCACTGGCTGACTGGGAAAATGTGGCAGTATTGAAACAGGCACAGCCAAATTTCAGTCCCACTGGAGTCCTATAGTCCTATTTCTACTTGACTTTTCATTCACTAGAGGAGGCTTTGGACCTTCAAATATTATGGACAACTCCTTAATTCTAAGCAGAATAACAAAAAACTTGTTTATGAGCAATATGTCTATCAACATCTCTATCCTTTCTTTGGCTTCCCTCCTTGAGCAGAAAAGATAAAAACAACAATTTTCCCTGAAAAGATTTTAGTGGAACTTTCCATAATTTTCAATTGACAGCTTTGTTCCAAAGCAGTGGTTGCCAACCAGTGGGCCAGGGACCACTGGTGGTCCATGAGAAAAGTTTTGTGGTCCGCAGAGAAATGTCACCCATAAAGCACCCCCCAAAGCAATTAATCTAGGCTGCGTGGGAACACAAGGCTGCGCCACCCACATGGCCCGCAGGAACACAAGGCTTACGTCTCGCATTGTGAACAACATGAGGTAGTGAGGGGAGGGAGGAAAGGGCAAAGGGGCGGAACTTGCCCCACTCACCCCACATGCCTTGCCTGGCCACCGGGCTGCTTCTTTCCGCTTCTTCTGCTTTTGGCTGCATGCAAGGAAAGCAGCAAAAGTCTTTCTTTCTCTCCCTCAAACTCCGCCAGAAATGAGTCTTTGGGACCCTGCATAGCATCCTGCTCCAAGAGGCTGCGCCCACGCGACAAATCTTACAATGACTCATTTCTGGTGGAGTTTGGGGGAGAGAAAGAAAGACTTCTCCTGCTTCTGCTGCTTTCCTTGCATGAAGCCAAAAGTCCCTCTCTCTCTAGCCCTGAGAACGGAGCTGGAGATGGTATCCTGCGTTCCCAAATAAAGAATGATCGATCTGTAGGAAAACGGGGTGGGGAATTTTTCTTCAGACTTTTTTTTGGGGATTTTTCCAGGGTCTCTGGTCCGCGGGATTTAAAATTATGAGTTTGGTGGTCCCTGAGGTCCAAAAGGTTGGCGATCCCTGTTCTAAAGGAACATAATGATTCGTGTCTTAAATATAAATTGCTCATAATTTGGGAAGAATTTGGCTGTTGGCACAACTCACCAAACTGCAAACTAAGCATATTTTTAACCTGGAAAACTTAGCCATCATTGAATTCTATTCATGCAACATACTAATTAATATTTTGTTAAGATATTGCTCATTGAATAATTTCACACAAACCAGAATATAAAAATTACATATATTATACTGTACATCACAGACTATGGCCACAGACCCCCAAGACTTAAGATTTAAATCATTTATTCAAGCCTTTGTGGACCACATGTGATGACATCGCAGCCCCTCAGGGATCCACAGGCAGGTTGAGAACCAGTGTTCTAATACATATTATATTTAATCCATTAAGCAAGAAACAAGCAAATATTATTTTGAAGTAACATGTAAAGACAAAAACAAGTTCAAATTTACAAATGGTATCAGCAAAAATAGGCCAAAAGCTGATGTCTGATCATACACAGTCCATGTTTATATAGCAGAATAGTATTTCTACACTGCATTTGCACCCTTAAATTCTGAAGGATTAGTAATATAAAAACAGCAATTTGATTTGCACTAGGGAATGTTAACATTGTCTAAAACTTAATAAAAAATCTAGCTTGTGATTAAGCACATTGTGCAATCCAACTGTTGTAATTAATTTATAGTTTAATGTGTTCATTAAATCAGTTCATTAAGTGCATTGACTGTAAAGTAAATGGCTTCTAAAAGAATTCATTTGAATACGTGTATAAACAGTATATACTGACAATAAATTCTTGCATAATTATGCCTTACAACATATTAGTCAATTTTTGCTTTAGTAAACAATATAAACTAGCATTTCAGATGTCTCAAAACTGTTTTTTACACATGCACATAAATGTAAGTATGTATCAGTGTGTAACATTGTAAGTTTTAACTTCCTTAACTCCATTTTTCAATCTGTGTTCCTATTGATGCTTATGTTATGTTAATGTAAACTACCACTTAAATGAGAAGGGCCGTATAGAAATGTAACAGTTCAAAAAAAATCTTGCCCTAAGAAATCACCAAGAAATTAGCTCCTGTATAAGATATAATAATGTTGCCATTTTAGGATTCACTAGTCCTTGACTTACGACCACAACCACATTTCTGTTCGTAAGCAAAACAGTTGTGAATTGTGCCCTATTTTATGTTTCTTGCCACAGTTGTTAAGTGAATCACTGCAGTTGTTAGTAGCAGTTATGTGAGTCTAACTTCCCTAGGGGGGTGCTGCTACAATCATATTAAAAGCAGTATTAAGTCACTTTTTCAGTGCTAATATAATTTCGAAGGGTTTTAAGTTGAGAACTAGCTGTGCTCAAAACTGGGCTCATATGTTGGAGGACATAGTTATTTAAACCTTTATATCACTTTTGCAACCTTAAATGGCAAGATTGACCCAGCAGACTAAGCAAAAGGGAAACAAACCCCATTAAGGTTTTAATCTGATGCTAATGGTGCACAGTCCAGTTCTGCTGCCTGAAGCAACTGCTCCTCTTTTATATGGTCAGATCAACCTTGGTCGTTTCTGCCATGAAAAGCAAGGATATTCAGACCTAGTTTTTATCTAATCAAATGATATGCTTGGAGGCAACCCTTTTGGGGGGTAAAAAAGATGGGGAAATTCACTATTTCGAGAACTATTTCTCAGCGGATCCTTTAACTGCAAGCAGACAAGCAGGTACAGATATCGCCCCTCCCTAAAGCTCGCTGTTCACGGAGTAAGCAGTGAAGCTATTTATAGAGCAATGGACGGTCACGTGATCTCGAATGACGTCACTAAATGTTGTTGTTAGTGTTTGGCGGCGGTAGCGGCGGGCGAGCAAAGCCAGCTGCAAAGATGGAGGAGAAGAGGAAAAGGAGGAGGTGGTTGTGGTTATGAAGGGTTGCCGCGGCAGGACAGCCGGTTATAGTTTTCTTGTTGGAGAGGGGAGGGGGGGTCAGGAAGAAATCGATCTAGGGTAGGCCGGGCCCAGTAATTGCAGTTTCCCATCCTGCACGCACATCTGCAAGGAAAGCAGCCGCAGCAGCAGCAGGAACGCGCCATTTTCCCCCGATCTTCTTCCAGGTAAAGAAAGAGCGGGATGGCTGAAGCGTGTCGGCGGAAAGCTTGGGGTTGGTGCTGCCCATTGCGCGTGCTAGCTTGCTTGTTTGCTGTTGTTGCTGCCGCTGCTGCTGCCGCCGCTGCTGCCGCCCCGGCCCGCCGGTGGCTTGAACGCTGGAGGTTCCGCAGCTGCTCGCCAAAGAAAGGATCTGAAACTGCAGAGCGGCACACGGCGGGAGGTGGGGGCAGGGAGAAGGTGGCGGGATCCGCGCCGGGCTGGGGGGGGGTCTCCGGTGGGCCTGAATTTTTGCCTAAAGACGTGGCTGTCCGAGCCAGGTGGAAAGAGGGTGGAAATGGCGAGGCTGAAGCACGCCCTTCGGAAAACTAACGGGCCGCTTGTGGGGCGATCGTGTTGCCCAACGCGTAGAGTATACGGCCAGGGTGGAGTTGGGGTGTTGCTTCACAAGGACACTCCGCCTTCCGCCCTGTCATTGAAGACGGTGGCTCGCTTCTCTTTGATGGGGCAGCCCAAAAGGGACCTTTCTCCCCCATTAGTGCCACTGATAAACTCCTGGACTACAACTTCCACCATTGGAAGAAGGATCTAGCGAAGACTGACTGGGAATCTTGGGCTTTGTAGCCTGACATATCTGTAGAATCCCAGGGTCGGAGAAGAGTTGGGAAAGCCTCGGATGTGGGGCTGCGCCTATAACAATGGAAGACTTCTCAAGGCTCTAGTGCCAGAAATGGGTGCGAGTTACAAGACAGACAAAAAGATTGGCTTTGAGCCTTTTTCAAAACACAGAAACTGACCCTGTTACTTGCTGTGTTCAGTTCAGTAATACTCTTCTGAAGAGATGGATGCTTTTTTACTCTGATCTCTTCCCATCGTTTTGTGCATTCTTCCACTAGCTCTCTCAGTGGTTTTTATTTCCATATTTCAACATTCTTAACTTGGTTCTGGAAATTCTTTTCCCAATCTGTCTTGTACCGTTTGTATGAGATTGCTAAAACAAACTATAAGCAATTAAAAAAAAGACTTCAAGCATCATCATTGTTTCAAATCTTGTGGCAAACTTATTCTGAACCCCTTTACATTCTTTGTTTGGGGTTTCCTTGTGCAATTTTTCTGACCTTTGAGGCAGTAATAAGGACATATACTTTGAAGGTTGATTGTGCAAAGAATAAGATTCCTGCTGATGCAGACATCACATCATATGTTTGTATCATAGAAAAATAAAATGAAGGTAAGAGAGGAAAATAAATTAGGACAAAAGAACCTTTAATGTTCCCCTCCCCTTTTATTTGCATTTTTTGATTTTTTACTTCTTTGTATCTTGACAAAGCTTTTCTGCAATTTGGGAACTGATCTTTTCTATAGCATGCCTTGGAATGTAAATGAATATGACTTAATGAATACCATGTTGATAAATTGTGGGAGTATTATTTTGCTGCAGGGCAAAAGCAAGAATTTTGTGGTATTTAAAAACTAAGATATATTATGACATAAATTTTGATGACCTAACAGTCATTTGATTAGATAGAATATCAAGTTAGTAGAAACAAAATGGGACAAAGGGCAGAACCAAAAAAGGTAAAAGAACAAAATGTTTACGGTGTTAATTAGTAATGTTGAGACATGATTAGACCTAGAATGTGGTGCAAATAGCTTACTGTACATCTTTCCCACTTAGAATAGAATATGGCAACATTTTATTTGGCAGTTCAGCTGGCAGTTACTTAATTTTGATGAAATTATGAATACTTTTTCATTGGATAGATGCATACCACCTTTATGACGGCTACATTTTTAAATTTGTAGACAAAAAACAAATGCATAGTTCACAGAAAACTTGTCTCTCTTGAATAAGATATATCAGCTTCTTGTTCTCTCATGCTATGTTTAGAAGAAGTAGAAAAGACAGCAGTACAAGAGTAATCAATTATATGGACTGCTGAGTTTGCAGGTCTTTATATTAGCTTTAAGAACATCTTTCTAGCCGTCTTAAGAAGTAAAAGAAGTCAAATATCCTTTCTCTGCCCATTTTCCTTTTAAATGGTTGTGAAGTATTAATATGCATAATTGCCTGTAAAAGCAGCCACAATATCTCTAATTTTCCAAAAATAATATTTGTAAGCTTCATCACCTGATTTTTGAGATCCATGTGATTAAAAGTTCTCAAATCTTTTTGGGGTATTTTCGTTACAGCTATTTATCATCATGACTTGTTAGCACAATTGTTTCATCTTCTTCTGTATTCCCACCACCTTAAAAGAATTAATTCCAGGGCAATATATGCACATGTATGGTTGCATGAAGGCGTTTATACAGGAAATAAGCAGAGTTTTAATTGCTGAGCCTGAATTTCTATTTGGGCTTCATTTCTTGGGAAGGGAAAACCAGAGAATTTATTTCCTTCCCTTTCAGGATCTTCATCGCCAGTGGGAAAAATAACAAAAGCAACAGTAAATGGTACAATAGTTACACTGGTGTTTTTTTTATTCAAAGTTTAACTATAGCTGTTCTTTTAACCCATTTCTCAGTTCTAGAGCAACTAATCAGAGCTATGCATTGCTGAACAACATGATTTCACAATTAATGAAAGCAGAGGGGTTACTTAAATGAGCAATCTGCATAGTTAACCAAAAGTTGTCTTGTAGCTTCTGGATTCCAGAAAGTTCTCTGTTTGAAAAAGGTAACAAGAGAAGTAGCAGACCAAAAAATAAGCCCTCAGCAACACTAGACAACCTATGACCTGTTGGGTCAATCCTTTCAGAGATATTTACTTAAAGAGAAAAACAATGAATACAGGCAGGCAAAAAAGCAGTGGAATACAAGCAGCTTCTGACTTCCTGCTGACTTCCCCATTGACATTGCTTGTTGGAAGCTGGTAGTGAACACCAGTAGTCATTCCTCCTCCTTAGCTGACCCATGAAACTACTTGCTACCTCTCTGGGGGAGGTGGAACAAGGGAGTCTTGACCACCTTCACTCTCCATCCCAGGGTATCTCCAATGGAAGGGTGGCTGAGGTGCAGCATAGGTGCATGGGTGTGCGCAAGAGGTGCTGCGAGGTTAGGAAAGGTCTGTGGAGCTTTGCAAGTGGCCAGTGCATGCAGGTGCAGAGGGGCTGGGAAGGGTTATGTGGCTGATTAAGTTTACACTTCCTGCTGGCTTATCCATTGGCTTATGGGAAACTGGCAAGGAACATTTAATGACAACCACATAACTGTAATTGATCACATCAACACAATGGTGCTGAAGGACCCATAGCTTTCCTAAATTTAATTCCCAAGAAGTAATAGGTCTCAGCATTCTGAAAGTTAGCCCCTTAAGGTATATTGGTTCAATAATTGTTGCCCTATGAGGCAATTGAAGGTTACAAACAGGCTAGTAAACATGAGAGTTTTAGTGGTATATAGATAGAATGGATAAATTCTTAACACACTTATATGGACACTCACAAATGCCTTTTGTCCTTCATACAGAGCTTCTTTTTGTCTCCTGTTTTATAACTAAAAGTGTTGGACACTGATCTCACTTGTTTTCATCCATTTGTCACAGAATATTTTTAACAATTTGGAGGACGTTTTGGGGACAAATATAATTGTTCTCTTGGCAGTTTTTGATCATAGAAGCTATGTCCTGGCTCTTGGTACTTTTAAACATTAGTCATACTTTGATTTTCTCATAGTCTCTGGCTTATCATTGTTTTAGTCCACCCTAGCATGATGTTACACTTCTATTTAGCTGTGCTTTCCAGTGGACTGTATGTACTTCGTTAGTCTAAGTATTCATTCAGTAGGTAGTTACGGTTATTAGGCATCATGATTACTAGAATGGGTAATTTGCTAGCCAAGCTTGCAAACAGATTATAATTCACTCAAAAATGGATTCAGTACAGTTTTGTTTTGGAACGGGCTGGCAGGCATTAGTTGCCTACAGAATATAATGGAGAATGTGGAAATTGCCTCGGAATACCTCTTGGAATCTGGTTTTGGTAGTTTTCTTATATCTACCTCGTCGAGATTTGAAGAAACTTCATCTAGGTGAACTGAAGGTAGCAGATCTCTTTTCTCTTCTCTAGTAGGTGACTTACCTGAAGGACCTGCGGAGAAGGCAGCTTGATAGAGCACGCTTGAATTCTACTGCCCATAGAGAGTTAAATGGCATGAGTGTTACGTTTCTGATTGACATATGTAACTTGCCATGCTTTGGGTACCTCACAGGCATTTAAGAATATGACTTGTTGGACAGGAAATACCTGGTTCACAATGATGGTTTTTGCTGAATGACCATAGGCAAATCACTGTTACTTTAACCTCTACCATCCTCCACTGCCATGTGTAATGCAAAGAAAACAATGCTGACTGTTACAAAGCTGCTGAACAGGATTACCAGAAATATCATGTTCTGGAATCGCGAACATACCACGTGTGAAGTTTTCAACTACATGACCTCAGTTTTTTCCCTAACACCACTTAGAATTTCATCCCCAAATTTCTACTTTGACTCTTTTCTTCTTTCAGTTAGAAAAAAAAGGTCTGTTCCTTACAGCAGAGGTCACTGGAAGTTGCTTAGATACTATAAATCAGATTTCCCCCAATAAATACTAAAAGTAGTGAAGTACAGTATTGCCATCTGTAGCCTTTTTTTCCAAACATTCATAGAAATGGGTAGGACAATTATGTTTAAATTTCTGTTGCTAAGCAACACAGTTGTTAAGTGAGTTTTGCATAATTTTACAACCTTGCTTGTCATAGTTAAGTGAATCATCGCAGTTACATTAGTAACATAGTTATTAAGTGGAACTGACTTCCCCATTGACTGCTTGTCAGAAGGTTGCAAAAGTTGATCACATGATCCTGGGAAGCTGCATAAGTACATGCCAGTTGCCAAGTGTCCAAATTTTATCACGTGACAGTAGGGATGTTGCAATGGTCATAAAAATGCAATTGTAAATTCAAGCAGTCACTAAATGAATGGTTATATTTAGAGGATTCACTATATTAACATTTGTCCTAGACGCACATACAAGTTTTTATTTTTTGCTGTCTCAGCTCTTCAGAGGGAAAAAAACCCTCTCACCAGTCTATATTTTGATTTTTTTTTCTGTAAGCAGATCAGGAGAATCCTCGTCCTACAACTATTTGTTTAAAGTTACAGTGGCACTAAAAAAAGTGACTTATTACCATTTTTCGCACTTATGACCATTACAGCATCCTTGTGGTCATGTGATCAAAATTCGGACCCTTGGCAACTGGCATGTATTTATGATGGTTGTAGTACCCGGTATCAGATGCTCAACTTTTGTGACCTTCTGACAAGGAAAATCAATGGGGAAGCCAGATTGATTTTAACAACAGTGTTACTAATGACTGCGGTGATTCACTTAACAACTATGACACAAAAGGTCGTAAAATGGGGCAAAACTCCCTTAACAACTGTCTTAGCAACAGAAATTTGGGCTTAATTGTGGTTCTAAGTTGAGGATTACCTATAGTCTACAATTTGAATCTGAAGTCAGTGCCTGAATGTGGCATTTGACACTTTCAGTGACCCATCTGTATTAATGTTATATATTACAAACAAATTGCATGCTTAACTGGAAAGTTAAGCCAAAGGCTTTGATTTTTCACTTTCCTTGCCACCAACGATGAAACTGCTGCTGTGCTGCCTGAGAGCCTGAAAGGATGATGACTTGATACGGTTGGGAATTGCACAGAAGAGCACGTAGTTTATTGTAAATAAGCTTAATAGCCAAAACCTTGAGTAATAACATTGGCATGCAGGAATTAAAGCTCTGTGGTTTAGCCTATCAGGGTAACAGTAGCCTTGATCGTGTCTGCTGCACATGCTGTGCTGTGGGTATCAGTTCATTCATAACTTGAGTTATTTATTGTATACTCCTTGTGTTTATGTATGAGTGAATAAAACAGTTTTATCAGTTATTTTGTTTCTGTGGCATGTGTGGGTTTTTATGTGCAGGCAGTATCTAAAATAAACTTGGAAGAGTATAAATTCATACTGGGTTTTTTCCCCTAGATGACTGCTCCCTATTGCACTATGCCCTCATGAAATGGGTAAATGTTTACTGTGTATTTAATCCATTGAGTCTACAACCTATATATTAGCGACAGCCTGACTTGGGCTCATCGTCTTGAGCTGTCTGCTCTGCATTTGATAAAAACAGTTTTTCTCTTTTGCCTTAGATTCTCTGATTTTATCAAGGACTATTTTCAGCCGATCAGTGAATCCATGAGAGAAAATTCAAACTGAGGTAAAATAATCAGATATATAAACAACATATGTAAAGAATGAAGAGACTTGTGGCTACTTAGCCAAATATGCTGTGATAGAAAGGTGCTGACTGGCAGTGTTGTGTTCATATTGAAAGGAGCATGTGATAACATCCTATCACTGTTTCTCTGCAAATGTGATGGTGAGCAAGATTAAATAAACTATTTTGAAATGGGTTCCTTCTGTATTATCTTTGTTAACTTCTTTTGCAGGTTGATTCTAGCTGGTTAGTCTTTTTCTGTTAGGCTAAGAAGCGGAATATTAATGTTTCCTTTCCCTTTTTTTTCCCTCCAAGGGCTCCCAAGAAGGATTTCCTTTTCTCTTCAAGGGATGCCCTTACAGAATTGGCTAAACAGATTGTTCTGACTATCAATCCCCATCCGTAAGTGAAGGCCACCTACCATAGGTCCAGCTCTGAAAACCAAAGCCTTCTCCTTCCTGATTTGTCATCAATCAGCCATTTACTAAGAAGGAAAACATGAGTTCCAATAATGAATCAGGTAAGTAAAAATCAGGCAAAAGGGACTGAAAAAGTGAGGCAGTTGGGTAGTTTTCTTGGGTTTTATCAGGTTGAAACAAGGAGATGTATGGTTTGGGACTGGTGAAGATGTGGCTATTTCAGATTCTGTTAAGGAAGGTCAGAGTTTCACTTGGGAATTTACATCTCTTTATACCAAGGATCTTCAAACTTGGCAAGTTTAAAACTTATGGACTTCAACTCCCATAATTCCTGACCTGACTGGAGGAGGAATTCTGGGAGTTGAATTCTACAAGTCTTAAAGCTATCCAGACCCCTGCTTTATACTTTGCAGTAATTTAATTGATAATGTATTTCAAACTACCTGTAGTTGCTAAAGTTCAGCAAGGAGTAACTACTGCAATCTTCGTTTGTTGTAATTAGTAAGGGAGGTTGAAAGTTTCTATCTTTCCAGTGCTAAGCAAGCTTTTTACACACAGACAGACAGATAGAGAGACAGACAGACAGACAGACAGACAGACACACACACACACACACACACACACAAGCATTCTAGGAAAGAAATACACCAATGATGATTTTTTTCAGAATAATTCAAAGCAATTTCTTGTGATTAAGTATGAATGATACATGTGTGTTAGAAATACATACATTAGTGGTGGATCAGTAATGAAGTTGATGCAGAAACAGCCTCAGTGATACCGGAATACAGACAGTCCTTGACTTATGACTACAGTTGGGATTAGACTTTCTCTTGCTAAAGAAAACAGTTGTTAAGGACAGTAAGTCATGCCTGACTTCATGAGCATTTTTGTCATGTTGTTAAGCAAATCACTATAGTTAAGTGAATTACATGATCATTAAATGAATCTGGCTTCCCTCAATTATTTTGCTTGTCAGAAACCAGTTGTGAAGGTCACAAACAGCATGATCCCCCCAACATGCTGCCACCATTGTAAATTAATGCTGGTTTCCACATGATTGTGGGAATGCTGTGATGGTTGTAAACATGAGTACCCATTGTAAGTCATTTTTTTTCAATGCAGTTTTTGTTTCGAATAGTAGATAAACCAATAGTTGTAAGTTGAGGACTACTTGTATGGTGAAGTGTAAAGAAAAGTGTGACTTGTCTGTCTGCTTGACTCCCACCACGTTGTATATCAGCTATAGTAAAGAGAATAGCACTGCAGTTACATTGTCTTGCATAAAACTCTTTGCTGATTTAGTGCCCCCGGAGATGCTGGGGTGACTCACAGCTGTTTGGGAAGTTGTGGTCCTAATAACTTTGATTGAGACCATTTGGGGAAGGCTGTCTGACGTCTATGTACATTTCTCATTTCCTTATTGCGTTTCAGTTTTAGACAAAACCATCCTTTCCCGTACACATTCTTTATAATTTGCTATCATTATTTGTGAAAGAGAATTCAGTCTGATGATTGAGTGAATCTTTCAAGTTTACACTTGTGCATTTGAACACTTTTGGAAATGTGGAGTAAAGCCTCTTCTTCAGAATAGTGGGGATGGACAGACTGATATGGAATAAGTTGCTTTTATAGGCATTCTATCCTCAGACTGTTTATCTCTTACCAGCACTTTGAACTTAATCTGAAAAAAATTATTAGTGATCAATCCTCTTGTGCTGTATGAATACGTACAATACTTGCTCATTTGTACATCTGTCTTGATCTCATGTTCTGGGTTTTCCAACTGTGAAATTACATTTTTCTACTTTTATATTGATTTTGCCTTGCATGGAAATGATTTGAATATTTTCAGAGTGGACATGGACATATAAAATATTTGATTGACTTATAACTTGTTGAATCTTTCCCCAAAAGATTAAAGTTTCATTCATTCGTTCATTCATTCATTCCTCTAACTTTATTATTTTTATAAATAATTCAAGGTGGCAAATACACTTAATACTCCTTTTTCCTCCTATTTTTCCCATCACAACAACTATGTGAAATGAGTTGGGCTAAAAAAGAATGACTGGCCCAAAGTTACTCAGCTGACTTTTATGCCTAAGGTGTCACAAAGTCTTCTGTTTTCTAGTCTAGTGGCATAACCACTGAGATAGTCTATTCCTTCATACTTTCTTAGCTCAGTGTGCTCCCTTCCAGATATCCCCTGGAAGTGACAGAGGATAACTTCATAGGACAGACTAATGTTATCTAGCTTTTGATGGCCTTTCTAATTGGAGAACTCTGTAACAATACATAAGAAAGCTTGCTATTTGCTTTTAGCTTCTAATTCTTTGTCAAACATGAATTGCAAGTAATGCCTGTTTGGGAAGAATAAGGAATACTTTTGGACACCACTTGGAAAGAATTTTGTAGGGTGAGGAATCTACTTAAATTTCATAATTTTTCCCCACAAGTAATTAATATAATTTTCCTGTAGAAAGAGAACAAAAAGGAAGAAGCGTTCTCTCAAAATTTTTATTCAGAAGAGAAGAAAATAGTGCTATTCCTAAAGAGTGTATTGTGTTCAAAATCCATTGTGTGAGAATAAAGGAATGCAACTTTGCTAATAAAATACTTTTCTTTAGTATTCTTTTTATGTTCATGCATAATTTTAAACATCCACAAGATTGTTTCCAAATTCATGAAGCAAGATCAAAAGGTGAGTTTAAATTGTGTTACAAAAGTTGCTGTGAGCCCTATTAAACATAGTTAAATGAAGAATTAGTAGAGAAATATTTGAAAAAACAAACAAACATAGCAATACATGTTGTATTTTGAAAAGAGCATAAAACTAAAGATAGTCCAATGAAATGGGCTGTAATTAGAGGGATATATCTGTCTCTTTGATGGAGTACCTGGGTTGAATACTGTATAACTGAAACAAGTCTTCTAAATTTCATTGACTTTTAGGCAAACTGATCTTTCCAATTGTTTTTGACTTTAAAATGTCAATGGCTATGCTAGTTAGATTACTGGAATCAAACACATCTGAAGAAATTTGAGAAAGCTATTCTAGATTGAAACTGCTCATCTATTGTCAGATAAAAAATCAGAGATTTTTTTTTAACTTGGCAAAATTGCAGAGCAGTTCTTGATCCTAGATCCTAAGTCTTAAAGTATAGTGCATGATCAGAAAAGTCAATATGGCAGCCACAATGGTGTGATTTGCAATATACATAAAATATACATGTACATATCTACGTATACATTAAAATAGGTGAAGCTTCAATTGCATCATCATGGTTGACATCTTGACTTCTTTGACCATAGCCTGCTGTCACCTCTGATACAGACTAATATATTAAGCTTTCTTTTGAAAGATGGGATGCAAATATTTGTGCAGGGGACTGGACAGATAAACATAAGAAACGCAAGTCTCCTTGCCTGGCAAGGAAATGAAGGAAATGAATGGATTCTGGCTGAATACAGAATTACCCAGCTCCAAAGTACCTGCTTCATATAATTGAGGGTTAAGGGCTAGGGCTGAGAAAATACTCTGTCTGGGGAGAAAGAATATGGAGTTATCTGTCAGGATTTAAGCCAACATGGGTTAGTAGAAAAGTAGGAATTGATAGAATGAAACTCAACAGCTTCCTGATAGCATCCATTCCTGGATAGGTTCAGCTACGATATGGTAGAAGTGTTGCCCTTATACTAGAGTTGGAAAAAATACAGAATGAAGAACTGGTGGTGCTAAAATAGGGAAAGAGCTACTTGGGATCCCTGTGGAACGTTTAAACTTTACAGTGTAAGGAGAATTTATGAAAGTTGCTTTTGATAGAGGCAAGTATAATTACGCATGTAATTGAATAATAATAATTATTATTTATTTTAGTCATGGGTTGAAATATGTTAAAAAGCCTACTCTCTACCTGAAAACTCGCTATTGGGTGTAGAGTATGATTAATAGCTGAAGATAGCTTTAGTTTATTACTGCATTCCAAAATTCAGTTCAAAAGGTCCACATTTGGACCCTGTGATTTTTGAGCTAATAAGTCAAGGAGGTTAATGGTGGAATAGGAGCAGTTTCCCAAGGGTCTTTTACTTCCATTTCCACCCTTATTTCTTGGGAGGAGAGAGGGAATGTAATGCCAAAAATTGACCATTTATTTTCAGCAGTTTGATCTTCATTGCTGGTAACCTGCAAGTGTTTGCCAATCCTTGCTTTTAATAACAGAACTTTTGCTGGAAATTAAATAGAATGCTTTCTGGATTATTTCAGCCTTAGTCACAGATTGCTATGGGCTCCAGACTGTTTTCAGCCCACTTGTGGATGCCCCTGTTAATTTTATTGTTGACACCCACATTAACTGCAGAAGACAATGCGATGTCCATGATCTGTATTATGCAAAAGTATTTTTTCAAAGAAAATCTTTACTTTTTATAATATTTTATTAAAATGTTTAATAGTAGAAAGATAATAAACTAATACAAAATCAAAAAGTATGTAAAATACAGAGAAAAAGGAAAAATAACATAAAAAGAGAAAAAAATTAAAAGTAATGACTTCCCCCTTCAAGATACAATTTCAAAAATTTATTATTTTCTCTGATATTTAAACCCAGGACATCTTCACATTTCTCATCTCTTTATCTGTAAAGAAATTATAAAACCTCATTATTCAGTCCTAATCAGCAAAAGTCCATTAAAAGTTACTAGTAATAATATATAGTTTAACTTCATCAACTTGATCAATTTCATATTCCTTTATTTTACTTTTAGCACAGTAATGCATTTCTCTCAAAATATAAAGAAGCCTTCTCCTTCTCAAATCTTATCTGGGATCTATAAACAAATCTTTAGAGGTTCATTTCTTGTATCTAGTTAAAAAACATTAAAAGTTACCAGAAACAACAACGTATTAAGAATCTTCATGTTTAATTCCTTTTAAACAACATCTATATCTGGTGATGACACAGTGGTTAGAACACAGTATTGCAGGCTAATTCAGCCCACAGCCAGGAGTTGGATCCTGATCAGTTCAAAGTTGACTATTCTTCCAGCCTTCCGAGATGGGTAAAATGAGGACCCAGATTGTTGGGGGCAACATGCTGACATTTGTAAACCATTCAGAGAGTGCTGTAAAATACAATGGAGCGGTGTATAAGTCTAAATGCTGTTGCTATATTTATTTAAACTTTAATAAAATAAACCAACTTTGTACTCCTTTCCTTTCCTTTTAACACCATAGCCTATCATTTCCATCTGAAAATAAAGCAAAAAATCTATTTCATTGATTGCTCACTTACCTTTTGTAGATCTCCAGAGCTCACATTGGGGAAGGAGGACAGACCTCTCCACCCCTTGGCATCCCTGCAGGCTACGTAGGATGGTCCCAGAAGTGGGTGCCATTTTTAGAGTAGCCACAATTTTATTTTATTTATTTATTTTATTTTTAATTACATTTATATGCCGCCCTTCTCCGAAGACTCAGGGTGGCTTACAATTTCTGGGATACAACCCAGTGTGCTCAGCAATAGCCTTCATTCCATTGTATATGCCTGCTTATTACTAAGCGGCATTTTTACAAGGTCAGCTAATTGCCCCCAACAATCTTGGGTCCTCAATTTACCTACCCCGGGAGGATGGAAGGCTGAGTCAACCTTGAGCCTGGTGGGATTCGAGCCTACAATAATTGTAGGCAGCTGGATCTTAAGAGCAGGCATTTAACAGCCTGAGCTACCAAGTACAATTCATTGTACTTCTTCAAAAATGGAGCCTGCTACTAGGACAATGCCAAGGAGCCTAGAGAAGCCAAAGGATGGAGTAGTCTCTTTTTCCTAAACATGAGCTTGGGAGAGCTACAAAGATAGCCTTGTGGAGACCTAGCAGCTATGTCCCCCCTCATCCCCAAAGCCTGCAGGGAGCCATGGAGCGTGGGGAAATACAGCAGTGTACCTACAATCAATCATATAGGTGAATGCACCTAAATTTTGTGCATATAATTATGTGGAAGCTGCAGCAGCTATAACTTTGAAATCAGGCCATAGATAGCTTTGGGATGGGGGGAAGATCCATCATAACTTCAATCAGTTGCTAAATGCTACAGGTAGTCCTCGACTTACAACCATTCATTTAGTGACCATTTGAAGTTAGAATGGCATTGACAAAGGTGATTTATGACTGTTTTTCACATGACCATTGCAGGATCCCATGGTCACGTGATCAGAATTTGAATGCTTGTCAACTGGTTCATTTTTGTGACGGTTGTGATGTTCTGAGGCCATGTGATCACTTTCTGACAAGCAAAATCAATCAAGTGAAGCCAGATTCACTTAACAACTGTGTTACTTAAGAATTGCAATGATTCATTTAACAACTGTGGTAAGAATTCACTTAACTGTCTTACTTAGCAATATAAATTTTGGGCTCAATTATGGTCATAAGTCAAGGACTACCTGTATCAGACTTGCAAGATTCACTTAATGAAGTCTTTTATCATAAAACAGAATTGGTTCGTTTGGTTTTATTTCCTATCTCATCTACCTGGGAAGGCTGACATTGGCTGTACTGAAAGCAAAGCTATCTTCAGTCCACCATTGCTTCTCTAGAAGTCCATTTTCAAACAAAATCTTAATTTAAACAGTGCATTTATGTTTTCATAAATTGGTGGATTTAATTTAGTTTGTTGACGAAAGCTCTGCGTAGCTTTTCATGTTAAAGACTAACAGATCTTTGTGGGGACTTCTTTAAAACTGAACATCTTGATGAGTTGTACTTCAAAAGGTTTCTTGGAAGCCATGCCTACTCCAAAATGTGAGGAAATTGATTGTGGTTCCACCAGCAGCATATGGTTGTGAAAATGCCTGATTAGAAGATGAGATCCAAGTCACAGAGCTTCACATTCCTGTCCAACCACAAGCTAATTGATTGATCTTGTGCCAGTTCCTTTTTTTTCAGTCAATTTCACAAGATTATTGTATAGCTAAAACTGGCAGGGGCTAAATGCTGGACCCTTTCTTTACATTGTAAATATGAAGTGATACAGCAAAAGCACTTTGCACGTGTTCAGAAGCCTTTTGATTCTGATTGTTCAGAAGGCAGCCTTCTTGGTTTAAGATTTCAGGCTTCAACCTAAGATGAACTCATTCAGATACCTATTTTTTCCCTGTTAATTGTATATGTAGCAGAAATGATATATGCTGGTTTTCTCTTTGAATCAGTTGTTGATGCCCACATTAAAAACCTATCAACAAATACCAAGAAGTGCAAGATGGCAGTTGAATGGTTTCCATAGCAACACCACATTTCTGTCTAGTTCATTCCCAGTCACAAGCAAGCCCTTTTCCCTCTTTACGAAAGCTAGATCAACTGGAATACAGCCTCTTTTGTTGCCGCTGAGCCCTGTGGATTTAACTGGCATGTCTAGATATGTTCAGGTGAAGTAAGGACTTTCTGTCTGCTTGTTTGGGTCCCCCCCCCACTTTAGTCCTTTTAGTCCCTACTACAGTTTTGTATTACACATGGTGGGAGAAATAAGCTTCCTGTTTTCCTGAGCCTTTTTTCCCCTGTGTTTGGAATGTTTTGCATAAGCTTACATTGAGACTTGCAATAATGCAAAATGAAATCTATTGTTATTATTATTTGTCTGCATTAGAAAAAGGGCACAATGAGAGGGGGGGGTGAGCCTTATATTGTGTTGTGTAATTCTATCTAAACCATACTTTTTTGTTAAATACTAAAGTGTATCAGAATGTTCCAGGGTATGGCAGTACATGTTTCTCTTCATTAGGTTGGGAGCTGTACTTTGGTGACAGTACACAGACTTTGCGTACAAGAAGTCTGAAGTCTACTGTCCATGGGGTTTTCAGATAAAAGGGTCATGGAAAAAGGAATTAAAAAGACTGTGCTTAAAATTGTGAAAGTTGATGGTAAAAATGAACAAAACAATGTAATTTGGCAACAGCATTGCTATAGGTATTCCTAAGGCAAGAATATTTGAATATTGAACTAAAACTTGTAGCATCATTCACTAAAGCTTCTGGGAGTTATAGTGCAGATATCTGGAATACCTTAGTTACTCTGTTGAAAGCATAGCTCAAGGCCACGGAATTGTGGCTAGGGGGAAGAGAAGAACTTCTCAATGTGTGTGTATATGGAATTTATTTTTTCTCACTTTTTTCAGCAGTCCAACTTGTTTCTTTTATTAATGAATATTGCATTGATGAATATAGGTGGGAGAGGCATAAGATATACAGCATTGTGAAGTACCCTTTGATATCTAAATTTCAACTTTTTCATGTATGTTTTAAGACACTTGGCTGTGAATTGTTTTCAGTGCTTATGTAGGTGGATGGAAGGGTACTATTAGCATGAATTAAATCAGTACGTTTCTCCCATCATGGAATAATAAAATTGCTTGTTAAATGTTTTACATTTTTATTTGGTTTCATTTTGCAAAGCAAAATTCCTACATATCTTGCTAAAAGCAACATAAGAAATTTATTCTGTGCTCAGCATGCCACATATTGTGGATGGGAGTAAGGGAAGGATGATGAAAACTGTAGTGCAACAATTAGAGACCTAATCTTTGGAAAATTACCTTTTATACTAAACATTCAGCAATAGAATTTGTAAGCCAGAAGTTATGTATTCAGTACACTTAAAGTATTGACATTTTCCTGTGTAAATAAATTAACAAGAGAGCACCAATTTTTCCCCACTCAATTTGATTCAGAGTTGAAACTCACTTAGATAGCTGGAACATAGCAGTTAAGACATATATGGGCAATTTGTGGTTCTTAGCAAATCTCAATATATCTTAGCACCTCTAGGAGCCACTTTTTCCTTGCTGCATAGCTGATCAGCCATTTGGGAGAAAAAAATAGTTCCCTAAAGCAGAAAAATAATTTATTTCAGAATTGCTGGTCAAAAGATGAAATCCCTCCACCTCCATTACCAAGATATGGTGAAATATTTGGGGAGGGGAGCAGTGAGACTCTGGTAACTGTGTCTGTTGTCTAATTTTTGGTCAATTTCCAGGCTAAATAATTTATAGCATTTTTCCTTTCTTTCCTTCGATAGCATCTCTGTGCAGAACAGTGAGGAGCACTTTTCTCAACTCCAAATTTATTGGAGCATTCAAGCAGAGGCCTGGAAAAAAATCCATCTTTATTCTCTTCCTTCCTATTTTAAACTGTTATTGGCTAATTTTGCGTTCTATCTCTTAAGCTACAAAGATATTCTGCCATATTTTTTTTTTAAAAATGATGTTTGTGAGAAGGAAAAACATCCCACCGAACTCCATTGTCATTCAGTGTCTTTTTAATGACAAACTGTTTTATCATTTTGTTTTTTCTAGATAAAAATACTTTACTTCATATTTGAGTTTCAAAATCCCTTATCAGGCAAAGATAAGAACATTTGAATTTAACTTTTATTTTGGCAGTTTGTTTCATATGATTTCATATGAAGAGATCAGTGGTCTTGAAGGAAATAGATTGTAATTAAGTTGGACTCTGGGGGATGACAAAAAATTGTTGCTTGTCAGCTTTGGACCAATTCTTCCCCAAAGTCCAAGAACAAACAAAAAGTAATATTATTAAAAAGAACTCTACAATTTTCAAAAAAAAGTACTTCACAGCATCAGAGGGTATAAACAAAGCATGTTATTTGTATTGTTAAGGTAACCAGATTGCTAACAAGGCTGCTTTAGAAGCTGTTCCTGATTGTTTCTGTGTATCAGTGTGTGCATATGTACAACCATTTCTTGAAGTGGTCGCTTTAATGATTAAAATAGAGGCCCTTCATATATGGTCCCCTGCCTGCAAAGCACTTCTTGCATTGATTATGCACAGCCTTCCCTACTAACTTGTATGGGAAGAAATTGGGAAAAAATATTAATATTCTATGGGGCTGGTTACTTAATGGAAAGTGCAACTGACAGCTACAAACACCACTAGGTGGTGTTGCTCAAATCTGGATGGCAAGGGCAAGTTACTAGGAGGTGTTTGGGGAGATTTCTCCATGGGTTTTTTTGCCCTTCATTTCCCCAGACTTTTTCATTATTCACCCAGTATTTTCTTACTGTTTTCTGTATACTTGAGTACAGTGTGAGACCAAAAAAATATCTAGAGAAAGGGAGAGCAATAAGCAGGTCCTGCTGCGCTCAAATAATGAATTTTACTGTATACTTCAGATTTTGTGTTACATAAGAAAGTGAGCGCTGCTGGAGGAGATCAGAAAACCCATCTCTTCTAGCATTCTGTTGGATGTCTGGTCCAAACAGATGCTGCTTTGAAGCTTATAAGCAAGACTTATAATTATCCATTGGCAATAATTGATGTAATGCAGTGTTTCTCAACCTGGTTGTGGAATTCTTTAAACTGACACACAAGGTTGAGAAACACTGATCTAATGTGTTTTCTGCACAGTAAGGTGATAAGTATAATATTATTCTCTAGCACTGCACCCTTTTAATCTTAATCTTTCCTTCTTCTTTGTGGTATAACTGATCAGGAAAATTATCCAAGCTTAAAATTTGTTTTTAAGATTATGTACGTGCCTCTAAACTTCGTATGACTCTATGCTAGAGTTATGAATATTGTAACAAACAAACAAACAAAAAAAGCTTTATTCTTATCACACAGCAAGGTACAAGCATCCACATCATGGAATCTTATAAGACTAAAAGAAAGGCAATCTACCATTGGTCTCAGAGTTCTCAATAACAATCAAAACATCTACAGCACGTTTTCTAAAAGTTTATGGCAATAAATACTGCAAATTGTTTGAAGCAGAAGTAAGAATCAAATACTTATTCATATTATTTTTAGGGATCTTTTCCTTTCCCCTTTTCTCCTCTCCCCATCCTATCCTATATTTATAAAAAAATGATAATAGTGGTGACTTTATTACCACGCTCAAAAATCCCTTCATTATATTATGAACAATATAATTACACTTTATTTGGTGACTTCTATTAATGCTGTATTGAGCATTAACTTTACAGCTGTAGTTACTATTGTCCATCTATTAAAACAGATTTGTGGAAAACATAGGTAATTCTCCACTTACGGCCATAATGGAACTTGCCCATAATGGAACTTGCTTTACAAGCTTCACCCCCTGCTTTTCTTAATATGGTAGTTAAGCGACTGTGTGGGTCATTAGGTGGAACTCAGGGATGGGGAGGCTCTGAGAGTCCTAGCATAGGGACAGGCCTATCTGCCCCAGACCTCCCAAGGCCTCCCACACCCTCTGAAACACCTTGTGTTCTGCTTCCTGCCCCTTAGGGTCCCCAGTCCTTAGGCCTGTTCCCTACCCATCAAGTCCCTGCAGGCATCTCGACCACCCTCCCTTCCCGGTCCTCACAGGGCTTGAGCTTCCTCCCCACCCTCCCATCATAATTGCGCTCTTACTTCTTGAAGTTCTTCAGAGCTCAGGAGGTCAAGGGAAGGAAAGGGAACAGGCTGCTTCTTTGTTAGGCCATATGATGCAATTTCAAAATCCATTTTCTAAGCAGCCACATCGAAAAATGTGTTAGTGGAGCAAAGCAAGGCATTCCATTGTTGGGCTGCACTGTGCACTCCTGAAATCACCACCATTTTCCTAGCAGCCACATTTCAATGCAGCTGCTCGAAAAATGGCTTCTGCTTCTGGGATTGGACCATGTGTCCCAGCAACAGAGTGGACCATCTTCCTTCTCTAGCCTGACTCCTGAGCTTGAAAAGTAAGTGAAGAGGAGGATGTGTCCAGTAGGGTAGGAAGCAGGCCCAAGGCCTGTGGGGACTCTGAGGAAGTGGGGGTGGGAAATAGATAGGGTCTGCAGCACCCTTGTTGTAGGTTGTAAGAATAAATGACATCAGGGGCATTGCAGCGGCCATTAACTTTGGACCGGTTCATGGGTAGTTCTTTTGGGGGGGGGGAGATGTTTACTGTAATGTCAAACAGTCACTTACTGACCTGACACAAGTTGAGGATTACCTGTAAATGTTTAAATGAAGAAAGAGAAAAGTAGCAATCAAACCAAGATTACCTATAACAAATATATTGATAAACAAATATGAGAAAGAACAGGCAGTTGAAACTATGCACTTAACATCTCACCCCTTTGCTAAACTTAGGAGTTGGATAAGTCCTTTTCCCCAGAGTATAGTAACTGAATGGCAGCTAATAATCCCTCTTACTCATTAACCAATTGAAAGGAAAACAGAAACTCCCTTATACCACCTTATAACAGACAGACCATATACTGACTGGCATGGTTGTCTAGGACAAAGGTTGGCAGTCTGTTTCTACAGGGCAGTTTTCCTTCTGGGATTAGATACTGTGAGTTGCATGCCAATAATGGCAGTGAATGAAACGGAAGCAGCACAGCGTTTTTTCCCCTAAAACCCATTTATTTCATGCTCCCTCCCTCCTATTTTCTTCATAATACCAAAGTTTTTGTTGTTGTTATTTATTTCTAAGGAAAGGAAGGAAGGAAGGAAGGAAGGAAGGAAGGAAGGAAGGAAGGAAGGGCTTACTGGAGAGAGAAAGCTATTCTAAGGATCTATATTTTACAGAAATCAGTGGATGGCTTGTACAGGTGAAACTCGAAAAATTAGAATATCCTGCAAAAGTTCATTTATTTCAGTAATTCAACTTAAAAGGTGAAACTAATATATGAGATAGACTCATTACATGCAAAGCAAGATAGTTCAAGCTGTGATTTGTCATAATTGTGGTGATTATGGCTTACAGCTCATGAAAACCCCAAATCCACAATCTCAGAAAATTAGAATATTGTGAAAAGGTGCAATATTCCAGGCTCAAAGTGTCCCACTCTAATCAGCTAATTAAGCCATAACACATGCAAAGGGTTCCTGAGCCTTTAAATGGTCTCTCAGTCTGGTTCAGTAGGAATCACAATCATGGGAAAGACTGCTGACCTGACAGTTGTGCAGAAAACCATCATTGACACCCTCCATAAGGAGGAAAGCCTCAAAAGGTAATTGCAAAAGAAGTTGGATGTTCCCAAAGTGCTGTATCAAAGCACATTAATAGAAAGTTATGTGGAAGGGAAAAGTGTGGAAGAAAAAGGTGCGCAAGCAGCAGGGATGACCGCAGCCTGGAGAGGATTGTCAGGAAAAGGCCATTCCAAAGTGTTGGGGACTTTCACAAGGAGTGGACTGAGGCTGGAGTCAGTGCATCAAGAACCACCACACACAGATGGATCCTGGAAATGGGCTTCAAATATCATCTTACCTGGGCTAAAGAAAAACAGACTTGGTCTGTTGCTCAGTGGTCCAAAGTCCTCTTCTGATGAGAGCAACTTTTGCATCTCATTTGGAAACCAAGGACCCAGAGTCTAGAGGAAGAATGGAGAGGCACACACTGCAGGATGCTTGAAGTCCAGTGTGAAGTTTCCACAGTCTGTGTTGATTTGGGGAGCCATGTCATCTGCTGGTGTTGGTACACTGTTCTTCATTAAGTCCAGGGTCAACGCAGCTGTCTACCAGGAGATTTTGGAGCACTTCATGCTTCTTTCTGCAGGCGAGCTTTATGGGGATGCTGACTTCATTTTCCAGCAGGACTTGGCACCTGCCCACGCTGCCAAAAGCACCAAAACCTGGTTCAATGACTGTGGGATTACTGTGCTTGATTGGCCAGCAAACTCGCCTGACCTGAACCCCATAGAGAATCTATGGGGCATTGCCAAGAGAAAGATGAGAGACATGAGACCGAACAATGCAGAAGAGCTGAAGGCTGCTATTGAAGCATCCTGGTCTTCCATAACACCTCAGCAGTGCCACAGGCTGATAGCTTCCATGCCACGCCGCATTGAGGCAGTAATTGCTGCAAAAGGGGCCCAAACCAAGTACTGAGTACATATGCATGCTTATACTTTTCAGAGGTCCGATATTGTTCTATGTACAATCCTTGTTTTATTGATCGCATGTAATATTCTAATTTTCTGAGCTTGTGGTTTTGGGGTTTTCATGATCTGTAAGCCATGATCATCACAATTATGATAAATCATGGCTTGAACTATCTTGCTTTGCATGTAAGGAGTCTATCTCATATATTCGTTTCACCTTTTAAGTTGCATTACTGAAATAAATGAACTTTTGCACGATATTCTAATTTTTCAAGTTTCACCTGTAGATGTGAATTTGTGCCTAAGAGTTTCATGTAGGATTCTTTCTGAGTCCTTTGTAGAAGTATAAGTATAGTTTCTGAATGCGAAACCTCTGTGTAAAACAGCTGCTTTACCACTAAGCTCCATTCCCTTCCCATGTAGAAGACCTATATCTCAACTGTAACAAATTTCTTGCCAGCTATTCTAGAACATGCAAATGTGCCATCAGTTGGCTGAACTCCATAGGGAGTTGTCCTTTTTGGAGATGTACAGCCAAAAGATACTGCAATTGAATAGAAGCCCTTATGATAATGCATGAGCTTTCTCTATTGCTCCCATCTCTTAACATATTAATTTACAATTTACAAATGTACAGAGAATATTAGCAAAAGTATAATTAACTTCCCCAACCTAGGAACCCTAGGATTATTGTTCTAGAATTCCCCAGGCAAATTTGATTTGAGAATTCTGGAAGTCTGTCCATGTGTTTTGAGAGCACTTAGATTGTAGTTGACACACTAAGTAGTATAATTGGAAGTTTAGAGAAATGTTGAAAAGTGTATGTCTTTGGAGGGATGCTAATCAACCGACTCATTCTTTCTTATCTTTTTTTCCTCAGAATTATTCAGATTTATCTAAGTGGGAAAAAGTGAGTGAAAATTCCTAACATGGTTGAACAGACAGTATCGCTTTAGTCTCCTGGTGAAGAAATAATAGTTCTGAATGATCCTGTGTTCACTTTTTGTAAATAGAAACTTAGCATACCAGAGAGAGGGAAATTCCTTTCTGAGTCTTTAGAATGTGTATCGGCTTTACGGGTAGTTTCTAATGCAGTTAAATATTATTAAATATAATCCTATTGCCATACGATGTAGTGGTCAGGTTCATGGTAGTGTCTTATTTCGCTACATGCCTAAATGGTGCTATATAATATTTAATATTGCAGAGTTTTTAATATTTATTTGTTTGGTAATTCATGCACTTACAAGAAGATTGTAACTATTTCCTTATGATTTAGCCTCCATTTATTCAAGATTGGGCAAAAATTTTACTGTCCAGATTATTCTCTTCCTAGAGTGATATAATAAAGAATACTTGCTTCCCCTCTCTTTGGCCCAGAATTGCTGAATATAGGAGTTTACTCATGAGCTTATGGTGAGAGACTAAATGATTTCATGGATGCAGTATCAATGCCCACAATTAGCCCTAGCAAATAAGCCTAATATCACCATCTCCATCTGCAGCTGCTCCTTCTTGTTCCCATAAGCTTGGTTACCTTCTAGTGATTCAGATTGAGAAATCAGAGCAAATCCTGATGAAATTTGTGGATTGTACTAGCTTATTTTCCAGCTCTGCCAACAGCATAGGAAAAAATAGGTTCCCAATAGATGTTTTCCCCAACAACCCCGGCAAAACCTTGGCTCTGTTAGTGTTTGGCTATGTATTACAGAGTGTTTCACATTAATGTAGTGGTCTTGGGATAAAACCATGGATCATAGAACTAACTTCTATGCTTAGTTAATGGTTCAGTGGACCTTACAAATCCTCAAAGTTAAATTAATTAAGTGAAATGTTGCTGAGTTAAGCAAGGTTAAGTATGTCATGGAAATAATCCATCATGTTTGCTATACTGCAAAGGGAAGAATGGCCATGCTTGGCAATAAATAGATACAAAAAAAGAATATCCAATTGCCATGCAAAGTTATCTATACATATGTTGAATTGATTCTTCTTTCCCAGAATAGAGCTAAAAGTAATGTGAATCAGGATTCTGGGATTTGTATGAACTTCAGATTTCTTCTAGGCCATGAAATGCTTTGTCTCCTTCCTTTGGGGTCATGGGACCACAGTTTTATCCTGAACTATTGCTTCTATCAGGACAACTGCCTTGATTTTTTTTTAACTTAATATGCTTCACTTGTTTATTAACAAACATCAAGAAGTGAAAAGAATATTTTTTCAGGAAAGTGCAGCAGAATCCAAAGTGTCTGTTTTTTTTGTAAGGCTCCTAGTTGCTTGACTCCTATAGTAGGATCGATCTCACATCTGAATCCTGTTAGTCTTAGATAGTGATTGAACTCGTTTCCATTTATCATCATGCAAAAAGATGGATAGGTGGGTGGGATGTTGTACAATGAATGGAAGTGTAGGTGTTCTGAAAAAAAGCAGAATTGCAAATGGAGTTTATGAAAGAATGTACTACTTTTGAACTTGAACCTGATATGCAACAAACACATTGAAATTGCTAGTTAATGGGGATTATTATAACTCAAATAATTTGGGACATGGATTTATTTATCAGATCGGATTTCAGGTTTTAATTATGCTTTGCTAAGTAATGGATTAGGGCA
This sequence comes from Naja naja, assembly GCA_009733165.1. Classification (NCBI taxonomy): domain Eukaryota; kingdom Metazoa; phylum Chordata; class Lepidosauria; order Squamata; family Elapidae; genus Naja; species Naja naja. The sequence continues at coordinate 111,557,666 of CM019155.1, read as the reverse complement.
TGATTGCTCATAGTTGCTGTTCCTTTTTTCTGCTGACTTCTCCTATTTCGGGAAAGCAGTGGGTTAAGCAACAAAGCATTACCTAATAGGTTCTTTGTGTATATATTGTAAAGAAAGTTATTCATTGTAAATCTTTCTATTGTTGTATGCATTTACTATGACCTTTTAGAATGATTGCTTCATGTTATTAATTGAATTATATGTCTCCCTCCACTTGAAATATAATGATGGCCAACTAACATAATACTGATTTCAATCAGTACTAGTATTAGTTTATAGTTGCTAAATGAAGCTTCATTTTTCCAGGGATAATATTTGTTTAATTACTGGGAAGCAACATCATAAGAGCATTTTTGCCTTGCTTGTGAGCTTCTTGGATCCTTTTGGTTGGCTAATTTTAGAATACCAGACTAATCAGATATTTGGTATAATTTGATTTCTTAAATCTTATAATGTGAGATAACTGGGTTTTTGGTATCAGTGCAATCGATGCTCTAGTTGGATTCTCAGATTAGACCACACAATTCTGTGGAATGATGCCATACCAGAATGCATGACAAGGTAGCTAAGAGTTTAATTAGGTATTTATAACAGCAACTCTAGACAGCCTAGCTTAGCTTTATAAATATAAACCAGTGACAGATAATGTTACAAAGCAACTACTGGTCCATCTAGACAAAATAAGAAATAACATCACCAAATACGCAGCTGTTTGGAAAAACGATGTCAGCTAAATTTCTGAATTTTTTGAAGAATGTAAAAACCATAGTGCTTTATAGTTTGTATAGGAGAAATAAAATTTCAGCCACAAATCTTTGAATATGCAGTGATTTTACATTTATTTTTCCATCTACTTTTCATTTTTCTTTGTAAATAGAATATTTTACAGTATAGGTTATCTTGAAGAGAAATTACCTCTTTATTCCTGAGTCTAACAGAGAACATCACCAAATATTGTATTTTTTAAAGAACAAGGTTCATCATATGCACTGAAAAGCAGAAGTGAAGAATTATACAAAACGGTGAAGTAGAAAATGAAAAAGCCACCCTGAGAGAGATATTTGTTAGATGATTGCATTCAGTCTTATTTGCTGGTTTCCTAGGAACTTCTGGCTTGGCACTGAGAGAAAAAAAGGATTAAAAATGATCACAATAATATGTATTCATCAAAGGGAAAATGTTGCTAGTGCTTGTGCTGGGACAGCTATTCTCTTACATCACTCTGTTTTTCTTCTTTTATAAATAATGGGAAGAAATTCTCAGTCTTTTTTAAATAAGATATTGAGGGGAGGGGTGATCTCTGCTGGTGATATAAATATGCAGATCTACACACATGAGTTAGGAAGGAGGAATTAAAAAGTTCTAGAATAAAAAAATAGGAAAAAAACAGGAAAGTTTAGAACTGCATTTAATAAAGACAAACAACACATATTTAGCTGTACTACACTTTTATATATTAAATATTTGTAACTTTTTTCTGCATATCTGTTTCATTCTTTTGTTTGCTATATTTGGGGACTTTCTGTTCTTATTTCTGCAATACTTGATGCAGTTTTCTTCTTGGACTGCTATTGGCATTTGGGCAATTGTTTACTCCATGACAGTTGCAATACATTCATTATGGAAAAGCACTGCATGCTTCAGTTAGATTTTAAAAAATAGAATTGATGCGTAGGAAAATGTAATATTGCACTAACAAAATGTGTGTGTGTGTGTGTGTGTGAGAGAGAGAGAGAGAGAGAATGAATGATTTCCAGTTCCCCAAGACAGATGAATAACAACTAAGATCTATCTGCCTGTGGTGGTCTGTCTATTTTCCTCAAATATTTTAGATTTTGAAAATAAAGTGCTTAATGAAGTTCTGCACACATATTTTTATTTTATTGCATTACATATGGCTGGCAGAGATTGGCTTGGTAAAAGGTGAAAAGCCTTGTGGTGTGTGTCTGTCCATCTAAAACTAAGGCCTCAGAGTCGGATGAGGGGGATATGTAGTATCTACTTTCCTTGTATTGTGACACTCTCCTTTGATTTGATCCACAAGGCGAGATGTGCAAGGAGAAGCGTGTGGATGGATAAAAGGGCTCCAATGGTTTCCCATCCACTCATGTCTACATAAATAACTTCTCTGACGTTGTCTAAAAGGACATGAGGTGGAGTGTAGACTGAGGGACCAAGTAGGCTTAAGTCTATAAATAACACAGGGCTATTTTAAAACTCTGGCTTTGAAATAACATGCTGGTAAATACAGGCCTTGCTCTTGACCTGCCTAGAAATATCCAAATGGCTGGAGGGATAAGCATGCTCTGATCTATTCCTGTAATACGTGGGATAGGGGGAATGAGGAAAGTAATCTTGGATACATAGGGAGAAGTTATAAACAAATAGTCCTCAATTTAAAACCATTCATTTAGTAATCATTCGAAATTACAACAGAAACACTAAAAAATGTGACTTACAATTAGTCTTCATACTACAACCATCACAGCACCCCAAAGTCACATCATCAGAATTTGAATGCTTGGTATACATGTATTTATGATGGTTGCATCATCCCAGGCTCATGTAATTACCCTTTGGGATCTTTCCAGCTGTCTTCTAACAAGTCAGTGGGGGGGGAAATCAATGGGGGAAGCTGGATTCACTTAACCAACTGCATGATTCACTTAACAATCAGATAAAATAGGTCATAAAATTAGCCTCCTTGTTTAGCAACAGAAGTTGTCATAAATCGGGAACTACTTATACCAAGTCAGACTATTGCTAATGCAGGTAGTTTTCGATTTATGGCCGCAATTGAGCCCCAAATGTTGTTAAACAAGACAGTTGTTAAGTGAGTTTTGCCTCATTTTACAACTTTTCTTGCCACAGTTATTAAGTGAATTACTACAGTTGCTAAGTTAGTAACACAGTTGTTAAGTGAATCTGGCTTTATTGACTTTGCTTATCAGTAGTTCATAAAAGGTAATCACATGAACCTGGGACATTGCAGCCGTCATAAATACACCCCAGTTGCCAAGCATCCAAATTTTGATCAAATGACCTTGGGGATGTTGCAATTATTATGTGAAAAATGATCATAAGTTTCAGTGCCATTGTAATTTTGAACAATCACTAAACAAATGCTTATAAGTTGAGGACTTTCTGTACTTAGCACAGTGTTGGTTATATTGGGTTGGGCAACTTATGGACTATGGACTGTATATGCATCCTTCTGCCCATTTACTTAATATAGCCCATTAATAGTGATTCTCCAGTACTTTATAGAGGACTAATTCTAGGCCTATCTATCTGTGATGTAGGGAATTAAACATAGATCTTTAAGCAGGCAAAAAATATGGTTTGCCACTGAATTGCCACATGTGGCTAACTTTCTGGGTCAGATTGGTGATATTGGGGCTGAGAGAAGTTAGAAGTTTCTCTGTCTTTAATTATGCTGTCTTCCCTCATTTAATTCTCCATCTGGAAAATGGAATTGTAGTGACCTATTTTGCAAAGCCATTTTGCATCTGAAAATGATCCAGCAATCCACTACAGCATACAATAAGCACATTTAGGCAGTTCTACTATTCTGCTCTAATGATGGTATGGAGGAACTTAATGTAAAATGCATAAGCAGGGAAAGACTCTTGCAGATACCTGTAGCCCAATGTTTTGCAGTGAGGGAACCAAAGAGGAATCTGAGTACAATAAATACTGATAGCTCAGTATATTTAATTGTATTTGTAATGGGTGACAGGAGAAGTTGTTTGTCTGTTTTGTTTATCTGCCATAAGTGACTCTGGGCAGCATACAAATATTAAAAGACAAAAACCATTACATGTAGTCCCTGGCACCAAAGGATAAAAAATTAACTCAATTCCCCAAAAACACATGCTAATTTACCCTCCTGCAAGCAGAGCTAATCTACCCTCCTGTCATCCCCACTAAGTAAACCAGACCAGAAAATCACCTCCATAGGAAGACCTAGAACTACTTTTATTGAAACTAGCTATAATAACAGCATTTATAAATCTGATTGTGCTCTAGCTCCTGCCCTGTCTTATATTTCAGTGCATTAGGGGTGGTATCTGCCTGAGCAGCTTCTGAATATTGTAATGTTGCAAGTGGCTTAAAAATGTTTCTGGGCTCTTTGCCTGGGTAACAATTCTTGCATATTTCTATCAAGATAATTTTCCTTATTCTGATCCAAATGTCTGAGAAAACAACCAGGTCTCAGTGCATTGCAAAAGATTAACGGGGTTGGGGTCATTTGAATCTCAGGCTGGGGGATGTTGTTTCATGAGCAAGTACTGCCCCTTAGAAGGCCCAACTCTGAGATACAATAAGATGACATTGTTTGGTAAAAGGGCTGTGTAGGAAGTCATTTTTGCTAGATCTGGTGGGGCAAGCAGAGACAATGGAAGAAAGACAGTTCTGCAAATAGACTGGCCCTATGCCATGTAGACTTTATAGGTTTAAATTCAAAGAGAAAGAATTCTACCAAGTTTAGAATACCAAGTTTACCAAGAAAAAAAAGTCTATGTGAAGAGAAGCAGATGTTGGCTTTAGTGGGGCAACAAATTGGTTTGGCTCTGACTGCAGTCTATGGCTCTACCTCTCAAATCTCCAATGTCAGTCCCTATTCTATGCTGTAGGATAGGCAGGTCCAAAAAGTAGGTGAAGCTTGAGGAAGAGCTATTTTTAAAAGACCTCGGAAAAGATCAACAACTTGAACCTGTTTAAACTGCAGGCCTCAGATCTATTGCCATGTGATCTGATCCTAAGGAGAAAGAACTTTATTTCTTTTTATAATCTATGATTTCAATGTCATAAGGAAGTATGTACATGAATAATGTTACTTTTTTGGCAACATTAGATTAATCCTGCCTCTAATTCAGAATTGTTGGTGCTAAATCACTTTTATTTTTTCTTGCTTTTATTATTTTTATAAATAACTCAAGGCAGCAAACATATCTGATGCGTCTTCCTTCCTCTTTATTTTTCTCACAACAGTCCTGTGAGGTGGGTTGGGTTGAGAGTGTGTGACTAACCCCAGATCACTCAGCTGGGACCAGAACTCACATTCTCCTATTTTCTAACCTGATGCCTTAAATACTAGACCAAACTGACTGTTTATTAGAGCCCATAAGCTAAATAGTTCCCTTACTTAGTCTGGTAAGTGTGCAGATCTACATGGTTATGAAGTTGAGGAATACTGCATTTACTTGTATGGAAATATAAATATAAGTTTGTTCTGACCAAAGTTTCTGAGACCATAATTACACACACACTTATTTTAAAAACAAGTCTTGGTTTATTGCAATGCTGGGAATTATTTTCATTCCCAGCTGGTAATGAATCTCAAACAGTCCCTCAAGATAAGCACCCACCTTTCTCTTTTGTGAAGTGCTGCCAATAACAGAAGTGTCAAATAAAGTAGAACAAAAACCAACCGCAGTACAAAGAGCTTCAAGAATGAATCTAAACCAAACGAACGACTTTGCTTCCTGCAAAGGTTTTGTCATCTTTGCCTGTCCTTTATACCTTATGGGAGGGGCAATCACCTCCCAGCCTTACTCCTGAGTTGCCCCTTTTGTTTCAGCTGCTCTCGCCTTCTAGCAGCTCTGGCACATGCGCACTGGGAACAGGTTCCCCTGGGTCCTCTGCCTCATTGCTGCTAGACTCTGAAGGCAGCACTCCACTCCCAGATGGTCCTAGCCCCATCTCTGCATTGGACACAGGACCCTCATCCAAATCCTCTCCAGACTCCCGGGCTGATCCCCTTTCTTCCCCACTGTCCAATTCTGCTGCCGTCTGCACAGACTGCCAGCAAACCACAACAAAGTTATTATTTTGTTGTAAAAGTTTGTTCATTGCCATTCCTTTATTCTAAGTATATTCAGTAAAACCTTCAGTTACATCACAAACTATCTTGAAATATTGCATCCAGGAGGTGAGGAATAGAGGAAGCTTAATTAATTTTAAAGTGTTTTGTGCTGCACAGTTTATTCTCGCATGTTCTTTAAAAAGTATAGCTCATCTTTAATGGGACTATGTTGCAGGATTTAGCAGAAATGAAGTAACTGTCATCCTCCAGATCAGTGGTGGAATTCTACCGGTTCGGCCTGGTTCTGGCGTACCAGTAGCGCCGAAGATCAGCTGGCAGAGAACCTGCTCTGAGTCTCTCTGATGCTCTGCAGTTGGGCCCACCTGCCTGCCCCTGCTCCTAGGTCCTTTTTAACCTCTTAGCTGTTTGGCGCGGCAGGGTGGGTTGCTGTGCTAAACAGCTGAGAGGCGCAGTAACTTAGTTTTTACTGTTTTAATGCGTGTACAAAGCGTGCATTTGGTGCCTGTGCGTGAATCACGTGACCCCCTGCAGCCACACCCACCAAGCCACACCCACAGAATTGGTGGTGGCAACTTTTGAATCCCACCACTGCTCCAGATGATGCTGAATTCCAAGTCATGTTGTCCCCAGCTAGTATGGTCAATGGTGAGGTATCATGGGAGTTGTTAGTAGAGAGCCATATGCTGCATGTTCCTGCTTTTGTGGAAGGGATGCTAGAGATATAAAAAGTGTGTGTGTGTGTGTGTGTGTTTAGTATGGGGATAGGAACAACTTTTTTCTGATGTCTTCTTAAAACTGTCTCCAATCCGGGGTGCCTTCAAGATAAATCTCAGCTGCCAGTAATCCCTAGACAGTTTGGCCATTACTAAGAATCTTGGAGGTTGGCCCATACACTTGTAGAACACCTAAATTGATTGCAAATATAAGAACAGATATATAAAATCAGCAATTCACACCATTTCAGCAATTTCACTGAATTTAGATAACCATCTCCATGTTTGTCTATATAAAGTCTTTTGTCAGAATTAGCAAAGTTTGATGAATGTTGTTGTTCACATCAAATAAAATATAAAATTCATCTGAGTCTTCTAGATAACTCTTTAGGAACAGTGATAATAAACAATACATGCAGGAGTGGGATTCTACTGGTTCGGGTGAACCGGTAGCTCCAAGGTTCAGCTCTTGGGCCCACCCACCCTGGCTCTAGTCTGTGCTTTATATCCTGGTTTTCATGTTCACCTGATTCGCGCGGCATAGCGGAGTGCCGCATGCCAGCTGTTTAAAACACACAGATTGCTGGAGAAGGTCAGTAGCAAATGCTCCACGCGCTCAAAGTGCACACTCACCGAACCGATTGTTAACACCGGTTGAATCGTACCCCTGAATACATGTTAATACACATAGAATATATAATTTATCCAAGAAACAGACCTTTTGCTTTTAAGGGTATAATTGTAGTTATGGTTGGTTGTTGTCGGTTTTTTTCTTCTTTTTTCTTTTTAGCAGATTGTATTCAGCTGAGCTTTTCTGCAAATATGGAGTTAAGATTATAGCCTTTGGCATTTTACTGCTGTTGTTTCAATGATCTCTGTGCTTGAAAAAGTGTTTTAACCAGCTAGGCAATGTCTGTAGGTGGACTCTGGCATCCAGAACACAGAAAGGGTCATTCCCTTCCCTTTTGTTCTTGTATCACCTTCCTTTTCTCGGTTGGCAAACGGCATAGCTTTTCCCTCAGGGAATCTTTTTCCGCTGATCCCGGGTCGAAATCCAGCTTCTGATAGGCAGGCAGCTCCTCTTGCCTGAACCCTCCCTGCTTGGAGAAAGCTCAGCTGAGTTTATTTATAGCTGGTTCCTCCCTGACATTCTATTTCAGGTCACCCCCAGCAGAAGCCATATCATTTGGTGACTGGGTTGGGAAACAATTGTGTGACTGGAACAGTCTCTTGCATGTTAGAAAAATGGGCCCCTTGTAGGAATGGCGAGGGGCTGCTGTTCTATTTTTCAGGAACCTTCAAAATAAATCTATCACTCTAAGGATGTTCTGTTTTTTTTAGAAACTTCTCCTGAGTTCTAACAAGATGTTGCTAAATCTGTCCTTTTCAGAGTAAAATAAATCATGGCTAAGATATAAGTCATTTCCTCTTTTTCCATTATCTTTTGCCTCTGCCTGTTCCTGTGTCTTGCAAGTCCTGTCCCTTCCAATCTGGTGTGGGTGAAACAGTTTTCACCTCTGCTGCTATCTTATTTTCATCTGCAAGTATTTTTGTTTTCTCTTCTGACAGCTTTGATTTAGTCTTGGGAGATTTCCTCGCCAGGGCACCACACCATTGCTGTGAAACAATTTAATTTTTTCAAAGATAGCCTTCTCCAAGGAGGATGGATGCCTGCATGCTTGCAGCTGTTTTAGGAGAATGTTGGATGGTTTGAGTTGACAGTCTCTAGCATAACAAGAGACACCCCTTTAGTTGGGCAACGGATTGTCATCACGGCAAACTAAAGTGGAATAAAGACAGAGCATAATCGTTCTCTGGCATGCTTCTTGTATCCTCAGTGTGGGGAGTGCCAGAGATGTTGCAGACAATTTACGAAACTGAATCATGTTTCTCTTCAGATGGAGTTTCTGGACGTGAGCCATCGTTGGAACTCCTGTCACGGGCACAGATCCATGCCATACCTGTGGCAGGTAAGCAGATCTATGAAATCTGTCTATAAACTAACTTTAAAACAATCAAATATGTGGCTAGATTCTGATCTGAGTGGCTGGGCTGTTTAGCACATAGAAGGGTGCCCATAAAAAGCGGCATCTGAATTTGCAGCAAAGGGACATGGCATTTTATAAAATCAGGCCCATATGAGACAGATGGTAGATCAAATGTGCAAATATTGCTTGTCCCTTGAAATAATAGAATTCTTCGATGTTGCTATTCTTGGTTATATGTTTTCACGTTTCCTTGTTGAAAGTAATTAAAGATTGTGCTAATGATTTGATTTGAATGAAGCCTGAGCCAAGAATTTAGCCACAAAATGTAGGCAACAAAGAGTATTCCAGGTAATAGGAAGTGTTATGGCTTTTCAACATTGAAAAACTGCAGAAGCCTCTTGTCTCACTAGAAAATTAGGTACTGACTTTCTTAGAAAAGTTGAGGCCCAGCATATTTTTTTAAAAAGTGCATTAGTAGACTTGTGTCTTACAATGTTCCACCTCACTATTTGTTTTCAGTGTTTTGCTCATTATTGAAACACCTGAATAAAAAAATCTTCATTTGTGTAGGCTCTTCATTATTATTACACATAGTTATATTAATGTTATATATTCCATGGACAAGCCTTATGGTTAAGTACCAAATGTTGAAATTAGTATGTCATGCTCAATAAACAGAATTTGAGGTTGCCCTCCATTTTTTAAATTAAATAGAAGTGGAAGTTACTTTTCTGATGCTAGTTAAATGTGGAGGTGATTTAAATATCTTCTGATTAATTCATTCCTTAGATTGAAATTTGCAGGATATATAAATTTGATCCCACCTTGATTCCAGTATTTTTCACATAAGGCTTGATAAGGTACATTTGGATTCAAATTGAAAAAGCACCCGAGTCCCATTTAGAACCTTATTTTGGTTCCTCCTATCTTTTCCTCATAAGTTGTATTTTGTCAACTATAAAATTACTTGTACAAACATGATCTTTTACAAACATTAGTTAATCTGCATTCATTATTTATTTTGAATATTGTCCTACCCTTTTAATACATTCATATTGCTCACAGATTGAATTCATTTGTTTGAGGAAAAGAACTTTCCACATTTCCTCCCAGCTGTCCTGCAGCAAGCTGAAAACTATTTGAAATAAATTTGGTGTAGTGAAAAAGATACAAATCCATTTTGTACTGCAAAACTTGGGATGTTTAAACCCCAGCTCAGACTGGACTTGGACTAAATTTTATTCTGTGAAGTAATAAGCCCTTGTTTGATCTACTTAAATTTATACTGCTTTGAGCCCCAAATATCCCGAAGTACTTAGCACTAAAGTACTTTGTAAAGCACCGTTGTTGGAGAGACCCATGAGCAGTTCTTCTGTAGCTGCCTGCTTTTAAACATAGGAAATGCACGTGACCATCCATGTATTGCATAGGCAGAAGACAAGGAAGAAGTTACTCTAAACTTTTGATACGAATTTGGATCTGTTTATTCTTCAAATACTTTCTGTGTCAACAAATGTTCTCCAAGTATGGTGGATTTGTACATTAGTAAATGCTTGCTTGCTTATTTATTTATTGGATGCCATTAAGAGCCAAAGCCCTTTTTAAAACTGACTTCATTGATAAACAACAATCATCATCAATGCAACCCAACAATAATAAATATTTAACCAAGAGAGTTCTAATATTTAAAACATAACTGACATAATTGATTATCAGTAAACCCAATGAAGAAAGTGATAAAAAATAATAGATCTTCAGTGCTTTCCTCTCTTGGGAGATACTGTAGAAAAAGAGTCTCTTCCTTAAATTCCCTATTCAACCACTATTGGTGGAGAAAGGAAGAAGTGGGCAGGAAATATTTATAGTTCAAAATTATTTGAAGTTTTACAATTTCAAGGCTTTACATTAGAGTTAGAAATGTGGTACTGGTGTCATGTGATCTAGATATCTAGTTGGTACTAATTGGGTAGCTCCAACTCATCTTTCAAGGCAAAGTTACATGAAATGCAAAATGGTAAACCTATTCATTGTGCATAGATAATTGAGATAATGTGTTCCATTGACAAGTCTACTCTAAAGAACTAGCTTTTTTCAGTTATTGTAGATTTCAAAGAACCACATTGGAATAGTGCAATCCTGTCTAATCAATCTATCAATCGATTGATTTTATCTAAGGTTAGTTGTTAACATTCAGAGGTAGAAGGGTTTTTTTTCTTGAGGAGAAGTTCAATTAATTGACCTTTTAATTTTTTGCCAAATTGCCATTCTGTATGATTTCTGAAGTAAAATGGGGGAATTGACATCTGCTAGAGTTCCTTTAGATGTAATTTGTTAGGATGGAATATTGACTGAGAATACTCATGGATTTTTCCTAGCTCAGTCACACCTAATGGAGTTAAAAGAAAATGCCCTTACTCTTGGGCAATTGTGTACACATTGTAGTGATTTCTTACATGGTTGTACAGTAAATAATAGTAATGGTACAGTATTTAAGGTACTGAACTATGATTAGGCAGGTTCCATTACGGAAGCTTGTAGTGATTTTGAGCAAATTGTTGTTTTTCAGCAAGCCTAATCCCCAAGAAGACTGATATGGGAAAAAAATGAATATATTACATGGTCTTGAAATTTTGAAGGAAAGATGGATACAAATCTTACAATAACATAAATATATATGCATAGGTGTTCAAAGATGTTGTGCATATTTTTGCGTCTGCACTTTATATTCTGGAATGTACTGATGTAAAATTAATTTTGTTGCAGCCATCATGATCTACATGATCAAGTTCGACAATGGAAAATATTGCCCAGGATGCTTATATAATAATCTTCCTTGGTGATTTCAGGATTGGTCTACACACATGGCAAAATGCAGTGAGAATGAGGCAGTAGAATGGACTGTGCCACTTCAGAGTACAGGTGGGAGTTCACATTTCTGAATGCATTTTAAAATTAAATGCAAAACCCAAGCTTTCCTTTCAAATAGGAAACTTAACAGAACAAGAAATAGGGTGGCCAAGAATTTCCTTATGTGATAATTTCTTACTTGTAAGATTTATTCTGTGTAGTGTAGCATCCAAAAATGTAACCTCCACCTGCAGTCTGAAATAATAAAATCAGAGGAAATACAATTCTTCAGTATGATGGCACTCAATGTGAACTAGACTAAAGTCTTGAAATTCATATTGATCTGATAGAATAAGAAATACAGTACAAACTGAACACTGCAAAGAGGGAACCACAGGTAATCTAGGTTTCTAGGAGTTTGACCTGACATCCCAGAGAAAGAGACGAAGTTGAAGCATTTAATAGTAAACATTGTTAGTTTTTTGTTTTTTATATAGCATTGTTCTGGTCCAAATCAGAACCAGTTCTGAGTTGATTAAATATAATCAGTGGCACTTTTGTTTGGCAATTTATTGTTTTAAAAATTGAAAGGAAAAAAATAGGAGAGTGGAATGCTTCATGGTTTGTCTAGCATAGCTGGCAATTTTCAAGGAAAGTCAGGTAACTTATGGTTATGATAGATCAAGAATGTTCTCCCATTGGATCTCCCCATTGATGTATGGGCAAGTTTGGGCAATGTGATGTAGTTGGAATATCTGTTGTATGCAGTGTTGTGGAGACAGACATGGCCATTGTGGTACTATGGTATTACGATTGCCTAGAATAGGAAAGAGTTAAATGGGGTAAATAAACAGCCAAGAAGAAAGGTCAAATTTTGGTTTTGGCTTGCTTTAGTTTAGCTTAGTTAGAAGACTAAACAGGATATATTGGTGGTTTCATTGAAACAGTTGGCAGGCTGTAGTGGAAGAAGGTAGGATGCCTAGTTCATTGAAGACAGAATGAAAAGAACAGGGAGAGCTTTTCCCAACCTGAGTAAGAAAAGTTCACTAATTTCCTCTCCTAAGGGATAATATGGCGTAGTTCATTTGCTATTTGCTATATTGATGGCTCTGCTGCTCCCTTTCTTTGCCTGGGTTCCTGATTCTCACAGCTAATCTGATGCTGGAGTCCTCTGGGCTACAAGATTTCAAGCTGTATGCCTTTGATCTAGGACTGAAATGAGGTCAGAATGCCATGGGCTTATCCCGGATGATCTCAGACCCAAACATACAGGTTTCACTTTGGAGCAAATAATAGATTCTATGAAAATGGAATACACTATGACCAGTCTTTTGCCCCAATCATATCACTTTTTAGTCTTTATCAGAATTGTTTATTTTCTTGCCCTCTGCAGGGATGGAGGATTGGTTATGATATCCATGTTTGATAAAGCTTGTATACGTCTATGCACTTATTTTGTCTGTGTATTCTCAGCCAGAGGCCATGTTTAAGATTACCTGCATCCTCTTAAGAGAGAAGAAATGTTATTTCTGCAGACACTATGATATGGATAGAATTGTGAATAGAATTGCTCATATTTACTCTGGGTTGGATGCCACTTGGGCACAGTGTAACCAGATGATTGGGGCAATACCCCACAAAGCCAAGGGAATGCATTTGAAATTGTGGGGTCTGTGGAAGTAGATAAGGCTCTCTGTACAACACTACTTGGCTACAGCCAGCAATATGTTTGGCTGGATTTATGAGGTGATTAAAAAAAAGTTATATTGCATAGCTGAAAAGAATAGAAATAATGAGAAGTAAGGCAGAATGAAAAAGAGAACACAAATAAAAAATTATGAAGGAAAATTTGGTGACAGTTTCCCCCTCCATTCTTTTTCTCAAACCATTAATCATTACTTAAATATCTATGCTATGCTTTTAATATGCAATATTAATCACTGGAAATTTTTGCTTATATCTGTTTAAATAATTTCATCTGTTATTTTTAATTAGTTTCTTGACTCTTTTTCTAGAAGCCATATGCCAGATGTCTGAACCGCTTTGCTGTGTAACATGGTATATATCTGGGAGATATCCTACTTAAATTTGGTTAAACTTGTATTATGACTATATACTGTCATGTTTTGTTTTATCATGTAGCACTATTTACCAGCATTGGTCTCTCAGTCTTGTTACAATGAATGTTTCACTTTTCCTTGGGAGGTGATTAATGTCCCTTTGGTGGCGTGGAGATGTTAGACTTTTTAAAGGAAATTGATTATTTTTGAATATATCAAAATGCAGTTGTTTTGGACTCCAACCTTCTGGTTTGGGAGAGATGTTAAGAGAAGATGATAGGGCTACAGCTACAGAGGATCCTAAGTAAAATAGAACTCTTCCAGATAAATTTAGAACTGGACTTGGTTCCAAGAACTGCATTGATTGCTCTTGTAGATGACCTACATTGGGACCAGGATGGACAGAGTGCACCGTTCCTGGCCCTATTAGAATTTTCAACAATGTTTCATACCATAATCTATAGTGTTCTTCCAGATCACTGCAATGACTGGAGTTAGGGAGCCACACTTTATGAAGTTCTATTCAAGCAGCAGATTTGTGAGCACCTAAAAATGAACATAGATGATCAATAGAAGCCAACATAGGTTTGTTAAGAACAAGTCATACCAGACAAATCTTACAGCTTTATATGATAAAGTGATTAAATTAGCAGACTAAGTAATTGTTGTGGATAAAATATAATTAGATTTCAGTAAGGCATTTGAGAAGTAGACCACAACCTACTTTTTGGTAACTTAAAATAATGCAGGATAGATAGTTACACTACCACATGAATCTGCATTTCGCTAACTAACCAGGCTTAGCATGTATTCCTCAATAGACCTACATCTACAGGAAGGGAAGCATGCAATGAGGCACCTCAAGGTTCTGTCTTGAGCTCAATGCTCTTCAACATTTTCACAAATGACCTAGATGAGATGATTGAAGACGTGCTCATCAAGTTTGCAGATGACACAAAAGCTTGTGGGGGGGATTGCTGTCAACAGGATAGGCTTTATATCTTTAGGAAGTCATAGACAGATTTGAGCATTGGGCCTTACCCATCAAGATGCAAATTCAAGGTGAGAAAAGTAAAGGCCTGCATTTAGGCAGAAAAACCAGATGCCCAGATACAGGATAGGCAGTATCTGGTTCAACACTATTGCCTTTGAGAGGAATCTAGATTCCAGTGGATTACATTTTAGGATTGAGTGAACGAATACGCTGCAGCTACAGAAAAAGCTAACATAGTCCTGCGTCATAGAAGGATAGCATCAAGATCATGGGAAATGACAGTATCATTCTACACCACACTGGTGAAACCACATTTGGAACACTGTGTCCAGTTCTAGTCACCACAATGTGAAAAGTCTGAGGCCCTAGAAAGAATGCAGAGAAGAGCAACAAAGATGATAAAAGATCTGGAAACTAAATCCCATGAAGAATGACTAAAAGAAACTTAAGTATGTTTAGTTTAATAAAGAGAAGATTGAGGGGAGACATGATAACAGTCTTCAAATACTTGAATGGCTACCAGAGGGAAGCGGGCATCAGTTTATTTTCCATAGCATCTGAGAATAGAACAAAAAGCAATGGGTGGAAACTGGTCAGAGGAAGATCAACCTGGAAATAAGGAGGACTTTCCGACATTAAGAACTATTAAGCAGTGGAATAGCTTGCTTCCTGAAGTTGTGGGTACTCAGTCACTGGAGGTTTTCAAGAAAAGATTGGGCAACTGTTTATATGTTGGTATAAGGACTCAAGGTAGGGATTGGACTAGAAGAAAGCCCTATGATTCTATTTCTTCCAGAGTTGTGCTTGCAATCAGTAGTTTAGGAGCAGGAGAAGTTGAGCCCATGATTGCTCTACGGCTCATCTCTCTCCCGCGTGTTACTTAATAACTTCATGAAACCTCTTGTTGAGATCATCTGGGATGAGGTATCATTGGTACAATACATTGATCTGTCAGGCTGAACTGTGGAATCAGAATAGAGCTGGAAGGGACCTTGGAGGTCTTCTAGTCCAGCCCACTGCACAAGCAGGAGATACTATACCATCACTGTCCAGTCTCTTCTTAAAAAGTGATGAAGCACCCACAACTTCTGATGGCAAACTGTTCACTGGTTAATTGTTCTCATTGTTGGAAGTTTGTTATTAATTCCAAGTCACTTCTCTCCTTGATTATTTCCATCCATTGTTTTTTTTCCTGCCTCGTGCTTTGGAAAATAAGCTGCCCTCCTCTTCACCGTAGCCTCTCAAATGCTAGAATACTGCCATGATGTCCTCCCTAGTCCTACTTTTCTCTAGACTAGCCAAACTCTTTAATCATTTTAAAGAGCTTAAATTAAGAGACTAAAACTTATGAAGAACATTTGCGGTATTGGGTTTAGCCAGTCTAGAGAAAAGAAGGACAAGGAGAGAAGCAACCTGGAATTAAGGAGAAACTTCCTAACATTGAGGACAATTAACCAGTGGAACAGCTTTGCCTTCAGAAGTTGTGGGTTCTCCATCACTGGAGGTTTTTAAGAGGAGACTAAGCAGTTACTTGTCTGGAATGGCAAAGGATCTCATGCTTGAGCAGCGGGGTTGGACTCAAAGAGGTTCTTATTTTGTGTCTGGAAGCTTAGAAGAAACAAACCAATCTTAAATTGAATCCCAGTAAGATGGAGGTGCTTTTAAGAAGAAGAAAATCTGATTCTCATCCACGCTGCCTCGAGAGTCCAGGAATGGGTTAAGATCCTCATTCTGACGTCACAGAGCTTAGTCTGCCACTATAAAAAAGCCAGCCCCTGGCTGGCCCGCCCATCTTTTGGCTCAGCTTTTGTCTGAGAGCATAGTCTCTGGAAGAAGTGCTTATAAAAAGCTGAAAGAAAGTTCGAACATCACAGGAGACAGCAAATACTTGTAAAATCAGCTCCTGGGGATCCGGTGGAGCTCTGTCTCCAGGAGAGCGGGGATCAGAACTCCTGCAGCCCTGAGGCTTCGGTGCTGCCTCGCAAAGAGCTATGGACCCAGGGAGTGTTTGCAGGAGCCTCTCATATGGCCCCGTCAGTCGCGTGACTTCTTGGTACCGCCGCTGGCCAAGCCGCTTCACAGCTGACTCCGGAGCCTCAGTTTCACCGCTTCTCAGCTGTTGCGCTGTTATTCGATTGCTCGGGGCCTGGTAAGCGCCTAAAGTGTGAAGGAGGTGGCAGGGCCATCCCAGAGCCACTCCATGTGGTGGGTGGCCATTTTGTTTTAGCCGGGTGGCCATTTTGTTTTGGGGAGAAAAGCTTCCCCAGGGCCTCACAGTTTTGTAACTCGCCTGGCCCAAAGCAACAGGCAGCACCCCAGTGGGGGAAGCTCACAGCACCCTGGGTGTCTGCTCTGTTCGCAATATGGAGACGGAAGCCCCACAGCCGGGGCCCAAAGGATTGGAAGACACCCAAGACTCTCAAGCCCTTTGAGGAAGAAAAAAGACAAAGAGGCCTTTCTGCTAACAGAGAGGCTGCTGTAAAAATCAGAGCCAAGGCCCTAGCTCCCAGAAAGACTTCAAAATTGGAGCTTAGGGCTGAGATGAGAAGGCATGCTGCACTTGAGTAGCAGTTTGCAAAGACTTTGGCACAGATGCAGACCCAGATTCAACAGGTTTCTCATTCTGGGGAGGTGCATGTTAGCCCTGAAGTTTCTTCCAAGGGGGTGAATCACCTGTTAGCTTGGTCCCCAATCAGGACCTAAGCAGATTAGGGCCTTCCTCTAGACAGACTACCTGGGAGCCTGGCCCTTTCTTCCCCCATGGTGAGGAGGTTCAAGGGGGGCATAGGCCTACGCCTCAAGCAACCTACACTCCCACAGCTGCGGCCTACGTCCTGAGGAGAATAGGCCCGAGGATCTTAGGGAAATGGTCTCTGTAGCCATAAGGCAGGGCCTAGCAGAAGGATTTAAATAATTCCTTCAACCACAAGGGGGAGGCTTGCCCTTGTTACACCAGGGTTTGCCCCATCCTTTCTCAGCAGAATGTTTCCAGACACCAGTTCTGTTTCCAGCCCTCCCATTCGGAGTGGGGGGAGGAAGAAGAGGAAGACTCTTCCAAGGCTTCTGACCATAGTCGCTCTAGTCATTCTGAGGAAGAGGAAGGGGAACTCATAGACCCCAATATGTCTGAGGAAGATTTGATCAGCCTCCCTCAGCAGGGGTTTTTAGGCCTTTCTTATTCAAGCCTTTGTTACACAAGGCTTTGGTCACTGCACAGCTAAGCCCTGAGGAGGTGGCCCCAGAACCACAGGTGACCACATCTGGCCACATTGATTCGTTGTTCTCCAAGCCAGTGGTGCATACGGAGGTTCTCCCCTCCACACTAATTTTCCTTGAACAGTGCACCTCTCCAGGGGCAGGGTCTCGCCCATCTGCTCATGACAAACGATTCTATAACATGGGCCTATCCCTGGCCAATGCCCTGCTAGTGCCTTCAGTGGATGCTGCAGTGATGGCATAGTTTTCTTCCTTGGGCACCCCCACTGAAACAGAGGATGTGCTCAAGGCAGAGGACAAATGATCTGAGCAGACCCTCAAGCGCACTCACCCAGGCAGCAGCTTGGGTGATTAGCATCAACGGCAGCCTCGTTTTTTACGAGATCTTCACTGCACTGCCTTCACCAGCTTCAGGAGAGGCTCCCGGCCACCAAATTCAGAGCATATCAAGATCTCAATAAGATAATCATGGTGGCAGAGTTTACGGCAGACTCCAGTCTGAACTCGGCCAAGTTCGCTTCCAGGGCCATGGCTTCTTCAGTGGTGGCCTGGTGGCTACTTTGGCTGTGCGACTGGCAGGCTGACTCCCGCCATAAATGGAAGTTGGCATTGGCTCCATGCATGGGCGATAAGCTATTTGGCGACGTCCTTGAACCATACTTGATGGAGACCAAGGACAAGAGGAAGGTCCTCTCTTCAGCGGGGAAGAGGTCCGAGTATCACCCCGGGCCATATTTTCACCCCTCGTCTTTCAGACCCAAAACCAGGTCTCGGTTCTCCAGAGGTCAGAGGTCCTTTCCTGCTCACCAAGAATAGCGTCCTGAAGCTTCTGGCAGACAGCAACAGGCCCGCAGTAAATGGCCCTTTCAAGGGGGAGGAAGTCATTCATTCAGACGCTCGAAATGAATGCCCCATCTTCCACCTGCCCATCAGAGGCCATTTGGCTTTCTTCGCCTCCAGATGGGAGGAGTCTACATCAGACACCTGGGTTCTTGAGACGGTGAAGTCGGGCCTCCAACTAGAGTTTCTCTCCCCACCTCCACGATGGTTTGTTCGCTGCCCCACTTTCAGGGACAGCTCTAAACGGACCCTTACAGAATCGGCAATCCAACATCTCATCGACATATGAGCCATTCAACTGGTTCCTGAGGATCAACGAGGGCAAGGCTTCTATTCTTGCCTCTTCATGATCCCAAAAGCCTCTGGGGGGGTGGCGAGCCATTTTGGACCTTAAGTTCTTAAACAAATTTATCCCATACAGGTGTTTTAAGATGCAGACCTTGCATTCTATTCTTGAGAGCGTTTGAGAGGGCAATCTTCTCTTCTCCATAGACCTCACGGAGGCTTATCTCCAGGGGTAGGGGTTTAGAGAGCAGGTGGAGGTCTACCCGTTCTCAATCCGATGCCAGCTAAGAGCCTACATTAGACTTACCTGGTAGCTATGGGAGAGCGCAGAAGGTCTTATCTCTCCACCTCATAGCATCCACAGATAACCAGCCCTGCTTCGGGTTACCCTCTCTTCGCTTGAGGGGGCCGACCCACTGCGGGCAGGGCTGAGGAGTTTGGTCAATATCTGGCGGATAAGATCGATTCGGACGGTTGTCCTCTGATTTGCAGTGGTCGGAGGAACGAGTTGTGGGTAGTCTGGCCACTGTTATCTGGGATGAGTTTGATCCTGTTTCCGAGGATGAAGTGGACAGGATTATGCACTGAGTTCCACCACATGTTTGTTGGACCTGTCCCTCCTGGCTGACTTATGCCGCCAGGGAGGCCACTGGCGTTGGCTCGGCAGTTGTCAACGCTTATTGAGGGAGGGTGTCTTCCCTCCCGCCCGGTGAGACCCCTCCTGAAGAAGCTGCCTTGGACCCACCGTGTTAGACAACTGTCCGGGTTTTTCTCTGTCCTGGTCCTATTGGACCTCTCGTGGCTTTCGATACCATCGACCATGGTATCCTTTTGCGCCCGTTGGGAGTGGGGGCACTGTTCTTCAGTGGTTCTCCTCCTACCTCTCGGGCCATCGCAATCGGTGCTAGGGGTTTGGCCGACCCCAGGGCTCTCTTATGGGGTCCCGAGGGTCGGTCCTTTCCCTCTTATTTAATATCTACATGAAACCGCTGGTGAGATCATCCATGGCTTTGGGGTGAAATTCCATCAGTACGCTGATGATACTCAGCTGTACATTTCCACCCCTGGCCAGATCAGCATGCCCTCTCCCTGATGTCCCGTGCTTGATGCGGCACGGATCTGGATGAGTAGGAACATGCCCACTCAACCCGCCAAGACTGAGTGGCTTTATGCGGTCGCTCTCGCCCAGCCAGGATTGTTTATCCTTGGCCATAGGGGAGGTGTTACCCCTGTGGATAGGGCACGAATCTGGGGGTCCTCCTGGATGTACAGCCCGTTGGAGGAGCAGGGGGGCCGCCGCCAGGGGGCCTTTGCCCAGCTCCGCCTTGTTCGACAACCGCCTTTTCTGGATCGAGACGCCCACGACGGTTACTCATGCCCTTGTCACCTCGAGACTGACTACTGCAACGCTCTCTATCTAGGACTGCCCTTGCATACCATCCGAGATTGCAGTTAGAATGCGTCATGGGTGGTGATGGGAGTTACCCGTTCTCCCATGTTACCCCCCTGCGTGGCCTGCATTGGTTGCCGACAGCCCGGTGAGATTCAAGGTTTTAGTTTTAACATTCAAAGTCCTACGACATGGGTCCCCAATATCTGAGGGAGCGCCTTCTTCCATAGTAGTTCCGCCGCCCTGTGCGGGCTCATAGGCAAGGACTCCTCGGGTTCCATCGGGTCCAATGCCGGTTGGTACTTCCCGACGACGAGCCTTCTCTGTTGCGCCCCTGACCTCTGGAATCAACTGCCTCTGGAGCCCGCCTGGCCCCTGATCTCCGCACCTTCCACCGCTAATTAAAACTTGGTTGTTTGACCAACCTGGCTGTGACCCTCCTTTGGGGAGGGATGGTTTTTAATGTATTTTATTGTATTGTTGTGTCTTATATTTGGGCTTGTTGGTTTAATGTTTTTTTAAATATTTATTGTTCTGTGTTTTTAGTTGTGAGGCCTGAGTCTTCGGAGATGGGGCGCATACAAGTTCAAATATAAATAAATAAATAAATATTCCTATCTGGCCTCATCATCGCCAGTTTCTCTGTTTTTGTTATCAGAATGACCATTTCCAATACTGGGCACTACCCTTCGGTCTCTCGTCAGCCCCAAGGGTCTTCATGAAAGTCTTGGCAGTTTTGGCAGCTTTGCTTCGCACCATTCCAGTGAGGGTCCAGTGCTACCTGAACGACATACTCATCCAGTCGCAGTCGATCCACTTAGCTCATTGCGACCTTCACATCACATTGCAGAGCCTACGAGATCACGGGTTCTCGATCAATCTAAGGAAAAGTCACCTTTCCCCAATGACCAGGTTGCTTCATCTCGGGGCGATTATAGATACATCACTCTGCGAGGTGTTTCTCTCCCCAGATCGAGGAGAGAGCCTTCACAGTTGCATCCTTCAAATTCGGAGTCAGAGCACTGTCCCATTGTCTCTACTGTCCCAGATCCTGGGAAAGATGATCTCCTGCATTGGAATTGTCCTGTGGGCCCGTCTCCATGTTCGGGAACTCCAATGGTTCTTGCTCCCTTTTCAACAAGGAGGAACCAGCTTTCTACCATAAGGGTACAGTTCCTTCTCAGGTCCTTTGGTCCTTTGCATGGTGGCAATCCCAGGCCCTAGAGAGGGGTCTTCCATTCAAGGAGCCATACAGGATCCACCTCACCACAGATGCCAGTCCCCATGGTTGGGGAGCCCATCTGGAGGGAGAAATAGGCCAGGGGTGTTGATCACAGGCAGAAAGCACGTGCCCCATAAATTGGCTGGAGCTCAGAGCTATTTTCGTAGCCCTGAAACACTTCCGGAACAGGGTGGCTGGTCACCATGTGTTAGTCATGACGGACAATGTGACCGCAAAGGCCCATGTCAACAGGCAAGGGGAGCCAGGTCCAGGGCCTTGATGAGAGAGGCAGAGCGCCTGGGGAGGTGGGTGGAGAGACACCTCCTTTCCATCAGGGCGGATCATATATTGGGGGTCGACAATGTCCAGGCCGACTGGTTGAGTCGGTCTACAGTAGACCAGGCAGAGTGGAGTCTCCACCCCTCTCTGTTTCGGGGCTATGATTCGGTCCTCCAACCGTAGTCCTCTTTGCTACCCCTCAGAATGCCCAGGTGGGCAGGTTCTTCACCAGGTTTCCGACCCAGGGAGCAGAAGGGACCAATGCGCTTCAGGGTGCCTGGCCTCCGGGTCTCTTCTACGCCTTTCCCCCTCTTCCCATTATTCCGTCTGTAATTTGGAAGTTGTTGGAGGAAAAGGCGGAACTAATTCTCCTGACACCCCATTGGCCCAGGAGACCCTGGTTCACAGATCTAGTGAACCTGTCTGTGGCCCAGCCATGGAAGATCCCGGCTTCCAGGATCTCCCTGCATCAGGGGGCATTACTTCACCCGAACCCCCAGTGGTTCAGCTTAACCGTTTGGTGCTTGAGTGGCAAACTATGAGGGCTTCCAACTTTTCTGACAGGGTGATTGACACCATACAAGCTTCCCAAAAGCCGTCTATCACATGCATCTGCAATGCGACTTGGAGGGCCTTCTGCTCCTGGTGTATTCCTTTGGCCAGAGATCCCTTTTCTGCTTCTATGGCAGGGGTGCTAATGTTCCTACAAGATGGCTTAGACAAGGGATTGGTCCCAAACACTCTTCGCCACCAGGTAGTGGCTTTCTCCTCTGTTCTATCCTGGGAGGATATTATTATTATTATTATTATTATTATTATTATTATTATTATTATTATTTTATTAGACTTGTATGCCGCCCTTCTCCCTAAGGACTCAGGGGCTAACAATAAAACCCAATACAATTACAATAAAAAAATCATTAAACCAATACAAGCCTAATCAATCATTATAAAAATTTTAAAATTAAAACAAAAAGTAAAAATCAACCCACATCCCCGAAGTCAGTCGAGACCAGCCTGTTGAAACAACCAGGTCTTCAGGTCCTGGCAGAAGGAGCGGAGATCAGGGGCCAAATGGAGGTCCACGGGGAGTTGGTTCCATAGGGCGGGTGCTCCTACAGAAAATGCCCTACCCCCTGGGCACCGCCAGTCGACAATGCCTAACCAACGGTATCCCAAGGAGGCCCCTCCTATGGGAGCGTACTGGGCGATTGGAGTGTGATGCTGGCAGGAGGCGTTCCTGCAAGTACCCTGGCCCCAAGCCATTTAGGACTTTATAAGTTGTTACTAGCACCTTGAAATATATGCTTCTCTGTCCCATCACCCTTTGGTGTGCAGGTTCCTAAGGGGGCATCTAACCTTCAACCTCCTGTTGTACATAGGTTTCTCACTTGGGATTTACCTAAAGTTTTACAAGCTCTAACGAGGCCCCCTTTTGAGCCCCTCAGATCTGTATGCTGATCAAATGCTATCCCTCAAGGTAGTATTTTTAGTGGCCATTACCTCGGCCGGGAGTGTCGGAATTAGCGGCACTTTCGGTACAACAGGACCTGTGTCTTTTCCATCAGAACAGGGTAGTTCTTAGGTTAGACCCCAAGTTTGTCCGTAAGATAAAACTTGGTTTCACCAGGCACAAGATGTTGTGTTACCAGACTTTTGCCCCAGATCACAACACGAATTGGAACACAGGTGGCATACGCTGAATGTGAGGTGGGTCCTCCGAATTTGCATCAAATGGACGATGGCCTTTCAAAAATCTGAAGCCATGTTTGTGTTGTTTCATCACTCTACCTTGGGGAACAAGGTGACTTCATCAACAATTGGTAGGTGGATTAGAGCTTGTAACAAAATCCAAAATGTAAATGTCCTTTAATGCCTCCAACTTGGCCCCACTGTTCAGTAATTCTCAGTTGGAGATAAAACATACTCAGAAGTAGTCTTCAGAAGAAAGCAATACAGTCCGAACTTAAATGAGTAGATAGGACCAAGATAAATAATTACCAAATTCAAGGAGATAACAAGGCACAGTCTGTTGGAAGGCGCCAACCAAGATAACTTCAACCCAAAATAAAACACGCTTTGCTTCTGGCAATGGTGTGTTGTAATCGTCTCTCTTATATACTAGTCTCTCCAGCTGTAACCAGTGAGGAGGATCATGGCTGCCCCTCTCTCGTAAGCCAAGTTGTTTCCTTCTCCATTCCTGCATATCCTAGGATGTAGAGGGGATGGCCTGGTTCTTCCTCTGACTGCCAAGCCGGCCTCTGCCCTTGCCCAGCCGCCTCCACAACCTCTGGAGCCACCCCTCCATTCCCTGTCGGCTGTTCCTCCTCTCCCTCAGAGTCCGACTCTACCAAGGGCATGACAATAACTTTGTCGCTTGTATCCTTACCATTTATATTGACTGTTTCCTAGTATGATTTGATTGCTTATTGTACCCTATGACTATCATTAAGTGTCATACCTTATGATTCTCAACTCTTGACGAATGTATCTTTTCTTTTATGTATACTGAGAGTATTTACACCAAGACAAATTCCTTGTGGGTCCAATCACACTTGGCCAATAAAGCTATTCTATTCTATTCTATTCTATTCTGATTAAACTGTTTAACTGGTATGCTCATTTTGGGAAAGGATGCTTAAAGTTCCATCCCAAAGTAATGGCTGGCATTCTCAGTAGTGGCCCTAGGACAAGGGTGGCCCTAGAACAGGGGTGTCAAACTCAACGTCTGCAGACCGGATCCAGCCCGTGGGGTTGTTTAGATCTGGCCTATGGAGCCACCTTGGAAACAGTGAAGGACCGGCCCACGGTGCCTCTATCCGCTCGATGTCACTTGTGTCGGGGGCACCCCTTCCCAGCTCTGTTTTTTGGCTGCAATGGCCTCCTGCAGTGCAAGCAAAAATGGATGTATTTGCTGCAGGAGGCCGTCACAGCCAAAAACGGATCCTGGGAGGAGTGCCCCTGACACAAGTGATGTTGAGCTGGCCACGCCTACCCCGGCCACACCCACCCAGCCCCCGAGGCCAAACACAACCCTGATGCAGTCCTCAATGAAATCAAATTTGACACCCCTGCCCTAGGATTAGTTTAACTTCCACCCTTATGACTTTCTGTAAGGCCATACAGATACTCATGTGATAATCACTTAAGTGGCAGTGGAGGTTTTGGGCTGGGTTTTTTGTTGTTGTTGTTGAGTTTTTAATTATTTCAAAAATCATGCTTTGCATCACTTACGTCCTGAACAGTAAGTTGAATTAAAACCCACCTTATTTAAATAAACAAATATTAGTCACTGATTTAAGCTAAGATCTACTGATTTTAGTAGACCTGTTCTAGCAAAACTGGATATTTGCTCTTGGTATTCTCAGCAAAGAGCACCTGTTAGCTCTTACATTCCAGGCTTTAAATCTTTCTGTCATTCTCTGTATATGCTGATCCTCTCCACAATCCAGATTCTGACCTCAGAAAATTCAACTTCATGGACTTGTTGTTGCATTATATAATTGTTTTAGCTTGATTTCCATAATTCATTCTATATCCCCTGGCAGAATTTCAAAGTACGTATCATTTTTCAGCAAGTATTGAAAGAGGGAAGTGATTTGAAGGTTGAGATTAGGTGAGTTGAAGCAATGTTTATAGAATCAGTACAAAAAAGAAAACTCAAGTCACGTGTACATGTGCACATATTCACATATGTCTTCTTACCAAAGCAGCGGTATCATTCTGCTCTCTTCTGGTTTTGGAAGTTTCACTGGCTTTTTTCTTCAGCCAAGATGAAAAAAAAACTGATTTTAAAATAAAATGAAAATATTCTCAATTAAGGCTTTTAGGCCTATTTCTGAATGACACTTGAATTTCAAATTACTATTCCGGAACAACTCGCAATACAATCATGGAAACACAGAATATATTTAGCCAGCCTTTAGCCTGGTTAGAAACAGTAATTGAATAATTAATCATTGTAAAGTCAATAGCTGGATTAGCAATTGTTTTTGTCTTGTTGCTAAAAAGGGCTATTTTCATACATTTACATCTTATTGATAAATAGAGAGATGATTTAATATTAATACTTTCCCCATTCCTTATTGACTGATAGTTTTACATACCCATTCTACTTATAGCCTGTAAGCAAATTAAATACTTCAGCATGAGGGTGGGAGAAGGGACTCTATAAAAAAAGCACACCAGTGTCTAAGAATATTGGGTGGATATTTTTAGAGCAAAGATCTAAGCTGCTTACTTCTACCAAGCAAATGTTAATCCTTGTCAATATTGCACTAGTATTTTGGGCTCACTTTTTATCTGCAACTCTTATCTTTTTGCCAAGGAGAATCTGGATATAGGGCAAAAGTATGAATCGAACAGTATTATTATGCACCTTGAACTAAACTTTTAAAATTGGTTTTTATTTATAAACCTACTCTTGTTCAGTATTAGATTTATAGGAACTATGTTTTTATCTCTTTTTCTCCTGATAGAGTGGAAATGAGGAGAAAATTGAGGGCGCTTGTTATGAAATCTCGGAAATGGAATGAGTAATGTTAAGTCAAGTGTAGGGATCATTAGTATTTAAAATAAGCTTACTAGATTTTGTTGGGCACCTTCCAAACATGTTGGACTACATCTTCCATAATCACAGCTCATGTATGTTAGAAGCCAACAACTTTGATGAATGCCTCAGAATTACTGCAGATCCAAATTTTTAACCTTCATCAAAACCAGGAGAAAAACAAATTTCTACAATAGTCTTTTCAGGGGAGGGACTATAGTGCAGTTCTAGGCACATGCTTTATATATTATATATAAGTTTTCAGGTTATATTGGGAGATACAGACCTTTCTCTGAAGGCAAGAGAACTACTGACAACACAGAAAAAAAATTCTAGGGTAACCAGTACCAATTTATGTAAGTACCAAAGTAGAGGTACAGTGAAAAGTATGATAATTACCTGATAACAGTCATTCTCTTTATTTATTTATTTGATTGATTGATTTGTCAATCGTTTACAAGATAATGGGTATAAGTATAAACATGAGTAAGAACACAGGAAATAGGCCTGAATAAATGGGGACAATAGGACAGGGACAGTAGGCACGATTGTGCAGTTATGCATGCCCCTTACAGACCTCTTAGGAATGGGGTGAGGTCAGTAGTCGATAGTTTAAGGTTAAAGGAGTGGGGGTTAGAGGATGTAACAACAGAATCAGGTAGTGCATTTCAGGCATTGACCTGACTCTGTTGCTGAAGTCGTACTTTCTGCAATCAAGTTTGGATAAAAGTCAACTATCTCTTGTCTTCCAGTGACAAGTCTGGATAGTGGAATAAAAAACACAAGATAATTGACAAGCGGTGTATACCTTTAAATTTGAAATTATATAATTCAATAATATAACTTAATTTTACTACCTGTTTTAAAGTTTTACTGCTTTTGTCATTATCATACTCACTGTTCATGCTGTTACCCTCCAGTCCCCCATTACAGAATTTCTAGCTGAGAATTTGGTTTGCCTTAGTTATGGTTAAAATACATTTTTCTATATTTGGGCCTGTGCATGCACATACCGTATTTGTTCTTATATTGGGATCAAAGATTAGTTATTTTGACATAAAATTTTGTTTTTTTTTAATACAAACGTTGCTTGTTAGCCTGTCAGAAGCTCAGCTACAAGTTCAGCCTGGCTCAGGAATTTTGGGAGTTGAAGTCCACAAGTCATAAAAGAGTTATGGTTCCCCACTCCTGGTCTAGAATATGAATATATTTTAAAACTTAATTTTAAAATTTCAGTTAATTTCTTGCACTACTACACAGATCCATTGTTCCTTCACCTTACCAATTTTTGGCCATCTATATGCTTCTTTTATCTACCAGGAGTCTCTTTATTCTCATTTTCAACATTTTTATGCTTTCTATACATTCTTGTAACCAATTAAATTTTGCATTATGTCCACCAAAATCTATTGAAGTCTATGTGACAGCAGTAGTGTATCTGGAGCTAATGTAGGGAATGTTTGAAAATAGTACAAAATTTACATCCAAATTTTCAACTATTGGTTCATTATCTTAGATGTACAGAAATCCAGCTTACTCCTTTTCCTTGAGGCCTTTGATTTAATTGCAGTTTTCATCAGTTTTAACTATGTACTGTATAGCTGCATTGATCTTGTTCATCCCTTTTCATAAAGAAGCCACTCAGTATAGTTTTGTTGTCATCTTGTATAAGGCTTTTATAAACGTTTTAATTTAATTTTTAATGTAATTATTTTAAGCCCTCGAGCTTTATTGACTAGAGGTTTTTTTCCTCTGGATCTTTGCTTTGCTTTCAGTATTTTCATTTTCCATTTTGTAAGTCACTTGGAGAATGTGGGTTGACTATTGAACAGGATAGATACATTTTAAAAAGTAAATCAATCATACTAGAATAGCCTACTTATCAAGATCATTCAATATTATCTACTGAAGCTGACAGCACATTACAAGGGCTTCAAATAAAAAGAGATCATTCTTATTATTATCCACCTTACCAATTTTTAAACTTGGAGCGCTACTTAACAATCAGAAAATGGTTTTCCTGTGAACAGTGATTGGAGTTAGTAGAACAGTGAATAAGGCGATAACTTTCAGCATGTTTTGTGAGTTTGGTTTCCCACTCGCTATCCGGATCTTTTTCATCTTTTTCAAAGGTAAAAAGCTCATCTATCTTTGGTTTGTTTCATATTCCAAATGGTGGAAAACATGCTACTTTTTCTGTGAGATATTGGCAGTATAATTGGTGAGGACTATTTCTGTTGGTGCAAAAAAAAATTCAAGGATTTATTCGTGTTTTAACTAGACGCAGAAAGAGAGGTTCAACAGTGGGTCCAATTATCTTCCAGTAGGATATGCTGGAGATCTTTAAACAAAAGGGAATTAACTGTCAAATGGAAATGTTTCCATTTTGGATATCCTTCATAAAGGATAAATGTCATCCTGAAACTTTCTGCATGCAAAATGGACATATTTGTTTTGTTAACAAAATTTTGTAAAGCACAATGTGTACTGTTAATTCTGTGTGGGTTAATGACAGGGATGAATATCTTTTTAAAAATACTCGGCATAGATTTAAGGAGTAGAAATAGGAAATAGATTTTCATTTTCATTTTCTCATTTCTTTTTCTTTGATGCAATTTTAGTGCATTAGCAATGTTAAATTTTAGTGCAATAAGGGATAAAACCTCGTAATCTCCAGCTTTTCCCTCCTTTTACCTGTTTTCATTGTGGCAGGCTAATGCTAATTTGAGTTTAAGAATAACATAGACGAAGTAATGTATAGAAATTCAGTATATTGAAAATGATGTGTATACCAGCTTTTTATTCCGAGTCCTGATTCCTTATTCAAGCTGCCTCTGTACTGCAATGTGCTAACTAAAATCTCAGATGTAAGTAATCTGTGGGTCTGTGGGCAAAAAATACTACAATGGATATAATTTTTAGAAAAGTTAGTTTAACTAGTAGTTTAATGACTTTTGGAGGTTGCCTACCTCTTACTTAAATGGAATTGTCATTTTTAAGAATAGAACATCATATTGAATTCAAGTACAGTAGAACTTCTGGTCACGAACGTTTCTGACCACAACCAAACCAGGTTCCGACAAAAAAAGTCACATTTTTTTTGTGGCTGATTTTCCCTTTCACACCATTTTTTTGGGGGGGGTTAAGCGCCAAATTTCCAAAATTAGGTTCGGGTCATGACCAAATCGGGTTGCGACAAAAGTTATGGAACAAATTATGGTTGTGACCAGAGGTTCTACTTTTAGAGTTAACAAAACTCTAATTAGCAATTTTGACTAAGGCAAAGAGAACAGAAGGGAAAAGGAATACTTAACTTTTTCCATTTTTTTTTTGTAAGAACTCTTGAGTTGAGCTCGTGTCAGTAAAAATTCATTTAAACTTGCACTTTGTATTGCATTCCTCCTAAAATACATTCTATGTAGTTGGTTTGGTTGTATTTTTTTTCTAGTTAACAGGGAAAGAATATAAAGTTTTGCACTCAAAAGAGCTGAGGTTTCATTGAAAAGGAGGAATCCGTAGCTAAATAACCTCCAATATACTTTGCAAGCAAGGGAAATTCTAGTTTTGCAAATAAATTTCCTGTGGACACCAGAGGCTGAGTTCTCAGTAACTTCAATCAAAATAATTCAGGTTGCTGATGATGGAAAAGAAGTTTGTCAGAAATCCTGGAAAGAACTGCCAGTCAGAGTAGAGGAAACTGCAATATTTAAACAAATGATATGACTTAAAATATTATAGAGTTGTTTTGGTGCTAGTCTCCCACTACTAATCTCAGGTTTACATCATTGTAATGTGTCCTGCACATGTCTACCTATAGCTTAGTTTAGAAGCTAAAGCTGATGCAAAATGTGGCAGACAGGTTGTTGAGTAGGGCATCTAGTTATGAATATGTTCCATTTCTGCTGAAGCAATTGCTAGCTGGCTATTGAGCCAGGTTTAATATTTTGCTTCTGACACATAAGGCTCTAAACCACTTGGGTGGGATGCCTGAAAGATTACCTTCACCATTACTCTACATAGCTCTTCAATCACTAAGATTATTAGGACTGCTCCTGGTGTGTGTACTGTATCCAAGTTGGGAGAGTGCCATCTTGTGGTTACTCTTTGGCAGGCTTTTTCTGTGGCGTTATTTATATTCTGGAGTATTTTCCCTCCTGAAATTTATAAGATACCTCATATTGCATGGTTTTGTGCTTTATGAAACTTGCTTTCAGCCCAGCCCTTTTTCTGTGAATACTGGTTGAAATGTACTATTTTGTTTTATTTTCCTTCCCTTCTCCACAGCCTCTCCTCTTTTGCTAATTCTGCCCTGCAAATGCCCCTCTAGCCTAGGAAGGACCAGAAATAAGCTTTGAAAATGGCTGCCTGTATATGTGGAGGCAGGAGAATAAACAGTACTAGTAGGAATTAACTATTTCCTTTCCCACTACCACCACTTTTCCCTTATATGTGACTCCAGCCTTTTTATTTTAAAAGACGTAATTTGATCTAGTAGTTAAGACACTATGTTAAAGGTCTAGTTTAGTTTCTCTTTGGACTACTTTCTTTCTCTCACAGCTGAAGGAAGAAGGTACTGGTAAACCACTTCTGTAAATACTGCCAAGAAAATTGCAGACACTTGTTTACCTGCAGTCCCTCCTTTTCCCCAGGAGTTGGGACTGATTGAATGGACCGTAGCTGACCTTTGTTTACATTAACTTGCCAGTTAAGCATTTGGAGACGTTAATACAGGTATTCCTTGTGGTAGGACCAGAGTGGAGCCTGCCCATTATTGTCACATGTCATGATGGCTGTTAAAGGAAGTGTCTCAAGTAGCGATCCCCCTGTTCCTGTGCTTCCTAATGAAGTCATTAAACGAACATGCAAGTCATTAAGTGGAGCAAGGGGTGGGATACTCGGGCAGAGACACGCGTGGTCTTCTTCCTGCACTTTAGGTCCCCCACAGGCCTTTTCCCAGCATTAGGGCCGATTCCCAAAACACCAGGCCAAACACCTTCCTCATTTACCTTTTGAAGAGCTTCAAAGAGTCCTGGAATGGATTGCTTCATCGCATGGTTATATGGCACAATTCTGGAAGGGGTGGTCATATTCACAGCTATAAGAATACACTTTGGCTGCTGGAAACATGGCGGCTGCTTCTGAAATGGTTCCTTGTAGCTGAGGGATAAAGTGTTCTGTTCTGCTTTGCAAAGAGAATCTGCATCTGCACTATCTTTTGGAAATCTGTGGAAGATTGTAGAATGCCATTTGCCCCACCAACGTGCATGGGTTAAAACGATAACTGCGAGACAATCCATTCCATTTTGTGGCCTTAACAATGTTACACACCATTGCAGAGAGCTTCTGAAAGCTGTGGAAAACTTATTCAGCACTGTGCAAATCCTGCTTAAGGCAGCAAAACAGACCAGTTTTCATGGTGGTGACAGGAAGTGGCTGCCATTTTGCCCTGCTTACTGGTGGATGAAAATAAAATTGCAGCTGCACAACACACCTCTCTGTTCTTCTGGCTTAACAAGGTTGCACAGCACTGCAAAAAACTTCCGAAAGCTGCAAGAAAGCTTTTGCAGTATTGTGTAAATTACATTGAGGCAGCAAAACAGAGCAGTTTCTCCCTGGGCTGTGTGGCAGTAACCTGGGAGTTGTTGCCATTTTGCCCCAAAAGCTTGTTGTGGGGATAAAATGGAAGTTGCTAGACAAACTGCTACATTTTGTTGCCTTAACAAGATTGCACAGTGCTGCAGAAAGCTTCTGAAAGATACAGAAAGCTTCTTCAACACTGTGCAAAACCACATTAAGGCAGCAGAATGGAATCATGTGTCCATTGGCTATGCAGCATCAAATGGCTGAGTGACAAAAGTGACCTGTTTCAGCCCTATGGAAGGCTTCAGAACTCTTGAAAAGGTAAGTGAAGAGTGGGAATCAGTTCTAAAGGCAGTGAGAAGCCACTGGAGGAGGGATATGCTTGCAGCAATGGGGGAGGGGAGATATGGGGAAGGGAATGATGCAGTGTCTCTGCGGTTAGTCATAAGAGCAAATGAACATGAGATTGCTTCAGCAGCCATAACTTAGGGGCTGCTTATAAGTAGCTTTTGGGGGAGGGCACTGTAACTTCCAAAAGCCATTAAGTGATTGATGTAAGTTGAGAATTACCTGTATTACAGAAATAAAGCAGGAGTCCCAAGTACTCTGAACTGCATGTTAAGCAAAGATTGGGGTGAGAGGGAAATGTATAATTTGTCTACTATTGCAGATTAATTACTTTTGATATAAGCCGCGCTTTCCCCATTGCTGTCAATTAAAAGCACAGGAAGCAGCTTATGGAGGTCAACACACATCTCTCTCTGAAAAAATCAATAAGCAAACACTTCCAATTTATGTGAAAGGGAAAGCTAGGAAGAGATGCTTTTTCATTACAGTTTCTGTGACTTTATAGACCCATTATCTGGGGCAAACAACATATTAGTCTGAATCTTGGTAATATTCTGTTCAGTGCATGATGTCCTACAAAAAGGCATGATGTTCACTGAGCGAAGAATGAAAGAAAAACAGTGAAATTGTGAACGTTGTTTTTTTTACCCTGCTTATTCTGATATTTCATGATTAGCCTGTACCCATGGCAGCCACTTTTTCAGAATAGCTTTCCACTAGCAGGAAAAATTGGGGACTATCTAGATGTAGAATAGAATAGATGTAGAAGTTGGAATAGCAAGAACTCTAATTTCTGTACTCATTTATCTTTACCATTAATATCATGCCACATATAGCAATGGTAAACTAAGAGGAAAAAAAGCCCATTATCTAAGGTTCTCATTGAGTTAAACGTGGGTTTAAAATAAATGTATAATTTTTAATATCTGAAATAATAATCTCTCTAGCTCACAGTGAAAAACTTATCAATGCCATTGTATTTGGTTGGATCAAACCAAAATTTTCAACATCTTTTTCTGTCTGATTTGGAACTTGGGAGATAGCATAAGGGGCTATAGGTATTGTAAAATATTTATTTAGTTGGTCTAATTTGGGGAAGTTGTTTGTCTTTTAAAGGATTATGTCTGCCTTAAAACTCTTCAAGAATTAAGACATTATTTTCATCCATTAAAATCCCTAATCTCTCCATGCAAAAGTAAAGCCTACATTTTAAATGTAGCTTTATTAAAGGTGCTTTGATATGGAAGAGGCCCTCAAAGTTACTATAGGCTGAAGGATGTGTATCTGTAGCTTAATTTCCACCAGCATTTTTTTATAAAAGAAGACAAAAAACACAGAGGATAATACCAATATTCTGAGCAGTGACTCACAATCTTATAACTGTTAGCCAGTATAGCACCATCGATATATGAGCACATTGAGAAGTGCCCAATACTGCTCACACTGCTGCTTTTTGCACTAGCTATAGTTTCTAGATGATCTTAAGCCCAATGTAGTGTAATAATCCATTCATGAAGTGATCAATGCATGAGTAGCTGTAGAGTATCCTACTCTAGGAAATGGTGCAATAGGCATACAAGAATCCTCCTAACCTACAAGTTAGGCACCAGTCTGGAATAGGAAATGCTACTCCATTCAAGACTAATGATGAAAATGTCCCCAATCACAGGGGCCAAATTGTCAGACCCACTCATTTTTGTCAGGATTGAGCTGAAGTTGTTCTGCTCCATCTGGACCTGAACAGCTTCAAGACAGTGGATCAGTGTATTGATGGATTCACGTGTACATCCCAAGGATGAGATATACAGCTGTGTGTCATCAGCATACTGATCATGCTGAATCCTAGCAGTTTCAAATTGGGCCATGGGTGCAGTCTGTTTCCAAATCCCTCTCCAGAACAAGAGACTGACCAATAAGGTAGAAAGTGAACCATTGTAGTACATGGATTGTGACATAGAGATCACACCAGAGAGGCAGCTTGGTCTAGTGTTAAGGCACTAACCTAGAAACTAGGAGATTGTGCATTCTAATCCCATTTTAGGCATAAAACTGGCTGGATGATTTTGTGTCATTCTCTCAGCCCTATTCACCTCACTGTTTTTTTAGTGGGAAAAACAGAAGGAGGAAGGAGTATTAAATATGCTTATCGCCTTGAGTTATTTATAGAAATAATAAAGGCAGAATTTTAATGTACAGATTACAGAATTACTGTGCCTTTTTCCCAACTGCTACAGATGGAGATTTATTTAGCATCTCAGAAGATGGCAACATCTAGCTACCTGTGGCTCTTAAAAGATAACTAAGCTATTGTAATTTGGATCTGGTTAGTACTTAGAGGTGAATAATTTTTTAAGTTTTAAGCTAGAGTGGGAAATAAGTAAAAGCCAATGTCAAAACAATTCTGGGTTCCTGCAGAGAAAATGTATTTATCACCAGGACTTGATCTTAATTTGAGCAAGACTATTTTTGGCTTCATCTAACCACCTGTCCAACACTTTGGATTTACATAGCTTTTCTCAGATTTTGTAATTAAAACATTCAGGAATAAGATACTGTATTCATTCTCCTTGTACATGTTCACAACCAGACTACTGCTTCACCTTTAATAAGGAGGGAGACATAATTTTCAAGGGAAAAACAGTAAGTAGAAGAAAGAGTCTAATTCTTTTCAAAACTGCTCCCCTAATTTCCCCCTGTTTTGGGGGGGGGGAGTATTATTTGTTTTCTATGGAGAAGAGGAATCTTTCAAACTTCATATACCGTATTTTATTTAAAAACCTTATCTAACTCTTTTAGAAATTTATTCCAGGGCTTTTGATGAAACAGAAGTCAGACAATATAGTGTTGAGATTACTAGACTTCTAAAGAGCTTTTCCTTAATTCTCAAATATTTGGCCCTCCAAATTTGCTTTCTATCTTCTGGAAGCCAAGATGCATTTTAAATGTGGATTGGGAAGGAAATGGAGGGAAATGTTTTGAGGGGAAAATCATAGCAAGCAAAGATCTAGGCTGCCTTTCCTAATTGAAATCAACCCCTCCCTTTCCTGCTTTGCAGAGATGAAGCATCAGCCAGAAGATACATGATAGAAGCAAAATGTTGTGCTTCTCTCACCATGCCAGGAAGAAAAGGCAAAATCTTGGTCTGTAGCATAGCATACATGTGGGATCGATGTCTGTATGTCTTCCTCTTTTCTTGAGTTTGATTAAACGGCAGAAATGTTTTGAACCATTTGGTGGAATGACAGGTTTGGAGTAAAGCCCGTAGATCTATAAATACATTGAGTGTTTGTGGTGACGACAACCATAAACCTCAGCAACTAAATCAGAATTTGGCAAAGACTGTCTACTGAGGAATTTCGGGGGGGATATAAAATGACAGAAAATAGATTCTGAGCAGGATGGAACTTTACCACACAATCTGGGGTGTGCTAATATGGAATCTGTTTTCCCTCTGCTGTTGTAGAGAGGTGTGAAGAAGAATGGAAATATCAAATTTGCACTTGGTTTAGCACACAGAATGTGTAAATTTCTTCAACGCCGCCCCCCTTGCAATGATTGTTTTGGAGACAGAACAGAAGAGATGAAAATGCAAAGAAAAATAGGTGTAGAGTGAGAAAACACAACTGAAGAACCTGAGGATGAGAACAAACAGATTATATAAGAATGAGAAAAAGTTTCATTTTGTTATCTTAAGTTGCTTAAGGTCAAAAGCAATTATAACTGGAAGTGCAATAGAAAATTTCAGAATCGAAAATCGTGATGTGGATTTTTGTTTAAAAAAAACCTTTTAACAAGCAGCTTTTACAGGTTAGAGCCCAGTTTTATAATAGATCTCTGTGTTTAGTTTTTGTTAAGTCCTTCTACCAAACACAGGTATCCCTCTAAATCCATGATGGTGAACCTATGCCACGTGTGCCGGAAGTGGCACACAGAACCATCTCTCCAGGCATGCCAGCCATCGTCATCTTTGCGCATGCATGCACGTTAGAAACCGGAAGACCAGGTGCCCGGTGCGCATGTGCATGCTGGGAAGTTAAGCTTTTGGTTTCTGGTGCTCCTGCACGCATGCATCAGGGACCTACTTTTCTGGTTTCCAATGCACATGCGTGCTCCCATTTCAGCACTCTGTGCCGAAAAGGTTAGCCACCGTTGCTGTAAATGTTTTGAAGGCTTTCTGGAAGAAGGAAAAAGGAATGAATCATTTATATGGGCTAGGCTGCAGGTAGACTATTGAAGGAGAATGTAATGGGATCGGGTAAAAAATGAAGAGTACTTATTTGTGGATTAGCAATAAAGCTTGAAAATTTCTTAGACATGTATATATTTCATGGGAAAGAATAAGGGCAGAGGAACCACTCCCAGGAGCAATAGAGCATGTTCCTTTTCTAGTAATGTTCCTTTGTAGTAATGTTCTGCTTCTGGGGGTGGGGGCATAATGTTATACACATATACATTCATAATACAAGAGAGAGAGAGAGAGAGTATAAGTTTTCCATTCTTAATGAATTGACTGTATGAATAGGAAGAATTTTATTTATGGTAAGTAGGAAGAATTTTATTCTAAGCAAGGCATATCTTTGTTACCAGAGTTTACAGTTCCTTGATGGATTTTTGCCACCAGTTCAGTATTGCTAAATGAGAGGTAGTTCTAATGTGGATTCTGGCTGCAGTAAGCCAGGACATTGCTTTCTGAAGATGCCTTTGTTTATCTTCCTTCTCATCTTTCTCAGTTATTTTATTCACATCTGACAGAATTCACAGTAAGAATTTAGCCAATTCCTGCTCAGAATACTTCTTCCTAAGCTTTGTGGTCTTGCTGGGTTGAAATTAGAATTCAGATAAAAACGAATTCTTCATCCCAATAAAAATGCTCAGTTGATCAAAATTTTGCTTTCTGTATATGTAAATTAATGCACCTGATTTAATTTTCTTAATCTACAATTTGATGTATTGTGGGCAAGCATCTAAAATTTATCACATGTTTGGAGAAGGGATTAGAAAACTTAATGTGGAAATTGGATATGCAGATAAGAGTTTCTTATTCAGGGATTAATTCTCTATTAAACTGCATAAACAGTAAGGAAAAAAAAGAATGCTGGAAGAAACTGCTTCTCAAATATAGAAACTAACATTTCTTTTCAGCAGTATAAAACCACATGAATTCTGCTGTTCAAGTAAATTGTTATATGGCAGAGAGGTCTTCCACTTCTTTTCATCCTTTTCCATAGTTCAGCCCTTTTGCACAATAGCATTTCATTCAGTTCTGATTTTTGTTTGTGTCTAAATTACGTTAATTGGTGGAATTTAAATTAAGAGCCCTTGGGAAATGTAAAAATTGAGGATCAGGCTATGAATGTGGTTCCACTAATGGAACATCAGGGTACTGCACATAAGTCATGATATAGATCAGGGGTTGCGAACCTTTTGGACCTCAGGGACCACCAAACTCATAATTTTAAATCCCAGGGACCACTAACTGGTTCTTGGGCATGGCCTAATTTGTGGCTTGGTGGTCATGTGACTGGCTGGGCATGGCTTGTATGTAAATATTATAAATATTTATATAAATATTGAATTTTTTATTAAAAAAAGAGCAACTTTTACCCAAAATCAGGCAAAGCAGGTAGGCAGATTGAATTGCTCGCAGAATCACAGATTCATTCAGAGATCTATCTATCTGCCATCGGCTAGCTCAGTCTGTCACATAAAATTTGCTTGCTGTGAGTCTGCATTGAATAATAGAACCTTCAGTCCTAAGGGAGGTTCGGCTGTGCTTAAAAGCAGAGCCAAAAATCTAAAGACTAGCTAGAAAGCAAGAAATCCAACCATTTCCTGCTTCCTAGCTAATCTAAATCTCCCGGCACAGCAGAACAGATGATGGTCAGAAAAATAACAATTTAGCAGGCAAGTTTGCAGGTAAGGAATGAGTGGGCGGGGAGGGTTCCCGCGGACCATGTAGGTGGTGCAGCCTTGTGTTTCTGCACAGCCTGGATTAATTGCTTTGGGGGGGTGCTCTGGGGGTGAGATTTCTCTGCGGCCCACCAAAATTTTCCATGGCCCACCAGTTGGCGGCCACTGATATAGATGACAAATTTTTCTTATTTAATTTTAAATGGTGCAAAGCTTGGAAGATAATCAAAGCTCACAAGATTCTAGAATTCTTGATTATGTTGCCAATTCTTTTACATAGTGATCCTGAAAAGCTTTTTTGGTGGTGTTGCAATGATTAGCCTAAAAATAAACGCTGAAAACTGTTGTACTCTGGTTTTATTTCTGAAATGCACTATGCTCAGTCCTGGTTAGCAAAGAATTGGGAGGCCTTTTTGGGATCCTCCCACTTAGGTCACTCTAAATTCTTTGAGAAAAAGATGAAGTGTGTGTGTGTGTGTGTGTGTAAGTGTGTGTAAGTAAAAGAGTCCAAGAGCAAGAAGCGTCTTCTAAAACTCTGCTTGGATGATCAGTAGCTCACTGGATTTTGCATCACACCAGCACACTCTACAGTACTTGAGTTGGAGGGGTGGAGGGAAGCTGCATTAGTATTCCGAGCATCTTTCTCTTCCCTCCATCCCTTGAATCATCCTTCTCGTCCTACGCCACCCCCAACTTCCTGTTTAGATTAAGAACAGGTTGTTCATTCAGCTGTGCAGGGCCTCTCACTCGCATACAAATGATATTGCGTCTACGAAGCAGTTATTCACAACTGCAGAGAGTTCATTCACCAAAGACACCTGCTGCAGTGCTGGAATTGGACAGGATTGACACAAGAGTGGGGAGGCAGAGCGGGAACCAGTTCTAATATGATTGCTTCTATACTGCCTTTCTCTTCCTGTCATCTCTTATATTTCAGAAAGATATTCTGGGCCATTCTTTCAAGGATGAATCCTTAGTATTCCGGTATGCAGTTGATCTTACTAGGATTTACTAGCCTCAGGCCCTACATTACAAATTGCACTATAGAAAGAAGGCCAAAATGCTAGAATATTTAGGGTTTTTTTTAACCCTAAAACATCTACATGGTGTCAATTTGGAGTTACCTTAAATACCAGGGCAGGTTCAGTGTTTGACATGAACTTCTAAGGCAATTTAAACATCAGTAATTGCAGTCTACAGCATTGCAGCCTCTGAGGCAATCAGTGGTGTGCAAGGTCCTTGGTCTATCTGCCACTTCGTTTTGCTGTAAATTTGAATAAGAAGGCAAACTAATGGGAGCTTGTACCATTTAATGCTGGGATGGGATTTCATGAAGTTTTTATTACCATAGTGTATTGCTCATTTATGTAGAAGCAGTGATACAAAAGGCAAACGATTGTATTTATTGTAAGCTTGGATTCAAAACCTACCCCCCCAAAAATGAAGTTCATTGTAAGGAATATACCATTATCCATATAACATGGGTGGGTTTAATTGTTTTAATACAAGCTTCCACATATTCTGTTGCTAAAAAAGACAAAAATATTTACCCAACATTCAATATTATTTTATTAGTCTACTGTATTTGACTATTTGATTACATTTCTGCTCCATATAGCTTGTACAGAAGCATCCGGATATCCTTTGTCATTTGCTGAAATCCTGTGTGCCAGATAGCACCTTTGCAAAGTAAAGTTCTTAGGTTTGTGATATGAGCACACAGGTTGCAAATGAATTTCAGAACCTAATTTACTGTTTTCATGATCTTTTGAATGTCTTTCTGATCTGTTGGTATTGGCACTGCCTCTTAACTTTAGCCTGATCTGGTTTAATGCCATGTTTTGTCAGTATTTCTCCCAACTATTATAGTTTTTATCTGTTTTTGTTCATTTTAAGGATTAGGGTTAGACTTTAAGGAGGACATGTTCTGTGGCATCCCAAGTATTATCCTTATTTATATAGTTTCTGGAATACTTTCTGACAGTTGTTGCATAGTATGATGAAATATTTCTGAAACAGAATGCAATCCAAAGGGCATATGTTTAATATTGTATCAAAACTGTATGACATACTAAATATACATAGGCATATACTTTCTTCATCCAGTGGTAGGTGCCAAAACCAAGCTGCTGCATACAGCTGGAAAATATTTTTGTGCCTGCCAGTTTCGTTAAGAGATCTATTCGTATTGAGATGTGATTATGCTCTCTTTGAATACGCTTATATAATTCTTTGGGGTCCAGGCAGATTTCTGATTTCTATCTTTCTGTGAACTATAACCATGTAATGAACCCTTTAAATTGATTATTCAATACAGTGAATAATTCATCTTATATTGATTGTGTCCAAGCCTCCTTTCAGTTTTGTTCTCAATGCTACTGGTACATTTTTGATATTGAGTACTTGTTGATCCTTACTAAAAATGTAAAGACAGCCAATACCATGAAAGAAGTCTTCATATCTGTTTAATCATGAATTTTTTTCCTTATGATGGTTCTAAATATTTTTTTCCTTATGATGGTTCTATATTGTCTGAGTCAAAACAGTTGATTATTTCTCTTCTATACTTCTAGGCTCATAATGATTCTTATATTTGATACTACTATTGTTTGATATAATAGAGAATGCCTTTCCCTTTCAGAGTGAGTTCTGAATCTCCAGTGGTTTTGTGTGCATAACATATGATTTCAGAAGCATGACCTCATTTAGGCTTCAATCTGTGCAATCATTTTGGATTATTAAACTTCCTTGCAAACTAGTATTGGTCTTATAAACAATGGAGATCTGATTAGTTAGTATTGTTTCAATCCAGAGTTCATTCTGATGTTTTACCCTATTCACATCAATTGAGCCTATGAAGAAATCATCATAATCTTCAGATTCTTATTCCTATATTTTTGAACTGTTTTTGCATTTTTGTACTTTTTAGCTATATGTTTATACTTTCCACACATATGATATTTCTGTCCATAAGCTGAACACTGTAGGCTTGCTTCATACTATATCACCTACATTATTTGCACATACTTTTCCCTATTTCTAATTTATTTTGTCATTTTCCCCTTTGTTGATTTGTTTGTTAGGATTAAAGCTTCTTTCTGACTAGAGTTTACTTATCTCCTTTCTCCCTATAAGTCATTATCACAAGTGATGGCTAATTACCATTAGCTACAGTAATGTTATCATTGCTATGTCCTATAACTTTGAAATGTGAGCGAACAACTTCTCCTGCTTGGTATACCTGAGTAGCATTTTCTATATAAGCATTTTTACATTCTGTTGTTTCTCATGTCCAAAACAATTTTGATTTTTGATGAGATATTCAGTCAACTTACCAAAGTCACAAGACTTTACTGTTTGATTTCAGATTTGTTACAAATTCATCAGTTGTCTTGGCCTGTTTCTGTTAGTGTGACCTTGTATGTTTTCATGACATGTAATAAGCCTCAGATTTCTCTATTATGGTTTGAAAGCTTTTTCCACCCATGAATACAAATACATTATACATGTTAAGGTCAATTGGCCCAGTCATTGTTGGGAAGAACATTATTCTCTGTTCAACCTTTTCTTCATGGCACCAGCTGCTTTTAGGTTCAAAAGAAATCTGTGCTGATATCATTACCATTGGCTTACGACATTGCCAGGAAGTTTCAGTTTTAGTGGTGGCCTCAGGCTTTTCTTTAAAAAGTCTGTCTCTAGTCAGCTAACATTAAAGAGGGTGCTGTTTTCTAATTTTTTTTAGTAATGCTGTAGCTGGCCTTCCAACCTTGGTCTAACTTTATGACTCTGCAATGATCTTTACACTTTCTTCATTTAAAGAGCTAGCAACAGGTGTTTTGTTTCATTTGCCAAGTCTGCATCCATTACTACCCGACAAATATTCATTTTTTATTCTAACATCACTTTCTGGTCTTATATGAGAAAGCAGTAGCACAAGAAGAAAATTTACTATGTTCCTTTCTATCATCTTGGATTTAACTTTGACCTGGGGGAAAAAGGGACATTTACATATTGCAGTGAATATAGTAATATTTCTCATAATACGGATAAGTTCAATTGTTGGTAAATATTTGTTCACATGAGTTTTGTGGGATGTTATAGCAGCTACAGGGTGGGGGTGAGGAATTCTTCTAATCATGAGAATTGATGCAAAAAAAAAGATGGGTATAAGGAATATAAGGAAAAACAAAGATACAGAGCTGTATCTGTGCAGACAAAAATACACATGCACATAGATTGAATGTTGGGTGGAGCATTTCCAATATACTTTGATTAATCACGCAGTCCAAAGCTGCCACTGTAATGATACTCACATATTATTTGATAATTGCATGCATGCTCACATGTCAAAACAAATAGTTGAGGAATATCTACGTGAGATTTTTTTAAAAAGAAAAGTAAGTATACAAAGTGTTATGCGGTACTACAGCACAAGCATTAGAGCTATCCCTCTGAAGATTTTTTTTTCTAAAATTCCTTCATGGTGTGATTATGTATTAGTGAAGACAAGGAATTGTGTGTGCAAAGGAAGAATTAGAATTCTTACTTTTTTCTTCATGTTACGCATTCAGTTTTCTATATTTTAATTTGGGACCTGCTTTAATTGAATACATGATGCAATGCTTTCCAAATGCAGGTCAAAGAGCTTTATATTTTGAACTACAGCAAAGAAAAATTTGAACTGAGACACAGCATACCTGTAAAGCTAAGCCCTTTTCACCTAGGTAGATTTGCAAATATTTGACTTCCCTTTTAATGTGCAAAAGTGGGAGGAGAGAAGAGGCAAGGAGGTCATCAAAATGACCATTAGTTCAAAAACATTGCAAACCAGGATGTACTATTGCCACATAACAGCTAAGATGACAAGATAACTAAAATTGATTTTTGCATCAAATTACTGAAATGAGATTGAGTCATATGAGTATGTTACGCATTTTGGATGTCACAGTGTCAACATTGTTTCTAGAGAAAGCTGAGAGAAGATTTTTAGTGGTGTTTTGCAAAAGTTCAGGAACAGAAGGACACTAAGCTCTTCTTTGAATCTGTTTTTCCCCTCTTATTTTTAAAATGGTTCATCAGATACCTATTTTATTCGCATATTGTAATAAATGCTTTCCATTTTCTTTCTCCTATCCTAGGACTAAGCTTAATTTTCAGAGGACCATAGATCCATGCAGGTTGAGGATCATGGAACTTACACACAGTATATTTGGAGTGCACCAGGTTGGAAAAGATTGCTCTAGAATTTTTTTTAGATTAGCCCCGGAGTTTCAGTCCATCCTGAACTTTCTGTAGAAGTTTCTCCAATGGGCAAAAGTCATTCATACAAGCAACCTTGTGTTCTGTTTTGGGAAGGGTTTGTGGAGATGGAAAACTAAAGCTGTGGTTTAGTCTTGAAAGATGTGAAATAGTGTGTTTTCAGTAATGTTTCGCTGAAAGTTCAATAAAAAAGAGTTGAATAGTGGGCAAATTATTCTTTAGGACCAAAGGCATCATTTTTGTTTCCCAATCTTTTGTAAGTCTTTAGCAGCTAGGAACAACTTTAGCATTGCTCAGAATGAAATGTCTGCCATGAATATTACAAGGTGGAAAAGCGGGCAGTCACTTGACCCATTTTAACCAATGTGTATTCCTCTGATGTAATGGAAATTTCAATTTTATCATCAGCATTGATAGCCTTTTTTTCCTCAGAGAAAGGTTCTATGTTGCATGATTTTGGCTGATCATTGCAATATAATAAAGGTGTCTCCCAACTGAGGATGACCCTTAATTTTCTTTGACATCCTTGCTACATTTTACCATTGGTGGCTTCCCTCCATGTCCAAGGGTTATTGCTGTTCAGAGGGAGGATGCTGCTGATTAATTTTGCCCTTGTTGTATTTCATGTCCAGAGATAGCAGGTAAATAAGCATTAAGAGCAGAGGTAGATGAGGAAGAACAGTGGGTGATAAAGTGGTCAGTAGAAATGTGTTCAATATTTTGAATTTGAGTCATTTGGAAATTGAAACACTTAGTTTCAAATGAAAATAAGTTAAATCACCCCTAAAATGAATGGAACAATGTATTTTTGTAGCCAAAGCAAA
Source organism: Naja naja (assembly GCA_009733165.1). Classification (NCBI taxonomy): domain Eukaryota; kingdom Metazoa; phylum Chordata; class Lepidosauria; order Squamata; family Elapidae; genus Naja; species Naja naja. The sequence continues at coordinate 111,513,532 of CM019155.1, read as the reverse complement.
TGTGCCTCATTCGGAACAGTGTGATTTGAGTTCAGAATAGTTCCTTTGGGACCTTGAAAGACACTTAACAGTGCCAGTTTCTGATTCCAGCCCTGTCCTCATTGTCCAAGAAGCTGGGCAATGTTCCTTATTTGGAATCGAGTGTGAGTTGTTGGTGCAGTGGACTCCATGGGAAGGAATTTATTTCCCCTTCTTGCCTAACAACTGCTACGTTACCAAAAGTTTCACACTCTTTTTAGCAGTAGGACAAAAAGGTGTACAATGTGTACATATGGTATGTGTTTGTTTACAAGGGCAAAAGTATATATGTTTTTCATTCTGTGCTTTTTGGCTCAGCCAACCTGTGTTTGGAAGCATCCGTTATTTTGCATTACATGCCTGTGGAATCTTTTGAGGCTAAGATTACAAATAGTCCTTGACTTGCAATCATTTGTTCAGCAACTCTTTGAAGCTATAACAAGATTGGAAAAAGTGAGTTACAACCGGTTTTCACACTTAAAACATACCCATGTTCATGTGATCGAAATTTGGGAACCTGGCATAACTTTATGATGGCTATAGTGTCCTGAACCTTCCCTATTTGTGACCTTCCCAGCTGAATTTTTACAAACAAAGTCAATGAGGGAAACTAGATTCACTTAACAGCCACTTGTTTCATTTAACAGCTGCACTGTTTTGTTTAGCAACCATGGCAAAAAGTTGTAAAATCAGGTGCAACTTACTTAACATAACCTTGTTTAACAGCAAAAATTCTAATCCCATTTGTGATTGAAAGTCTGGGACTACCTACATTTGAACCATTTAAAAACTTTATACAATACTGTAAAGAAAGAATATTGGGAAATATCTTTTGCATTATGTTCAGCTTGTGAGCTTCTGGTAGATTGCTGGGTATATTAGATGCTGGATTTTGATGGCATTTACCATCAAAGACTTTTCTTGAGTTCTTAACCTTAATCTCAACCCAACAAGATCCTTTCTCCACAATGCTGTTGGCTAATCAGTTAATATATTGCTTTCCAAACTTTGCAATACTAAAATGATACATTAATTTGAATTAACCATAGATTATTGATACATAATAATAGACCACTTTTAATGATTAAATGTTAATTGGTATTATCATAAGAAACTGCAGGACAGCAACTACCTACTGTAATGTGCATAAGCAAAATGAGGACCAACGACCAAACCCAGTTTGATATTTTCACTTTGCCTGCAAAGTCAGATAAGATTTTTTTTAAAAAAAAATCGTGACATAAACTCCATCTGCAATGTCAGTCACTATTCTCTCAGGGTCTGGATCTCCAATTTGAAAAACCTTGGATTAATAACTATGGTATCCAAGTTAAAATTTGGTGCTTTATTCAATGGATAGAACTACAAGCTATTGACATAGTACTCTCTGTATTGCACAATTTTATTTACCTATTTACCAATGTTTATTTACTTGAGAAAAAAAATTAAAACAGCTTGGCTTCTATTTTACTTCTATTTTACTTGTTTGTCTCATGTACATTAACATTTTACTGCAGCTGCCTTGGAAATTTTTAATCAACAGATATTAGGATGTAGTATGTCTCTACTTTTCAAGAATAAAAACTCTGTTTTTCTCTATGCCTTTTAAAACTTTGCAGAACTCTTTGTTCCCACTTCTATTTTGCTGGATAGACAGGAGTCTCAAGAACCATTAAAACCTGAGAACAATCAATCAATAATCTTTTTTCTGCCTTTTATGTCTTTCTCACCTTTGGGTTAACTGTCCTTTTTTCCTTTCCTTGCTTTCTGTGAACAGCTGCTGTTTGGCTTCATCTATATTTAGTTCCTGACTTTCTTACTGTCTTCTGGATCTTTTCTCCCCTGCTACAACCCTTGCTTATAATTACAACAGAATCCCAGAAAAGGATGGTTAAATGGTTGGAGGATTTGCGTCGGACTTAATTTCTCAGCTACTGATCCATGTCTCTCTGCAGGGCTATTCTAGGCTGCTGTTTCTGGTTTGGGGTGGTAATGGTAATGCAGAGTTCTATAAACATACAAAATACATACTTACATATACACATGCACAAACATACAAAAGACATGCACATGTGACTTAATAAAACAGACCATGCTTTTTTACAACAGCAGTGAAAACGGTATGTATCTGATGAGTCACCATAGCCCTTGTTCATTCACAGTGTGCCAAATCAACTGCAAGTGACTCAGATACAGAAGAGTGGGAACACTAGCAATAGCAGTGTTACTGTGGGAAGGAGTTACTTTGGGAAATAACCTGCATAAGTAGTGCTGAGTTCTGCCTAAGTTGCCAATCTGTAAGAAATCTCTCTGTCTCTGCCTCTCTCCCTCTCCCTCTCTCTGTATATTGAGGCTTGAAACCTGTGTCCTCTGCTTGAAAAGGCCTTCCACATGAATCCTAGAAGGGCACTTAATATTTCCATTTATTGCTCATTAATGTTGCAAGGCTGACAACCTATATAGGGATAACATTTCAAGGCTAGTAAGCCTACCAGTCCTCTGATTCAAAATTATCATTATATCAGAGTGATAATAAGTTTTAAACTGAAGCACATTGTGAAATCTTACTTTGGAAAAGCATCTGATTTCTGCTGAGATCCCACCTAGATTGGAGACATATTGACTCCAGATGCAGGTTGTTTCATTTATCCATCATTTGGGGGTTAGATGATAATTCTTTTGCCCAGTGGACTACAGTCATTATTGGCCTATAAGCTCATACCTATTTTTGAAAACTGACCCTTGATGAATCTTGCCATGATGTTTTTGTTTTATGTCCACCTTAGACTGGTCTTTTTTCTAAGAAACTCTCTATGCTGATAGAGGTACGTATTTTTTCATTGCGGTTTTGCAATTATGTTTGTGGGTTTAGGAATCCAATGTTCGGATTGCTAGTATTGACCTTAGTATTAACAAGCTAAGAAAAAAGTAATATCCTTAGCAAGCCCTATACCTTGGAAGGAAAATGCCAAACTTTATTTTTAAATGAGTTTTGTCCTACAGAGTTCTTACAGACACACAAGATTAATTAGTTGGGAATTTCCCTCGCTTCCCTTCAAAGCTGATGAGCCTTGGTGGCTCAGGCTGTTAAATGCCTGCTCTTAAGATCCAGCTGTCTACAATTACTGTAGGCTCGAATCCCACCAGGCTCAAGGTTGACTCAGCCTTCCATCCTCTCGGGGTAGGTAAATTGAGGACCCAAGATTGTTGGGGGCAATTAGCTGACCTTGTAAAAATGCCGCTTAGTAATAAGCAGGCATATACAATGGAATGAAGGCTATTGCTGAGCACACTGGGTTGTATCCCAAAAAGTTGTAAGCCGCCCTGAGTCTTCGGAGAAGGGCGGCATATAAATGTAATTTAAAAAAAAAGCAACCTTCTCAATGTATAAAGATACAAAGCTCAGTTAACCACATTTTAATTTTTCCCCCAGATCTTTTCCCCTCAACTTGTTCTGATTGTAGCATAATTTAAAAGTGTCAGCGTGTGTGAGTGTTCAAGATGGCAGTCATGACTGTGTGATTGAAATCATGTTGCTCTGTTATGTGTATCACACATATGTAAAAAAAGGACAGAGCTTTGATTGCCTGGGAATAGCTGCCATCTAAATTTCCTCTCTCCTCAAGTCCAATCTGTTGATACATCTGAGCTAGGCTACATATTTGCTGAGATAGTGAGGTAAGATTTTCTACCGGCAGTGAAGGAGACAGTGCTTGCAAATTGTTTCCTTATAAAAAAAAATAACATAAAACTCAGCAAGTAAATACAACCAGAAGAAATGAGCAATAGCTGCTTTGCTGCTTTTTGACACAATTTTTATTTGTAGAGAGTTTTTTCATAAATAGGAAGTTTCAAAAATAGAAGCCCTTGCTACCATCTCTGTTTGCAGCATATGTGGCCTAGGCCACCAAGGATTTTATTTTACAAGATTTGTCTGTGATGAATACTTCTTGTGTCATTTTTCCAGACCTTTGAATCAAGGCCCAAATATGTGTAAAACATTGAAAACCAATAATTTGTCTGCACAGTTTCTTAAACAAACCTCCAAACGTTGGTTAGATAAATATCCCTGAAGATGATCCTTATGAATACTTATATACAGTATCATATTTTCATCTACATCTTCATATTGATTTAGGAGCCTCATCTTGATTTTAGACTTGGAAAAGACAGAAGTGTCAGCTTTGGAAGCCCTATTGGAACCAGAAGCTTCCACGCTGCCACATTCCTATGCCTGGGAAAATAGCGGGGAGGATTTTAGAGTGTTGGTAGTTAGACTTAATAGCATTCTTCTTTTCGGTCAAGGTCATGTTATTTCTGCACCTGGAGGAGGAGTGGTTGAAGAGATGTCTCAAGTTGGGACGGTTGGTGATTGGACCATGTGATGGACTGAAGGGTGCACGGGTTGGGTTTTGACTTTTGAATTACTAAGGGAAAATCCGGAACTCTCAGATTCAAGTTTTCCCATATGTGCCAGTATACCTACTCTAATAAAAGGAACTTTTGAGAAAATGCCTGTCTCGAAGTTTTTGATTGGAATTGGGTTTTTCTGGAACCCTGACATGAAGATGTGGGAGAATTTGTGGCATTCCCGTCTAGGCATTATAAAACGTTGGTGGATAAAAAAGCCATTACATTGGCTGTGGTTGGCAAAATATCTTTAGAATAAGTAGTGCTAATTGGAAATTGGCATCCATTTATGAATAGATTTCTTTGGAACTTTGGAATACTCATTCATTCATTCATTGTAATATGTTTCATATGTTAAACCCCTCAATTGATGCCAGATGACTGAGATTGGCATGATATTTACAAGGCTTGGATTGTAAATCTCTTGCAGTAGGCATGGAAGGTTCAGAGGCTGCTCCATGTATTGAAAAATTTATTTTGTTATTTTATAGTAAATAAACTTTTTGCAGCATAGTTGTTATTCTTCTTCTAGAATACTGAAAATAAATACATTTGAATATGTAGTTTGTCTGCCCATCTTCATGAAGGGAGGTTGGGAAAAATGCAAATTCATTTTAAATAAGTTCTTCATTAATATCATGTCTCTATAAAAATGACCTCCATGATGCTAAGTGCAATAAAAAAGTTTTTGTGGCTATTTTCCTTTTTTTCCATTTAAATGATTGTGTAGCTGGTAACTCAGGGTTTCTGTCTGAATTTTGAAATAAATCATATCATGCAAAAAAAATGAAATTGAACATTTAGGCCACAGTTAAGGATTTAAAAGCTCTCTGTTTGTTACAAACTGAGGAACAAAACCCGGAGCAAGTATGTTGCTGTGACAGGTAAAAAATTTATAAATTTGGGGTGGGAGGTATTAGTTATATGAAGATATGAAACTCAATCTGCTCGTGGCTTTTATTTCCAAGCCTCTTTGAGTTCCTTGGGTTGAATTTCTGAACCCACAGTTCTAATATCTGTTCAGTCATGTGATTGGAGCTCCTCAGCATAATACTGTAAGCAATCTCACAAGGACTATTAAAAGGATGAAATAATGATAAGCAAAAGATAACAGGATCTGCTCTTTGGCAAGAGATATTTTCTTTGATTATTTAGTAATAGCAGCAAAAATGTCTTTTCCTCCCACTTTCTGAATTATAATCTAATCATAGATTCTTAGGTAGTCAAGCAACACAGTCTACACAGATAACGGGGTTATCATCAGGATTAAAGGGATTTTAACATTTGCAGAACTACATTTTTTAAGAAGAAGAAAAATAATATTTTCTTTTAATCCTATAATCTAGTAGGGTAGAATTTGGTCACTGAACAGGAAACAATTACTCAATAAAGGAAAAAGTAAACATATTGAATCAATCCTGAAAAAAAAAAGAATGGGTAGCTGGTTGAAAATCTGAAATACAATATTTTGTTGCAACTGCCATTTGTTATTGTCAGCCACAAACAAACCCCCATACCTTTCCCAAGCATCCAGACTGTTAATCAACCTTCCACGACATTGGAGCAACCAAGAATTTAATGGCAAGATAGACTTCATAAATGATAAATCATGTTTATCTGCTGACGTGCATAAAATTATAATAATATCCATGAATTTTGTCTTCAACAGTTTTATTATGCAAACAGAAAAACTCTACTTGCTGCAAGGCTCTTCTTTAAGGATAGACAAACATGCACATGTAGCCATGATCTCCGCGCTCTTTGTTGCAGATTGTTCTACTGCAATCATGAACTCTCTTTCTAATCTCCAGCTATGGACTTGAAGCCGGTTCTTCCCATGGTGATGCAGAGTTCTTGCAACAGCAACAGCAGCCCAGTGGATTTGCGGATGGATTCCCGGTCCAATGTGCCCACTATGGACCCAACTGTCCGGGAGCAGCAGTTGCAGCAGGAACTACTGGCTCTGAAACAGCAACAGCAATTGCAGAAGCAGCTGCTCTTTGCCGAGTTTCAGAAGCAACATGAGCACCTAACACGGCAGCATGAAGTCCAGTTGCAGAAACACCTCAAGGTAATTTGGAAATGAACTCACCAAGCCATCTCCTTCTGAATCTTACTTTTTGTGTCACACCCAGTATTACAACTGGCAGCAGTTGTCAAGAATCCTAACCCAGCGGAAATCCTATGAACGGGATTATACTTGGAATGGTATGCATACAATACCTTGTTTTGTCACATAATAACATAGGCTAATGATATTAGTGCCAGTTGCAATACCATATTTCCTAGAATAAAAATCAATAGTTGAAGCATAGTTTCAGATTTGATGAAGTTACATACAAGCAAGATTGAGTATTGATAAAACCCAGACCTAAAAGGCTTGGGGTTCTGGCTAACATTTCCTCTGACATTATAGCAGGTAGTTTCTCCAGTCTTGGCGATCTGAGGCTCCCATGATAGCTGTGACCTGAATTACCATTTATCTCCTTTATTTTATTTCCTCTTTCTTCCTTGATCTTGCAACCATTGGCTACCACATCTAGAAAATAGCCAGTAGATGACCGTTAAAAAAAATCAGAAAACTAATTCTTCACTGCTGTATAATAGTTGTCTAGAATTTGGCAGCCCAACTAAGGTAATCCTATCCATTCTATTAAATTAATGATTCCTCCTAGACACCGGCAAAGTATTGAATTCTACAGATTGCCATCTGATATAGACAAGGCAGGAAAATATTCAGTTTATCATTAGTCTGCATTTAATGATAGTCTGCATGTTTCTGAGCCCAATTAACAATCTTAACATTCGGGGACCTGAACCTATGTCCCCCATGTTTCTTTTCCTGTTCTCCCCTGAGTTGATGGGAGAATCCAGAGCGGGTAGTCTCATGTCACGTGCTGTTCAGACTGAGTTGAATTTTGAAGACACGCCTCCCTGGTAATGGTCCTCAGTCTTCAACTCAGTCTCAGCTTGTTCAGATGTCTGTTACAGAGGCTCTGAACCTTCGAGACGTTCCTATTCCCTGGATTCGTCTGATCAATTTTCTCAGATAATTGGAGGACAGAGTGCAGCAGAGCAAGCAGCTAAAGCCCCCTGGAAGCTTTACGTGTCTGCGGAAGGGGGCTGGAGTCACTTATCGATCGATCATACTCCCTTTGAGAGTAGTCGGGGCAGCAGTGTGCCGCTTAAGACTGCCACGTGGCTAGCAGCGAGCTTCCAAATCAGTTCTTGAGTGCTCCAGCACTTGTTACAATTATTTACATATGGCAGCTCTCTGAAGGCTAGAGGAGAGCCATGGCAGCTGTGTGTCTCTTAAGACTGCCTTTGGAGCAGTAAGACTGCCTTTGCAGCAATTAGTTTGCAACCTCTGGCTTGCTGGAAGAAGTGGGAGGGGCTTTCCAGAACAGAAAGTGAAAGCAATTTGCAAGTGCCTGCTTTGTTGCTGAACCGGTTTTGGAATAAACTGAGAGTTACAGGGAATTTGGGATCTGAATGGAGGCTGGAGGGGCTGATTGTGAGGGAACTTGCTCCAACTAAAAGCTCCTTTATCACCTTTGCCTCGGGCTAAAATTAGGAAGAGACCAGCTGGATCCAGGTCAGCTGGGTCAGAGACTGCAGCCAAGCTTAAGGCCAGAGCTCTTGCTTCCAAAAGCCAACTAGGGCTGAAGAGAAGCAAGCTAAGATAAGGCATAAAGCCTTAGATAAAGAGTTTGAGAAAGCGAGGAAGGATTTAGAACATTAGAAGCAGTCAACAGAGGCCAAAGTGGCTGCTGACTCCCTTTTCCGACATTTTTCTGAGGACAGGCCTTAGCCAGAGGAGATTGCAGGGCCCAGTACAAGCTGGTCTCCAGGGGGCTCTAGCAAGCAATATATTCATCAGGGCCTTCCTTTGCCTTCTTACTTCCCACCTTCTACAAGTGCTATGGCAGATATGGCGGTAGCTACTGAAGAAAGACAGCAACTTGCTGCAAGCCCTGTCCCGGAGGCTATTCCACTCCTACAGCAGTGGGGCTCCGTCCAAGAGAGTCTCAAATTCCAGAAATGCCATCTTACTTCAGAGCTTGGATCTCACAGGCCATTAGGCAGGAGATGGCAGCAGAGTTTCAGCAGTGGCAGTGGTTGCCCATGTCAATGTCTGAGCAGGATTTACAATCAGAGCAGAGGCTCTACACCAGTGAGGAACAACTCTACAGGCCTCATACTTCTCAACCTTCATTCAGAAGCCCGTCCTCCGTCTCGAAGAGAAAGTTACATGATGATAATGAGTTGTCTGAAGATAACAGTGAATCATCTAGCACCTTGGCCAAGCCTTATTCCATCCCGGCCTATTTAAACCTCTACTCTTCAAGGCTAAGAGCATGGCTGGCCTCAGAAAGTAGCCAGTAGTCCAGGACACCCCTCGAGATGAGTCAGATCCTGAGGACTTCATTTTTACAGAGAAGACTACAGAGGCTGATGCCATACCTGTGCCCAAGATGTTTCTAAAAGTGATCAGGAGATGGTGGGTCACACCAGGGGTTTACTCGCAACCCAGTAGCTTGGAGACCACATTCTTCAATGTTGACCCTGAACTACTGGACACAATTCAGAACCTGTCAGTGGATGCGGCCTTAACCTCGACATCCATGTTACCACCTGCCGCAGAGGATGTGCTTAAAGCTGAGGAAAGGAAGGAGCCTGGGCCATTAGGGCTTCCATGGTGGCAGCTTTCTTCACTCGGCCTCATTGCATTGGCTCAAGCAGCTGCAGGGAAGGATCCCTGCAGAAGACCTTCAAATCCACCAGGAGATTACTAAGATTATTTATAATGGAATTTATAATGGACGCCACGCTGAATACCACCAAGTTTCTTCGAGGGCGATTGCCTCTTTGGGCACAGCCCGTTGAATGTTGTAACTCCGTCATTGGAATATGGACAGCAAGAATAAGTGGAAATTAGCTTCCACCCCCCTTCAAGGGGGAGAAGCTATTTGGGGGGTTTCTGGTTCCATTTTTACTGGAAACCAGAGACAAGCGGAAGATTCTTCCATCTCAGGGCAGGCGGCAAGACTACCGCCCTTCGCTCCTATTTTAGGAGACCCTCCTACAGGCAGGGGGAGGCTGGGCGAGCTTTAGGCCAGTGTTTGGATCCAGAGGCAAACAGCAGTCATAGGGGAAGCACCCCTTTTGTGGCAACAATAGCAGATCCTTCAGATGTTCCAAGTGACTTCAAGCTGGATCCCCCCATAGGAGGCCATCTTGATCTATTCACACATCATTGGGAGCAGACCATGATGGATGCCTGGATCGGGAGACAATAGGAACAGGGCTGTCCCTCGAGTTACTCTCTTCACCCCCAAAATGCATCATCTGCTGCCCTGTTTTCAGAGATCTGGCAAAGAGGAACCTCATGGAATCAGCAATCCAGCATTTGCTGGACATTTGGGCCATCCAACCGGTGCTGGTGCACCAGAGGGGGCAGGGGTTCTATTTGATGTTGTTTGTTATTCCAAAGGCCTCCAGGGGGTGGAGAGCGATTCCAAATCTCAAGGGACTTAATAGGCATTTGGTCTACAGAGGATTCAATATGCATTCCCTCCATTCCATTCTGAAAGAGATTCGGGAGGGGGACTTCTTGACCTCTGTGAATCTGATGGAGGCTTACATGCCTATTTATCCAAATCACCAACAGTTCCTGCAGTTTTGATATGCCGGCCACCATTTTCAGTACACGGCCCTCCTGTTTGACCTGTCATCGGCTCCTTGAATGTTTACTAAGATCCTAGCAGCGGTGGCAGCATACCTCAGAACCCTTCCCATCAGGATCCAGTGCTACTTGGACAATATCCTGATCGAGTTCTCCTCGTGCCTACAAGCAGAGGAGGATCTGCATACGACAATCCTCAGGGAGCATGGCTTCTCAATAAACATTTGGTCCCCTCAACCCAGCTCATACACTTGGGGTTTATTATAGACACCTTAACTGGACACGTCTTTCTCTCCCAGGAGCGATAGGGCCTTGACAGGCCAGATCCTGTCAGCCAGAGGGGCTCCTCTCATATTGCTGTCTCAGCTCCTGCGCAAAATGATCCCCTGCATTGCCATAGTTCTCTGGGCATGATTTCACGCCTGGTCCTTACAGTGGTTTCTGCTTCCCTATCAAAAGGCAGGCCGAGGAAATTCAGAAGTGAGGGTTCGAGTGCTACCAAGGGTACTTCGCTCACTCTGCTGGTGGCAGTCCTGGACTATCGCTTGGGGTTGTTGCTTCAAGGAATCTTGAAGACTGACCATCACAACCAATGCCAGTCTGTTTGGTTGGGAGGCCCACCTGGTTTCACAGGTCATCCAGGGGCAGTGGAGGAGCTGCCTCACAATACCAACTGGCTGGAGCTCAGGGCAGCTCGGTTGGCCCTCAAAGGATTCCAGCAGAAGGTTTCGGCACAGCATGTTCTATTCCTCACAGACAAATGTGGCCACCAAGGCCCACATCAATCGGCAGGACGGGGGGCACCAGGTTCAGATACCTAATGTACGAAGCGACCCTACTGTGCCTTTGGGCAGAGAGACATCTACTATCAATACGGGCAGAACACATCTCAGGAGTATTGAATGTGCAGGCAGACTGGCTAAGCAGGGTCACAGTTGACCAGTCAGAGGGGTGCCTGCATCCCAATCTGTTTGAGGAGCTTTCAGGGTGGTTCAGTTGTCCAATTATGGACCTCTTTGCCTTTCCATCAAACTCTCAACTTCCACAATTCCTTACGAGGTTCCCAGCACCAGGGATGGAAGGGATCAACGCACTGTGCTGCCCATGGCCCTGTGGCCTGTTGTATGCATTCCCCTCTCTGCCCCTGATTCCAGGTAAAATCAGGAAGGTGCTGTTGGAGAGGGTGGAGGTCTTACTACTAGCTTCACAGTGGCACAGACGACCATGGTTTGCCAATCTGGTAAGTCTGTCGATTTCCAGGGCTTGGAGGATTCCCCCAAACAGAGTCTCCCTCACCCAGGGTCCCATCAAACATCCGGAGCCCCAGTGGCTATAGTTGACCGTTTGGCACTTGAGCAGGGACTTCTGACGTGGGAGAAGTTCTCCATGCAGATCATACAGACGATTCAGGCAGACATACAGCCTTCACTGCTAGGATTTATGATGCAATGTGGAAGAATTTCTGTGGTTGGTGTTCGAGACGTCAGATTGAACCCACCTCGGTGTCAGTGGCAGATATTCTGGACTTTCTGCAAGACGGTCTAGACAGTGGTCTATCACCGAATATTTTGCGGTGGCAGGTGGCAGCCTTGGCTACAGTGGTGTCATTTGAGAACCTGATTTCTCTTGCTCAGCAATCTAGGGTGAGAGCCTTTCTTAGAGGTGCAATGAACCTGGAGTCACTGGTCGTGCACCGGTACCCCACCTGGGACCTACCAAAAGTATTACAGGCTCTGACTGTGGCATCGTTTGAGCCTCTACGAGAGACTAGCCTGTGCCTCCTAACTTCCAAAGTGGTTTTCCTGGTAGCCATTACCTCAGCCAGAAGGATTTCGGAGTTGGCGGCCTTATCGGTGAGGAAGGACCTATGTATTTTCCATCAGAACAGGGTGGTTCTGCGGCTGGACCCTGCCTTTCTATCTAAAGTGAACTCCTTGTTCCATCGTTCATAGGAGTTGATCTTGCCTGATTACTGTCCAGAGTCTAGGCATGCTCTGGAGGTGAGATGGCATACCTTGAACATGAGGAAGATCCTCCACATTTACATAAAATGAACCACTTTTATCAGGAAAACTGAGTCCCAGTTTGTATCTTTTCAACTGTCGACTGGGACACAAGGTTACGCTGTCCACTGTTCAATGCTGGCTAAGTGCTTGTATTGCCAAGGCATACGAGCTCCAGGCCCTCTCGGTGCCCAGAAGGATTACAGTGCACTCTACCAGGAGTGCAGCCACGATGGCAGCTTGGGCGACACAGGTCTCTGTGGAGTAGATTTGTCAGGCGGTGACGCCGTTCATCCAGCACTATAGACTGGACACCTTCGCATTGGCAGAAGCAGCCTTTGGCAGGCAAGTTCTGCAAGGGGTACATGTCAGAGTGGGGACTCCAGACCAGACCGATGCCTGCCCGTAGGACAGCCAGTTTTGGTATGTCCCACTTTGGATTCTCCCATTGATTCAGTGGAGAATGGGCATTGGTACTTACCTGATCACCATTTCTTGGGGAATTGATGGGAGAATCCAGCCCCACCCTGTGGACTGTCTGGTCCAGAGTCCAGGAGGGGTTGCCTTCGGCTGGGAGAAGGATGACTGGATTCGCTTCACCTTCATTTTAACTGGGGACCGTTACCAGGGAGGCATGCCCTCAGAATTCAACTCAATCTGAAGAGCACGTGACATGAGACTACCCACTCTGGATTCTCCTGTCAACCCCCCGAGAAATGGCGTTCAGGAAAGTACCAACACCCATTTCCTTCTTTGCTCTTTACAGTTGGTAAATCCTTGCTATAATAACTTCCATCTGTTACCCAAACTGTTCCAAGGATCAGGGTTTTTTCTAATAGGGCATCCATATTTTAGAGCTCAATTCAGGGAAGAACTATTTATGTTGGGAATGGGATTAGGTATGTATCAATCAGCTTTTTCTAATTTTGGATTGGCAAGTATGGTGGGTTGTTTCTGCTTTGTTTTAGTGTTTTCTTCATCATCAAAATGCAGAGCTCTTTATGAAGTAGAGACCCCCAAGTTCAAACAAGCAAGATAGAATTTAAAATTCAACGCAGATGAAAATATAGAAATACAACTGCATTCACTTCAGTTACATTTAATTAGCTACTCTGGATTGGAGTAAGAATTCCTTTCCTTTAGGCACTGTTGAACTAATAAGAGGCAAGACTCAAAAATGGCATGGATTCTGTATCTTTTCATTTGAAAGTCCTTATACCTAATCCAAATAGGGAGAAAAAGAGACTGGGTATTTGAATGGTGATTTTTTCCTTGCTAGACATGATCAAAGACCATTATGTGCTGTTGTTTTCCAATTTGCAGAATCCAGAGATAAGAATTTGTAGTGGTTTGAATTCAGGCATATTCCTTCATCTCCAAATGTGACATTATGTTTCTATTTTGATCAGTCATCTCCAAACTTTGTTTCAATAGCAATAATTAAAACTACTCGGGTGATATTATTTGATGGTGTTCATGTACTGTATTTTAGTAATCCATATTTTCAAGGACAGGAAGATTCTGTCAGAATGAATCACTCATACCCACTTCATACTTTTAAAAGCACTTTGAGAAACAGACTACCATGTCCCTTATTTTAAGAACTCACAGCCTAATCAAGCTATTACATGCACTGACCTCATTCAAATGTAATTCTGAACTTCAGATTAATGCAATGAACCCAGATAAGGCTGAAAAACTTGTATGTCTTTTCAGCTTTCTTCCATTGTGATTATGAAGAGGAAATTATTTCTAGTTTTCTGAAACTTGTTAAACTTGTTTTTATATTCAAACTGGTATAAAACATTTCCACTATACTTTACAATTCTGGCTTGTTCAGATAAACTGGTGGGTTCATATATTAGACTAAAAATATACAATGAGTTATATCATGCTGAAACATAACTTAATAAGCTACATTATCAGTTGATGTGTGTAGGAATCAAATGAGTTACAACTAATTACAGGCTTGTCAGAAGATGAGAGGGTAGATTCATTCAGTAGTAACAATTCAGTATTAAATCTGAACATAATGTTGCATCTAATGATCAGGTTTTTTTTTATATGAACATTTTTATTGTATTTTACAAACCCTAGTACATATAAATGCTATCAGCCGGTGTTTAAGCCAGTATTTTGTAGCCTTTTATCTTAGCTATTATCTCAGATTTCCATTTTTCCACTTTTCATTTACTTACAGCTTTTGCTTAAAAAAATATTTAGTTAAATCCATAGTTTATAAGCCTCATTCACAGTGATACATCTTCGATTTTGAATTATGCATGCCAGGTCCTTTCATAGATCTGGAAGTTTTCAGTCAGATTCTCTCCCTACTTTTTCTGTTTTCAGAAATCATAATTGTCAGGGATAAAAACCAAAACTAGAAAGAGGATTCTTTGTATCATAAAATTGAGCACAATTTCTAATACCTTGACAGTTCTTGATGCAGGCTTTTTTGGGGGGTGGGGAGGGCGATAGAAATGTTTGCATTGCTACCTTTGGATTATTTTTCAACTGTCTAACTATTTATTTAATTATAATATTATATGGCTATCCATCTTAAGCAATTCTGGGCAACTGGTAAGAAACCAGAAGTCCTGAAATATGTAGTCTCCCATCTAAGTACTATCCATATTAGAAGCTACTTATAAAGAGACCAAATATGTCTAGATGCTTCTATTTCCTAATATCATTCTATATCATATCCGCCCTACAAAAATCCTTTCTCCCTGATTTTGCTATTTTCTTCTGAAGGTATTGGTACAGACATTAGAACCTAGAAAGGCAAGTAGTCTTCCGGGATGATGTTTTTGTTCATTCCTAATTCCATCACCTTTTTTGCAGTTACTTGTAAAATAAATTAAAGTCTCGGAAATAATGTTATTTTATTATCAAATTGAAGTTTCTGACTTTTAAAGCAATATTTTTACAATGTTTTTGGTGTCTGTATTTATCAAACCTAAATTTATTTTTGTGTGGTTACCATAACACAATTAAATGGTGACAACAGATAATCCATACTAGGAAAGAACAGCTTAGAGAATAGAAAGAGGAAAGGCTTGGGCTTTGGTAGAAATATGTTACATAAGCATAAATACACAAATAAAATTTTTACATTGTGGACAGCATATGCATACAGAGCCCAAGCTTGATTTTTGCCTAATAAGAGAGCTAATCACAAAAATAATAGGAAAGAAGTATAATTCATATTTAAAAAGTAACAGCTGACAGGTCATAAAATACTAGATGGGAACAATACAAAAGAGAAACAATCAGCCAATGAGATCAAGAGAAATCTAAATTACTACAAAATGTAAATATGCTCTGTAAAAGCAATGTAAAAGCAAACATGGACCTCTTGAAGGACATTGCAGAGCACTAGCTTTACTATTAATCTCGGACAATTAACTGAGTATTAGAAATGTTTTCTATAGGAGTTCCATGATAGTTTTATTAGTGGAGATTTCTAGATGGCCAAAATCCTGTCGAAAAAAAACCTCTGTTATAACTTTCCTATCACTCAGAAGTTTTATAGAGCAACAATTACTGCTAGAGAGAAATTGTTAATGGGCAAAGACAATATTAATTTACCTTTTCCAGCTTTGCTGCCATAATCTGTGTTTGAAAAATAGCACAGAGTAACCTGCAAATGTATACCTGGATTTTGTTTGTGACATCCATGCACAATGTAGCCTCAAGTATGTATGTACGCAATTGCCTTTGGTATTGACCCTTCCCCTGTTCCTTTTTGCAGCAGCAGCAGGAAATGTTGGCAGCAAAGCGTCAACAAGAACTAGAGCAACAGCGTAAACGAGAACAACAGCGACAAGAAGAGCTGGAGAAGCAGCGTCTGGAGCAGCAGTTACTCATCTTACGCAACAAGGAGAAAAGCAAAGAAAGTAATAAGTTTTAATTGCATTGCACTGCATTTATTGGAATGATATCCTGTTTATATTTCATGGACTGGAAGAAGAAACTATAGAGGAGCTAGAGAATTATATTCTCCTATTCCCAAAATACCATATAGAGAAGCATATTTGAAAACAATCCGCATGGACCTAAAACCCACTCAGATAATTAAAATTGTCCTCACAAGTATATTGGCAATAATAAAGATGTAAATAAATAAACGAACTTGGCTTTCAAGCCAAGGTTAGACTTCTTTGTCATGGCACTTCCTTTCAGATGGAGATTCTTTGCAAATTAATTTTCAGATTTTTCACAAATCTGCAACCTTTGGGAGTTATTTTTTGAATAAAGATGAGCAATCATTGTCCCTTTGAAGATTAAATGAGGCAATGTATGGTGAGTTGGGCACCCATGGTTGTACAATCTTGCATATAAGCAGACAGGTATAGTACATAAATGCATTTCTGTACAGTCATAAAACATGCAAATTCTTTTTCACTCTGGACAGACAGATTGACCACTTTTCTCCAGCATGACTAGGCTCTTGACAGCTTACAAACAATTATCTGTGTCAACAGCAACATAGGGATGGGCTGAATTGAGAGATCTCAATGGCAAACCTCATGGGATTTACCCCTGATTTGGGATTGTATAACATGCTTAAAGACAATAAAATTTCAGGCATTTTTGGATGTTATACTATGTCTGGCTTGGCTTTTCAATTGATGTTGTAACCTCCACCTCATAATAAATGAATAAAGAATGATTTAAAACATATAGTAAATGTAACTCTGTGATGGAATTCTTCAAGAAAATGTGAAGGATGATGTGATAAAAATTCTTGCCAGTGTGCTTAGGAAAAATGGACCCCCCCCCTTTTTGTAAGCTTGATTGATGCTGGGTTTTAAAAATAGGTTGTTAGCATGGAATACAAGATGAGAAGAGTAGTGTCCCTGAACACATTTCACTGGCATACTTGTGAGAATTGAAGGTCACATATTTGCATAGCCCCAGGTTAGGGAAGAGAGATAAATCTCAACTTGCCTTTAATGTTTTCTACCAGTGTTTTTCTATAATTTTTAAAGGTGCTATTGCAAGCACTGAAGTGAAGCTGAAACTTCAAGAGTTCCTTCTCAGCAAGTCAAAAGAGCCAACTACAGTGGGTGGCTTGAATCATTCCCTCTCCCAGCATCCCAAATGCTGGTAAGTCTTTCCTTTGTCTCTAGGACAGAGTTTCTCAATCTTGACAACTTTAAGATGTATGGACTTTAACTCCCAGAATTCCCTAGTCAGCATGCTGGCTAAGAATTCTGGGAGTTGAAATCCATATACCTTAAAGTTGCCAAGATTGAGAAACCCTGTTCTAGAATTTTCAACTAAGTCTGATTTAGGACAGGCTGTGCATAGAGTTGAGTTTCAATTCTGGAACAAATACTTCAGTCACAAACATGGAAGAGCTTTACAGCCTGTGTGCAACTGATATTTGCTCCTGTATATCCGGCAATAGGAAAAAATAGGAATAAGTCTTTCATTTTCAAGGACTCAATTTTCTCTAAATTTAACTGTGTTTCTTGGGTTCTTCTTCAGCAAATAATTATATTTACATAATTATATTATGGTGGGAAGTAGTTCATTCATTCATCTAGCTCAAAATAGCGTTTTCACAGTTCCCTCACCAGTATGCCAGCTTGTGTGTTTCTTCTCTGTGTGTATATGTATATGTCTCTGCATGCAAAAGCAAATTCTATTTTTGGATAATGAATTGTGGGGGAATTGGAAGCGTGAGACACTTTCTACTTCCTTTTCTGTTCACAACAATAGTACATCTTTGTCTAATTTGTATAGCATCTGGTCAAATCCATTTCTCAAGGAAACTAGCAGTTTTCCTGGAAATATCTCTTAAGTCCTTTCCAGTCTTACCCAGTTATGCCTGTACTTACTCTCATGCTTCTACTATCAAGTAGTTTCAAGAATTTTTTCTTTGAATTGCTATTTTACAAAAAAAGGCCATAGATAGCAAACTGAATTTGGTGTACTGGTTTAAGCTCTAATGACAAATGGATACTCTATGTTGCTTGATGAAATGGTATTAATATTGATCAAATAACCAGTTAAATTTTGGGCTGAAGATCTGTATTATTATACAAAATCAGTGATCATTCTCCAGCCAAAAGGGGGAATGGAAAACATAAAGATTACTATGATCTTCCTTCCAATCTTCCTTTTGACTTCATTCTTTACAAATTTAAGAATCATGGTACCATTTTCATCTCACAATGGTAGGGTTAATGAGCATTCTGGTATTACAGAACTCTTTCATCAAAGCTGAATCAAAAGGTAGAAGAATTTCAGGTTATACAGAAAAAACAAGTTGGATGAAAAAATGAATGATAACTGAATCCGTCTGTACTAGTGGCCTTTCACTACTGAGTATACAGCTGCTCTGACTGTGCTTTTCATTTAATGAAATTTAAAGAAATGCCAAGTAACTATAAGGTAAACATGAAATCCAATATGAATGGAAAAAGCAGAAGAAAACTTTTGGAAGAAGCAGAGGTAGTCCTCACTTAGCTATCACAAGTGTTATGAGTAAGTTGCTAAGCGCTGTGGTCACTATGTAGAAAATCATTGACTGGCTTACAATTTATTTCCACTTTCTTCATTATCACTGTTGCAAAGTGCACAAACAGTGACCTCTTGATTGTGGTGTGCTGCAACTCATAAATTTGAAGATTGATTAGAAAGCTAATGGGTTTTTTTATATACCATTGTAATTTTGAATGTTTGCTAAATGAGGCAATTAGAAAGTGAGGACTCTTTGTATGCTAATTAGTGTACAAACATGGCTATCTTGATTTAAATCTTGATGACTGTTGGGTTATTGATTTTTCTTTGTAAGTTACCCAGAATCACCAAGAGTGAGTTGGGCAGCCATATAAATTTTCTTAATAAATAAATAAACCTGGCCTTTTTTTCTGATTTGTGCAGGGGGGCTCATCATACCTCATTGGACCAGAGTTCCCCTCCCCAGACAGGAAGCCCGGGAACACCAGCCTCTTGCAAACTACCTTTACTTGGCACTTACGATAGCAGAGATGACTTTCCACTCCGGAAAACTGGTTAGTAAAAATCAATAGTTGAAGAATGAACAAAAGGAGAGAAGGTCAATTTGCATGGCTTTCTGGACCTTAAATGTGCTAGCTTGTAAAAACAATGGCTGGTGCTGAGAGAGAAAAGGAAAGAAAAATTGATTTAATCTGATGAACTGCAAATTAAGAATATTCATTCAAGTATGTTATAAAATACTGCATTTACAATGTGAAAAACTCAACTTCTGACTGAAAATCAAGCTCACATACTAAATCCTGCTAGAATATTATTATGACATGAATTCTAAACTTACAGTAGAGAACTGGATAAACGTACTGTGAAGACTGACTTAACAAATAGCCTATTTTTAGATGCAATCAGTGCTCCCTTGCAAGAAATCAGCTGTTTGGATGCTAATTGTGTAACAGCTCAGCTGGTTTTTGCAAAAGCTTTTTTTACAGTCAAACTAAGTTGGAAAAAAACAGCCCAGCTGCTATGTGAAATCAGGAAATTTTAGGAACATAGGAAGCTGCCTTATGCCAAGTCTGACTGTTTGTCTTCCTAACCTAGTGACTGGCAGCATGAACGCTACCTAAGGTCTTAAGTCAGTAAAGAATCTTTTCCATTGCCTCTTTATCGTTTTAACTGGAGAAGCTATTAACTATCTAGTGGTTCTCCCCATTGTTCTCCCTACTAACAGTCTGTTAGGTATATTTTGTGGTTATTCGAATCTTACCAAGATCTTAGTTACAAGTAAAAAGTACACAGTTTGAAAGAATTAAATCTTGAAAAGGTGGTGCAGAGAAACTAGCCAATTTCTATGTTATAGTTTCTAAAATGATAAGATCTTAATAAATGTAAATAGTCTATTTGGCATTGTGTGATTGAATATATACTTTCAAAGGACATATAGAAATGGTGTTTAGCAAAACCATGGAAATTGCAGGTATCAGATGGTATCAAAGGGGACTGAACAAATTTATAAAATATCAGCTAGCCATAGCTGCTAGTCCTAGTATCTATTTACTACTTCCTTAACCCCAGATAGCTGTTAGCAAGAGGGAAAGAAGAAAACAACTATCCTGTCTTTGTTTATGAACTTCCTGAATGCATCTGAATAACTAGTGGATGGACTAAATGGATCATAAGTTTGACCCAACAGGGTTCTACTTATTCTTTTATAAAGACATAAGAGCTGAACTGAAAAAAGTTGTCTATGTAGAATATCTTCCAGATTTCATGGAGTAAAATAATTTAAATTGGCATCCTGGGTGGGAGGCGGAGGATTTTATCAGGCAGAGGAGGATAAGTCAGAATAAGCTTCATCTACCCACACAGGCCCTGTGATGACCCGGGGCGTAGCACAAAGGCAACATAATCATATAAATAAGAAGAGTCCCTTTAGTACCTCCAACTTTGCCCCCAATGTCCAGGTTACCTTCAGCTGGAGAAAAAACTCTTTCAAGAACAGTCTTTAAGTGGAGTCTTTAAGTGGAGGAACTTCGAAGTATATACAAACTGTAAATAAAAATCGACACAAACCACGCTGCAGTAGTTAACTTGACAGGGCAGGATAAGGCAGTGGTTGCCAACCAGTGGGCCAGGGACCACTGGTGGTCTGTGAGAAAATTTTGGTGGTCTGCAGAGAAATGTCGTCCCAAAGGACCTCCCAAAGTAATTAATCCAGGCTGCACTGCCCATATAGCCCGTGGAAACACAAGGCTTGCGGCGCTTGCATTGAGAACACGAGGTAGTGAGGGGAGGGGGGAAAGGGCGGAGGGGGGAACTTGCCCCACTCGCCCCACATGCCTGGCCTGGCCACCGAGCTGCTTCTATCTGCTTCTTTGTTCTTCTGCTTTTGGCTGCATGCAAGGAAAGCAGCAAAAGTCATTCTTTCTCTCCCCCAAACTCCCCCAGAAATGAATCTTTGGGACCCTGCAAGGTATCCTTGTTGCACCGGTGCAACAAGTCTCACAAAGACTCATTTCTGGCGGAGTTTAGGGGAGAGAAAGAAAGACTTCTGCTGTTTCTGCTGCTTTCCTTGCATGAAGCCAAAAGTCTCTCTCTCTTTCCCCCTTAGAATGGAGCTGGAGATGGTATCCTGCAATCCCAAATAAAGAATGATCGATTGGTAGTAAACCAGGGTGGGGAATTTTCCTGCAACTTTTTGGGGGATTTTCCTAGGGTCTCTGGTCTGCGGGATTTAAAATTGTGAGTTTGGTGGTCCCTGAGGTCCAAAAGGTTGGCGACCCCTGGGATAAGGAATTGCAGACTTGAAAAGCCAGCAAAACACACACAGTTGGGAAAATGCCAGGAACCCAGATAAGCCTCAACAATACCAGCTAATTCAAGATTTACTGTCAACAGTTTGCTGTGCGCAATTTCCCCTTTTAAACACTGTGTTCCCAGCTGCAGCTAATGAAGGGAATCAGGGCCCATGCCTCCCCCGTAAGCCACGCAACCTATGTTGCTCCTTTCTCCACTCCTCCCTGCGCGCCCTAGGATGAAGAGGGGATGGGCCTGGGCCTTCCTCTAAATTCCCTCTCCCTTGCTCTACCTCTCCCCTGCTCTGCCCAGCCAGACTTTTCCCTTCCCCAGTGTCTTCACAGCCAACGGAGCCACACTCCCACTCCCTGTCAGCTGCTCGGCCTCCCCCTCTGAATCAGATTCCAACAGGGGCATGACAGGCCCTATTAGTCCTGGTCTATCATTTGAAGGATATCTGTGCTGCTTGGAGTCATCCAGAGTCCAGATATCATGGACTTTGACATTTAGCTATGGTGGCTGGCATTTGGTAGAATTAGAAGACATTGTATTGGGAATGAGTATTTTATTGTTATGCTTTAGAAATGGAGAATATATTTATAATATAAAATTCTCACTCTTTCCTGAAGCAATATGATTGATCTGGTAAATGAAGATGCAGTGAGCTTTTTCTCCCCTCTACAATTTGCTTCCTTGCCTAAGTCTATGTCAGTAGAATACTGATCACCTCAGTTGTCATTCTTGCCTGCCTCTCCTTTTCAGCCTCAGAACCCAATTTAAAAGTGCGCTCACGATTAAAACAGAAGGTGGCAGAGAGAAGAAGCAGTCCTCTGTTGCGGAGGAAAGATGGGACAGTCATCAGCACCTTCAAAAAACGAGCAATTGAAATCACAGGTGAGAGGACATTAGCCCAGCTTAAGTGCAAGTATCATTCGTTTTTGAAAGAAAGTGGATGAAACATTTCATTCCTCAGTCCTCTCCCTGAGTATGTCAAGAAGGGAGAAAAATGTCTGATTAAAAAAGTGTGCTCTGGTATATTCTGTGTGCTACAAAGTGTTTGAGGAAACAGGATACTGGAAGTCAAAACATTGCAATTGAAGAAAAAAATTGGCAAAATAGATAAAACAATCACTTGTGGAAATGTAATTGTAAAGCCATGTTTTCCTAAAGAATGGAACTTGTGCAATTTTCCTTCACTTTCCTCTCTCTCTTCTGCTTGAAAGATGTTTTAAACTATATTCACTGAGCAGTGATAGCTTAGCTATGAGCACTGCTCAAATTACATTGTGATGACATGAAACCGTGTTTTTATTTTAAATAAACATGGCTTGGTGGTGAAGAAGCTGGAATCAAAGTTGAATTAATTTTTCAGATAATTAAAATATTCTTGGTTGTTCCAGTTTTTGGCTAGTTCCAGTGTATTTTTATTTTATTTTTTAAACCTTATGGATTTTTACAGATATATTAGAAATTTTAATGATGCTCAAAAATAAATTTGAATTAAACTATAAATTATATTAAACATGGCTAAATTATCATACTGTATTATGCATGCATCCAATCCTTGGACTCCCTGACAAACATGCTATCAAATTCCAATATAATACTAACTAATACTAAGTAAATTTTATTACTTATACATTATTGCATCATGAGTTTGGATATGACTAGAAATCTAGTCAAAAGTGAGCACAATAATTCAGGCCGGAAAATATGAGTCTCATAAGAATTATAGCATTTCTTTTTTAAAAACACGAAAGAGGAAGAAATGTTTGAATATTTTTAGTTTAATCTTGACCCAATAGTATGATAACATAATTCTCAGTAAAGTGATAATTATTCAAAGACCTCTTAAATATATTGCAGTCTAAGAGGAGGGATGGGCAAACCTAAGAACAGATTGAAAAAGCTCAGGATTATTTAAATATATATGTGATAAATTCATTTTAGATGTATCACTGATAATCTAGATTGTGGTAATTTATTTGGTGGGCATTTAACCTGTAGGAGTTGTAGAAGAACATTCTGAATAAATTTTTATTTTAACTGGGAAAAGGGAAAGTATAGAAGGTTGGCATTTAAGCTCTTAGCAACCTGAGGCTCCTTCTTGGAAACTAGATTTTTCTTTGTTTCACATCTGCATTTATAGTTAATGCAGAAAGGTGAATTTGAAATGTCAAAGACTAAGCTAGGAACATTCATTTCTGTGTGGTGAAATCATGCCTTGCATCCTTCTCTCTTTTTTATCCATTCTAATAAAACAAGGAAATCTAAACATTTTGATTAGAAAATAACAAATGGAGGTAAGTTCATAATTTACAGAATCACAAATGGAGGTAATAGTCAGTTTCGGGAAGCTAACTTGTAAGTAGCCATCTGCAAGCTTCTCAATTATTAGTGAAAAGAACTTTCCTCACCAATTCATTGGAAAACTGTTAGAAAGAGACTAAGAAAATCTCCACCCAATGTATACATATTCAGGGAAAATTGGGAATCATTAGTCACTGAAATTCTATAATGGTATCCTTTCATGTCAATACATTCATAAAAAAAGACTAAGGGAATAATTGCTTTCAGTTGAGACAGCTGTTAAGTTAACAGCCCTGTGAACTAGAAACATGGGAATGCTAGGGATTTTTTATGCAGCTTATGTAAATTGTATGTTGTATAATATGATGATATTCCTTTATTACATGTCCACATTCTTTGGTGCTTCGTTCTGTTATAAAGGAAAACCAAACCAGCAACTGAATTTTAACTTGTCAACATACATTTTTCCAATATTTCTTTGCTACCATGTGAATTGAAACTTGATTCTGCTTCAAAATAAAAAGTGAAATTTTCAGTAGCCTAGTTGGGCACAAGAGCATCTTAATTCAGCGGAAGACTGACATGGTGGCAATCCCCTCCCCAAACTTTCATTGCAGTGTCTTCAATGTGCAACAGTGCTCCTGGATCTGGCCCAAGTTCCCCAAACAGCTCCAACTGCGCCATCACAGAAAATGGGCTTACTGGGTCAGTGCCTAATATACATACTGAGGTAAGGCTAGTGAAAGAGTGTTTCTACCTGCTGTGATGTGCCGCTTTTCTTGTCTACCTGTACATATTTAGCCCACTGTTTATTGCTTTGAACAATAATATGTTGACTTGGGGCAGAGATCCGGGCTCAGATGACTGCACACATCTGGGGCTCCCCACTAGATGTGGCCTGTCATTATTTTAGCTTCGCAGATTAAATGTGAGAATAGCAATGGGGTAGAACATCTCTTACTTGCTTCCTTAAGCAAGTCTGTCTATCTATGAATGTGCACACATGTAATTTTTACTGAATAATTTTTAACAAGATAACAATATAAATATTTGAAACAAAAAAAATAGAAGAGGAAAATTTTTATAAAGAAGCAGCTTCAATTATTTAACAGTTATAAATGAATTTATATTTCACTCTCTCTAAGATTACATTATAAATTTCTTTTTCCATAGTCAACCATAAATCACAAATTCATTTTTTTTCTTTTTTTCCCCTTAAAATGTGTATAAGGGTTTTCCAATTATTGATAGATGTAGTTATTGATTTTTAATCAAAGAAGTTAAATTTGTTGCCTCCACTAGTTCTTCACCAACCATCCCTTTGCTGTGGGTATTTCAGAGCATTTCTATTTTTTTGCATATAATAGTCATGTATAAAAACAATCCTCCTTTTCTATTTGACTGTCCATTAATCCTAGCAAGGAAAGTTCTGATTTCAGTTCAACACAGTATTCAACACAACATACGTGTTGACATGTTCAGTTCAACACAATATACATGTTCACTTTAAAGCCAAGAATACATTAAGGCAGAAGGTTGTCCAATCCCAGGATAAAACATCCAGACAAACTGAGCAATGTGATATATGCAATGCAATGAGACATATGCAGATTTGTACATTGGTGAAACAGAAAACCACTTTACAAGTACATGGCACAACATAAGAGAACAAACGCATCAGGACAAGATTCAGCAGTCCACATGCATCTGAAAAACAAAAATCACTCTTTTGAAGATAGCAAAGTCACATTTTGGATAAAGAGGACCACTGGTTTGAAGGAGGGTTAGAATTAAATATCTCCTTCAAAACAGAGGGAGAGAAATAAGACATCTCCTCTCTCCAGTTTACAATGCAGCCCTTGCAACAATTCCAAGAAAACTGAACAATCAAGAGCACCCTGATTCAGGTAACCCTGAGGCCACAGATATCCCCCCCTTTTTTACCAACTCTTTTTAAGTCCTCACTGTTTAAGGGCAAAACAGCAACACACTTGGGGTGACCCAACTACAACAGAGTCAGCACTAGACCTGACAGACCCAGGTGAGCTGCTCTTTGCGAAACCAATCAAGGAGAGTGAGGAGATTCCCTCACCTGAATTATTCCGAGATATAATTCAAGGACAATGGATCCAACCAGTGGTGTTCACAACACCAGGCGGTACTGACAAAAGATTCTATAATGTGGCCCCAGATCTCTCCGAGGCACTACAACCAGCAGCTATAGATGGACCAGTGGGAACCTTAACTTCCTTCTCTATTCTGTCTAACAACAGATAATATTCTTCGAAGGCGGAGGATAAGAAGGCAGAACTGATGCTCCACAAGGTGCATCAGGGAGCTGCCTGGGAGGTCAAAGCATCTACAGCTGCATCCTTTTTCAACAGAGCCACACTCATCTGGCTATGCCAGATGCAGGAGAGGGTTGCTCAGCAAAATATCAACAAACTGATAGCTGCTTTGGAATTCTTGGCAGATGCCACCCTGAATGCCACCAAGTTAAGGGCCTTGGTGGCTCAGGCTGTTAAATGCCTGCACTTAAGTTCCAGCTGCCTACAATTAGTGTAGGCTCGAATCCCACCAGGCTCAAGGTTGACTCAGCCTTCCATCCTCTCGGGGTAGGTAAATTGAGGACCCAAGATGGTTGGGGGCAATAAGCTGACTTTGTAAAAAAATGCCGCTTAGTTAATAAGCAGGCATATACAATGGAATGAAGGCTACTGCTGAGCACACTGGGTTGTATCCCAAAAAATTGTAAGCCGCCCTGAGTCTTCAGAGAAGGGCGGCATATAAATGTAATTTAAAAAAAAAAGTTCACTTCTAAGGCCATGGCTGCTTCCATAGCAGTCCGACGAATACTGTAGCTCCGCCATTGACAGGGGACATGAAGTCTAAGTGGAAACTAGCCTCTGCTCCCTACAAGGATGGCAAGCTATTTGTAGAAGCCTTAAGTCTAACTCTGTTTTGGTGGAGACTAAAGAGAAGGCAGAAGGAAGGCTCTACCTTTGGTGTATAAAAGAACGGACTGCCGCCACTCACCCTATTTCCGCAAGACCTCCTTTCGGTCCATAGACGCAGGATTCAGGGTCCACCAGTTCCAGAGGATGTATACATACAGGCAAGACAGACAGCTGGACAAATCCGGTTTCAGGGACAGAAATGGTCAACAAGACCAAAACAAACACCCATTTTGGGGCAGTCGCTCCTTCTGCTACTCTTAAGTGATGACAAGCCCAACCCTCTCATTGGTAGGCGCTTAAGTCTTATTTGCCAGCCAATGGGCATCAACCACTACATACACCTGGGTCCTGAACACGGTGAGACTAGGTCTCACCCTAGAATTCCTCTCCACATCCCCAAGTTTCTTCATAAGTTCCCCAATCTCAAGGGACAAGACAAAAAAAAGCCTCATGGAGGCAGCAGTTCAACACCTACTGGACATCCAAACTGTTCAGCC
Source organism: Naja naja (assembly GCA_009733165.1). Taxonomy (NCBI): domain Eukaryota; kingdom Metazoa; phylum Chordata; class Lepidosauria; order Squamata; family Elapidae; genus Naja; species Naja naja. The sequence continues at coordinate 111,486,387 of CM019155.1, read as the reverse complement.
GGTTCCATGGGACGAGCAGGGGCAAGCGTTTTACTCCATTCTGTTTGTAGTCCCAAAGACCTCAGGGGGGATGGAGAGCAATCCTGGACCTGAAAAGGTTAAACAGACATCTAATCTACAAAAGATTCAAAATGCAGTCCCTCCAGTCAATACTGGGGAGCATCCGAGAGGGTGACTTCCTGACATCTATAGACCTCACGGAAGCATATCTACACGTACCTATCCTCCCATCTCATCAGAAATTTCTGCGGTTTCATTATGCCAGTCGGCATTATCAATACAAAGCCTTACCATTCAGCCTAACCTCAGCGTCCAGAACTTTCACCAAGGTACTGGTGGTGGTAGCAGCACATTTCACAGCAATTCCAGTGCACGTCGAATGTTATCTGGACGACATATTAGTACAGTCCTCTTCGCCTCTCAAGGCAACAGAGGACCTACGAGGAACATGAGTTCTCTGTGAATTTCGACAAGAGTCATCTGTCTTCTACAAATCAACTGCTACACCTGGGTGCAGTCATAGATATCAGGTCATGCAAATTCTCCCTGTCTCAGGAGCAACAAGTCAGTATCAAAGTGTTGGCAGGCCAAATTCAGACAACCCGAACAGTAATCTTGGCCCTTCTCTTGCAGCTTCTGGGCAAAATGGTGTCCTGCATATCAATCGTTCCTTGGGCACACTTTCCGCAAGAATCTTGCAGTGGTTCCTTCTCCCCTACCAAAGATCAGCCAGGAGCAACTTGAAGGTCAAGGTTCAGGTTCTACCAAAGGTACTGCACTCTCCAATGGTGGAAGTCGCAGGCCATAACCAGGTGTGTATTCAAGGAACCCAACCACCTGACCATTACCACAGATGCCAGCCTATTTGACTGGGGTATCCATTGCCAGTCCCAGATAGCACAAGGACAGTGGTTCTAAGTGGACCTCAGGAACAACATCAACTGGCTGCAACTCAGGGCAACTCATCCCTGAGGGGGTTCCAGGAAAGTATATTGGGTCACCACATATTCATTCTGACATAGCCACCAAGGCATATATCAACTGTCAAGGGAGGACCACTCCAGAGCACTCATGCAGGAGGCAAGACGATTAGGACTCTGGGCAGAGAGACATCTTCTCTCCATCAGAGTGGAGCACATTTCAGGGACAGCGAATGTACAGGCGGACTGGCTCTGCAGAGCCACAATTGACCACTCAGAGTGGCGCCTACACCCAGACCTGTTCAGGGAAGGTTCAGAAATCCAATCCGGATCTCTTTGCTTCCCCAACAAATGCCCAGTTACCAAGGTTTTATTCCAGGCTTCCAACACCGGGGGTGGAAAGAGCAAAGGTTCTCCACAACCCATGGTGCCTGGGGCCTGCTACATGCTTTCCCTCACTTCCCCTAATTCCGAGAGTAATCAAAAAAGTGATACAGGAGAAGGCGGAGATCCTACTCCTAGCCCTACATTGGCCCAGACGTCCGTGGTACGCAGATCTGGTCAGCTCATCAGTATCCAGGCCATGGAGGATTCCTCGAGACAGAGTCTCCCTAAGTCAGGGAGCATTGCTTCATCCAGAACCGCAATGGCTTCAACTGACCACTTGGCATTTGAGCGGACAGCTCTGAGTCAGCTCAATTGTTCCAGTAAGATCATACAGACAATCCAGGGGGCCCTCAACCAACCGAATTTATGACGCCACACGGAGAACCTTCTGTGATAATAAGGAGCAGCGGTAGACCTGGGAAGAGTATGACAGCAAACCAGAGTTGACTAAAGACCAGGGAGACTGGAGTGGGCCCTCTGGGGATGGATCCCACTGAATTGGATAAAGACCAAAGGATCCTATGGCAATGTGGTGGCGGAGTGGGATGTCCAAAATATGGTGCAATATTTTAAAGCAAGGTAGGATATCTAAGGGTTAGACAGCAAGGCTATCTGAAATGGGGTCAGACCCAGATATGTGAGCCAATATCATCTGAGAACTTATAAGGCAGCAACAAGAGGAAAGGCTGCACTCATTAGAAAAGATGAATTTATTCCTGGTAACAAGGAGCAGCAGTAGACGGGGGAAGAGTGTGACAGCAAACTGGGGTTGCCTAAAGGCCAGGGAGGTTGGAGTGGGCCCCCTGGGATATGGGAGCCCACTGAGTTGGATAAAGGCCAAAGGATCCTATGGCAGTATGGTTTACAGAGTCAGCCTATTGCTTCCAACAATCTGGGGCCTCATTTACCGACCTCTGAAGGTTGGAAGGCTGAATCAACCAACTGAGAATTGAACTCCTGGAGTGAGCAGTGAGTTAGGCCTGCAGTACTGCATTCTAACCCATTCTAAGCACTGGGCTGTTAAAGGAAGGGAGTTTTGCCCTCGCAGAAATTAAACACCGTGCTGGCTGATGAAACCAGACCCAATATCACAGCATGTACCAAACACATTAATATGGGTCAAATAAAAGGGTCAGTTTGTCCAGTTGAACAGATTCCTACATTGGGAGAAGAAGGTGCCCACTCTAAACAAATAAGCCAAAGGAAGGCTACCTGAAATGGGATCAGGCCCAGATATGTAAGCCAATATCGTCCCAACAAGAGGAAAGGCTGCACTCATTAGAAAGTATGAAGAGCTGCAAATTCACATATTGGTTATTTCTCTTTAACAAAAGCTTTTAATGTGATAGAATGTCTATTGAAGAAAAACATTGCTTTTACTCTCTTTTCCAAGAGAAGCATGTGATTCCATGCAGTGTTTATATGGACAGTGCCAGGCTTCTTGTAACAACCTGAAAGCTCCCTGAAGAGAAAAATTATTTTGTTTGTGAAAAAGAAAGCCAAAGATTCTCTTCTGATTTTCAGTTAGTATTTATCCTGTTTCTGTGGGGAAAATTCTGTGGGTATTTCCATTCTCTCACTTGCTCAATGCAATTCTCCCCACCCCTCCCCCCTTGTCTTCTGCTGGACTGCATGGGCTGGGCTGCAGTGCAGAAGAGCCTATCATTATTTTCTACATGACAGTTCCTTTCCCCACCAGACTTCGAAGATCGTTTTCCCACTGTTACAAAACAAAGCACCACCTGGTGGACAGATCCTCTTTTGGACATTGCAAAGAGCAATATTATTTAAGCTTGTTCTAAGCTCCTATTTCTGGCTTGAAATACATTTATAATATCACCATCATCATCTAGGTCTATTAGGGTTTTTTTTTTAAATTATGAGGAATTACTTAAGTATCTAACACTATCTTGAGCCAGGAACAGTCCAAATAGCAAATCTATGTGGGAATGTTGTAGTGCAATTATATAGTTAATGTACATAAAACTGTTTGAAACAGAGTATATGTATATCTGTGTGTATTGGAATATACAGTTATAATTAATTTTATCTTTAAAATGACACCATTGTTTACTCCCAGCATATCATTCACTTTACAGTGGTAAAGCAATGTGTTTGTAGTGCCCAAAGGAAAAGAAAAGATCTACAGTGTTGGTTGCAGATACTATGCAACCAGGCCAACTGCAGTAGAGAAGAGGGATAAGGAGGATGGAGTCAGCCAAAACTGTCTTTATTGCGTCTTTGATAGTTCTTCGGCCCAGCTGATAAGATAATAAAATCTAATATTAGCAGACAAGTAGTAGTCTTGTGACAAGTTTATATCACACTTTAGGAACAATTATTCTTATCATCTGGAATCCCACATCGTTACTGATGCAGTTGTATGAATTATCCAAGAAGTCTAATTTGGTGGGATCTGTTGAAGCAGAATGAAGATGTTTGGAAGAATGTAACTTGTATCTTGTTTCATGTGCCTAAGGGATTAAAAGCAAAAAAGAAAGCAATGAATACTTCTTTACAAAGTCCCAGCTGCCTTGAAATGCAGCTGTATGACTGTATATGGCTTAGAGATCCAATCCAGTCCAAGTTTAGTTTTGGCACAGTAATGAATTTTGTTTCCTTCATGGATAAAGTTTATCTGAAAAAAGTTGGGGAGTATTAATTTTCTTTATTTTCTTGATGAGTTTTGATATCACAACCGTAATTTCTTACTCAGCTAATTTTTAGATTATCAAGCACATATAAATCTGCTCTGATTAGCAGATAATTGAAGAGAAATGCTTATACTAGTCTTACTACCTCTGCCTGGCTAGGTGTATTGGACTATAAATCCCATAATTCCTAGCCAGCATAGCCCCAGATTTCCAGGCTGTATGTTAATCAACATTCAGGGACATTGATCCCTCGGCTATTTATTATTTTGCTTCTTGGATATAATATATATAAAATAAGAAAATAATTATTTTCAGCTTTTATATCCCAGGATACCTCTCTGCTTTGTCTTGCCTTGTTAATGAGGTCACATTAAAGAGCTGGGATAATACCAAGTTTTTTTCTTCTTGCTAAATATGATACATTTTTATTTATCTGTATTATCTTAGCTACTGTCCCTCTTTCTAATCCTTCTTTTCCTTTTATATAGATGTTGCCACAGCACCAAGCTGTTACCGTGGATGGATCAGCTAGCCAACTTAGCCTATACACTTCTCCATCACTGCCCAATATCTCCTTAGGACTCCAGGCAACTGTCACAGTCACAAATTCACACCTCAATGTGAGTATGGCTTCCCCTTCCCCCAAAAATGTTTTTGAAATTTATAGATATGGATATAGCAACTAAATGAAACAAATAAATACTAACCGCCTGCGGGCTCACAGGACGGGTCTCCTCGGGTGCCGTCTGCGACTCAATGTCGCAGCGACCAGGGAGGGCCTACTCTGTGTGGCTCCCACTCTGTGGAATCTTCTTCCGCTGGAGCTCCACCTGGCCCCCGATCTTCGCACCTTCCGCCACGATTTGAAGACTTGGCTCTTTTACAATCTGGGCTGTGCTGATTCTCTGGGGTTGGTCCTATTTTAACTATGGGTTTTAATTTTCAGCTTAACTTGTTTAATATACTTTTAATTAATTTATTTATTGTTGTATTTTTTAGCTGTGAGCCCAGTCCTTTTGGAGAGGCTGCATATAAGTCAAATAAATAAATAAATAAATAAATAAATAAATAAATAAATAAATAAATAAATAAATAAATAAATTGAAATACAGAGATTAAGTAAGTGAAAAAAGAGTTCCTCCTAGAACCGTCCCTACCAGAGGTGGTATTCAGCAGGTTCTGACCGGTTCTGGAGAAACAGTAGCGGAAATTTTGAGTAGTTCGGAGAACCTGCAAATACCACTGCTGACTGGAGATTTTACAATATCCTTCTCCTGCCACGCCCACCAAGCCAAGCCCACAGAACGGGTAGTAAAAAATTCTGAATCCCACCACTGGTCCCTACAAGTTTCATGTCACAGAAACACACATTTTAAGTGTGTCCATACTAAAGCATTGCCCCATTCTTGTGAAAGGGAAAAGCTAAAGAGTAGATGCAAATTTATTTTGATGGGTTTGTAATATAAATGTGACAAATTAGAACATTTCAAAACATGGAGTTCATTCCACCGTTCTCTTGTTCATTTCAGTACGCGGCAGTATCTGTCAGACCTTATCTTGTCTCAGGGGTTAAGCACAGAATCAAGCTTGATTAGTTCTGGGATGGCAAGAGAATACCAGGGCTTTAACTAGACTTGGAAGTTAAAAGAAAAAAGTCCTAGAAGAAGCAGGAATAATTATTGCCATTATTGTGTCTACATAATTCCAGGATTTAAGTTCAGTTGAAAATATACTTTTTCCCCCTACTATGTATTCATCTAGTTGGAAGTTATATTTATGGCAGTGACCACTGCAATAGCATGTGATAGTTTTACACATTTTATGTTTAATCAGTTACTGAACAATTTCTGTAAATAACTATTTCTATGTCCACTTACAGTCTGAATGGATTGAAGGGGGATAGGAGTCATATAAGTCATCAACCACATGAACAACATTGTTATTATCATCTTTTTCTTGGTCATTATTAATCTTCTGACCTCCAGCTCTATGCTAAAGCATTTCAGTTTTTATAATCTGAAAAAACTTTCAGTAGAATGCAAGAGATTTGCTCCATTTTTTTTCAAATTAAGATTTTAAACATAATCAAAATGAAAGCTTAAAATGTATCAAGACTTTAATCATTTATTCAATCATTTCTCCTTCTTACCATATTTAAAATTACAATTTTTGAGGAAGTAACTTTCAGACATTTTTTAGAAACTTCATTCCAGGTTATGGAGGCAATGGGAACCACAATTTGTGCATCTCTGTATTAATGTCTCTGCCCAGTCCTTGTTCCAAATCTACTTTATTTCTTTTCAGTACAATGGAAGGGCGCCTAATATTTTGTGAGCCAAACCAGTAACTACATATAATTTCCTTTCTTTCCTTTTTTCTGCTTTTAGAGCACCACTGGTCCCTAGGTTTTGTTTTCTGACAAGCAGTTGATACCAAGCTGTGTCCTATTTATTGCTTCTTTCTGATGACAGGCACCACATTTGGCTCAGGACCTAACCTGTGGCAGTTGTGCCCGGTTGACAGCTTGTCTATTTTCAGTGTCAGAAATTAAAAATAGCTCACTGGCAGATTTCATGTTCTACTATTCTCTGCTGTGATTTGTTTTCCTTATCCAAGAGTAGTAAACAGCTTTATAGCTATGTCTGTGCTCCAGACACCCAGGCTCAGCTGAAATTAGCAAGCTCTCCAACCTCTATTAATTAGTCCAGTCTTGAATTTGAATGTAATCATGTGGTAGCCTGTTAATTTGTACTAGATTACTGTGCCCCAAATATGTCTACTGGATTCTATTATTCTACCATTATATTCTGAACTCATTTAAATCAGATCTGTTTGGAGGACTCTGGGGAGCCTAAATTAACGATCAAGTGAAAGGAAAAAAAGTTTCAAATCAACAAAGCTTCTGGAACTGGAGTTTTCCTATTCCGCTGTCCTTATTCCTAAAATCACTGTAGTTACAATTGGTACATATGGAGCTTTATAAAAAGTAGAGAGAACTAATCTTTACCATGGTGGGCTTTCAGTATGAAGTAGGCACAAGACACATAGCAGAAGCAGAATGGTCAAATAAGGGAGATAATGGATCTAATTGCCATAGATGTAGTTGGGAATTAAAATTGGGTATCCAGTGATATCTTAATGAGGCTGGGAACACCCAAAGACATTATTTCCAACATCATTCCAACATCATATTTTCCTAAACTTACTGCAAAGTGTAGACTTTTTCAGAGCTCTACAGAATCTGGTTTACATTTTTGATAAATTTGTGGGATGTAGTAGGAAGGATGTGGTTTTCTATATCTTTATTCAACTCATCTTTTCTTTCCATTTATTGAATCCCTAGCATAATTACGGTAATACACACCAACAATGAAATATTCATAGCATTAATCAGATTAAGACAGGACTGGGGAGTTTGTACCTAGATATTCCTGGACTTCAAGAACTCTTCACTGTCTCGGTTGCTGGAAATTGTAATTCAGCAGCACCATTTCAAAAACACTTAACTGTGGGAATATTGTTAGGATGGAATATTGGAAGGCCCTGGGAATATAGGGGAGAAACCAAAACTTTGCCTAGGAGATACCTCAGTCCAGAGGAAGACAGAAGTGTGAGAAAGTGATTAAAACAACCTCTTAATTATACTAAGTTGAACAGAAGAATTGCTTTAGCAGGCTTTTGAAATATTATACCTTATCCTATTAAGAGTAAAGATATTTCCGGAAATCTAAATGGTTCTTTTCTGTGTATGCCTGGCTGCAGGGAAATTGGTACCCCAGGGTACCAAGGAAGGGTAGATGGGAAAGGAAGAGGTTTCTATTGAGGCGAATTGAACATCACAAAGAGATAATATTGCAGCAGAAATGCTGGTATTTCTGTAGAAATTATTGCAGATCATATTGCAGTAGAGTTAATGCTGGCTGGCAAAATCTTTCTGGATAAAGGAGAAATCATGAGGTTGCCCACTTCCACTCCAGATAGTTGCTCCTCATGAGTAAACTGCAAAAACAAATGTTTGTGCAATTAGTTTATGAGTTGAGCTCATAGGCCACATAAAATCTGCCCAATCCTCATTTCTTAGTCACATTTGGATCTAATTAATTTCTATTTAAAGAATTCCTTTCTTTGAGCAGAATAATATTCCACTTGGTGGGTTATCATTTTTTTCTGGATTACCAAGGAATAAAGAGGAAAAAGTTTTAAAGACTTAAGAACTTCTGGCAAAAAGATTAACAAGGAATATAAGAAAGTTTAAAATGTATGAAAGGGACAGTGATTGTGTATTTTGTAGTGAAAATACTTTTGAATGCTATGAAGAAAATTAGAAGCTACTTTGTTTCTTTTTCTTTCTTTGCTTTTGCATTTTTAGCTCTTAATTTCATATCTTTTTTTCCTGTTTCCCCCTGCTTTATATTTTATTTTATTTTATCTCTCATCTGGACCTAGGATAGTCTAAAAGCCCTCTTTGTCTCTCTTTCCTTTAGACCTCCCCAAATCTAACCACACAGCAAGAAGCAGAGCGCCAGACCATCCAATCATTGCGCCAGGGAGGTGCCTTGACAAGCAAGTTCCTCAGCATGTCTTCTATTCCCAGTTGCCTTCTGGGGGTTGCTCTTGAGGGAGAGACCAATAATCATGGGCACGCTTCTTTGCTTCAACATGTCCTGCTTCTGGAACAGGCTCGGCAACAGAATACACTAATTGCTGGTGAGCAGGTCAAGTGTGAGTTTGTCCACAAGGGATGTGCATGGCATAGAGAATGTAGTACTCATTCATTGTTGCTTGGAAGCAGCTGAGAAACAAGAGGAAATGAAGTAGTTGGGATACCACTGTATAGCATTCAGTGGAAGTCAGTAATATTTATTTTTATCCTGTCTTAATTTTTTAATAAATAACTGAAGATGATGAACATTCCTAATACTTCTTCCTCCTCCTATTTTCTCCACCACAGCAACCCTGTAAGGTGAGTTGGGCTAAGAGAGAATGAGTGGCCCGAAGTCACCCAGCTGCCTTTCATGCCTAAGGGAGAACTAGAACTTAGTCTCCTGGTTTTAGAGCCTGGTGCTTTAAGCATTAGACCTAATTGTCATTATCCTGCATCTATCTTGGCCAGTGCTGATAATTAACTAAATGTATATCCATGGTGGCTCTGCTTAGCTGCCAGAAGCAGCTCATTTATGAGGTGTTTCATTCCTTTTTATTGGTTATTCTCAGAAAAGGGTAGAACATAATCCTTCTGAAACAGAATCATTTTAATGGGCTGCTAGTCAAAATGAGTAATTTCTGCTAATGAGTGAAATCAGGAATCAAACATTTAAATGATTATTTCTGGCAAGAGATCAAAAGTGCACAAAGAGGACAGGAAATAGAGCAAATGGGCTCCTCTAAATACCTGGAATATATTTCAAAAACAAAGTACTTCAGGTACTCACAATCAGCACATTAACATAGGAATCTCTAATATAATACATCAAGATTTTTTTTTCACCAATCTATGTAGCCCCATTGTTGTAGGGCGGAGATCTGGAGAATAAGCAATAACAAGATTTTTGAAAGTCTAAAAAAGCAGAACCCCTTTTTTGAGGCTTGCTACAGCACTATAATGGAAACAGCTTTATCATTGAGTATTAATACTCTACTTAATGATATTAAAGATCATTGCAGATGGCGACTGCAGCCATGAAATTAAAAGACGCTTGTACCTTGGGAGGAAAGCTATGACAATTCTAAACAGTATATTAAAAAGCAAGACATCACCTTGCTGACAAAGGTCCGTATAATCAAAGCTATGGTTTTCCCAATAGTAATGTATGGCTGTGAAAGTTGGACCATAAGGAAAACTGAAGTATTGATGCTTTTGAATTGTGGTGTTGGAGAAGACTCATGAGAGTCCCTTGGACTGCAAGGAGATCAAAATCAGTCAACCATAAAGGAAACCAACTCTTAATTGTCCTTTGGAAGAATGGATGCTAAAATTGAAGCTCAACTACTTTGGCCCCAAATGAGAAGAGAGGACAGGTTGGGAAAGACCCTGATGGTGGGAAAGAGTGAAGCCAAAAGGAGATGGGTGCAGGCAGAGGATGAGATAGTTAGACAGTATCATCGACGCAATGGGCCTGAGTTTGGGCACTGTCAGGGAGAGAGTGTAAGAGAGAAAAGCCATGTGTGCTATGAGGTCACAAAGAGCCAGACATAACTTGGGAACTGAACAGCAAAAACAAATTAATGATACTTAAGTAATACTGATTCAAGTAATCAATATTACAACACTTAGGCTGCTTTGAATGCAGGACACAGTTTATCTATAATATTAGGAAGAATTGTTGAAATCAGGAAGATGGATACAATTTAGTCTATCAAGAGTAGATCTGTATTTCATAAATACTGCATTGAACAAAGAACCCACAATCAATAACAGCTTCCTAGTGTCCCATGCGCTCCCATCGACAGGGCCTTTTCCGGGTGCCGTCGACCCGGCAATGCCGGCTGGTGGTTCCCAGAGGGAGGGCCTTCTCGGTAGGTGCACCCATCCTATGGAACCAGCTCCCCCTGGAGCTCCGGGTGGCCCTTGACCTCCGCTCCTTCCGCCGCGACCTAAAAACCTGGCTATTCCAACTAGCCTACCCGGACTGATGGGGTTGGGAGAGGGTTTTTAAATGTATTTTAATTCACTATATTTATGAGACCTTGGTTTAATTGTTTTTTAATATTTGTATATTTGTATCCAGATTCTTTTTAGTTTGTAAGCCGCCCTGAGTCCTTTGGGAGATAGGGCGGCATAAAAGTCTCATAAATAAATAAATCAACCAAAATAGCAGTTTTATGATTATGAGTTTGTAATTGACTGAAAATTATCAGCCAATCACATATTTTCAGATAGTATATTGTATTACACACAAATCATGATAACCACCCTATCTGAAAATCCTAACTTTCTTCTAGCAGGGAGCATTTACTAATTTGGGATTCTACCTCAAGTGCACAGTTCTACCAGAAAGCTGGTATTCTTACTTTCCCTTATTTTAACCATAAATGTATTTGTGGTAGTGGAAATAATTAAAGCCCAGATTATTAATCTTCCTGCCAAATACATGTCTTCATCTAAGAAGGACCTTTTTGTCCTGTCTTATCCAGCAATGAAACACTTCGCAAATACTGAAATAGCAATAAAAATTTTGATGGATGAAAGCTTTCATTACAGACCAGATTGAAAAACCTGCTGTAGCATCCAGAAAAGTACAAGCAACTTTTCTTTCTAGAATTGCAGTTGATTGCAAAGGGGATGAATGTGCACAATAGTTTTGTGCTTTGAAAACTAGTTTTTATTAATTTTAGGGTAATTAAAAGAAGAGTTTGGCACATTTTTAGACTTTGGGTATTTGATTACCAAGACCTGCAGCTAAAAGCAAATAAGCATTTGTCTTTCATCTTATTACATTTTTTCTCTTATAGAAGCTCCCGTTGGGTTAGTAGCAGTGATAAAAGCTTTCTAATTGCAGCTTTGTTCTAATGATAATTTTCTTCTCTTTAAAATCAAGGCTACAGCCACCTGGCCAATTTTTGCATTTTGGCGACAAATCAGAATGTGAACCTTCCGAAACCGTGGTCATGTTCAAGCCATTTACTAATATTTCCATGTAAATAAATAAAAAAGATGAGATCTAGCTACACGGCTTATGGCTTTTCATTTTTAAATGAAATGTGATGCAATAGTTTACAGTTGTCTTCCCAATAAAGCCTGGTCTCTTCATTACAGTTCCTCTGCATGGCCAATCCCCTCTAGTGACAGGAGAACGCATCCCCTCCAACCTACGCACTGTAAGCAAGTTGCCTCGACATCGTCCATTGAGCCGCACCCAATCATCCCCATTGCCTCAAAGCCCCCAAGCATTGCAACACTTGGTTGTGCAGCAGCAGCACCAACATTTTCTGGAGAAGCAGAAACAGCAACAAATTCAACTGGGAAAGGTAGGCAAACGAAGTTGTGACTCAGGCAAACGTTTGTGTAATCTGTTTGGACATGAATCCATGTTCTCTGGGATCCCAGGCTAAAGAAGTATATGATTGAAAGGGAAAGCTCCTTTTTCCCCTTCTGTTTGTCATTCAGCATGCTCCAAGCTACTTGGGACTGCTGAAATCTTCCAGCTACTGTCAGTCTGTTTAGAATAGGACAATTGAATAGTATGTGTATTTTTCTCAGTTCCTCTTTATCCTGTAAGCAGCTAAGAGGACTAGAAATGAAGCTCGAAGAATCAAAGTCACCAGAACAGCAAAACTGTATTTAGTGTAACTTGCCCCCCCCCAAGGCTTCCAGGTTCTTGCTTCGACCTCACAATTATTAGGCAATTAAAATACAAGCAGTTTTTCCTTTTTAATTTTTTTCCTCTTGCAGATAATCACTAAGACTGGTGAGTTGCCACGACCACCTACTACACATCCTGAAGAAACAGAAGAGGAATTGACAGAACAACAGGAATCTTTGGGGCTTGGTTTGGGCCTGGGCCAGGGGCCCTTTGTGCTGGATGGGTCAGTAGAAAATGAGGGGACCCAGGATGGCTTGGATGAACAAGAGGAGGATGAAGAAGAAGAAAAGAGGGCAGCCAAAGAGCAAGGCTGTCTTCGAATGAAAGATGAAGATGGAGTGAACCTGCTGGAGGAAGAACAGGAGGTTGAGGAGGTGGGAGTTACTTACAGGCAGGTGAGGCCTCTCTTAAAATTATGTGTCATTAAAATCTATACTGAAATCACAGGAAAGAAATTGTTAAAACTCCTAAAGGCTTCTCCTCTTCAAGGCCAGATGCAGTATGGGAGGGGAGGCATTTATGTTCATCTGTTCACTTCCACAGCAAGATAGCAAAAGCATATATGTATGAAAGCAAAGACCTCTCTATGACTTATGAGACTTTGTGCCTTGACATATGCGAAGATTCAAACTTGCTTAGCATAACATACATTTTTTAGGCATGGCAATTAATTCCTGAGCTAGCAAGGAAAACTAATAGCCCCTTTTTCCGGCTTTTCAGTATGAGAAGACTCAAGAGAGGAAGTGAGATTCCATTCTTTCACAGTTGTGGATGGTATCTCCATTTTGGCCACACTGTTTACCAACTGGCATGGAAAAAATAGAGGGTAGAAAAGAATGGAAATAGCAGAGAAATCATGATTCTAAAAACTATAGTGGGCATAAAGGCAGGAAATATATTTGGGTTATTTATGACAGATGCCCTAAGAAATATGGCTGCCATGGTACTTCTTGATATTTGCAGTGAAGTAGAAAAAACCCAGAAGGATGCAGAAGAGAGAGATGCCCCGTTTGAATGATTAGTTGAATTGCTTGGACACAAATATCAAGTAAAGAAAAGTATAGTATGCTTTTAAAAGTAAAAATAAGCTTTTATAAATGGAAAACAATATTGTAGACAAACATATCAATTCCCCCATTCATGCTGAGCTTGTTTGCTACTGCCTCTTGAGGAAGACTGGATCAAAGTAGGAAGAATAATATCGTTATGGAAGAATAGAGAAAAAGGCGCTTCATAACAAACGGGAGGTGTATTACAAGGAACTGTTAAGTTTGGAGAACTAGTTGAAGGACTGTCTCTTACTTCCCATTCTTCATCCTCATTCATCTGAGATAATGGAGCCTCCAAAAGGGAAAGTGACTCATCTCCTGCATTAGAGTCACCTTTTCTGTCTCTCTTATCCTTGGTTTCCGAGTATACTTCTGGCTTCTGAACGTCATCCTTGATTATGAGTCATCTGCCTTCCTTTTCATTCTGTTCATTTAAAAATTTCATACTTCCTTACTAGAATGTGTCTTTGGCAAAGAAATGAAAGTCCTTTCCTCCAGACAAAGGGTCAGCAAAGAAATCACAATTGATTGAAAGCAGTTCAAAAATAAAGTATGTCAAAGGAACATTGAGAGGTAGCTTAGGACTCATGCATAATATGGTATGGGTGCTATTCTTAAAATGGATGCCACACATATTTGGAAAATTCTTGATTTGAGTTTACTGTGGAACCCTATATTTAATCAATCAAACATAGAACACAAATTCAAGTTTGATTCATATCGATCATTTCCCCACATATTCAAGCTCCATTTTCCTCCAGTGTCATCCCATAGTCAATTACAGAAGACAACCATACTTTGAAAATCTTGGCAGTGATGTAGAATTTTCAGCCTGCAATAACTGTTGAACATCAACACCCAACAACATATTCAGTGGTCAGAAATTTTGGAGAATCTAATCTCTTGGAAATTAGTAATATCTGGGAGGTCAGAAGTATAACGTTGGATAATTTAATGTTCAAAGATGGTATGTTTTATCCTCTATTCCTCCAGTGCATAAATTCTGATTCAAAATACAACAAAAATATTTTTAACTAAATATTACAAAGAACCTCTTGCCAGGTAATCTCTTATGACTGTGGAACAGACTGCCCCGAAAGTAATCAATCTGTTGTAGAATTTTAAACAAAGACTTAATGGCCATTTACCAGAAGTTTCCTATATTATCTTGGAAGTTTCTGCCATGTTTTTGATTCTGTGAATGTATTCTATAAAATGTTCTCAACATGGTACCTTTCAGATTTATTGTAACCATTTCCTAGGATTTCCAACTATCAAAACAATTGGTCATACTGGCTGGAGATTTTAAAATTCTGCAAATTGAGGATGGCTGTAGCAGGGAATTGGTGGCTGTGTTCATTAACCCAGGTCACATTAACCCATAATCAACTGGAGGTGGTTTGCTTAATCTAATTGCCTAAATTAGCCTAGTATGATGTATGAATCTAATTATTTCTTCATGGATTTTATATTGCCATTCAACAAAATCAGGGTGGCTTCCCTGCCCCCCAGTAAAAAATAAAAACTAATTTAAATGAAAATATTAACACTGAAGATATTTTGGAGGAAGTGGAGGATGGAATCCCATTGATGCTGCTGAGAGAAGAATTTGTTCTCCCATTGCTACTGGCAGAGAAATTAATCTTTCTGTGTGTGGGTTTCAGAAACAATTGAAAGGGGGGCAGGCAGTTAGATCAGGATAAACAAATATTTCTTTTCACTTCCTATGCTTCCTGATGAGTAATGTTTTGTGCCAAGGCAACAGGAAATAGATTTGGGTCAGATTTGGAAGTAAGCAAAACATACACAAACACCATATGCACCTTCTCTCTAATCCTTTCCTCTCGTTCTTCCATCTTATCAGAAGTTTCTTAGGAAAGAGGCAGTGCATCCTTGCTTGAAGTCTCTAACTAATTTTTTTCAATGAACTTTTCAAATTAACATGGCCAACTTTGTAAGATTAGGCTACATCCATAGAACTTACTATAAGGTATGATTGATACCAGCTATCTAAAATAAAATTGCAGTTCTTTTATGATTCTGAAATCTAATGTTTTTAACAAAATGTATACAGTTTCTTTGGACTATGCAAAACAAGTTATTTTGAAACAATTGAGCTGTAAAATTTTCATGAAATAACTGTACAAAATTAGCTATTTTTTACATTTTAGAAGCATTCTGAGTTCACACAGTGGTACAAGCTTAGAAAAGATTACTTCCAATCATGAATAGTTTCTGAAATGCTTCAGCTATCCATTTCATACTGAAAACAGAACATTTTATGAAATTCCACTCTTAAAATGTTTCAGAATGATTTTTGTACTGTCCTAGTTCTGAATGTACTGGGATGAATCATAAATACATGGACAAGTTAAAAAAAGCAACTGTCAATGAGCATTAGCTTCCTCATAAATACTATATGTTGGGCTAAATAAGGCAGTTTTTAAAAGCTGGTGAAATATTGAAGTAATCTTTTGATCTGTTTTTCTTTTTGTTTCTCTCTGACTACTATTCCTATGAAATGTACAGGTATTTGCTGATGCACATCAGTTAAGATCTCTGCAGCTCTATCAAACTCCCCTGAGCATCAGCCCTGTACCCCATCAAGCGCTTAGCCGTACCCAGTCTTCACCTGCTAGCACTAGTCTGAAGAACAGTACACCTGAGCCTTTGGTCCATCATCTTTTCACTACAGGTAGGTGAACTTCTTTTCCTGGAGATTGGAAGATGGGATAATTGTCTTGCTGGGCTGTTTAGAAAGTGCATCTCCTACTCTGAAAATATCTGTCTCAGATATGCAAGAGATTCTGCGTATGTTCTCCTTTATTATCACATCCAGTCCCTAGTGTCCAGGAACTAAATATTGTCTCTGCTTTATTCTTTACTTTAGGGCACAACAGGATTATATCTTGAATCTCAATCAGTTTGGTTCATTGAGAGAAGATTGCCAGTTTGGTAGTTTTAACTGGACTTGTTTCATTACTGTTTTATTTTACTTGATGAGGATTTAAGGCTTCTGTCAATTACAAAATTTCAAAACTTAAATAAAATTAGATGTTAATCAGCATCAAAAGCATGTAGAAAGAAATACTTCTCTACAATCTTTCTTAAAGTTGCCAGAGTATAGGCCAAATGTAACTCATAGGGGAATGTATTCCAAGCTAGGAACAATGATATGCAAGTTTCTGACAGGGGAGATTTTTGCAAATATTAATGGCTAGAGAGGTTTATAACTGGAGGAGCAGTCCCTCAGATAATCAGACCTTAAGCCTTAGAATTTTAAAAGACTTTAAAAATAGCACCTTCAGTGAATACTTGGAAACCACTGCAAATCATGTGATTTTTGTCCAGGTTAGCGGTCTAGCTAATGCAAATGCTTTTTAGATACTTGATTCCAGATACTTTTAATTAATGCATTATTTTTTTCAACTTCAGGGTCCTTCGTGGTTTGTTGGACAACCTGTTTGGTGTAGTAGTTAAGGTATCAGTTTAAAACCTAAGAGACCACAAGTTCTGGTCCTGCTTTAGGCATAAAGCCACTTGGGTTACCTTGGACCAGACACGTTTCTCAGCCCTGGCAAGACAGCATTTCTGAAATCTTATCAGAAAAACCTTAAGAGTTAATCCATCTAGTTGCCAGGAATCAACACTGACTTAAAAGCACAGGAAAAAATGTGGTTTGTTGGCTGCTAGGTGCCAATTGAATAGGCAGGGTTAATGGGGAAAAAAAACCCAGACATAATTTAAATTTAAATTAAATCTCTCTCCTTATATGTTTTATTATTTTCTCTTTTGTTGCATTTGGCTGCAGTCTTTGAAGACAGTATGGCCAGGGTGTGGGCTCAGGGATAGATTATGTATGCTAATATATAGAATCTGTTTGAGAACCTCTTCAAACTCACAGTATTTCTTAACAAATAAAAATAATGTGGTAGCCACAAGCTCCCACTTTGTTTAGAGAGAATGGTTAGCCGTGTGTAAAACAAGAGAGAGAGAGAAAGAGAAAAGTCGGGATAGTAGAAGCCATGCTGGCTAGCTGATACAAATCAATTTTAGGAGTTTGCCTTCTTCTAAATTGTTCCTTTATAACTCAACACACCCATGATGTTAGTAATTTTGTGACACAATAGTGTATTTAGCATGCCAACAGAATCCCAAATATGCCAGCTGTCCATAAAAGCTTGGACAGGATTTCGGTTGCTTTTTATTTTCCGTCCTTCCTTTCTGTGCTCCTTTCCCACCTTCTCACAGGTGTTGTTTACGACACGTTCATGCTGAAGCACCAATGTACATGTGGAAACACTAATGTTCACCCAGAACATGCTGGGAGGATCCAAAGTATTTGGTCCAGACTACAAGAGACAGGATTGCTAACCAAGTGCGAGGTAATCTCAGAGTGGAACTTTTTTGCCAGCAGCTGGTAAGACAGCTTCCAAAGTCATGTTGAAAAAATAGCTGCATTTGGGGGAAATGATTTTACAGTGGAGGAAGGCTCATCTTGGAATATCCAAGTTTTGTGGCCTCATAAAAAATAAGAAATACAAATAGATGAGTCCACATTATCGGGCACTTGGTAGAGTTTATTCTGTTCCTTAAGTCCTAATAAATGTGCTAATCTTTAAATTGCTACAAGAATGTCCAATTTTGCTGCATCTTATTTGTTTTGGAAACAAGCCATACAGAAAAGGGTTTTTTAAAAAAAGAAGATATGTAAAGCATACCCTTCAGTCTGTTATTTCCAGCACAAAAGAGAATAACCACAGTGGAACTCTGAAAACAAAAGCTACTCTGATTACATGTTACTATACTACACGTCCCAGCAGCCCTAGCTAGTTTGCTTGGTTTTGTGAAGTGCTGGAATTTTTGCTTCAGCAAACATATAAGACCTCCTATTTCCCTACCATAACCTGTAATACTTTGAGATTTCATCAAGTCAGGATTTCCTCAGCAAGGTCAGTGCATTCCAGGGGATGTCAACACTCTTGATACCTAGCATGAAAACAAATTGCCCATGTACAAATTGAAAGTTCATGTTCCTGCATGAAAAACAGTACCATATACATCTTTCCTCACTGCTATTCCATTAATTTCAAGTACCATAGGTTACTTTGTTACATTTTTCATGCAGGAACATGTATTGACTTTATAAAAGTGTTGACTCCCCTCCCAACCCCCAGGGCTGAACATCAATTATGTACTGAACCTTCCTGGGGAAAGCATCTATGCAGTCTTTCAATATCTGCCACATCTTCAAATTTAGCTGTGAGGGTGAGTCTTTTGTTGATTTATTTTCTTCCCATGCTTAAAATTAGTGGGGGTGCGGGGAAGGATAGTAAAAAATTTGTTTGAATACCAGATCATTGAACTCTCAGCAGAAAGTAGGTGAAATTCAGTGATATGAAATGATTGGCCAAAAAGATAAGATTGTTTTAAGCTTAATACTAATTTTTTTATCAAACATGATCAGCTGTAATATGTTTTGATATAAATTTAATCAGAAAATGAAGACCAGATGTATTAATTCACATCAGCATTGTACTAGACACACAGATCTTTAGTAGATCAGAACCACGCAAGCCATGGTTTTCCCTGTGATACTCTATATAGAAACGAAAGTTGGATTTTGAAAAAGCAAGATAGGAAGTGTATTAACACTTTTAGACTTTGGCATTGGAGCAGACTTGGCAGTATTCTGTGGACAGCCAATAAATGGATCATTGAAAAAGAAGCTTAGGGTTCTCACTTGAGATACAAATGACCAAGTGGAGGGAAAGGCAAGAAGAGGACAAACATTAGGAAGATGGATAATTTTGGTTATGGAAGTAATGAGTCACTGGAAGACCTGAAGGATCAGGTTAGGGACAGAACATCATGGAGCAAATGTAATTGCTAAGAGTCAGTGACTTAATGACTAGTAATTATTATAACTGTCTGATAACAATTGGGGAAACATTTCCAGAATATGAGATTCCAAACACAGCTGCTATTTTGATGTGAATTGACATTGAACTTGATACAAATATATAGCTGTTTTATTAATTGTAACATTTTTCAATAATCCTAGCTTCACAAAGGAAAGGCAGACAAAGGAATTAAACTGTAGGCTGTGTCATATTCTTTGGGGAAAATTTTTTTAAGGAGATTTATTCAGAGAAAGAACCAACAAATAAGGCAGATAAGAGATTAAACTGATTTTATCAATTGATAAGGTCATTTGCTTTCCAGAAACTTGCATGAGTATTTTCTTTCTTTAATTCATCTTTGCTTTCATTATTAATTCACACATTTCTCCAGGAAACTTAGATTCAGCTACAACTATAGACATCCCCAATCTGGTCACTTCTCAGATGTGCTGACTTCAATTCCCAGATTTCTCAGCAAGTAGAAATTACATACATGGGATATTCTGGGAGTCGATGACCACACAGATTAAATAAGAGGCTGAGATTGGGGAAGGCAAGTGAATGCTTTCCATACAGATTTCAGGTACTGAAATCTGTCAAGCGGTAGTAATGAGCTCTAGAGATGAAAATATCTCTGGTAATAAGAGATGAAAATATCTTTGCCTGAAACTTTGGCTGTTGATAGTTAAAAAAAGTTGTATTTTGGCAAATGGATCAGTGATCTGACTTAATGCAAGACAGTGTGAATGGTCTTACAGTTGTGGTAGAGAAATATCCCAAAGGTCATGCCACCATAAAACACTTGTCAGGGGAAGGTTTCTGGCAAATATTTCAGAGAAAGCCACAAAGGAATGGCAATGATTTTGCCTGTAAGGACCATACATTATATATGTGTGCTACATCATGGGTTTTACTCAAAAAACAAAGCCCAACCAGAATAGAAAAGCAACTCAAAAAAGGAAGCCTTTGCTTTGAAGCCAGAACAAAGAATTCATTTTTCCATAAAATAATTTCATATTGAACAGTATTAAAGCGATCCTTGGTTTTGTTTTTGAAGGAAAGCATTGAGCTTATGAATTTTGATTGCAATGTTGACATGGGCCCTAAGCCATTCATGAATGCTCAGGTAGTGAAGAGGAGCAGTTGAAGATTTCTCCACCATTCTTAGCCTGAAATGAAATATTGGAAAGGCTGGAAAGGAGAAAAGCTTAATAGTTAAGCCAAATTTAGATATTTAGCTTGAAAATAATACAAAATGAATAAACCTTACTATCAAAGCATGGACAAGTACAAGACATCCGTGTTGGTAAATGTACCTTAAGGAGAACCTAGTACTAGACTGGATTCTTGTTCAAAATCCTTTCAAAGTTCAATATTTCAAGTTTTCTGTCTAATGTCTTTACCCATTTTTTTTTGTAACTTAGAGAATCCGAGGCCGGAAGGCAACATTGGATGAAATCCAGGCTGTCCATTCGGAACACCACACATTACTATATGGAACAAGCCCCTTGAACAGACAAAAACTTGACAACAAGAAATTACTAGGTAGCATGTCTACCATTTTATATAATGCAAAATGTTGCTCCCCCCTCTTTAAAAATTGCAGAATGTACAGAATTTTGCTTTATTTGTGTGTATGGTAAAGGCAGAAAATATAGGGTTAAATATGAGGAAGGGCAGCCTGGTAGGCCATCTTTTTAATATAATGTCTGATAAAGTCTGTTTTTTCAAGCTTCTGTATCAGATGGGAAAACTTGGTGGCAGGGGAATGTATTTTCCAGCAATGGGAGGTATGATGAGTAAGGCAATGATGCAAAACCAAGGGAGCATTTGCACATAATGGGAAGAGTCCCAATTTTTAGGGGAAATTAGATAGAAGTTAAGGGGAGGGGCTCCTGTTTATCTATTTTAGGGTTTAGGCTTTTTCAAAATTGTGGGGTACTAAACTGATAAGTTATAGGCAATTAAAAAAGAAGTAATGGAATGTAAAGTTACCCAGTTGAATCCTGTATTCATAAAGATTATAATTTTGTTCTTTCTATGACAGTAACAATAGACACGAAAAATGTGAGGGAAATGAATTAATCTTATGCACAATGTAACTGGTATATATGTGGCATTCATACCCCCTTTCCCTTCTTTGTTTCTCCTCCAAGGTCCCCTTAGTCAGAAGATGTATGCTGTCCTCCCGTGTGGTGGAATCGGGGTGAGTGAAATACGGTTGCCAGGGAAATCAGAAGGCAGGAAATGAAAGCCTCCCATATTCTAGCTTAAAGCTTCATTTCTGCTATGCAATTTATTTCTGGGAATAGGGCTTCAAGTCAGTAGCAAGCAGATGTAGTTTTCATCTGTGTTGGAGCATGACCCTGCTTGAAAGCCTGTAGAGCTGCAATACGAAACCCAGAGGACAAAAAATTGAGTTTGATGTAAGATGGTTCTCTATATTATGTTTTAATTGCATCTTCTTGATCTTTTCATGTGTCCTTGAATTGTACAGAAATGGCTTTAAAATCATTCCTTTTGGGTTTGTTGCTTCTTCTCTTTATCCGACATGCTATTGAATGCCCACAAGAATCCTATATAGCAATTATCTATTGCTTGCAAGCAATAGATAAAGTGATGAATGAGGCCTCAGCTGCATCTCTCATTTATTTCTATTATTTTTTAAAATGGAATATATATCCTGTCTTTTTATCCAGCACTCAAGACAGCTGAAATACAAATTATAAAATACGAAAATAAAAAGAACGTTAAAACTAGAGTAAAATTAAACATCAATATCATTAAATCAATTTTATTAACAATCTGCGGCACTGCGGTGGCTCAGCAATTAAGACACTGGGCTTATCAGCCATGTGATGGGGTGAGCTCCCATCCTCACCGCAGCTCATGCCCACCTAAAGTTTGAAAGCGTAAAGTTGGAAATGTGAGTAGATAAACGAGTACCACTACGGTAGGAAGCTAACATTGCCCCGTGACATCATGCTGGGTACCTCAGACAGCGCTGGCTCAATGACCTTGAAACGGAGGAGAGCACTGCCCCTATAGTTGGCAAGAACTAACAGAGTAAAATCCACAGGGACTCTAGTTAGCAATTTAGAAGCCTCTTGGAAAGGATGTATCTTTGTCACTTTCCTGAATCCTGTGTGCACTTACTCAAACGGTTTTATTTTTATTTTATTTACAAAATTATAGACCTCAAGGTAATTCTGGGTGGCTTGTTTGCTTAGGAAGATAAGCCCACAAAGGACTGTCCGCACACAAATCTCCTCATTACAACACCATTCCTATTACCTGTCAAATAGCAAGTGGTTACTTCCCTCATCTCCTAAAGCCTTTCATAGACAGGACAAAATCTACTGCACTGAGTGTGAAGTGGTGGTTAAAGTGTTGGCCTAGAAATGAGGAAATCTCAATTCTTGTACATGCTCAATCATAAAAACTCACTGGATGACTTTGGGTCAATCACTCTTCTAACCCCCCCTTGCAGTGTTATTATGGAAAAAAATCAAAGGAACAACTATTGTGTGTGAATTTCTAAACTAAAAGCAGGATGGAAATCAAAGAAGGGAATAATAGGCCAACTTGGATGGTTTTACTCTTTAGCTTCTACAACTTCTGTGATCTTTGATAAACTTTCACGGCAGGTTGACAGTGACACAGTGTGGAATGAGATGCATTCATCCAGTGCAGTCCGCATGGCTGTTGGCTGTTTGCTGGAGCTGGCCTTTAAAGTGGCATCAGGGGAACTTAAGGTAAATTCTTCTTTGAATCCATTGACAGAAAGTGCATTAAAAGTGATTGTGCTAATCATAATGTAATCAACACGTTATTAAAGATACATGACTTTTTCATCCTTACGTTATTAAAGATACATGACTTTTTCATCCTTAGAATGGATATGCTGTCATCCGACCACCAGGGCACCATGCAGAAGAGTCTACTGCCATGTAAGTGTATACTATAAAGTGAGGGGGAAGTATCTATATTTAACTACTGCAAAATTAAAAAAAATGTTACATTTTCTAAAATACATTCTTTTGGGAAAGTGAAATAAACAAAGATGCATTTTTAAAAAGCTGTTTTATGTGCCTTCTTCTCAAATGAAATTCCATCTCTTTCCTCTTGAGTAGTACTGCATATTTGATGTGTTAATAAAAAAAAAATTACTTACTCTACTTAGACATCCACAGCCCCAAATATGTTTGGAAAATGGATGTATAAAAGGTGATAAGATTAGATGGTTTTTTTTTCATAGCATTCTGTAATGCCTGTTACTGTAAGTAGCATTTTTAAATGTCAAATAAGAATAGATGCTACATGGTACCAAACTGAAGTGCCATTGTTTCCTTTATTTAGTGGCAGGAGCATTCTAGGGTTTTAGGCAAGGCTTTATCCTACTACTAATTGGAGAGGTGAGATACTGAATCTAGTACCTGTTAGAATCACTTAGAAAAATGCTCTACCTGTGAGTTTATCCTTCATGAAATCTGGTTACCTGCTGTAATGGAGAATGTTGGGCTTAGGGAAGCCCTATTCTGATAAAGTACATCAATTATTATGCTGCTTATCTATCCTGGTCCAATAATGCCCTTCTTCTTTATCATTTTATTTAGGGGCTTTTGCTTCTTCAACTCTGTTGCCATTGCTGCTAAGCTTCTACAACAAAAGCTTGCCATCAGTAAAATCCTCATTGTGGATTGGGTAAGGTGTTTTTTTTCCTTCTCTGCTCCAGTGGTCACTTACTCTCTTAGGTTAAAGAATTTTGCCTCTTTCTAACTGCCGTGCCAAGAGAAATAACTGCCATCCCCTCAGCCAGAATTTCATCCACATTTGAAAAGAAGGGAGGAATAAAACCAGAAAGCTTGCTTGTTATTCAAAGTCCGTTGTCTGATTTCAGAATCTGATCTCTTGAGTATGAAATTCGCAGAATCACAAAAAAAATATATATATCAGAAGTGCTAGAGAACATTTCACTCAGGCTGCCATCGGCAACACCATCTTTAACGGAACGATAAGGTTCATCTTAGGGCTCTTTGTCCTACCTCATGGATTTCTTCTGAAGCTGTTCCTATATCAACTTTAATGTCCTCTTTGGACATTATCTCTATCCTGACTTGGGCCTTATCTTAGGTAAGGTAGCATCAGCAACTTTTTTCAGATGCTCAAATTCATCATATTGTTATTTTAAGAGCTGAGATGTCATAGAACCTAACACATAGCATACTTCCTTGGGAACATCAGAATCGTACGTGAGAATATGAATCTCCCATGAAATTTTGGCATTCATGTCTGAACTTTTCCAAATTACATGAAAACACCAACATCTTATGAGATTTGATGATTTTATGAGCTTACAAAGGTGCATTTTTAAAAATTTAATGTTTGCTAATATAATTGAAGAGAGCTGTGAGTGTCTGGCTGCCTACATGCACCATGGGGCAGATCCCAAGCTGATTCTTCTACTTAAGTTCTACTTCGTGTTGATAGGATATCCATCATGGCAATGGAACCCAGCAGGCATTCTACAGCGACCCCAGTGTTCTGTACATTTCTCTCCATCGTTATGATAATGGAAATTTCTTCCCAGGCAGTGGAGCTCCTGAAGAGGTATGTGCATTCCTTTTTTTAAAAAAAAAAATCTGATGTGTAAAACAAGTGATGCTAAAGATGGAACCAGCTTGGAATCTGTAGGTTAAAAAACTAAAATATTTTTAGTCCCAAAATATTTCAGAAATTGGAGTAGAGAAATAAAACTTCACCTTGAATTGGGTTCCAACTGTTTGCTTCAGTGAAGAAAAACACAAGAAGGGAAAAAAGCAGGGTGTAATGCGAAGTAAATATGCACAGGTAATCCTTGACTTATGACCATAATTGAGCCCAAAATTTATGTTGCTAAGTGAGACATTTTTAAGTGAGTTTTGCTCCATTTTGCAACCTTCCTTGCCATAGTTGTTGAATCATTGCAGTTGCTAAGGTGAATCTGGTTTACCAATTGACTTTGCTTGTCAGAAGATCACAAAAATGGATCCCATGATTCTGCAACTGTCGTAAATATGAGTCAGTTGCCAACTGTCTGAATTTTGATCATGTGACCATGAGGATGCTACAACTGTCGTAAATGTGAAAAGTGGGTCATAAGTAACTTTTTTAGTGATTGTAACTTTCACTAAATGAACTGTTGTAAGTCAAGGATTATCTGTATTGGAAAAAAAACCAAGACAAGCCTCCTCTATTCATACTATGTGATTTTGTAGTAGAGAGAGGAATTGCAGAAAAAAAATAAGAGGCTCATCCAGTAGAAACTTTGAATCCGAAAAAAAAGAACAAAGACATTGATTGGTTTCTTGTTATGAAGATGGCAGAACTTTTGCACTCCATATGAAGTTTGAAAAGGAGAATGGCTGGCAGTTTTCCACTGACTCTTGTATTTCCAGAACAATATTGATAGGAAACAGATCTGCCATGCATTTCTTTTCAAGCAAAAAATGGGAATGCTGTTCCGAAATTGAATCAGTCACAGTATAAACATAGTTCATGAAGATGGACTATACTAAGGAGATGGATTTCCAGGAGGGAGGGGGTTTATTCCAGAGGAGTAAGAGGCAGTTTGGTTCAGATGTTATATGTCAGTGGTTCTTAACCTGTTTGAAAGAATCGCCCCCTTGAGCCATTGAGGAAGTTGTCATTGCCCCCCTCCCCCAACATAACCACCCCCCTGCCACCTCTTAGCGTCCCCAAGGGGGCCAGCAGATGGACGCTAAGAGGCAGCAGGGGCGTTCAGCGCGGCCCTGCAGGCTCACCCCATTGACTGTTGTACCGCACCTGAACCGGCCGCCGAATGCGGCAGCATGTTGGGAAAAGCCGCCACCACCACTTTCCCAAAGTGCTGCCACTCTCACATTCTGTCTGTCCGTCCGTCCATCCATCCATCCATCCATCCAAAAGGTCTATCTGTTTGCCTGCCTGCCTTCCTGCCTATCTACCTACCTGTCTGTCTTTTTGTCTACCTACCTACCTATCTACCAATATAGATCTCTCTCTCTCTCCCAATATATCTCGCTCCATCCATATCGCCCCCCCTTCCGTTCCTTCGCCCCCGCCTTTTTCGTTCCATCGCTGAAAACAAAATCGCCTTTGGGGGTGATATCGCCCAGGTTAAGAACCACTGTTATATATGATGGAAGAGAGCCCCTTCTTAATAGTGTTCAGAGTATATTGTAGATGGAGTTAGTAGAGGCCTCAGCCTGGCAAGATTTTCTCTATATCCATGAAACAATAACTCAACTTGGAAGAATCCATATGTTTTATTCTTGGTTTGGGCCTGACATATTGGTCTCAATTAAACAACATCTCTGATATTGTATACAACGGAGTGTGAAAGAGAAAGAACACTGGTTATATAAAAAGTAGATATTTAAAGATTATGTATCAAAAACCCTGCTACATTTAAGAAAACTACATACAAAGTGTAATTTGGAAAACATGTACAAAATATGTGAATTTTAATAAGTTGTGAGTGAGTTGCAAACTTTTTTTTTAGATGTTCTTATCTCTATTATTTTTATAAATAACTCAGAGCATGAACATACCTAATGCTCCTTCTTCCTCCTAATTTTTGCACACAACAAATCCTTGCGAGTTCAGTTAGGCTGAGAGATTGTATCTGGCCCAAAGTCATCCAAACAGCTTCCATACCTAAGGTGGGACTCAGTTTCCTGGTTTCTAGCTTAATGCCTTATTCACTAGACAGTTTTAAAAAATAGTTTACCTAAA
Organism: Naja naja; assembly: GCA_009733165.1. Taxonomy (NCBI): domain Eukaryota; kingdom Metazoa; phylum Chordata; class Lepidosauria; order Squamata; family Elapidae; genus Naja; species Naja naja. The sequence continues at coordinate 111,459,395 of CM019155.1, read as the reverse complement.
ATGTGCCATAATTGTTTGATACTTAAATGCTTGTAAAGTTTACCCAAGCCAAATTTATACCAATCTGCCCACCCACTGACATATTTTGAGATTAATCAGCAATTCTCTTATTTTTGTTACTCGCTTGAATCTGGTAACATGTGGGTCCCCTCACTGGGATTTATTCTTACATATCTTTTTTCCCCACACCTTGGCAGCTCTCAGCATGGCTGAGGGCATTTGTAATCCACCATGTTTCTTTCTTCCAGGTTGGCAGTGGGATGGGTGTAGGTTACAATGTAAACATTGCCTGGACTGGTGGAGTGGATCCCCCTATTGGTGATGTGGAATATTTGACAGCCTTCAGGTAGGTTTGCAATCCACAGTAAATAAGAACGTGTAAAACTCTGTGGCCCAACAAGGAATGTTTTGGTAAGCCCAGAACATTCTGTTTTTCTCCTGGAACGTGCCAAGGGATGGCCTGTCATTTTCAAAGTAAAGGTTACGTGACATAATACTGCCAAATATATTTCTTCCTCTTTTCCTTTGTGGCAAAATTTTAGGAGACAAATTTTTCTTAGGTATTTTAACAACTGGATAGTCCAAGGCTTTTCCTAATAAGATGAAGTGACTACCTCTGCTTATTGGTATTGCAGGCTTCATAAATACTTTTTTTATGGAGCATTGGTTTACTCATGTTATGCTCATGTTATGCTATAAAATTCAGGGGCACAAGATTTGCTTGTTGGTTTTGCTTTAGTAGACTAACACAGTTCCCACTCTAAAAATTGTTGGCTACAGTTAGGAGAAATTTTCTAATAGCCCATGATTGTTCTTCATCTCTGATTTCTAGCATTCAAGGCCAAAAGCCGGGCTGGTAATGCATTGTGGAAGTTAAAATTATGAATGATGCCAAGTTGAGGAAGGCTTGTCTGCAAATATGTAGCCAGTTTAAATAAGTGCATTGGAGAAAGTTACAAAGACTCAAATGGGAAAGCTAAAATGCCTGGAATTTTCCTAATCCATACATTGCAATTAATCCAGAATTAATGCTGTCCTGCCTCCTGTTCCTAAGAGTAATCTGAGAGCTGTTTTGTGTCCTCCAGGACTGTGGTGATGCCTATAGCCCACGAGTTCTCTCCAGATATGGTCCTTGTTTCTGCTGGCTTCGATGCTGTTGAGGGACACTTGTCCCCACTGGGTGGATATTCTGTCACAGCCAAATGTGAGTGTGAGGAACGTAGGGCAAGGTCCCTTTTAGTTTATAAATAGAGAAAACTATTCACAGACTAGTTGGGAAAGATAGGAATAGATTACCCAGTTAACCTCCACTATGGAGCTAAAGTAGTTTGTTTAAAATTTCAGTGTCTCCATAGGTTTCCTAACCTTAACAAAAGGCATTTGTCAGATTAGAATTTCAAAACTGGTATGAATATAGGAGGATGTCTTACTGACAATAATTCAGCTATTTACTTCTTACAAGTGATAGCTTTTCTGACACGCCTTTCCCAGACTTATTTATTGCGGTGCCAAGAAAAGCTTGGGTCTTTCCATGTGTTTAAATGATGCCACAATTGTTGGAGCTTCAGCTCTTTTTATCTAATGATTTTTCCATGGAGATAATTTATCTCTACTTCCTTGATCTTTTGAAGTGTATGTCCCAAACAAGCATTGTTAAAAACCCAAAGCACAGATGGTCCTGGGTAGTGGCTTAAAGACTATTTAGCCTACTTTCAGGTTCCAAGTAGCTTGATCACTGTCTTCATAAATGTTGAAGATACTGTTTTTCATCAAAATAGACATCCTTGGCTTTCTTCCATTTGTAGCAAAGAGCAACGTAAAAGCTAACACAGAAACCACTAATTCATATTTCCTTCTTGATCATGTAGGTTTTGGGCACCTGACCAAACAACTGATGGATCTAGCAGATGGACGTGTTGTCCTAGCTTTAGAAGGGGGTCATGATCTGACTGCCATCTGTGATGCCTCTGAAGCCTGTGTCTCTGCCTTGCTTGGCCTTGAGGCAAGTACAAGTAATACATAAAGGAGGGTGCTGGAAAAGTCTCAGTTGGACTTGGGATGGAAACATCAAAAGATATTTATCTGTACCCGGCTTTATTATTTTTGCACGTAACTCAAAGTGGTGACAATTGAGTGTCTTTCTATTTAAAACAAAAGTAGCTAAATATTATTACAAGAAATAGTAATTTAGTATTAGTATTAAAGTCAAGACAAAAATTCATTGTCAAAGCCTTGCAAAAAGGCATCATCTTTAACAAACATTCTGAATGCAGAGTAGGTATAAGTCCCATGTGCCAGGAAGCAGATCTCTAATAAGATATCTTTTAAGAGGACTATCCTTTAGGAAAGGACACGTCTTTAGCAAGAAGGCATTCACCTAGTTGACTCATGACATCTTTAATGTTGTTTACAAAAGGGCCATCCTGGAATTGACAAAATATCTATTTTTGTATATGGGAAATGGATCAATATATGTAAGAAGGCCTCTAATAATCAGGGTAAGAAAAAAAAGAGTCATGAAAATGGATAGAAGGGAAAATGCAGATATCTTTTAGATACATGTGCAGAATTTATGAGATATAAACATATCAAATTTCTAGAAGTGTATGGGGAGAAATAAAGACATTAAAGCAAAATAAATAATTTATTTTCTTACAAAATCTAATATCCTCTAATAGTCCCAAATTCTTCATTTATATAAAGCATTTCTTAAGGCAGCTTTTGATTCTGTGTCCAGGACCAACTCCAGAAGCCTCATCAAGCTGTTGTAGCCTTCTTCGCTTAATTCAAGTCAGGTACAATGTGCAAGCGTTCTCTCAAAACCAGTTACAACTCAAAAGGGGATAAAACAGGAATATATTTTAGTATCCCTGCTTATCAGCTTCTGTATCAAGGGCATATCCAAATGATCCAAATTTCCATCCTTCTAAACTGTGGGATCACAGCATTTCCCTGCTGCTCCATGCAGACAACCAATTGTGGTTATTCCCAGAACACACAGACTCAAAAGAGCTCTGAGAATTTTCATCCATATTGCAGTAATGAAAATCTGAAAATAAGCTATCAGAAAACCAAGATTATGGCTTTTGCCAAAAGGCCCGAAGCTTCGTTTATGGAGCATTAATGGCCACAAAATAGAACAAGTGACTAGCTTTTTAAGTGTTTAGGAGTAGTCATGCATGCCACTGGCTTGAGGAGAGCCCACTGCAAATGTGACACTGCTATTGGACAAAGATCTGCCAATGCCATCTTAAATTGTTCCGATCCAAGGGAGGATAGTATGTTCCAGCCGCACTCAAACTTTTTCAGGCTAAGCCTCAAGCCCAGCTCCTTTATGGGACTTTGGTTAACTCCCCCTGGCCCATGGCTTTGTGTTTCACCTCTCTGGAAGGGGTACAATCTAAATTCATCAGAACAGCTCTCCAGATACTATGCTGTGTGTGTCCGAAATACACACCTATGAGAAGAAACAGAGTCCAGAGTGCATCTATAAACTTTTTATCAAAGCTCAGCTTCTTTCTCTTAGCACCATTAATCTTCAGGGGAAAAAACCCAAATTCAGCCTATGCCTGGATGCATTTATAACATGTATGAAACAATATGGCTTGTTTTAGATATTTTTCTAGATCACTGTTTGGAATGCTAATACTCCTAAGAGTGTTTAGTTTTTCTCTAAATCTGACCATGATTTTCAGCTGCAAAATAATAAGGACTTGATGAATTGTGTGTATATACAAGTACTAGAGGCAGAACACAAGAAGACATGGAAATTGTTATATTTAAACATGGGTATCTTATTATTAAATATAATCATACAAATAAAAAACAAATGTCAATCAATCCTAAATAGAAACAAAGGTCATAAATTCACAATATTAAATGGATGGAATGGTACATGCAGGCTTTGTGGAAAATAGACATAGAATTGTTTTGGCCTTTTTTTGTCACCATTTCCCCAATTATTTTCACATGCTTCTTTTGTCTTGGGCTCCCATTTATTTGAACTATTTATCTTTTCTCATGACTTCTATCCAGACTGGAAATCAAAAAACTAAACTCAAGTTTCCTTTGTTGCAGTTGGAACAGTTGGATCAAGCTCTGTTGCAACAAAAACCTAATTCAAATGCCATAGCTACATTGGAGAATGTCATTGAAATCCAGAGTAAGTTTTTGGGGCACGCTCTTGGCTTCATGTTGCATTTTCTAATGGAAAAAAGAGATTTGTTAAAGAAAAGCTTGAACTGGTGATTTATTCTACATCCAGGATAGGGTTATAGCTGAGTAATATACAACAGCGCTTATTAATCTTTGTAGCTTTAAGGAATGTAGATTTCAATTCCCAGAATTCCCTAGTCAGCATGTTGGAATGAAGAACAGGGATTGACAATGTGCTTGTAAGAGGCAGGTTGCCCTTTATGTTCAACAGGGCATCTGCAATATTCTCAACTAACCTAAAATTAATGTTGCAAAAAATAGTAATATAAAATAAAAACCTTCAACATTTTAACATATGTGGGGTTGAGGGCCGGGATGCTACCACCTAATTCAGAGCCATAACATTTAGGGTTTAAACATGGCACAGTAGCCACTCAGTTCAATTCCCTAGAAATATCAGCTACAGTAGCCCAAATAAATGGCCTTCCAGCATCTCCTTCAAATACTAGAGAAGTCCACTATCTTTTGAAGCAGTAGTTTAGATGTTTCTTTGAATTTTAGTACAAATCCTCTTGCTTGCACCACCCCATTGTCCTAGTCCTGCTTTCTGGTGCAGCAGATTCATTTTGCTATTTTCCCAGCAATCTTTAGATGCTAGAAGAGAGCATGCCTGAAATCTCTCATCTCTAAACTACACTTAACTGGCTAATTCTAACTTTGTAGTCCTACTCAAGATTTGTTGGGGGTGCTAGTCATTTATTTTAATTAATCTCCTTAATCATGACCATAGCAAGTGGTTGATTATAGGCATGATTATAGAAAGATGTGTTCCTATAAAGATCCCAAAGGTGTGATTTCTTTGATAGTGTAATAGGTTTGAAACAGTAGGCAAGTAGACAAGGCTGGAATTCAACCAAGTACTAGAATTCCTAACCTAATGCTTGGCAATTGTATCACAGGCAAACACTGGAATTCAGTGAAAAGTTCTGCAGCAATTGTTGGCTGCTCATTGCTGGAGGCCCAGAAGGGAGAAGCAGAAGAAGCGGAGACTGTCAATGCGATGGCATCACTGTCAGTGGACACAGAGCAGGGGAAAGCAGACTGTGGTGTCCGGTAGGTTGATTTCAGGAGATGGCAAGTGTCTGTTTGTGAGGGGAATTTCTTTTTTTGGAGTTCAATCTGCCTGACAGGTTGCCCCAACACCATATGTACCACTGATTCTGGAGGGCAGGAATTACTTCTGCACGCCCAGATCCACTAGGAAGGGGAGCACTGCCTGTCTTTTCATGCTTTGCATCAACCAACGTTGCTGAGATTGAGAAATATTGTCTTAGTCTTTATAGCGTGGTGTGTGGGTCCTTCAGTTTGTCAGAAATTATGTTGAGTACACAAGTGGTGGTCAAAGCCCATCTGGAAGGTGCTAGATCAAGCATAACCATCTGGAAGGTGCTAGCCCCTACTACTAATCAGAGCAGCCCTTGAAAATTCTTTCAGCACAACCAATAGCTGTGTTAACTCCGCAACAGAGAAAGACCATTAATCGCTATCTCTTTTTGCCCCTTCTTCCTACAGATCAGTAGAAGAGCCAATGGAGGCTGAACCAGTGTTGTGAAGTGCCAAGACTTCAATTTCTGTAGCTGTCACTCTGTGGGTTTAATTGGTCATTTGTGAGTTCGTTAAAACAACAACAAAATTATTATTTTTTATCTATTAAAAAGAAAAAAAAGGAAAAAAAAAGAGTTGCACTGGACAAAATGAGCCTCTGTGTGTGTGCGTGATCGCGTCAGTCTCCAAGCATTTGTTCTCACCAGCATCACCATTTTGTCCTGACTCTTTGGAGATTTGTGAAGGAACTTGGTGAGGGGGCTTTTCACATGGACATCTCCATTATTCCCTTTTCAGATGTCATTCCCTCCCCCCACTCTTCCCTCCATTGGACACTAAAACTGTTCCCTTTTTTAGGACTGGAAAAGCCGTTTTGCTTTTTGAGGAGAAAAAAATACTTTCTATCTCTTTGTCTCTCATACCTACAGTTAAGTAAGAAGTGTCAAAGAAGTGTATTTTTTCCTCAATAATTTTTTTTCCAGTGTACACTTGGATCCTAAATAGTTATTCAGAATCTTGAATCTGGATGCCGGATTCTGCGCAAGGGATTGTTGGTTTTCATGATCTTACTGGTCATCTCCAACTCTTGTAATTCAATTTCATTTCCTCTTTCCTCTTCTACATAGGTGAATATATAATTTTTCCTCCTTCATTTGTTTGGAATGAAAGAGAAATGGATTGCAGTCTGAACAAAGGGACCCACAGATGCCTCTTGCGTTTTAGAGTCTAGAACAGGAGAGTTTTCCTATGCAGCACGGAGCCCCAGAGGTTCTACTACCCTAGGCAGGCCATCCATATTTCCAGTTTGCATTGAGCCAGACTTGCCCACTTCACCCTCTTCCTAAATCTGACCCTGAAACAGCATTCCTCTCTCCTAGGTTGTTTGCAAAATGAATTGGGGTTGAAAATCCCTCCCCTGGCCCTGAATTTTCAAATGCCTTTCCCCTGATTTTGCCGTTTTTAGTGTTTTCATTCTCTTTCCTATCCCCAAAATAGATTCATAAATATTTGGATTTAATGCTACCTTTGTTGCCTAAATCTCTCTATTCATCTCAGCGCTAAGCTGTTCCTCAATTTATATAGTTCTGGTTAAAGCTCTAGAAAAAGCTCCCAAGGTAGGGAGAAAGGGGAAAAAGTGTGCCTTTAAGTCATTTTTGTTAATGCCTTAATTTCTCTGTAAGTTCATTTTTACACCATCCCTCCTCAGTCCTATCCCTTTTTCGTTTGCCATCTAGTTAACAATTATCCTACATAAAGACAGAAAGGAATCACATATATATCCCCAGCCTCAATGCATGTTTTGGCCCTGATCCTGCACCAGGCATGTTCAAAGAAATCATGAATATCTCACCAGCCTGGGGATCGTTGTGGATGAGCATTAACTCACTTCCAACACAGTGCAGGTCTGTGTGACTGCATTATCACTCAGCTGTGCTTTGATTTGCACATCTGAATTACAGTATATGTCCTGTTTATGCCTGCAGTTCTCAATCTGATATATGCGATATATGCGTGCAAGCCTATTTACAAAGATGGACCTCCTTGGTTGGATCACTCTGTGTGTCATAAAATCCTTTTTGTAACAAAAGTTTTGCATATGTAGACTGTTTCATGACCAATGCTTTGACATTCTCTCTTTTTGCTATTTTTCTTTCTCCTCCGACTCTGTCATTGTTTGAAAGACTCCTTGTCATTTATTGTAAATAATTTGATTTCTTGTATCCACTTGTAAAAACTCTGTTTTGATGAAAGTTTGTCCATTCATAAAGAAAAAACAAAGCAAAAGAAAAAGGAGAGAATTCTTTGCTGTTACTTCACCAGCCAAAAAGAGGGGAAAAATAGAAACAGAGCAATTTTAGCTTTTAAAAGAAATGGATATAAAGAAAAAAAAGGTATATAATTTTATTACAGATGTATTATTTAATAGTATTTTTTTAACTCGTACCAACTCTCCTTTCCTCTGGAAAGTTGATAGCAGGGATAATGAAACAAAGGAAAAGATGGGGCTTGATACTGTTTTCACTAACCAGGGCTGCGGGATTTCTAAGTTGTGTGTGGGAGGGGGAGGCACTGGGAGGGGATAATTGTGTAGAATGTAAGGCTGTGACATTTTTAGCTGCACGTGTGGAAACCTTTGCCAGGGTCTATTTTAAGGATTCCTGCATTTGTTCAGGTTTAGTCCTCCCAAATGTTCCATGATGTGCATGTGTGAGTGATGCTTCTTTCCAGATTTTCCTATAATTATTCTTATAGTCATGATGAGTGGAATGTCGTGTCTTGACAGTGCTATGTTCTGTTTTCTTTCCTGTTTTTCCTTCTGTGGCAATGAAGACTACTGTTTCAATACCATCTGTTGCCCTGATTTATCAAACAGTGCATGCCTGAAGATAGCTTCTTTTCATCACCACATTAGCCAAAAGCTTTCTGCTTGGGGAGAGATATAAGGAGGGTTGGAGACTTCCCCCATCAACTTGGTAATGCACACTTTATCCCACCAAGATCTACTTGTGGCAGACTAAACACTGCTAGGTACTGTAATGTACTTCTTCCTCGTGCTATGATTTTGATATTTAAAAGCAGCATGATCAAATAGGACCATTCAGTACAGAAGGCATCATTGTTCCTTATCATTTAGCTCTTACCATTTCTGAATTTCATTACTTTTTTTAAAAAAAATCTAATATCTACAAATGCATTATTAGAACTGAGGAGTAGTAAGGAAAATCAAGTTTCATGTGAAATGAGAAGCAGTACATTATATATTTGCTAGGAAAGGTATCTTGGTGATGTAGAGTATCAGTACCACCTGTAGCGTTAATTACAGCAGCCTTTTGGGTATTCTTCAGATGTGTTGGACTTCCATTTTTATCTTCTGTATACTAGAGGGGACATCAGGCTCAGAATGGACGTTATGGTATTTCATCATTCTCAGGTGGGCCTGCCTGCTCGCCCACCTTTCCCCACCCCACCCTAAATGGGAAAGGAGCAAAACAAATATGGTTTCTAATGATAGAAAACCAGAAGACTTGAGTAGGATATACCACCACTGTTCCATCCCTCCATATCATCACTCTAATTCAGTAGCATGCACTGTGCAGCCTTCTGCTTATGCTAACACAACTAAAGCAAGTGCCTTTGCCATTCATGCAGTGACTCAGTTCACATATTGTAGTAAGTTGTATTCTGGTGTATTTGCTCTTGGTTGAATGCAGTGTACGAACATGACATTGTGGTTTGTAAACTGTGATTCATGGTTATAGCGGAGATCAGCAACTTTTCAAATGCTCAAAAAGTAGCTCTCATTTTGCATCTAAACTTGTCTTTATGTTTCGCTAAATATGGAGCACTGACTAGGTGTAACTCAGTAATGATTTTTTTAAAAAAATCTCTCAGATGTATTGAACTGTTCTCATAATCCTTCAGCCAACATGGCTTGACTATTATCAAAACTGAAATCCAGCATGATTGGAAGGCATCAGACTGGGAAAGGCCATTCTGATAAGAGGGGAATGATTGCTAGGTCAGATGGTCTGCTATGGTTCTTGTCCAGTTGTCCAAAGCTACTCATCTGCAGTACCAGCCATTCCATCCCATAAGTTCACATCTGATTCCTTGACGTGAGAGATTGCACTTACATTCTGTGTGGAAGTTTCTTCAAACTCTAAAATGACCATTTTCTTCTTGGGCAAGTTGTCTGCCTTCAAAAAGGGCCAAATATTTTGTCTATGGATTTCATTACAATAAGTTGAAAAAAGTAAATCAGCACAATCCTATGCATGTCTATAGAGAAGGAAAACATTGTTGAATTAAATAGGGCTTACTCACCAGTAAATGTAATTGGAATTGTAACCCAAATTGTAGTGAAAACAATATATAACCCAGTTAGGCATCATCCCAATAAGTATTTTGAATTTTCAAGGTAGCTCATTGGCTTGACACAGATAATGTTCATAGAAGGTATTTCTATGGTTCTCTAAGTAAAGTTCTCTGACATGAGAAATTTTGGGCTTCTGAATGTTGTTGGATTCCAGCTATAGCTCCAGCTGCCAAGGATAATTTGAGACAGAAATCCTATGAGTTCTAAGCCTGAAAAAGACCAAAGCTGATGGGACTTAAAGCATCAACTCTCTGGAAGATTTCCTTTCTATTATAGAGTGAACTACTTTAAAATAATGATACTTTTCCTCTTTGTCCATACAGGAGATGCAGATATTTCCTTTATTTGTACATTCATGTATACATCTTAACAAGTGTTGCTGCATTTGATTTATGGGTGTTTTGCAGTCCTAGAGGTTTGCAGCAAGCAGGCTGATTCCTGGCTTCTGGCTGTATGCCCACTCCTACATAAGGGCCTAGTACCACCAGGCTCCCATTTGTGTGTGCCATGGGGTAACCCATGAATTTCTGTGTGCATTACCAGGATTGTTGGAAATAGTCTCTCACCCTAGAATATACTGCAGGCTTTTCAATGTCCATTAAATCAATCTCTATACAAATGCAGCTTACATTCATTGGGCCAAGCTAATTATCCAGTGGCATAGGTATTAAAATATATTACTCTCCACTACCATTTTTTTCACTTAACAGATTCATAATCATGATAAATTACACAAAAACTCTTACCACTGCAAGTATACGAATCACTCCACCTAAAGTAAAAAAGACTAGAGCTAAGTATATTCATATATTTTATAAAACTTATAACTGGGAAATGGTGGTTCCACTTTTAGGTTTTGTTACATCTACATTTGTTTCTGCCACCTCTTTGTTTATGTGAGGTGGGGACAAGAAAATCCATGAACCATTGTTTTCATATTTTTCACCTTGAGGTTTTTTTGGGGGGGGGGTTGGGAGGAGGGAGAAAGAAACAAAGTTCCAGCCAAGAGTAGCAACTACTTTTGAAAAGCCATTAGTCCTTAGGACACCAGCATTGAACAACTTTGTGCTACAGATCCAATTCCACACAGTATTAAACTGTCATAGGGATGGTTATCGTTGAGAGGAATTAGGCCTTTTGTCTTTTTCCTCCCTTCTAAACAACCCCCCACCCATGATATGGCAAGATGCCCCACATGTGGACAATATCTGTAGATTTTTTTTTTCCTGCTTTCTGTCTCTCGCTCTGAATACAATTTTCAGTTGAGTATTTTGTAAGATGTTGCAATGTTTGTCCTTGTGTAAATAAAATTGTTTCTGGCAATATTCTGTGGTAAAATCAATGTGTGGAGCTACCTTGCTTTCCCCCCCCCCCATCCTTTTTTGATGTGTATATAATCTTTAGTTTTCTGATTTGCTGAACCCCAATGGGAAAAAAATTCTAACATGTCTGTAGTATCCTGAGCCAGACCAATCTGTCTACTTCTACATTTGGAATAGCTTTCTCCATCCGGATATCCTCTAAGTATGTTAGACTATATTTCCCATTACTTTTGGATTTGTAGTGCACACAACTGAAGGTCAGAAGGTTGGACGTTTTTCAAACGTGGCAACTTTTAAGATGTATGGAGGTCAATTCCCAGAATTCCCCAAGCTAATCTGATGAGTGGTCCTTTAATATCCCCAAAGTACATACAAATTCCAGGTATTTATTCTTGGTGTGTAAAGTCTTTCAAATGCAACAATAGGAAATCAATGATGGCATTCTGCTGTCCCACTCCATGTGTGATATTGAGGCAATAAGGTTATGATATAAGATACCATCTGGATAACCGTGAATTAGTATCTCTCATTTGTGGCAACTATATGAGTATTTTATAGTTATTATGGTGAAGCCCCAACCCCACAAATAAACACGCCGAGCACTGATTGCCTATCTAGTGCATAGGCTTTTTCAATGGTGCTGTATTTTCATTCTCTGAGAGCTTCTCTGAAAGATGGATCAGAGGATGGTCCATCCTTTCATGACTTTGGATGAGTACTAGTGTGTAAGCCTATGTTAAAAGTTTTTTTTTTTTAATTACATTTATATGCCCTTCTCCGAAGACTCAGGGCGGCTTACAATTTTTGGGATACAACCCAGTGTGCTCAGCAATAGCCTTCATTCCATTGTATACGCCTGCTTATTACTAAGCGGCATTTTTACAAAGTCAGCTAATTGCCCCCAACAATCTTGGGTCCTCAATTTACCTACCCCGAGAGGATGGAAGGCTGAGTCAACCTTGAGCCTGGTGGGATTCGAGCCTACAGCAGTTGTAGGCAGCTGGAACTTAAATGCAGGCACTTAACAGCCTGAGCCACCAAGGCCCTTTTATCTATTTGTAGAACAAAGGGTTAGGAAAAATCCACCCCTTTATATACTGCTTTCCCACACACAACATTGTTTATCAAACATCTTTTGGCATTCTTTGGTTCACATCACTCTTGAGGGGTTCTGCCTTTGTTGTTAGGTCCATGAGGAGTTGAGCCACAATAGAAAAATGAGGTATGAATTTTTGATAATATTTCACTACTCTTTAATTGTGTAGGGACCCTGCCACTTAGTCTGTAATTTGCTTTCTTTAATAGGCAATAACAATGGAACTTGGTCTTCTGCATTAAACTCCTTTGACTTTAACCCCTTATCATGGTGTCCCTTCTGTCCTTCCTTGTTTATTTCTAAATGTTTCTGGGCAATGTGTCCTAGGGTTTTTAACTTATTCCTCTGCACTAAGATAGATAGATAGATAGATAGATAGATAGATAGAGATAATAGAGATATTCTATTACATTCTAAAAGCTTTCCAAATTTTCATCCCAGCCTTAATAATGTCTAAAACTCTTCAAGTAACTCAAATAACTCAAATCCCATGGATGCCTGAGGAATTTCCTACTATACTAAGGTTATTGACCAGCTTCTCAATTATTTTTTTGATTGTCACATTCCTTAAAGGAACTGCTTAATGACAAGACAACTAGGATATATTCAGTGCCTTTACTGGATTGTGGAGGAGGGCCTATAATGTCCATGATCATTTTTTTTAAAAGAAACAGGAATTAAAGACACTCTCCACTGGAAATTTATTATGTTCCCCTTTTGGTTACAGTAATTTACAAACGTGGTAGGATCTACATGTTATATCTTTACAAATACCTGATAACAAAATATATCTAATATTTTGAATGTGTCCTCTCTCTCCCCAAATATCCAGACCATGGATTTCATGGGCTAGTTCCAATATAGCCATGCAACATTCCTGATGAACTACTATTTGATTTGTTCCTTGTATATGAATATAGTCTAATCTGGAACAGCAGATTGTAACAACTATGGGTTGTAATATTGGCCCCTTTTATGGCTGGTCTATCTTCTTTGGCTTAACAGCAGGCACAAGTATATGTCTAAGGGGAATCGTCCACTTCTGCCTTTTCTGTCTATTTGGGGCAGGCTCTAGGGAGAGTCTGGTTTCTTTAGCCAGAATGTTGGCTATTACCAGCAAAGTCCAAGCTCTGCAAGGGTGAAACTTCCTTTTGCCGCTGAGGTTTATTTTCATATTTAGTGAATTCCTTGTGTCTGAGCCGATCCCACCTATCTGGATGCCATCTGTGTAGTTATTCCTACTTGTTCTAGATATCTCATCTTTTTTATGGATATACCACTAATACTGCTTTATCAAATTCTTTTTTAACTATACTCAGTTTGATTGGCTTAAGTCACAAATGAGCCCACAACAACTCAGTCCCTAGAGAACACACATAAGCACTTGCATATTCACATACTATTACTCTTCTCCATAGCTACTTATACTATTCCTACCATTAGTCCTTGTGAGTACTCCTAACAAAAAATAGCTCCTGCTAGCTACTTCTAGGTTGCTTTTCTTCCACCCACAAACACACACACCCTTCTCTCCCACATCCAGCTGTTTCACAGCAACACTTTTATAGGCAACTTAGTGTGCTGGTGCTTGTGAGAGGACGTAACTGATTAAGTGATTAAAATGTATAATGCTGATTACCAGGGCACGTTCCAGGTAAAATATGCTAAGAAAAAATACATAATCGTAGCATTATTGTATATTGTAAGTATAGCATCACGTTAGGCTGCAATTCTATACACAATTACCTAGAAATAAGGCCCATCAAGTGCTTACTTCTGAGTAGACATGCATAGGTTTGTTAATAGGAAGAATCCAGGAATCTTAACCCAATTACTTTCTGATATATTATTATTAAATTGCAACCCATCTTGTGGTTCAAGGCAACTGAGTGGCCTGCAGCAGGGGTGGGATTCTACCAATTCGCACCTATTCGCTAGAACCGGTTAACATTCTAAGCAGAAGAGAACCGGTTGTTAGAAGAAATTACTGGCCTAATCCTGTAAGAAAGGCAGGAAGGAAACATTCTGGAGTTGCTTACAGAAACTGCCTCTCCGTTAACCCTTATTACATTCTTGGCAGGACTAGACTTCCTGTCTCAGGAACGTCTCTGGAGTTTTTTTCCCCTCCTTTGCTGGTACTTTGCTTGTGTGGAGTGACCATTCAAAGTTACAATGGCACTGAAAAAAGTGACTTATGACCATTTTTCACACTTACGACTGTTGCAGCATCCCCAGTCATGAGAGGCCAGGCGAGGAGATGCATGCCTCGATGACCACCAAGCCATGTCCACCCAGTCACATGACCACCAAGCCACACCCACCACCTTAGCCACGCCCACAGAACCAGTTGTTAAAAAATTTGAATCCCACCCCTGGCCTGCAGTGAAATAAAATATACAAATATCCAGGCAATTATAAAGATGGATTACAATTACTAAAAATTAAAACAAACTTTTAAAAAAACTGGGTTTTGAGAGAAGTGGGAATGCCTTCTCTGTTAGTGCACTGACCACCGACTGCCTATAGCTTTTCCTTCAGGAATGCATGCCAGGCAGCACAGCCAGGTTTTAAGGCTTTTCCTTAAAGCTAAATGGGAGGGGAAAGATCTTATTTTCAATGACAAGATATTCCAAAGGGTGGGGCCGTGGCAATAAAGGCTTTTCCCCTGCATCCCACCTGCTGAACTTCCTTAACTCATGGGGTTTGCAGCATGCCTCTTCTGCCAGCGTGAGTGGGGTGGTCCAATTCCACTGGGGAGACAGTTCTGCAGATATCCAGGAGCCATTCTAAAAAGGGTAAAAGTAATAACCAACACCTTGACTTGTACCCAGAGGCAGACTGGCAGACAGCGCAGCTCATGTAACAGTGGTGTTACATATGCCACCCTTGGAGCCTCCAAAACTATATATGCCACTGCATTTTGGACCAATTGTAGCTACTAAATACTTTTCAGGAGTAGCCCCATCCCCATGTAGAACACGTTGCAATAATGCAAGTGAAAGATGACAAGGGCATGAGTGACTAAACACATGGCCTCAGGTTCCAGGAAACACATGTTGTGTGAAGGCTCTCATTTTATCCTGAATGGTCTGCAAACTGCTTCTAGAAGTGTCACATATAGATTAAGAGTAAATGATTATTGCTAATATTCCTCAATAATCAGTGGCATTTTCTGAACCTGACTTTTAGATGGTGACTCACGAGCAGAAACAGGCTTATGCTACAAATAATTTTATAGTGGTTTGGTACTACATTCAGTAGTAGTGGATTCATTGGTTAGCAATGTATTACTATGTGACATTGAAGCATTTCTTCTCTGTCCTGTTCAAAAGTTCTAAATTGGATCACTGTGTTCTCTTAGATACAAGAAGTAGCTAATGCTCACACTGAGATTCAACTGAATCTAGCTATTTTCGGAAACAAAAAGAGAACAGTCTGTAAAACATAATTACAGAAAATAGGGACAAAATGTTGCAATATTCCTTCTCCCAAAAATGTGTAGTGTTATTCCAGAATAATATCTCAGAAGCAGAGTAACAAAAGCATATGGTTCACAAATGGGACCAGCCACAAATAACTGCATTATGGAGTACTTTATTTAGGATGGAAAGCAACTGTGCCTTCTCTTTGAAAATACCACTACTTTGCCGCAGACTATTAGGTTGTACAATGAAGTAAGCATTCTGTGAAGGCCACATCATGGAGTATTGTGTAATTTCAGAATGTGTGGTTTTTTTCTGCCAACCGTGGAGACTTTTATATCTGAAGATATTGTCCTTCTGTACATGGATGGATAGAGCCATGTTGAGTGCAAGTTATCTAGTAAGAAGACTGATAAAGGGCTACAAAAGTGATCCGGCTTATTGCAATAACTTTTAAAAATAAACATACTTAAAGACTGTTCAACAGGGGTGAGATTCAAATTTTTTAACAACCCGTTCTGTGGGCAGTCATGACCGGGTGGACATGGCTTGGTGGTCATGTTATTGGCTGGGTGTGGCCAACTCAATATCACTCACATCGAGGCACGCATCTCCTCGCCTGGCCTCTCATGACTGTGGGGATGCTGCAACAGTTGTAAGCGTGAAAAATGGTCATAAGTCACTTTTTTCAGTGCCATTCTAACTTTGAATAGTCACTCCACACAAGCAAAGTACCAGCAAAGGAGGGGAAAAAAACTCCAGAGACGTTCCTGAGACAGGAAGTCTAGTCCTGCCAAGAATGTAATAAGGGTTAACAGAGAGGCAGTTTCTGTAAGGAACACTAAAATGTTTCCTTCCTGCCTTCCTTACAGGATTAGGCCAGTAATTTCTTCTAACAACCGGTTCTCCGAACTGCTTAGAATGTTAACAACCGGTTCTAGCAAATAGGTGCAAACTGCTAGAATCCCACTCCTGCTGTTCACAAAGTAGTGCAAATAAGAGGTGTTCTCACCTCTTTGATAATCAAAAACCTTTTATTGTGTGTTTCCTTCATTTTCATGAACATCAGAGAGATGGTGGGTAAAATGCAGCTTAATTTGTGGAAATATCTACCTGATAGAGGTTTATTAAATATCATACCAAAGTATAAAATAAACACACACCAGCTACTCTGCATGGAATTAATCATAAACATACACATTACAGAACCAACTGAAAATATCAACTTGAACATCTTAATTTACCACATTTTTTTAAACATTGCAAATCAGCTATGGGAACTAAGGTTCTAGTTTTAACATACGAAGTCCTTCACGACATGGGTCCTCAATATTTAAGGGAGCGACTCCTGCCAATAGCAACTGCCGGCCGCCCTGTGCGAGCACATAGGCAGGGACTCCTTGGGGTCCCGTCGGCGGGCCAATGCCGGCTGGCGGTCCCCCGATGACGAGCCTATTCTGTCGCAGCCCCGGACCTCTGGAATCAACTTCCCCTGCGGCTCCACCTGGCCCCTGACCTCCGCATCTTCCGCCATGATTTAAAGACCTGGTTGTTTGACCAATTCGGGCTGAGACCCCGTGGGAGGGGTTTTTTATATTTCTAAGTTTATAAATTCGTTTTTGGGCTTGTAATCTATTTAATTTCTTTTTAATTATTTATTGTTACTGTTTTAGTTGTGAGCGAGTCTTGGAGATGGGGACATACAATCTCAAAATAAATAAATAAAATAAATACCCTGAGGTTATATTTCTCCATTGTTTGGTGAGCAGGTCTGCCCTGAATCAAGTATGCCAGTGCAATTATCATTTTCAATACCATCTGCTTGATTGTAGTGCAGAACATACATGTGGTAAGGAGACAGATCACACTAAGAGGAAGGAAAGATTCTATTATGCTTTTTCTAAAAGAAGAGGTCTCTTTATTAGTCTTTTGCTAATCTGAAAGGCAAAACTAATGCTAAACTTAATTTAAATTATAGGATAGACAAAAAAATCAGTTAACATGGTTGGATGATTAGAATGATTTGACAATGGACTCAAATTATTTGGAAGGGGATGGCTAGGATCTACCAGAAAATGTTGGACAAGCATATTTGGACACGGTTGTAGCTCTGGATTCCAATACGAAGCCCTTCCAATACTTCATAGATTTAAAAGGATTAATTTCCTGAATAATTGCATGCTGTTCTATGGACATGGGATGTTATTATTCATATAGTAACCATTTTGAGGATCCATGCTCACATAAATCAGGAAAACATTGCAACTCAATTCCAGAAAGCAGCAGAATATTTAGGAAGAGGATGCTTGGCCCTTCCAAAAAAGCTCTTTCCTGATGCTAACTCACAATGAACCAGTCATCTTTAGAAAAAATGACAGCTTGTCAAAGTAGCCATTTTTGCTCTAGAAAGAATTTATCAGTCAGAAAAAAAAGTAACATGGCATATTTGTCTTGAATTCTTTGGGCTATATAGAACTACGTAAAGACATGTGCCTTCAACAGGGACATTTCTAATTGCATCAAACAATGGCGAACTTTGACATACATGAAAAAACAGTTTCTACCTCATTTTGGTAAAACGGCTACTTTATGCTGGTCAGTGATAGGACTTCGACCTCATGCTATTGGCCACACTAAGGTAAGACAGAGCACTTAGAATTAGAGGAAGTTGCCCTATACAAATCCAATTACCAAACTATCTAATTTTCCACTGGTTTTACTGGAGAACTTTTTCTAGCCCTCTGAAGACTGCACCTGAGATCTTCCAGATGTGCCCTGCAGATTGAATTTTCATGTTAAAATTTTATGATCTTGTGGGGCCTTATTACTAAATGTCCAGAACCGCATGTGGCCAATGGACTACAGGTTGGACACAGCCAAAGGACAAAGAACAAATATTTCAAGAAAAACCTAGCTATTCTGTGTGAGATGGAGTTCCTAGAGAGGCCAGTATTTGAACCGCTTTGGGAACTAATGAAATTACTATCCACGGGAAACTGGCATACTTTACAAAATTCAGCCCATACCACAGAGCCACACCTTGTGGCTGTGCAATACTACTTAGGAAGTACAGGGTGACAAGAGACAGGACAGCACACCATCCCCTCTGAAGCCAGCTAAGTTTCTCCAGCTTCAATTGGGTATAGGATGAAGAGTGGAAGGTCAATCCCAGTCCAAGGACCGTGGCTGTATCACGACACAGGGAAGCAAATGGGTATGTGTCCATGCGGATCCACTTGGGATTTTCACACCACTTTGCAGCAAGTTTCATTGACCTAAAGAAGAAGAGAAAATAAAATGAAGAGAGGCAAATGAAATCTATCTTTTTTCAATCAATTCTATAAGAGGGAAAAGTTGAAATCTGAGTATTTCTAGAATCTCTTTGAATCTACTACAAAATGTGGTATCCATGGGTAAACTGTATTTTTCCTTTTAGAAGTGAATTCCTACAAACATTTAAGTCAACATTCCTTTGTTATGTGAATATGCTTGGTATTTGGTGGGAGATCTTTCAAGGAGACACCAGAATTCACCAGTCTTTAAAAGACCAGTTAAATTGTTGCAAAATTCACCAGCTGCCTATGTGGATGGATGGCTTCTTTTCCTCCCCCTCAAGCCAAGAGAAGTGTTAAAAAGTTCATGGTGGACATGTGCATGAAGCAGGCTGAAAAACCAAGAGCTTGTTTCCTTCATGTATTTATAGCATAATCAAAACAGCATTGCAACACCACTTTCACTGGAGGTCTCCCTATTTTTTCTTGCATTGAGACTGGAGCCATGGATTATTTCTTTCAAATGCTACATGTCTAATTGATTGATTGATTGATTTGGTACATATTTGGGTTTTTCTTCTGGTGCTTAAGGTCAGTGTACATAGCTTATTCTCCACCCATTTTTTTCCTCACCATTAGTGAGGTCTGGAAGGTTGCACTAAGAGGCAGCCTTGAGTTGTTCACCTTTGGTCTGTAGTGTTGACTTCTTTAAAAGCCTCCTGTTGAAGTATGAAGCCCTGATCCTTCTCCTGTTACCTGCATGTAGCTGTCCTACCAACACTATGGTAGCTGAACATCAGGGCCATAACATTGTATAGTTGACAGTACAGCAGGGAAAAAATAGCTCCTGCTAGCTGCTTCTAGTTTGCTTTACTTCCACCCACAAACACACACACACCCTTCTCTCCCACATCCAGCTGTTCCACAGCAAAACTTTTATAGGCAACTTTGCATGCTGATGCTTGTGAGAGGACTCATACTCAGGGCATGATTTAAGCCATCTTATCTTACCCTCTTCTGTGTGCACAACAGCAGCAAATACAGAAAACAGCCACAAAGACCAGCAAACAGTATCATTAACATTGGAGGTAACATGTGCTGGGTTCCACTAAGGATTGCTAGTTAAGAAAGACTGTTAGATATTTAGATAGGCTTTGGAAAAGAGGACCACATACAGAACTCACCAGTTGAGATCTATGCCAAGAATAATCAATGTCCAATAAATCGCTGTGGCACTTAGTCCAAGGGAGAATGAAGTCATCAGGTAGAAGCGGAATCCTCTTTCCAGGGGGATCCAGGATTGAAGTAGCCAACCTAGGCTAATCCCTGAAGAGAGATGGTGGAGAAGGGAAGCTTCAGTATAAACTGCCACATCTATTGGATGTTCTAAAGTAGAGGCCAGCAGCCTATGGACAGCCAGGACAGCAATTTGGCGATATGGTTATTATCACCAGAAGAGTAGAACTGTATTTTTAATTTTATTGTTGCCTTTCCTGTTTGGATTTTGGGAGGATTTTAAGGTTAAAAACTGGAGGTCCCTGCCAAGCAAACCATTCTGATCTTCACCATTCAACCCAGTTTATTATTAAAATTATAAGCTTAGAAACCTGTGTGATGATCATGCTTCTACATGAAAGCCCCTTCCTGATTATCTCAAGCATCTTTTAATATATTCTTTCTCAAACTAATACAAGCTGGGATAGAGAATCATATTATGTCTATTATGATAAATCAGTGGTGCATGAGGAAATATTAAATGCTCTATTATAAATCATTCAAGAGATCCAGATGTGGCCACTTTTAATTTAAGGGATATCTAATTTGTTCACCAAGGTCCTCATCTCATAAACTATTATTCAGCCAACTTTCCACCGTAATCCTGTGACCATGTAGTTAGAAATAAGTATGTTTTGGAGCTAGGGCAGCAGCAAAGACATTTTTTAAGAAGAAGCTGGCAATATTTTTGATCTGATGGTTTTCTGAGTACTCTGTCATCGGTAGTTATTTAAGATGTTAGAGCTGAAGGATGTAGAAGAAATGGATATGGCATTCTGATCCATTAGTCTAATCACTTGTGGATTTGATATCACTTGGCTATGAAAGTTGCCAGGAAGGACAAGATTCAGGCAAAGATGAATGCATCTTTGATGAAAGGATATTTGCATCCTGCCTTGAATGCAGCAGAGTTAATGTCCCAGCCTTAATAAGTCATTGCTTAATTTGGTTATTTTAGATAACTATCACCCAGCCTCCAACCATTCTTTGGGGAACAATGCTGTAGAGAAAGTAATTGGCTAGAAGTTACAGAGAACACTGGAGGAAATGGATTATATGGATCAATCAGAATTGAGGCTTGGATACAGGAGAGAAACTGCAGTGATGGTCCTATTAGATTACCTATGGAAAGTGGTTTTGGTAGAAATATTCTCAATGAGATGTGCTTTTATCAATCTTGAAAGCAAATTTCCAAAGGGGTCTTTAAAAAACCGGGCTGTTATCTCTTAGCACACCACATGTATGGCCATACTGTATTGCTATATACGTGCAAATCAGAAACCTAGAATGTGTACAGATAGCATATTGCTAACTTTCATGATGTACTTACCTACCAAAATGCCACCAACAACTTGATGGGGGAAATGAGCAAGTATGAAGATGCGTGATAGTCCAATAAACAGCAAGAGGAGGAAATAAACAGTAAAGGGCACTGCCCTCATGGTCCAACTATTGAGGTAAAACGGGAGAAGAAAAATGTCACCAAAGAACTCAGCAGATGGGTTGAGAATTATCTCTTTTGCCTCTCCCAAAGCCAACAGCCTTAGAAGTATCAGATCCCAAATTACAATTTCTGTTCGAATTAAGGAAAAACAGGATAAAGTATTTTTTACACATATGAGCAACAGAGGTACACAGCTAAGGTTTGTTCTGCAAATGGAAATTCCAGTTCATTGATTTAGAAATACCTTAAAACGAATCAGGTATTTCTGCTGCCTTCTTTACTGGTGATAAGTTAGTAGAACCTTGATGGGAGTGTGCTCACAATTGCATCAGCTGAATCCAGAGGATCCAGAAGCTGACATTCTCCCTCCTTGTCTGCAAGCATTCACTCCTGGATTGTTCCTACTTTACAGGACTAGTAAGGCCAACTCTACCAACAGAATGAAAAGAATTATAGGAATGGATCAAACAAGAGCAACTTGTTGTTTATCATTTTTCAAATGCAGGGGTTCCTATCTATTTGAAAGCCAATTTTTTTTTCCAGTTGGAGCCACAGTGGCGCAGTGGTTAGAGTGCAGTACTGCAGGCTGCTTCTGCTGACTGACTGCAATTTGGCAGTTTGATCCTGACCAGCTCAAGGTTGACTCAGCCTTCCATCCTTCCAAGGTGAGTATAATGAGGACCCAGATTGTTGGGGTCAATATGCTGACTCTGTAAACTGCTTATAGAGGGCCATAAAGCACTGTAAAGCGGCATATAAATCTAAATGCTATTGTTATTATGTCCAATTCTGACAACCTTGTTCCCAAAAAGTAGTATCACAGTTCAAAAAAATTACAGAATCTGCAGCCAAAGCAATCAGAGACTGCAATAATTTCAACCCAGAAATATACAAAATATTTGCCTTTCTTGTTTTTCTGGGGCTAGGAGAAGCAGGCACAAATTATACTATAAAATATAATATAAAAATGTAATATGAACATATATCATAAAAAGTTATAATGAATGTGTATAGATTTTGACATTGCCTGATAGGAGATAGAGGGGTTTGGAAGGAAAGGAAACTGGGACTTTCCCTGCTGTACTGTCAACTATACAATGTTATGGCCCTGATGTTCAGCTACCATAGTGTTGGCAGGACAGCTGCACGCAGGTAACAGGAGGAGGATCAAGGCTTCATACTTCAACAGGAGGCTTTTAAAGAAGTCAATACTGCAGACCAAAGGTGAACAACTCAAAGCTCCATTGCCACCACAGTGAACAGCAATTTTAAGACACAAAACATTCACAAACTCTAAGATAAAGTCCAAGGTATGTACCAGCTGTGATCTGACTGTGATCACAATACTTCATTGAATGAGTTTAGGCTCAGTGGCTGCCTCTTAGTGCAACCTACCAGACCTTACTAATGGTGAGGAAAACAATGGGTGGAGAATAAGCTATGTACACTGATCTTAAGCACCAGAAGAAGAAAAAACGAATATGTATCAAATCAATCAATCAACCAATCAGACATATAGCATTTCAAAGAAATAATCCATGGCTCCAATCTCAATGCAAGAAAAAAATTCCAAATCTTTGCCTGGCCCATTTGTATGAGGTGTCTCCACCTATTTTACAAGCTCATGGGGTATGTGGCTGGGGCTACATGCCCAGTGTTGCTGGAAGCAAAAGTTGGAAGAACATAGATTTGTTGATAATTTTGGTACAATTTATTGTAGACAGAAAAGCCCCCCTGAATTATATAGCAATGACAGGAACTCCACAAAAAAAGAGGGGGAAAAAAACCTTTAGAAATTTGTATAAGTTTTAACAAAGTCAATTCTGATTTATGGAGAAAAGTTCCTATACTTTTTTGTACTTCTTAGAGGAAGATTGAATACAAAGAGAGACGGAGAGTGAAATGAGGGAGAGAAAAGGGGAGAAAAAAGAGAGGAAGAGAGAGAGAAATGAGAAAATGACGGAAAGAGAGAGAATAGAGAAGAAAAAGAGAGAATGAGAGCGGGGGGGAGAGAGAAATGAGAGAGTGAGTTGGAGAATGAGAGAGAGAGGGAAAAGAGAGGGAAACAAATGAGAGAAAAGAGGAAAGAAAGAAAAAAAGAAAGGAACAAAAAGAGAAAAACAGAAACATGAGAGAGAAAAGGAGAGAAAAGAGAGAAAGAGAGAGAAATGAGAAAAGGATGGAGGGAGTGAGAGAGGAAAAAAATGAGAGAAGGGGGGAAGATAGAGGGAGACAGCTGGAGGGAGAAAAGGAAAAATGAGAGAGAAGGGGAAAGAAGGAAAGAAAGAAAAAGAAAAAAGAGAAAGAAAGGAAAGAGAAAGAAAGAAAGAAAGAAAGAAAGAAAGAAAGAAAGAAAGAAAGAAAGAGGGAGAGGGGAAAAAAGAGAAAAATAGAAATGAGAGGGAGGGAGGGAGAGGGAAAGAAAGACCCATTTCCCACAGGAAACACCAGGAGCCACAAAACCTGGGTAGGTGTGGCAGGATGGGGGGTAATGTGATTGGGTGGGAGTTTTGTGGCTCCCGGTGTTTTCTTTTCTGTGGGAAATGGGTTCAAATGGCTCTTTGAGTGTTTAAGGTTGTAGACCTCTGCTCTAAATGATATTGCTATATATACCTTTTGGAGTTCTGGGCTATCTGTCTGGTCAGAATGCTTACAATTGGCCACAGGGCTGCACCGGTGATCATACAGTGGCCAGAAGGACTGCCTGTAAAAAAGAAAAAATAAATAAAATCCCTCTGGTTGCTAGTTATCATCTATGTAAAAGAGAAAATAAAGAAAGAAAAGGTAAATAATTATGTCACATAGTTACACGTAGTGTTATTAAATTACCTAATGATCTATTGGTAACCCTCACATTACAAACCTAATGGAGCCTCCCTAAGTTGGCCTGTTGAACAATCACTAAGTGATTGGTCATAAGGTGAAGACTACCTGTAAAGATAACAAGTAACTTCTGTTACCACATAAAGCAATTATCAATTGGTTAATTTTCTGGGAAAACTCAAAGAATTAGAGGAAAAGCAAACAGAAGTGACAATGGTAGAGGTAACAAAACAAATGCCATACCACAGTGGTCGCCAACCAGTGGGCCAGGGACCACTGGTGGTCCGCGAGAAAATTTTGATGGTCCACAGAAAAATGTCACCGCCAAAGCACCCCCCAAAGCAATTAATTCAGGCTGCTTGGGAACACAAGGCTGCGCCATCCACATGGTCTATAGGAACACAAGGCTTGTGTCGCTTGCACTGCGAACAACACGAGGTAGTGAGGGGGGGGAAGGACAGAGGGTGGGAACTTGCCGCACTCGCTCCACGCGCCTGGCCTGGCCACCAGGCTGCTTCTTTCCACTTCTTTCTTTTGCTTTTGGCTGCATGCAAGGAAAGCAGCAAAAGTCTTCCTTTCTCTCCCCCAAACTCTGCCAGAAATGAGTCTTTGGGACCTTGCAAGGCATCCTGCTTCAAGAGGCTGCACCGCCCAAGACTCATTTCTGGCAGAGTTTGGAGGAGAGAAAAGAAGACTTCTGCTGCTTCTGCTGCTTTCTTTGCATGAAGCCAAAAGTCTCTCTCTCCCCCTGAGAATGGAGCTTGAGACGGTATCCTGCTATCCCAAATAAAAAATGATCGATTGGTAGGGAAATGGGATGGGGAATTTTCTTGCAGCCTTTTTGGGGGATTTTCCCAGGGTCTCTGGTCCGCGGGATTTGAGTTTGGTGGTCCCTGAAGTCCAAAAGGTTGACGGCCCCTGCCATAGCAGATACAGGTAGACACTGAAGATACTACCACAATGGGCAATTACAAGCATTGGTTTTTCTAAAATCTTGCTGTAACTATGGATTATAAATTTTTATCCTGATACTCCCATGTTACGCCCTTCCTGCACGAGCTGCATTGGTTGTCGGTTGCCCTCCGGGTGCGATTCAAGGTGTTGGTATTAACATTCAAAGTCCTTCAAGGCATGGGTCTGGGGTACTTGCGGGAGCACCTCCTGCCAATATCAAATACCTATCGCCCTGTGCGAGCACACAGGCTGGGGCTTCTCGGGGTATGGTCCGCACGACAATGTCGGCTGTCGGTGCCCCAGGGAAGAGCCTATTCTGTAGTGGCTCCCACCTTATGGAATCAACTACCCTTGGAGCTCGCTGGCTCCCGATTCTCCTCTTTCCGCCGCGATCTGAAAACCTGGTTGTTTGCACCGGGCTGGACTGACCTCCTGGGGGAGGGGGTGGAATTTTAAATTGGTTTTAATGAGTTTTATTCGGCTTGGCTTGTTAATTTCTTTTAAAATTATTTATTGTTCTGTGTTTTTTTTTAGAGCCTGAGTCCTTTCGGAGAGGGGGCAGCATACAAGTCCAAGTAAAATAAAAAAATAAAAAATAAATAAATGCTTAATGTGGAATAAAAGTGGAGCAAATGCACCTCAAAACAGAAAAAATTCAGGCAGTCCTCAACTTACAACTGTTTGGTCAATGACAATTTGAAGTTATGATGGTCTCAGTTGCACCACCCCTGCAATCACATGATTGCAATTTGGGCACTTGGGTACCAGCTTGGATTTACAACCCTTTGAAGCACCCTTCATTAACATTGACTTTCAACACTTATTTTCTTCAATTCCTATTTTTCATTGGACTGGATTACCAACCTGGTCCTGTTTCGCAACTGGATGGGAACTGACGGAGAAAAATCTCCTTTTTCTTGGAAAATCCAGATTCAGAGATCCACCAGAAGGGCCGTTCGCCAAATAATAACCTTGGGAACAGGAGGAAGAAGAAATATATATAATTAAGATCTGGGAAGAATAAAATCAACACTTCCAAAATGCTAGGAAATTTAAATTTACTTGCCATCTTATGTACATAATTTACAATTGACAACTACTCTTTTTCTAGTTTTATTCACTCATTTCATTTATATATGTTCTTTCTTCTAAGAACTCAAGGTGATATATATTAGATAGCATTCCCTCATCCAATTTTGCTACAACAATCCAATGAGGAATATTGGACAGAAAGAATGTGACTGGCCTACAGTGATTAAGAGACCTTTCAGGACTGAAGGTGAATTAGAACACCAGTTTCCTCAGTTCTAGAAAATACTTCAAGCCCTTTCAGATGTTTGGCAGCTGATTCATACTTATGACTATTGCTGTGGCCCAAGATCATGGGATCCCCTTCTGCAACCTTTTGACAAGCAAAATCAATGAGGAAGCCAGATTCACTTAACAATCGTGTTACTAACTTATTAACTGCAGTGATTCACTTAACAATAATGGTAACAAAGGTTGTAAAATGAGGCAAAATTCACTTAACAAATGTCTCACTTAACAACAGAAATTTGGGGCTCAATTGTGGTTGTAGGTTGAGGACTACCTGTATATGCAAACCTGTATTCCAAATTCTAAAGACTGCTATAGTACTATAAGTCATCCTATAATTCCACATACTGGACAGAACAAGAACATTTGTTCCATTAATGAATAGTTCCAAATTTGCTATAGGCATTGATATTAATTCCTCTGAAAGCCAAACATATTTTTCTGCTCTACAAAATTCTATTAAACTTCAGTAAATGAACACTAATGGACTGTTGGTTAATAACAAATAAAAGCACTACTGGCTACAATCCAAGTCATCCTATCCAAACACAGTGCAGCATGGGTTGAAAGTGGAAATTCAGAGAATGACTCTGAGTGAATTATTTTTTCTGAGTCCAAGCTATTACAAGATTCCTCATATAATGAGCTTCCAAAGAAAAGGCAGGATATAAGTCTAACAAATAAATTAAATATTCCAATTCCTTTCATGATTGCTTTTCTGCTTCTCCCCACCATGCAGAATCACTGAATAGGTTCTTTCATCTTGGGGTTGTTTAAGTAATTACTTTAATTAAAAGTCAGTTCTCTTATATATTTGATGTTTGCTATGTGAATGCCATTTCAGCCACAAAAGCTTTCATTTATAAACCATGAAAAGGAGTTCTTCCTCTGTATAAATTGGAGGTAGCTCTATAAAATGTCCTTGATGCAGAACAAAGTTTATGTTCTGTGTTTATTTCCTGGATGTTGGCTCTTCCTTCTGTGTCACAAAAGCTGAATCTATAGTTCTCCATCTTACAAAAGCACAAAAGTTACTGTCTTACTGTAGAATCTGAACTTCCAAATAATACTGCCCTTGTTCCTATGGGATCTTTCTGGATGCCAAAAATGGAATGGCTGGGTTTCAAACATTCCATACAGTTCATAGGAACAAATCCAGGCTAATTCTGGAGTAATTTTTTACCCTTGCTTTTTCCTCACCATTTAGACGTCAAGTTCAGCCATTCTGAGATTAGGCCCAACCACAGCACTGTCAATCCAATCTTCTTATCCAACAGGAAGTAGGCAAGAGGAAAATAAATTATGAAGACACATTTGGGATCACCGAAAAAGGTTACCCAAAGCCAAAAATCTTCCAGTCCAGGCAGAGCACTCTGAAGCGTTTCAGCAATTTGGACACCGCTAGTGTAAAAGATATCCATGGTGGTGAAACTGAAACAGGTAAGAAGAAATAAAATGTGTTTCGACAAACTCTTGCAGAGCCAATGCCTTTGCAATGCAGAAATCAAGCAATGAAGTTGTTCAGAAGATAGTTAAACCATTTCCATAACAATAAGAAGCACATGATGATACAAGCTCTACTTGTAAGCCAATCTGGCCACCTTTTACATGTGTGAACTTCAGATTTCTCAGCAATAGCCATCTCAGAGGCCATCACTGAAGTTGGGAAAGGACCTTGTAAGTCAATGACAAACACCAGTGGCCGTTTTGTATCAAAACACCATGCTGGAAATCTTTCTCCTGCATCCTAGTGCCACAAATAGATACAAGCAAAGCCATACCTAGCCATAAACCTAAACATCTCACTCATCATGCATGCATACCCTATTAATAAACATCCATTACCCTTTACTGTTCATATACTGCCATTTAAATCTCCCCTCCTATTATCTCTCTCCATTTCTTTCTTTTTTCACAGACCTTGATATAAAATGGGCAGCTAATATAAATGAATGAAATTAAAAAATAAAATAAAAGTATAAGCAGAGAATTAGGAAAGGTGATGTAGGGCAGAAGTATGCATTTAATAATCCCTTATTATTTCACATGTTTCCAATGGATATGCTGGCATTATAGGATTACCTGTAGGGTAAAAAATGTCAAGATGACAGCTGTGACAGTAGGACACAGTATGACCAAAACTGCTATCTTGACTTTTTTTTATTATTCTCTGTGTTGCTTCTGTTTTCATCATAGAGTTCCAAAATTAATTCAAAAAATCCCAAATTAATGATACAAACTTGTAGGAAAACTTGGACAAATATGAACTAAATCACAGAAACATGCATAAATCACACAAACAAGAGGGGAAAAAGAACTATATCATGATCCAGAAATAATACCAGTAGTTTACAGGGTGAGTAAAAAGGCTTGATTTAAATCAACTCAATTTTAATCATAATTTTTAAAGAGCAGCTGTCATCTCTGTCCCTCAGTGGCTCCCCCTCTGACCTGCTGTTGACTCACTGACGGTAATGGGATGGCCGGTGATGCAACAGTGACAAAACAAGGTGAGGGACTTGAAGTGCAGCAGTAAGTGGATGCCCGCTAATAGGCGCTGCCATGATGGATCTGAAATGACAGGTGCTCTTTAAATGTAAGGACTCATTCTTGCTGGTAGTTAGAATCTTTAATATTATTTGCAAACAAAATGAAGGTTTCCTATTTAACTTGCAGAACTTGGATTCATTGAATGAGTTTACCAAAAATGTAAATATTGCAGAATATACAGCCTCATGCTATATAACTAAACTCCATTTCATGCTGAATAAACTAAATTATTAATGTATCTTAAATAGAAAACTATCTTTAGATAGATTTTTACTCCAAAAGCATTTTATTAAAATAGATTTGATAAAAATAAAAAAGCAGGTTTAAATTTTAAAAATCCATTTTTAATTTTAAAAAATAATCAATTTTTATGCACCCTGGTAGTTTAACATAGCTGGAGCCTAAATTTATTTATTTATTTGTTTGTTTATTATTTAGACTTGTATGCCGCCCCATCTCCGAGGACTCGGGGTGGCTCACAATTAAAACCAGAACACAACAATAAATTAATTTAAAACAATATTAAACAGTAACAAGTCTAATTTAAGTTAAAACCCCAGTATACCATTTAAAATTTAACACACACCCCCCCCAGGAGATCAGCCCAGCCCAGCCTGTTTGAATAACCAGGTTTTCAGGTCGTGGCGGAAGGTGCGAAGGTCAGGGGCCAGGCGGAGCCCCAGGGGTAGTTGATTCCATAGGGTGGGAACCGCCACTGAGTAGGCCCGCCCCCGGGGCGCCGCCAGCCGGCATTGACTCGCCGACGGCACCCAGAGAAGCCCCTGTCTGTGTGCTTGAACAGGACAGTTGGTACTCGATATCGATAAATTAATTATTGTTTAAAATAATTTTAAAAACACTTGCATTCTCCTTTCCCTCCCGAAGATGTCCAAAGTGGTTAACTATAAGAACAAATACACCTTTTGTTTTAGTTTTTTAAAATCCAATCAACTGAAATATAAAATAATCTAATTATAAGGAATCCACATATAAAACATCTTGCAGCAATCAAGAATCTTAAAAGCAGCAAATAGCAATGAGAGAAGTAAAACCATCCCAGTGAAAGATGGGCATAGAAAAATCCAGTTTATTAAATGCTATGGAGGAGATAATTTCAGTTAGAATATAGAGTATTTCTTGAGGGAGGCCAAGAAGGAAATTCCATTCTAAATTTGAGTCTGGAAACCATATAATGGTATTTTCTAATTTGGTAGCATGAAAATTTAGAAATATCCATTATCCCAGCCACTTTATTAAAGGGAGTCCTAGAAAAATGTATTTCAAATAGCTAGTTCCAGACAATTCATTTGTCACATGTTCAATATATTGCAGCACCAACAGTATGAATAATAATAGGTGACTTGGTACAATCCCAAAACAACTGGAGTACCATTTGGAACATTATTAGCACTGACAAATTCACCATCAGTCAATTACAAATGGCAGCTAAACTTGTGGAAACAATTTACATCCTGTGATGACATCAACATCAATATCTGCTGTGCTATCCCAAGTCCTTGGTAATGACTCGACTGGTGGACAAAATTGCCAAATCCAGTCTGAATATCAGGCTGACTATGCAATGAACCATAATAAAGATTATTTATTTCATTTCATTTCATTGGATTTATATGACTCTTAATTATTAAAACAACTCAACTGTCCAGGGAATACAAAATTAGAAGAATCATAGCATGCTAATGGATTCACAAAACTCCTGCAACTCAAAGCTCCTCAAACAGCCAGATTGTTATGGCCTACCTGAAGGCCACACAAATCTTGGAGGAAAAACTATTAAAAGTGGTATCTTCTGGAATAATCCCCCCTGACCCGCGCGACAAGGAAAGTACTGAAGACTTGATTTTATTTTCACCCAGGTCTGAGGTTGATATATTATTGTTTGCGTAGAACTCCTGTTTTATTAGATTTGTGTTGTTCATAAGATCGTTTTAGTCAGGACTGTTCATTTGGTTTGATGCTTTATTTGTTTTCAAGGATTTTCCAGTTTTCCAGTTTTGTACACTTATCAGAGTCACTTATTATACAAAGTAATAATAGCTTTTCCAGGGAGACGGAAGGGTGGCAGAGGATATGCTTTATTTCAATAAGATGCATGCTGATCTGAATGGATTTTATGAGATGGGCCATAGATACTGTAGGAATAGACATAGCTTTGAACAGAAATACTTTTCCACTGAAGGGAAGATTTCCAATAGGAGAATCCTCAGAAATATATCTTCATCCTATTTGATCCATCTAGGAAAGAATGCTCTATGTCACGGGTGCCAAACATGCAGCGTCATGTTGTTGTCATATCACAACTTTTTCCCCCTTTGCTAAACCGGAACGGGTGTGGCCAGCACATGAAGCATCCAGCCGGTGGGCCACGAGTTGACACCCCTGCTCTATGTCTTCTGTCCTTGACAGACCATGGAAGAGCAGACCTAGAAACAGATATTTTCTGCCCTGTGGAATATGTAACACCATTAAATCCATATTATCCCCTACACAACATTTTGTTGGGCAAGAAAGAGCATGGTATAAAGTGAACATTTAGAGATCAAGAGTCCTGGCAGATTTTGCTTAACCCTCATAAATTTTTAGCTGTGGCTCCACAAACATTTTTTTTTTCCAGAACAGAGTTCTTCTGTCATTGAACAAGCTAAAGACTTCCACAACCCAATCATTTCATATGTATTTTATGGCACCCAAAAATCTAGAGATTTCAAGGCTGGAGAATTAGCAGGAGGGAACAACTTTGTTTTTTTCTGTTTACAGATCTTCCTTTACACAAGTGTTTCTTAAACTTGACAACTTTAAAATGCATAGACTTCAACTCCCAGAATTCTCCAGATATTTGAAGTCCAGCATCTTAAAATTGCCAAGGTTGAGAAACACCACATTAGGGCAGCCAAGATGCCCAAAACCAAGCTCAAATTACCATCTGCCATCTTCTATATCTATTACAATCAATTATCCTAGTTGTTTGTGCACTATTCTCAATGATGGCTTCAGAATAAAGTTCAGTAAACTCACAATTCACAATCGCTCACCGTGATATTCCCAAATAATTTCAGTTTTGAGAAGATGGGGAGAAAACACAGAATGGTACACCTAAAATGTCACAGTTCAAGGACAACTTTCACACTAGGAACTTCCTGATTCTTCTAGTGCTTTCAGTGCACTACCGCAATGATTTCCGGTATCCAGAAGCCCTGATCTGGCAAACCTGAAAAGTCTGCATTAGCCCCTCTTCTCTCCAAACTATTTTCAGAATTTCTGGGAAGAAATTTCTTGAGGACAAAGCAACGTAATCCCCTAATGTGCAATAAGACACGCATAGGCTAAATGTAACATTCTTCGTTAGGAATACAAAACACGATGCTAGAAAATGTTCATGTGCTGACTGAAAGTATATTGTATTACCCTCTCCCATCCTCCCCAGGGCACAACAACATATACTCAATAAAGTTTTAAAACTGTATTTTAAGCATTATAATATTAGAAAGAAATATTAATCAACTATTCTTTTTAGCTCTTTCTGTATTTTCCAAGATCGATTTCAAAAGATTTCCTTCTTTCTTTGAGATGTTGTCCGCTTTCATCATTGCTCTTTCGGTTTAATTACTCGTCACCTCCCCGTTACCTGCAATTGCCGGCTTCTGACTGTTCGCGCCATTGAATGACGAAACTACATTTCCCAGAAGTCTTAGAGATACGGACTCATCAGTATCCGGCTTGAATACAGGGTGAACAAAGGGACATTCACCAAGATTCGCGTAATATTTCAAGTTACAATTTTCACTAGGTAGGTACTTATTACACTTAACTAGATAGTTTTAGTTTTATGGGTTAGATTTATTTCTGTGTACGACACGTGGCACGAAACTGTTTGCTACCATATCATCCGATTTTTGCGCTCCCAAGTTTTGATATAGGAGTCTCAGAAAGCCACGACCTTAAAATATCACTCCATGTTAATGAATTGGATTGAATTGTTTGTTAGGATGTAATTTTTTATGGTAATTATAAATTTTATTATTTTGATGAAATGAACAAGGAGATCAAGCACATATATCTGAACACAGGCACAGAAGCAGTTTCATATTTAAACTATTAAAAATTATAGCATGAACCACTTGGCACCAATCATGTATTTTAATTAAAACATCCAAAGGCCTGGGGATCGAATATCAGATAAATGTTTTTCATATCAAGGTAAGATGGCTACAAACACAATTTTAGTTAACCCAATCACTTCTCTTTACTGCAGCTAATGAAAAATTACTTTTAAAAGCTTAAAGATGTTGAAAAAGTATTTTAACTGTAGTAACCAATTGCCACTTTGGGTTCCTGAAGCTTAAATATATGCTTTTATTTCCAACATAATCCAGTATACAACATACCATTCTTGACTATATAGTTACCAATACTATTGCCACATGAGGGTGTTTTAAATTCCATATCCACTCTACAATGATACAAGTTAAACAAATACTATGCCAGGTTTTTGTTATCATCCCAAGATACAAACATTTTGATGGCATATATTAAGGAGCAAAGCTTAGCCTTACTTTAACTGTATATCTAGGAACATATTGTAAAAGCAGCAGAACTAAATGTTTTTACCTAATAAGCTTTGAACCTACAAGTCCAATGATTTTTACTGTTTTTATAAGGTAAAAGTTTTCTTTTTATGTGCTGTTTAAGGAAAGCTGTTTTTATTTCTAAACTTAATTTTGAAGATACCCTAAATTTTAAGAGATTTCATTCTTTCAAAATCATCCTGTGTTAACAAGAAATTATTTGTTTTTGTTGAAAGTACTAGAATAGCCAAAAAAGGAGGTGGATCTGGTTGTCTAAATAAATAGCAGCTGACAACTGCTAAGGTAGAAGACAACGCTCTTATTGTAAACCTAGAACAATAGGCAACTGCACAGAAAACAGTACTGAGGAATATTATGCCACTGTATTTAGGAATAATTTGAATGTAGTTATTTTAATATTGCATCCCGATATTCTAGCTATAAATATGCTTGAGCTGCTTATGTAGTAATGCTAGTTTCAAAATACTCACCTGTGATAATAGCATTGTGCAGCTTTATTATGATACTGACCTCATATAATTCTAACCTATTTATTCTGCTTCTTCAATAGCTAATTTAAATAGCATTTCTAAGGACTTGTTTTAAGGAATATATATATCTGCTGGCCATTGTAAGACTTAAATTATGTTCATCAGAGACACCTATGCAATTTCATGAACAATTTATTTGAATTCCTTTTCTTTCACCTTTGAAAGGCTGACCACTGATGCCAGCTTTGCACCCATTTTCTTTGATCGGCTACCATATTTGGACTGCAAAAATCTAGCTAACAATTCACTAGCAGCAAACATAGAAATAGAATAACAGGGTTATATAAGGGACCTTGAGGGTCTTTTAGTTCACTTCTTTGCTCAATAAGGGACCCTATACCATTCTGAAGAAATGACTATCCAGTCTCTTCTTGAAAACCTCCAGTATCAGTAACAGGAAAACATATTAATCCTGTATAATATTGCCATCTACAGGTAGTTTTCAATGCACAACCATTTCTTTAGTTTAGTGACTGAAGTTATAACAGTGTGGAAAAAATGATTACAATTGGTCCTCCCACTTACAGCCATTGCAGTGTCCCTGTGGTTACATGATCCAAATTTGGGCCCTTGGCAACTGGAATGAATTTTTGATGGTACAGACTCCCTGGGTAATGTGGTCATCATTTGCAATCTTTCCAGGCTGACAAAGTCATTGAAGGGAAGGGAAGTTGCTTAATGACTGTATGTTTCACTTAGTAATTGTGGTGATTCACTAAATAACCATGGCAAAAAAGTTTATAAAATTGGGTGCAACTTAAATAATTAAGTAATTGTATTGTTAAGTAACAACTGCCTTGCTTAGCAATGGAAGTTCCACTCCCAATTGTGATTATGAGTCCAGGAGTCCCTGCAGTGGTCCTCCAAATTGTTAGACATCAATATACAGGAGTCTCACTCATAAAAGCCAGAAAGTCAGATTTAATTATGCTCCTAAATCTTATGTCCAAAATACTGATTTAATTTTCAGAAAAAGTGCAATCATTTATTATCCACATTTCTACCAATTCTGTACATGTTTTGTAATATATGATTTTCTATTCTGTTTAGGACTGCAAGTACAATAGCAACCTATTTTATCCATATGTATTTCAGGATAAAATCTATTGAATTGCAACTGATCCAATTTAAAGTAAATGCCTGTCATTTCACCCTTCCATTTAAATATTTTTTCTCCAAAACTAAGCAGGACTACTTGAAAGTTTGATCAGACACGACTGTCTCTTGCAGAAATGAATATGTTCTATTCACAATAAATTTATCTATTATAATTCCATTAATTGAATATTTTAAACATGGAACTTTCCGTTTGAACTTGTTTAATCCATCTATGGAACTCAGTAAACGGCTTTGCAACAAAAGCATTTGAGTTGATTATACTTTCTAGACCAAAAGTTTCTATAACATACTTTTTCATAAATTTCATTCTATTTCTTTGGATATTTGCAAGCTGTAGGAAAATGTTGTTATAATAAATTACAGTATTCTTTCGAATATATAAAGGTCTATCTGACAGGGGGCAGTTGGAAAATCGCAAGCGTTGAGCTAGCACTGCGAAAGTTACAGTGATGTACTGTTTAAAGGCATTGGAGATTCAGATCCACTTTTAGAGACCGGATAATTTGGAGCCAGGGACTATTTCGCAATCCAATACGTTTGCAATCGTGAAATGTCGGGAAAAGAGCATGCTGTGGTCACCATCTTAAGTTCTTGGAGGAACGATAAGCTATTAAACTAATGAACGGTCCTAATTTTTCATCTGAATTAAATGGGAGTCCGATTTATTCGCCCCCAAACAGCATTGCATCCTTAGGGGCGGTGCACTGACCGTCCTCCACTTCAGACTTTGCAGCCCATCGTAGGTAGTTTTACTGCCGGTTAAATTTAAATCTCTAACCGGCCATCTGCAGTCTTAGCCATTGAAATCCAGGCGTGCTTGCTCAGAAGGAGCCTCTACTAACCAGTCCAATTTCTCTCGGTTCAGCGGATTTAGGATCGTAGCCGCGATATACAATTCCTCGCAGTTAGGTCATTACTCCACATGGTATTTTATACAGAACAAGTTCAGTCAAAACGGAATCAGGCTTACTTCTGTGGAAATCTGCATAAAATACCAGCTCCAATTCCCAGATCGACCCCCCCGCAACCCCCGAGGAGATTCGCCGGCTCAGCGCCCGCCCCTTCTGTGGCGCTCCGCCCCCTTTTTAACCGGCCTCTGCTCCCCGTGGTGTTCTTTCCAAACGTTGGTTGGGGATGCTCGCCCCGCCCTAAGAACGAACCGCCGAACAGCCAGCCAACCGCCCCTCGCTTTGCTGGGTGACGTCACGTACGTGCGTGGGTGCGGGAGGGGCTGACGTACAGGCGGGCGCCGTCGCCTTGGCCACTTTTTTTCCGCCTAGGCTGAGAGAAGCCAGGTGGCTAAAAGGGGGAGAGACGAGCGCATCGGGCCCGGTTTGGCGCGCCGGGATCGATTTCGGGCTCCCTTTCCCCGCGCCATTCCTTCTGCCACCTCAGCGAAGGTTGCAGAGGCGCAGCGGGGGCGCGAAGGGTGCCGCCGCTGCGGCCTGGGCCTGAAACAAGATGGCGGCCCCGGGCGAGTACTTCAGTGTGGGCAGCCAGGTGTCGTGCCGGACTTGCCAGGAGCAGCGGCTGCAAGGCGAGGTGGTGGCTTTTGATTACACCAGCAAGATGTTGGCACTCAGTATCCTGACTGGAAAGGGAGGGGAGGGCAGGGAAGGGCTCCGGCAGGGCAAGGGGACGCCGTCACTGGGCCTGCGAGGGGAGCTGCATGGGAGAAAGAAGGGGACACGTGAGCTGGGCCAGCTCGATCCTCTTCGGCAGATGAGGGGAATGGGTTGAGAGGTGCTGTGACAGATTTGGAAAGGTTGGGGCTGTTGCTGGAGCGAGCTGTACATCAAAGACTCGTGGAAACATAGGAGCCTGGTTTTCGGGGAGGGGACCTAATTTTGAAAGAGGAGACTCGACTGAAGGGCTATCTCGGTATTATTTGAGCCAAGTAGTTACTATTGGCATATGATATCAGAGACAGAGTTGAACCTGTACAGGAAGGAGGGTGAAGATGAGCCATTTAGGTTAAGGAAGGGGAGACAACTTGGTGCTAATAGATGGATAAGAGGCGAGAACTAAGCCCAGAAAGTGCTTTCTGATATTGTCATAGAAATGGAAGAAAAATTGGGGGGATATGTCAAAAATATGTAATTTATGGAGATAGAGTATGGGAAGCTGCTTTGAGGAAGAGAAATGGAGAGGTGCAGAATTTTGTTGACGTGTAACACTTGATTTCGCAATATTTGATAGCTAGTAATCTGAATGTATGAATAATCTTGGAAAAATATTTATGCAAGTCAATCTAGGTAAGTCTTCATTTGTTGTTTATGCAATTACTTTTGATGTATGTATGTAGATGTAAATCTTTCAAGGTTTACATTAATATTTGGTTTGGCATATCTTGTTATATGAATTGGAAAAAGATTTGCAGCAAAAAGAAAGGGGTGTTAGAGTATTCTTCAATATTTATTTCTTGCAACTGCTATAGATCTTCATGGACTACATTTAGGCAATCATGGTCTGGGCCATAGTTCTTGAATTGGAGAACTCAGAAATTAATTTAATGAATGATGGGGAGATGTGAATAGACTATTTTGGTGTGATGTACTGACATAGCTATTAAAAGGCAAGAAACCTAATAGTGCAGAAGTCTGTCTGACATCTTTCTTGATCTAAGAAATAATATCCATAGCTGATACAGTAGCCCAAAACAATTTTCTTGATTAGAATGTCATAGTGAACATGGGTTCAGGAGACTGAAACTCCATACCTTCTCTCTCTTCCAAGTGCAGTTTATTTCAACTTGTAAGGCTTTGAAAGGGTGAACTACTGTGGTGCAGAATAACAGCACAAGATGCTGTTGCAGTCTTGTGAGAGGAGGCCTTGATCTGTTCCAGAAAACTTCATTTAATTACTGACAATGAAATTAGTATTCTAGGTGATTTGACAGTAGCCTTATGGGTGTAAATGAATAGTCCACAGAGATTTTGTGTTCACTTGCATCAGTTTTACAGAGAGACTGATAGAGCTACTAAGAAAATGATTGTAGCATTGGGTAAGGTTTGGTTTATATAATTAACACCTGTTGCTGGATATTTTAAGGGAACCAATCTTGTGCTGTTGAATTTGTTTGCAATTTTTCTCAGGAGGCAGTCCTGATTATATTGGATGTACTATGAAGATAACATCTTCCTTGATAGAAATGTATCATTCTCTGAATTGCTATACAACTTTTGTATGTTCCTTAACGTTTTCCCCCCAGAATGCCCTTCCTCAAGTGGTAAACCTAACCATGCAGATATCTTGCTTATAAATTTACAGTATGTATCAGAAGTTACCATAATTAATGACCGCGCAGAAACACCCCCACCTTTAGCTTCACTCAATGTTAGCAAGGTAAGAATCTTTTGAGAATCTATTGAAAATATTGAAACTACATACACAAACTTCACAGCATAAAATGTTTTTGTTTAATTTACTTTTAAACTGCATCTTGTTCTTAACCATTATATTATCAGTAGCAACAATATAGTTTTGAAGTTAATATTTTTTCTAGTAATAGTTAAATATTTCCTAATCCAGGAATTCTGACACCCTAGCATGGCAGTCTTATAAACAGTGAATTAGTTTATGCTATCCTTCTCATGAATAGATAAAATTATTTCATTTAGCTTGGCCAAGAAATATAATACTATGTGTTTAATATTCTCTTGACTTTATCAGCAACTTTGACTTTTCTCTTACTGCACCACAAAAATAAGTTCATTTTGAAAGGCTGCAAGTTTAAAACAATTTTTCCTTTTCCCATAGATGCTTTATTCTTTGATTGACTGCAGTTGGGAGTGACTGATGTATATAGATAGATGTATATAGATGTGTAACTATTTTGTAGGGATAATGGAAAGAAATTTATTGTTCAGAAGTTCCTATTTTCTACATGTCTCGTGGGATTTGGAAGTCTGAAGAATACACATTTTAATTTATGAACAAGTGTCAAGCAATTTGACTTTGCACTGGAAATGCAAGTGTACAACAGTATTTACAGTTGTACCAAATGGGTATTGCAGCTTGCAAAACTTATCACTATTACAGAAAGGCAGGTTGCTACTGCTTTTCGGAATTTTGATTTTGTAGTGCAATTTTGCTAAAGAGAAGAGAAGTCTTTATTTGGTAAGGAATTTGTTTCAGTATACCTGCAAAGTAACAGGTAGAATAATAATTATAACTATAAGGTGGGATAGTAGAGAAGATGAGAAGATGAATAATAATACAGCCATACAACATGGGTGGATACACTTGGACATATGATAGCACTGTGAGATTAGGTTTTCACAGAGTGGATATGGATATTAGGTTGGATTACTATATGTTAGCTGTATCTCATTTTCCCCTCATCTTTCTCCCTCTTCTTTAATCTTCTTAAAACTACCCCATTGCTTCCACATTTTAAAATTATTTGTGTTTTACATGTTTTGATTTGGAGAGTTTTTCACTTAGTTAAAGAACTTAAGTTCATGAGATGGGATTTGTCCCATCTCTGTCATCCAGACATACAAATCGAATTGCATTTGAAGACTAAAGTTACTGCATCTCTCATGCATCTTTACAGCTTGCAAGCAAAGCACGAATGGAGAAGGAAGAAAAAATGAGCCAAGCATATGCAATTAGTGCTGGGGTCTCTTTGGAAGGACAGCAATTATTTCAGACTATACACAAGACGTAAGTAACATAAATTTATATAGATATATTGGTATTAGTAGGCAATTTTTGAGCAGAAATTGCTATAGAATACATTTATCCCTCCCAAGTGCCTGATCTCAACAAATGCAAGTAGACATTAATTTGGTTTTTCTTTCATTTTGCTTAAAAATCAGGAGCTTGCAAATAAGACTGAATTTTTTTCCTCACTTTTTGTTATTAAAATTGAATATATTAGGTGAATTATTCCAATCCCAGATAATTTAGATTGTTGTGGCTGTTTGGTACAAAATGGTGTATGATTATTTGCTGGTGAAGGTATGTTGATTGTGTGTATTTTGCTTTGTGAATGTTTTATTTCCTCATTTTCATCTAGCAAATATGTTTTATGCACGTAACCTCATTTTAAAAAATGCCACTGTATATTTTGATTACTTTAACAGTATTTCTAAAAGGTTTAAATTCACCAATGAAAATAAAAATTATATTGAAATTAGTTTATTGTGAAGGGTGCACAGTTGTTTATTAAAAGAACCAGTTTACAGCTTAAATATATGTTACATACTTCAATTTGGTAAAACCACACAACAGCATGCAAATACCATTATACGAAGCCATTATGTGGTTTATTTCACTTTGATTTAGCATTATGTGTAAGATAAGTCCTTGTGGTTTATGATTTATGTGTTAGGCATGCTTACCAATTTAATCATATTTTATTGACAAAAAACCTAATTTAGCATTATGTGAACCTAATCTATATATCTCTACAGTTATAAAGTTCAGCATGTACAGATATTTAGATGATTGAAAAAGGGATAATGTTAAATGAACTTTGTGGACTACTTAAAATAAAATTTAACAGTGACTCTTTTGTAAGTTTGTATATTCACAGAGCAAATTCACAGCATGAACAACTAGTACAGGTAGTCCTCAACTTACGACCACAATTGAGCCCAAAATTTCATTTGCTAAACAAAACAGTTGTTAAATGAGTTGTGCCCCATTTTATATTTTTGCCATAGTTGCTAAATGAATCACTGCAGTTGTTAAGAGAATCTGAGTTTCTCCATTGACTTTTCTTACGGAAGCCAGCTGGGAAGGTTACAGACGGTGCTCACATAACCCCAGGACTCTGCAGCTGTCAGTTGCCAAGGGCCTTAATTTTGATCACATGACCATGGGGTGCGACAATGGTCATAAGTGTGAAAAACAGTCCCAAGTCACTTTTTTTCAGTGCTGTTGTAACTTTGAACAGTCACTAAATGAATGGTTGTAAGTCGAGGACTACCTCTATAGGAATGATCAGGAGTACCGGTACTTGTTCTTGGGCTAAAAAGAAAGTCATTAGACAGTTGGTGACGAGAACAAATAGCACTATCCTGTTCCCTTTTCCATTGCAAATCCCCGTGAATTTTCATTAGTGAAAGCAATAATTTTTTCTCTGTGCTTTCTCCAGTATTAAAGATTGTAAATGGCAAGAGAAAAATATAGTTGTGATGGAAGAAGTTGTCATTGCCCCTCCATATCAAGTGGAAAATTGTAAAGGCAAAGAGGGGAGTGCCCTAAGTCATGTACGCAAAATAGTAAGTATAACAAAGATCAGAGGGTTTTCAGGAAAAAGAGAAAATGGGGTTAAAAACAGCTGCACAAGCAAGCTTGACCTTGATCATGCAGATTCAAAAGTGAGCTTAAATTGAATTCACATATCTTGCTTATCCATTAAATGGTTTGTTTTGATTTTGGAATATATGAGAGCTCAGCCATTATAACTCAAATACTAGCTTCTACTTATATTCTGTAAACTCAGACAATTGTGCTTGTTTCAGTAATGGCGCTTCAGTAGACTATGGTGATGCAATGTATGAATGTAGCTTTCATATTGTCAGGCTCAGGCCCAGAGATGAAACAGTGGGTCCAATACTTTATTTCCTTATACCAAATAGGCTGATTCTTGCCAAACTAAAGCTGTGATATACTCAGGGAGATTTTAGGGGGTGGTTACCTTAAACCTCTTTACCTCCTTCTCCTTTCAGTCTAGGATTATGCAGTCTTGAGCTGGATCTCCCTCTGGGAATGAGTTGGCCAAATCTTCCCCCTCTGCTGCTGTAGGTGTGCATTTCATCACCTCAAGCAATACAGAGAGTCCTTGACTGATGACTAGTGGTTTAACAAATGTTCAGTGTTGGAAAGGGTGTTTACAGCCTGTAAAACACTTCTGGCTATTCTAAAATGTTTCTCATGCACACACCCCAGTGGTCATATGACCACGTTTGGGGCATTTGGCAACTGACTCATATTTATGACTGGTTGCGGTGTCCCATGCTCACATGACCATAGTTTGTGTCATATTTTGCCAGTTTATGGCAGGAAAAAAAACACCTATTCAGGAGAATGGATTCCAATTTAGAATTGCATGACTCATTTAACAACCACTGTAAAAACAGTAAAATTAGATTTGATCATGTCAGTGACTCGATTTATGACCACAACTTATGATCGAAATTCTAATCTCAGTTATGGTTGTAAGTTGAGGACTACCTGTAACTTTTTTAAATTAAATATCTGATCAAATAAGAGGCAAACTAAAATTCAGATGATTAAAGTGGTAGTTGCATTTGTAGTATATAGTGGAATTCCACAATCCTACAATAGTAGGACTATAAGAAATGTCTGTATGTCATGTTTCAGGTTTTATATAAAGACATGTTTTGTATGTCAAAGCACGTAATGCTAATGTTCAATCCCTTGTTAGAGTTTCCTAAATATTCTTTAATATCTGTAATGGAACACAGATACCTTGGTTTATTTTTTAAATGTTTACGTGCTTTTAAAAAAAAATCCTGATTCCTTTTATGGTTCATCAGTTTGTTTCCAAACTGTGCTGTAAACCAGGGTCCCCAAGCCCTTGTCTTTGCCGGGCTGCAGAACATTGGAAATGTTGGGGTCACATGAGCACATATGTGCACAGCTGCATTTAGGAAAGCAGCATGCACATGGGCATAAAACTATCACACCTCCTCCTCTGCTGCCATCGTTTTCTCCAGTCTGCCAAGCTGAAAAGGTTGGGGAATGCTGCTTTAAACTCTTGTTGAAATCAACACTTCCAGTCTCATGGTCCACTACTTTTCATGAACATGCCAGTAGTTCCGCTGTTTAAAATGAATGCTAACTTCCTTACCTCCTTCTCCATCCAGGTCGAGAAACATTTTAGAGATGTCGAAAGCCAAAAGCTGATGCAGCGTTCACAAGTCCAGCCAACACAGAAGGAAAGCGCCCTCTCATCCTGAGTCCCGCCTGCCCTTCCTGGTTGCGACAGAGTGCTCCTCTGGTGGGGTGGGAAACCCTTCGAACACGCAGCAGCAGATGACAAAGGCTTCTTCAAAAGAGGTCAGGGGAGGGCAGGGGGGTTCCACTTTATGTCGTGGCTACCCTGTAATGATGGGACCCACAACTTCTGAACTTTAGACTTCAAAGACAAAAACAGAGAATAATTTAAAAATTCATTCATTACTTGACTAACAGACTCTTTACTTTTTGCCCACCAGGTTTCCCCCCTAGAACAGTCAGCTGTCTTGTATTTGAGGTTTTTCTCCCTCCCAGAATTTTCTGCTTTACTGAAATCAACTCCATGCCACCCCCTGTTCCTGCTATATGCTAGGAGAATTAAGTTCCCTAGTTTATCACATTAAAAAGCGAAAAGAATAGAGGAAACAGAAGATAACAAGCTGACTGTAGTGATGTAATTGGAACTTTTCTGTGACTGGCGATTTCATTTTGGTTTTCGTTTGCACAAGGCAAGGCTTGAATTAGCCTTATTTTTCTTATCTCAAAATATATATATAATAAATATATATATATAAATATAAATATAAATACCCTTTAAATATTTTTCTGCTTCTCGCAGTATTCAAAATTTGGATCATGGCAGAAAAAAAAATCTATGCTTGTTAAAAATCAAGCTTTCTGCGGTTGTCATTTTTAGGTATAATTCAGAAGATCAGATGTCTGCTGAAGCTTGGGCTTTAGTGGGTCATGCCCTATTCAGAATGCATACTTAGGGTACAAGCGTTTGGGCTTTCCGTAAATTTTATCTTGTGCATTATGTTATATTGCCATAAATCAGCTCTGTTAATGCCGTTGGATTAGAACTGTTAACCAATACTACATATCATTGTAGTAGAATCATTCTATCCTTAAAGGCATGAAAACTAGATCTCACAGCTTCCTCTTGCTTATGTGCTGTTCTGACCACAGCGAAGCACCCAAAGATTTTCTGTAGGTCAAGATTGCTTGGGTGTAATATAGGAGGAATGATCTGTGTATTGTCCATAATGACCCAATTGGGG
The DNA here is from genome assembly GCA_009733165.1 of Naja naja. NCBI lineage: Eukaryota > Metazoa > Chordata > Lepidosauria > Squamata > Elapidae > Naja > Naja naja. The sequence continues at coordinate 111,415,031 of CM019155.1, read as the reverse complement.
CTGGGCAGGAGCATGAAGATTTGGGCTTGAATTCACGTGATTGTCCTTAGTCCTTCACTGGCCTTTTGTCCACGAAAATAAAGCATCTGAATTGGCAGGAGAATAAAACTGCCTCAGTGGGATTTTCCTCTGCAGCATAGTAAATACCTTTCCAATGATGTACAGCTGTGTCCATGCCATCTGCAGAGGGGCAAAGAGAAGTAAATAATACACGTGTTATGGTGCAAATGATGCAACTTTGTAAGACATGATGCAAGTATGTCATCTGTATGTCACATGACACATGTTTTGACATCATGACTGAATGTGGATAGTTCTGGCTCTATCATTGTTAAAAGGAAAGGTTACTTCAGCTTCTTTGTTTGTAGATGGTGATCAGGCACAGTAGCTGTAATTCCGGCGATCCAAGTATGATTCTTTGAATGGAAATAATCTCTGTTCTGGCCAAGCTGCAGGGTCACTTGGAGACATTGTCCAAAAAGTATTATTTCTGTCCATAAGTTTATGTACTGCTGTTGGCTAAATTGTTGAAACGGTCAGCATTTATATGATTTGCTTCTCCTGGACTTGCAGCTCGCAGGGTCATTCATAAGTATCCTTGGTTTGGAAATAAATATTTTGAAGATACATAGGATACAAAGATAACATAGGATGGGAGGGTGCTGTTGGGTTGGTGGTTTTTTTTTTTTGCTATGATCTCTTCTCCCCTTTTCCCTTTTTTGTTATTTTTAAACAAAAGGATAAAAATTTAAATAATTCAAGCCCTGCCTTTCAGAATGGAGGGATTTTTTTTAGCATTGTCTAGCAAAACCAATAAAAACCCAGAATTTTTTAACCATCAATCAAGCATTTGTGTTGGTGGGTTTGTGTCTAAGCGTGCAGGCAGAGGATGTTGGGGAGGGTTCTACAGAAAATTGGAAAACAACATACCATATTGTTTGCTGAAATTGGAGGACACATGAGGATACAAAGTTGCACATTATGGGCAAACTGGCATGCCAACTTGTGCACTCTCATATGTTCTGTTGAGTGTGCCTATTTTACATATTCCTACATCAGTTCTATATTTCTATGAAAGATAAATTGCTGGATATTTTTGTAAAATGTGTGAGTTAATATTTTTGATGTTTGCAAGGCAGTGCAACTTACTGTAATATGGATGGAAAGCAGAAAAGAAAGGCTTTATGAAACAAATCAAGCCCTATACATTTGTTCTCTAGAACAGACACTAAAATAATATGGTGGAGTTGTTAGGTTTCTCTGCACATCATATAGGTGAGTTCCCATGTTGACAAAATATGGTACCTCAAGACATTCTAGTTAGGAAATTAGAATGAAGTGGCTACATAGCTAGTTCAAAAAATGTTCATGAATAGTTTCTTATTAAATTGGTGTAAAGTAGTAGAATTCAACTTTTATTAGCCACTTGAGTGAAGAGGTATAGAGAATGCTAACTGAGGTTACAGAAGACACAAAAAACAAAATCCACAAGGCAAAATGTTTTTGATAGGCTAGCTAGAGGAACCAGGCTAAATATAATAAAATAAGAGAAGCATGGGCTTCTTAGAAAATAAATGCAAAGCGGAATAGCTGATTAGGTAGTGATACTTCACTATGAAGTAAACAGGAATCCATGCTATAATAACTAAAGCAATGTGTTTTTACATCGTTTCAGAAATAATTCCAAATTATAACAGGTAATTGTTTTATTTTACTCTGGCTGGGCTCCACCTTGAGTACTGTAATTCTGGGCACCCTATTTTAGGGATTCAGAGAAATTGGAACATATTTACAGAAGGGCATTTATAATCAGATTTAGAAAGTAATTCCAAGGAAATAAGTTGAAATGTTTGCCCCAAGAAAGATGGAAGCAATAAAATAGCCCTCTTTACAATTCGAAAGGATGCCACCCAGAAAAAGGTCAAGACCTGTTTTCTGTCATTCTAGAGTGCAGGACATTAAATAATGGAATTACTTTACAGGAAGCACATTCCAACCATTCTTTTTTTTAAAAATACCACCAGTTAGAGAGCGGAGTGAATTATCCAGCATAGTGGTGTGTTCCACTGGGGGCTAGGCAGGTATTTTTCTGGGAAGTTTTAACTTGGATTCCTGTGTAAAGCAGAGCCTGGATTCAATTGCCTTGCTGGTCTCTTCCAGCTCTGATGCTGTTTTGGGGCCTGCACATGTAGTGCATAATAGTTTATTTCCTTTCCAGTCTTTACACTGCTTTTTGGCTGACAGAACATCAGTACATTTTTTTTAATATTAGTTTTTAAACCCATGAAAATAACTTGTGCCTGCTTGTCTAGGGCATAGTTAGTCTTAGCTCTCCAAATGTGAGCTTGGTTCAGTTTAACTTTTGTAAAAAAACATGTTCTATATTGGGAAAAACAATAACATGAATTAATTGTTAAAAATGGGATTGCCCTACCTTCCTTTGGCTCTCCTGCTGTACTGATTTTGGCATCCTGTATTGCTGCTGGTACACAGATCTGGAAGAATGTCAACAAAAAATACACAAATACAGGGTTCAATTTCTAATTAGCAATGCTAATTGAAATGGTCTGTACACTATAAACAGGTGAGTAATAACAAAATTGTTAACCATATACAAAATTGAAGTAAGCAAGAAATGTCCAACAGTTTATAAGACAACCGTAACCCAGAGAGTTGCTTGTTTATGGTGGGTATTTAATGTGTTATTTGCACTCTCCCAATCAGAAACAGTAAGAATACTAGATAGTCATACACAGATGTCCTAGCATTTAAGAGTAGGCAATATGTATTTTTAAATTTTATAATACCCAGAAATCTGATCTCTTACAGATAACAATTGAGATTGTGATCCTTGAGCTGTTAAAAGGAAGGCAGCAGAACACTAAGAGCAGACAAATCTAACACCTAATAAATTCAGTTTATCAGCCATTAAGCTATAATTTTGTAGTAAGAACTATGGTTTGAGGCATTTTTTGTAGATGTTTGCAGTATACAAATGAAAATTAATTTTAAATTGTGGCAATTTAGTAGTAAAATAGAATAAGGTGAGAAGATGAACATCCCATGAAATATATAAAAAAGCAATTTTCACATGAATTTTGATTATTTTTCCCCCATGGTAAACTGCTTACAGTATTTTCTCAAACTGCATGGTGACCTCTTCAGTAGGACCCTAATAGATTGCAGTCCTTTTTTGTTTTTTACATTGTGAATTAAATATATCTTTTTCCCTCTGAACTTTAACATTACAAAATGGCACACATAAACTGTCACCATTTCAAAATAAAAATAGGTAAATCTGGGATGATGTAAAAACTGAACTGAGCCAAAATGTGTTTTGCAAGTCGGCTTGTTTTTACTTCCCTCATGAGTCAGAGGGGAACCAGTCTATGCCTTTTTCTAATACTATCTCTTCCCAATTCTTAAGAATATTTTTGTCCTTGCTTTGTAATGGCTTCTGAATATTCCCTTTAAAGTCATCTCCAGGCCCTCTACATTAGCAAAGCAAAATGAAAGACTAATAATATGTAAAATAAAACATGGAATAATAAAGAAACGTGTATTGAGGACATTTTAAGTGACCTAATTGAGTTGATAGGGATGGGAATTTGTCAGTTTGCCTTGGATTGTGACTTCTCACAAGGTAAGACTGCTGGACAAAGCTGAAATACAAACATTACAGGAGGGAGACATTGCAGTAGACTGAAAAAAGGTATAGAGCAGACGAATAAGATTCGTTGAAATGGTTAAGATGCCCTAAAAACAGGAATTAAACTAAATTTCCAATAGTGAAAGCCTGTTGGATTACTGGGCCGCTCACTTTCAGCCTGAACTAACTCATAAGGTGGTGGTTGTGCCAAAAATAGGTGGTAGGGGTGTTAGATATATTTTGTTGCCTTGAATCATATATAAAAACTGAATGATGAAAATAATAGACAAGTAAAAATGGTTTGTACCAAAAGAGCCATCATTGCAAACCTGAATGTAAGGAAGTTCTCACAGTGACAAAGACAAGAAAGGCACTGAAAAAAAACAGATTTAGTGGATGGGTTGAGTGCAGGGCTAGTCTAGAGCTAATCAGAACAAGGAGTGTATTTCAATCAATTTTTACAGTACAGTACTGTACAACTTGATATGTATTGAGGAACAATCCAGAAGTGTTGGGGTTTTCTTAGTAGGTGGTTTCCCACTTCAGGAGTTTAGAGAATATAAACTGCCATTTACCAATGAGCATAAAACAAAATGAGTTGGTTAACAGAAAAATATCATGAAGCAAAGGGGCTGGGTTTAAATCCAGGAACATTCAAGTTGTGAATTGGCCTTCACAGTTTTAGACATTCATCGGTTTGTAATGGTACTGCTTTTGAGTTATAATATTTAGAAAACAAGTCATGCCTGCCATGAGCCAGTCTAACCAGAATTTTGCCATGTATGAGGTTGCCTAAAATTACCAGCCTTTGCAATTTGGTTCCTGCTATGTTGGAGTAGGATCATATCTCCAATGTCTTTTCTGATGGGATGATGGTAGAATTACTGTAACCTGACTTTCCTGGAAGGCTCTAGACTAGACTCCAGCATAAGGAGAATTAAGCTTTTGTTATTTCTCTTTAATTCATGCAATATGATCCATAGATTACAGCTAAATGTCACAGAAGTTCAAATATGCACACACTTCTTTTTTAAATATCCTGCTTTTTGGCAGACTATTCTGTATACAGTTCTGTACCATGTTCAACCAAATAAATGACTGAATCTCTTGTTGGGGCCTAAAGACGGGGAACAGAATATCCAAGTTGTCTTGAGCAATATATCAGTTTCCTAATTTTATTAAGTTTGGTTCAAGTGTAGCTGCAAACAACTATTATAAAATATTTGAGCTCAGTAAAAATAATATTCTAAAAACAGACTCAGATGAGAAGATAATGCTTTTGGGGAACTTGGATCCTAGGAAAAGAAGATTTCCTGCATTTCTGTCTGAGTTCTATGACAGCCCCCCACCAAAACCCCAGCTGAATAGTGAAGTTTTAAGTCTTCCTAAATATTAACAGAGGAGGGGCATCCTGAGTTTGAGGGTCCAATTGTTCCAGAGAGAAAGAGTTGCTACCACAGGTCAAGTTCCTGAATCTTAAGAGTTTGACACCTACATTACCTTCCTGCTGGCACATTTTGGGCGAGCAGTTTCAGCCAGAGAATATGATCCCAAAGATAGCAAGGATCTTGGCATTTATAGATACTGCTTATTTATAATAATAGTTAATTAGTTAATATTGCAGGGATATTAATAAAGCCTCTTTCAGACTTAACATATATTGCTTTGCTAAGTACAAGATGTGATGTTGGCCTGGTGCCTGTGATCCTTCTTATCTTCTTTAGGCTAAAGTTCTCACTTTATCCTAAAATGCAACAAATGGTCTCCTCTTCCCATATTTCTCTCCATCTGTAAACAAATCCATAAAGCCTTGTCATTTGAGTCCTGATGTCAATAAAAGTCCATTAAGGTTTACCAGAGACAACAACATATCTATTTTTACCTTGATCAGATAAACCAACTTTATATTCCTTCCTTTTACTTTGAACAATCTTGAACTTTAATTCTTCAAATATTGTTCTAAAACTTGGTTTCATTTTTTTTGTCCTTTGCTACAAATTTTTTCAAACTTTTAACAAGCCCCTTTTGTAAATATAGTAAAAAAAGATGATCTATGTATATATTCCTTTTAATTCAAAAGACATCAGCTGTTTCTTTTGTATGTCCAGTCTAGCATCCTTTTCCATATCATTCTTACAGTTTGGCATTTTTAGATCCACTTTCAGATCAATCTCAGTCTTGTCTGGTAAAACTTACTCCTCTTCCGTAACATTTAAACATGGTGTATCTATAAAGCGAGGTGTTGTAAAAATTAATTTTTGGATCTATTTAAAAATACCTTTCAATATATTGAATGTTAAAATATTTTGCTACATTCTGTATTAATCATGGGGGAGGACACACGCTTGACCTTGTTTTTGTCTCTGGACAGTGGTTTAGTGATCTGGGTGGGGGATTACCAACTATTCGCCCCCTGTCATGGACTGATCACTATCTCCTTCAGCTGGGCTTCCAATATGCCACTCCACGTTGCTGGGAGGCGGAACCAACCAGGTGGTTCTGCCCCAGGTGCCTAATGGACCCTGAGAGGTTTCAGGCGGAGCTTGGGATGATTCCTGCCTCCCTTATCCACAGCCTGGTCGAGGCCCTGGTGGACACTTGGCAGAGTGCTGCCACTGGGGCTCTCGACTGCGTTGTACCTTTGCGGCCCCTAACCCGGTGCAGATCCCAGTCAGCTTCCTGGTTTTCCGCGGAGCTGCGGGAGATGAAGCGTCGGAGGAGGGGCCTAGACAGCAGTTGGAGGTCCAGTCAGTCCAGATCTGATCAATCACACTTAAGATCTTTTACTAGAACTTATCTGGTGGTACTGGAAGTGGTGAAGCGTGTTTACTTCTCCGCTCTCATTGCGTCCACAGATAATTGCCCGGCTGCCCTGTTTTGGGTCACTTGCTCCTTCCTTAATCAGAGGGTAGGGGGGGACCCCTTGCAGGGACAGGCCAAGGAGTTTTGTCAACATCTGTCGGACAAGATCGCTCAGATCTGGACCGGTCTGGATTCTGACTGGTTAGAGTCTGACGGGGGAAGCGTTGGGTCTTGGAAATTCCATCTGGGAAGAATTCGATCCTGTGACTTTGGATGAAGTGGATGGGATCATGAGGAGGCTGAGTACCGCCACTTGTTTATTGGACCAGTGTCCCTCCTGGCTGGTTTATGCCACCCGGGAGGTTACATGAGACTGGCTCCAGGCAGTGGTTAATGCTTCTTTGAGTGAGGGATGCTTCCCCTCTGCCTTGAAAGAGGTGGTGGTGAGGCCCCTCCTCAAGAAGTCGGCCTTGGATCCAGCTGTTTTGAACAATTTTTGTCCGGTCTCCAACCTTCGCTTTGTGGCGAAGGTTGTTGAGAGCGTGGTGGCTCGCCAGCTTCTGATGTTCCTAGAGGAAGCTGACTATCTGGATCCATATCAATCGGGTTTCAGGCCTGGGTACAGCACGGAGACTGCATTGGTCACGCTGGTGGATGATTTCTGGCGGGCTCAGGATAGAGGTTATTCCTCTATCCTGGTCCTATTAGATCTCTCAGCAGCTTTTGATACCATCGACCATGGTATTCTTCTGCGGCGCCTCGGGGGGTTAGGAGTGGGAGGCACTGTTTTACGGTGGTTCTCCTCCTACCTCTCGGGCCATTCACAGACGGTGTTGGCAGCGGGATCGAGGTCGACCCTGAGGCCCCTTACTTGTGAGGTGCCTCAGAGGTCCGTCCTCTCTCCCCTCCTGTTCAACATCTACATGAAGCTGCTGGGTGAGATCATCCGTGGTTTTGGGGTGAGGTATCATCAGTATGCTGATGATACCCAGCTTTTCATCTCCACCCCAAGCCAACCCAGTGATGCTCTTGACGTGATGTCCCGGTGCCTGGAAGCGGTACAGGTCTGGATGAGGAGGAACAGGCTTCGGCTCAACCCAGCCAAGACCAAGTGGCTGTACGTACCGGCATCTCTGATTGTCCAGGACATTCCATCTTTGGTCATGGGGGGGTGAGGTGTTACCCCCTGTAGAAAGGGTGTGCAATTTAGGCGTCCTCCTGGATGCACAGCTCAACTTGGAAGATCATTTTGGAGCTGTGACCAGGAGGGCATTTGCACAAGTTCATCTTGTCCACCAGTTGCGCCCCTACCTGGACCGAGATGCCTTGCGTATGGTTACTCATGCCGTTACCTCCTGTAGTACTGCAATGCTCTCTACATGGGGCTGCCCTTGAGGACCATCCAGAGGCTTCAGCTGGTGCAAAATGCGGCCGCACGGGTTGTGATGGGAGTGTCCCGATACTCCCATGTTACACCCCTCCTTCACGAGCTACATTGGCTACCGGTTGCCCTCCAGGTGAGGTTCAAGGTGCTTGTCATCATCTATAAAGCCCTTCATGGCTTAGGTCCGGGGTATTTGCAGGCGCATCTGCTGCCAGCAACAACGTCTGATCGCCCGGTGCACTCACATAGGCGGGGCCTCCTCAGGGTGCTGTCAGCCAGACAATGTCGGCTGGCAGCCCCCAAGGGGGAGGCCCTTCTCTGTGGGAGTGCCTGCCCTTCGGAATCAACTGCCTGTGGAGCTTCGGGTGGCGCCTGACCTCTGCTCCTTCCGTCGGGACCTGAAGACTTGGCTTTTTTGTTCAGCCAACCTGGACTGAAGGGGATTTTAATAGTTTTAATTTGTCTTATGTTGTTTGTGGGTTTTAAATTGGTTTTAGATCTAGTGTTGGGGTTTTTAGATTTAATAGTTTCTTAAAGTTTGTATTTTCTTTTTTTATCATTGTAAGCCGCTCTGAGTCCTTTGGGAGATAGGGCGGCATAGAAATCCCAACAAATAAAAATAAAATAAATAAATAACAGTCAATAGTCAAATTTAAGTGATCTTCTCCTTTAACAGTAATTTTTATTTCCTTCCAGTTCTTTCTATTGTCCAATTTTCACACTCCCATGCTATCATGTTGTTAAATATTTAAATCAAAGGCATTTTCCCATGAGAAGGATTCTTATAATTAATTCCAAATTTTATTTCTAGTTTTGATCCTTAGTCTGTTTACTCTAGAAAAAAACATATTTAAATTTGTATTTAAAACTTACTTTGCTAAGAATGGAAGAAAACTTATCTTATTTTTAAAAACCGTTGGTCTATCAGTTCCTAATGCTGAAAAGTAATTAACAAGCAATGTCTGAAAGTGAATAGAAAGGGAAATATATGAGTCCCAATGTCCTTATAGGCACTGACTGGGGGTTGAGCAAGACAATTCCTTTGTCTCCCAGAGCTTTAAGCTTGCTGGAGATCTTTGTCTTGCCTTGCAGGCCTCCTCATGAGGAGCAACTGTAAGGAGCACTGGTGAGCTATCTTATCTAGAAAAAAGATTATAAGCAGCTGGTCTATTCACTGGTTGTTCATTCCACCATGATTGTTGGATCTGTTTTTAACAGAGAAGCCTTCAGTTCTCTATTTCTTCCACAAAAGTTTTGCAGAGAGATTTCCTCTGATGTAAATGTTGACCCAAGCACAGTGCCCATCTCGGCATCTAGTCTGCTCGACTCTGTCTCTCTTAAAATCTCTGCACAGGGTAGCATCACCTCCCTGTTACCTGTTAATACAAGGTGGGGAAAATAAGAGGAAGGAGTAGTTAGTATATTCACCACCTTGAGTTATTTATAAAAATAATAAAAGGGTGATTTACAAAAAATTAAAATGAAAATCATAAAGTGGGATGCCATCACTGCAGAGAGCTTCATCCTGGAGATGCAATCACCTTTACTGAAAGTCATTGTCAAATATTTTGGTAGGGCTGGTTAAAAATTAGTTTAGGTTCTTACCACAATCCACAGTCCAAGGAAAAGTAAATCTTCTTATATTTAAAATTGTCAGCTCAAATATTGTTATGAACTCAGAATAAATTTTCTCTAAAAAGGATAACGTTATCAATATGATCAGTGTCTGTTCTAAAGTATTTCTTCATATAACAGATCAGTTGTATGCAATAATATTGTGTGACCAATTTTCATTGTTGCCTTGATACTCATTGATTGATGGGCAATGTTCATTTCCACATTAATACCTTAATGTGTGTGTGTGTGTGTGTGTGTGTACACGCACACACACACATATACACTCAAAATTACAGAGAATGTGAAAACAGAAATGTGTCTGCCCAAATAGCTTGCTGCCCTCTCTGTTTTCTAGTAGACATTAATGCATCCATGTCGGAAACTGAACTGACACTCTGTTTGTAGATACACCTTGCATATAATTCACATTTCCTTACCTGGACAGAGGCAGGGGAATCCATACAACAAATCTTCACCTCTTTTTTTGCTCTGATGAACAGCCTTTCTTATTTTCTCCTTCAACAAGAGGGAGACTGACATAATAGTGGCATTGTTGTGCATCCTCTTGTCAGATACCACAGAATTCATAAAATGTGTCAATTCTGAATGGAGACAGTTTTGACAATAGATCAACCCTTCTTGTTAGGATTCATAAAACTGACATTCCTGGAATGTCTTGCAAGAACATTGAATGTTGCCTAAAGAGAAGTAAATTATATATAGTACAGTTAAAAAATAACAAGGTTGTGTTATAGTCTTCATCTCCATTTCTTTATAGAAAATTTAACACATATATAACTTTCCCTGCATCTTCTGGGGACTTGCAATTGGCTGCTGCTTTATCTGAAGTCAGACCAGTAGACTAAAATTGGTGCTTTGTGGTTCAATGTTTGTGAGAACCCAGCCATTATCTTTGTATGATGTGTCAATCAGCCTAACAGCTTGGCTGACAAATTCAGCATCACAAACATTTTTCTTCTTTCTTCAAGAATTTTTTGGAAATATTAAAAATCCAAGCAAAAGAGCAGCATTTTTCTGCAATGTAACTAAATGCTTAAAACTTAAAGAGTGGCAGAAAATGTGTCCTTCCTAGTAAAAGTAAATGAATGATGGGGACTGTGATCTAAAAGGTATACACTGGATAGGTGGGAGATAAGAGAGACGGGCACAGCTATGTTCAAAAGAAAGAAGACAAAGAAAAATCAAAAAGTGCAAGAAAAGAAAAAAGTAAAAAATAGAAAAGCAAGGGAAAAAAAGATATAAAGAAGTGGCTTTCAATATTCCTCGCAGCAGGTATAAGTACAAAATACATGTTACTCTCTCTCTAACATCACATTACTCTTCTTTCTTTAATCTATCCCAGCTAATCATCAAAACCATATTTTCTCATTTTTTAAATTAAAAAAGCTTCTTTATATAGTTTACTAAAACCAGCTTTCTTAACTTCCATTATATGCTAATACTTAAGCCAAACGAACTGGATTCATAAAACTTGATATGGTTCAAAACAAAACTTAATCATATGTTTATAATGTGTGTGGGTCTTACATTGACTTGATTAAGCATGATTGAATCCAATCAGAAAGTCCTACAGCAGGAGGGGGGATGAAAGTGAGGAGGTACAGGAGAATGGGATCTCCTAAAGGCATTTTGTTTGAACTCCTGTTAAGATTACTCCATCCTCTAACTAAGTTGTTTCCCTTTGAAGGAAGGGATTTACCATTTCAGGAAGCTAATTTCTGCAATAATCTCAGGTTTTCTGATAAAATGTAGATTCATTCTAGGAGAATGTTAGGAAAATGTCCTGGAGACCATGTAACATATATGCCTGTTCAAGGATCCTTCTCAGTGTCCTTCCTTAAATGAATAAAGCCAATATTAGCTGGGCATCAAGGAGCTTTTAATAATAGACACGGATGATTTTATCTTCCTGGCATAGGGACTCAGGTGTTGAATGACTGAAATATGATGCTCTCCCATGGAGAACGGCAGCTTCATGAATTAGAAAACAGGTATAAGTTGCTCAATTGGCAGGAGGGGAGGCATTTGTGTGAGCAGAACATAGGGACCCCAAAAGTTGAATTTTTCTGCAGGCTAGCATTGTAGGCTTTGTTGACTACTTGTATATTTTTGAGCTCATAAGAATTCCAAAGCTCTCTTTCCCCCCAGATTATAAAACTACATTTTTGTCAACAATTTCTGCATGTGTATAACTGTTAGAAGAAATATCCAGTTCCAGTTCCAAGGCGGAAGAAAGGCACTGGAAATAAAATGAAGGCTGGAGGCTGATTAGAAAGAAAGATTCCCTTTATTGATGAAGCAGAACCACCGACCACATGTGATTGTGGGACAGCTAACAAAATGGAGTTTAGAGTGGTGGGTTTAGTACCTTCTGGATTCATGTGAGGTCATGTAGGGGTCATGACTGGCGCTATAGGAAAAAGAGGAGATGCAAATCCTAGTAGTTTGAGCTAATTTTGTCAACTTTTGACTTGATTGTGTTGCTTATCTGAAGTTTCTGCCTGACCCAGTCTTTCTGAATGGATTACCAAATCTGCATTTCTATAAACTAGCCTCCTTAGTTTCTGCTTGGGGCAAGGAAACTCGGGCTGGTTTCTGCCTCCCTTAAAGTCATCCCCCCCCCCCATTTCTCCTTTAGGGGAAATATTCTATCCTGCCTTTTTAATATTCCCCAAAATATTTCATTCTTCTGGGGGGAGGGCTTCCCATGTAACAATGACAATTGGTTCTCTTTGGCAGAATGGGATTGGAATACCTGCCAGGATCTTTCTCTTGCAGTTGGGTGGTGCTGAATTCCATTTTTGAATATTGAAAATGGAGGCCCGATTAGATTTTGGAAAATGCTCTTAAGTATCTTAACTACTGGTACTAGACCTAATCTTCTCCAATCTGGCATATTTCAGTTGTATTGAAACTGCAGTTGCATACTCATAGCTGGAGATGTTACCTGGGGAATTATGAGGGCTAAATTTCAATCTCTGGACTGTTGTCAACACTATAAGGGAGACTGGGTTAGAAAACCAACTCCTCAGGAAGATTAATATTATACTGTAGGTTATGTAGTAATTACAACATCATACAAATCTCTCATGTCCCGGTGAATCAGAAAAGTCTCTTCTGAACTCTACTCCTTTCCCAGGACTTAAGGAATGCATTTGTCCTTATTGTTTACTTAACAGATTCTGGATATTTGCTTCAATGTCGTTTCCTTGGCTCTGGGTAACAGAATGAGACAACTCACCATGGCAAACTCGCCACAGCCACCTTGCTGTGGTACAAATCGCCACAACCAACTTGTCACAAGACAACTCACTGTGTGGCAATTTATCAATTCAATTTAATTATTTAAAATAAAATTTAAAAAATATTTTAATTTTTGCCATTCACATTTCATTCTCTTCCTCCTTTTGCATTCTTTCTTTAATGATTCTATTCCACCATTTCTTTGATATTAATGTAATTCTTATCCCGCAGTAAGTTTTCCCACAGCAAGTTGACCACAGCAATTTGGCTATGGCAATTTGGCTGTGGTGAGTTGGGCATGGTGAGTTGACTGTGGCTACATTGACTTGTCATAGACCCATCTGAACTGGAAATGGATGGTTGCGGAACTTGGCAATCCTATAAACTCTGATCTCTAACATTATTACCTTGTAATTTTACAACACATGTACTAGTCAGCTACATAACTGGCTGAGGCCTCACAGGTGTGGTGAGGAGCAGGTCCAGCTCTGGCTATGTTAATAGGCCAAGTGGGCAATTGAGATGGGAGGGAGAGTTAGATACTTTGCAGCATGACTACATTCGATTGTAAGGGTGGGCAGACTGCCAAGCACTCAAATTTGATCTCAGGAGCACTGCAAAAGACATAATTTCATGTAAATCCTTTCATTCATGACGGTCGTAGTTTCAAAACATGGCTGAATAAATGTTCATTAAGCAAGAACTACCTGCTTTTTAATCTTGTTTAACCTTTCACATTAATTTCATCTAAAAAACGTCCCCTGGTCCTTAAGGGAAATCTTGCCACTTGGGGATTTTGGGATTTGTATTCCCAAGCTTTGTGAAGTTTCACGGGCTGAGATTGACTAATCTAAAGTCATCCATATTTTAAAATTTATCAAATGTGAATTTCTATTCCTTTTGATTTTTCAACACTCCTTACTAACAGCTTGCTTTCCATGGCATGCTGCCTTCACATCAAATGCCTTTCTGTTTACAAAATTAATCCATTTTCTAATTTTGTAAAGCGTATTGAACTATAAAGTAACCAGGCAGACTGGACTCTCAAAGCCTGCTATGTTACAAACACCTAACCTAGGTTAACAGGTTTAATTAAAATTAGTCAACCATGTGAATACATCTATTAGATCTTTATCTGACCTGGTGGCGCATTTTGTGAATACAGCTAGCAGTGGGAATCAAAGTATCAGCAGCAATCTAATTCAGAACCAAACTACAAATTACACAAACATTTATGTGATAAACCTACTGCATTTATGCCAGGAAACTGGTGCATTTAGAAATGATTCAGTACCTGCTGCAACCATCTGCTTTTTGACTTCCAGCTGCAGTAACTACAAGTTATTGTTCTAAATAAATTAGGTTTCCCATCTCTTGACTGCAAAAATCTAGACAAATATTAGATAATAGCAAACAGATAGAGAAAACTTTTTGTGATATAATTTGAGAGAATTTCTGTCAGTGACTAAAATCACACTTAGCATTAAGCCATGGCTTGTTTCAATGAGCCACTGATTAAATTGGCTCATTGAATTAAATTGATCACTGGTTAAATGTATACAGTTTGCTAAGCCATAAAACATACATTGTAAAACAATGAGTTTGGAATACACACGAAAAACTGTCATATGAGAAATGCATAAGAAACAATGATATTAGTCTTAAAAGCGGTATGACTGCCCCTGAAGGCCAACTTTGGAAGATTACTGGGCTTCCTTGTGTATATGATTGTTTCTGTAAGAACAGAGGACTGGAATAGGAGGCAATCCAGCAAGGTACTGCCTGTGTTCTTTTGATTAGCTCAAAGTCATCCAGCAAACTTCCATGCCTAAAATTAGAATTCACAATCTAATTCAGCAAGTTAATTGCTACATCACACTGACTTTCAACAGTATACTGTATATCTTGTCTATTATGTACCACTGTCCCTTAATTTATAATGAATTATAGAGATACAATACTTTCATGGTTTAAAAAGTTAATTTCAGTGGAAATATCTATTTAAGATTGCATACTTCATAGGGAGTGTCCTCTATTGAAATTAATAGGGAAAATTTTACCTACATAATGTCCCTTTTGATAGTTTGTTCTAATATTATCCCTATCTAAACTTTTAGGGGAAACTGGTATTTGACATGTTTCATGTTTTGTTACAAAACTATAAGAGACATTTTTAGAATTAAAAGTGTTCAACAACCTAAATATAGCAGAACAAAGATAAGTGGCTTTAACCGCCTCTGGGATTAGTCTACTCCTATTCCCTGCATTAATCTGAGGACCAGTTGCTAAACTACAAGTATTGAATATACATATAAAATCAATAGATTTCCTGTGGGCATTGAGGAAGGGGGCTAAATGCATTTTTTAAATCTATTTCTTGATTTTAGAACAGGAAATTGACAGAATAGATACAGAGAAAAGCTAAGGTCTGCTTTCACATACAATAGATAATCATTTACTTTGAGGGTCAGAGTGCAGGCTGCTATAACTATGCTTCTAAAATAAGTATAGCTTTTCTTTTTATTTTAAATACTTATCTGAATCACTACCTTGTTCTTGTTTTGTTCCTTCACAAAGGTTTCCAATGAACAGTTTTTCTGTAAAAATAAAAGTTTAGTATCCTGATTTACAATCCTTTCCCACCCACCTGACCTCCTTTTTCTTTTAAAATAATACTTTACAGCGGAGTTTTTCAGTCTCAAGTGCTTTAAGATGTTGGACTTCTGGAAACCTCCAACCAGCATTCTGAAGTTAGTGAAGTTGAAAAATATCGCTTTATACTACCATATGATATATTAAATGCAAAGTGATTCATTCATCCAGGCTAATATTCTTTTATCTCCATACTGAATATGAAAATAGGTTTCGCTCTGTGGACCATCATATCCCTTCCAAACATGGGTTGAACATAGAGGTGGTATTCAGCAGGTTCTGACCAGTTCTGGAGAAATCTATAGCGGAAATTTTGAGTAGTTTGGAGAATCAGCAAATACCACCTCTGACTGGCCCCCATCTATTCTCTGCCTCCCAAGTCCCAGCTGATTGGCTGAGTCTTCTTTTTTTTCCCTGCACAGGAGAATGGAACTGGAAAGCAGGTTAGTGGGCGGGGTGGGAATGGGATTTTGCAGTAACCTTCTCCTGCCACGCCCACCAAACCAAACCACACCCACCAAGCCACGCCCACCAAGCCACATCCACAGAACCGGTAGTAAAAAAAATTGAATCCCACCACTGGTTGAACAGGATTGTTGTCCCTGTTGGGATGAGAAATTTAATGAGAAAGAAAAGAGTTCATTACAAAGTATTTGCCTGGATCAAATTAATCTAAATAAGATTATAACAAAGGAAAGTGATACAATAGCTTTTCTCAGCCTGGTTTCTTCCATAGGTGCCCCTATTCATGCTCAGTTCTATGTGAACTGTTATGTATGCAGGTTTAAAGTCATTGGTTTAGTTTGAACTGTTCTTGTAAAATGTAAGAAATGATTGGTTTAAAAAGTGCGGGAAAACCCTGCACTCTGATTGGCTGGCAACTGCGGCTGCTGGCTATAAGTAGCAGCCACAGCCCAGCCAAAGTGGGTTCGTTCTGAGCTGTAGTCACTAATAAACAAAGAGCTTGAAGCACTCCGTGTCTGTCTCTTCATGCAAACTTAACACTGGCGACGAAGGTGGGATCTCCTGAAGAAGAAGGCAATGCGGAACAGAAGAGAGAGAGAGATGGCTGCGCTGAACACCCCCCCAGCCCCGTTCGATCTGATGGCAGAAGGCTGGGAGACGTATGCAGATCATTTCCAAATGTATCTGGAAGGAAACGATCTTGCCGACATTTCCGGCGGAAGAGGGCAGTCTTTCTCACGCACTGCGGTCTGGCAGTTTTCAAGATGGCGAAGGCATTGGCGGGAGCTGCAGACGTCAAGGTAATGGAATGGCCTGACTTAGAAAAGTTGTTAAGAGCCCATTACGCGCCACAAGTATCGTGCCTCATTAAGAAACACGAGTTTTACCGTCGGGATCAAGGGGAAAGCAAAAACATAAACGACTTCATGGCAAGTTTAAGAGACATTGGGAGTGCATGTGAATTTAACAATTTAGAAGAGGCCATGCACCATCGATTTGTTCTGGGCCTTAAAGACAAGGTGCTTCAGAGCAAGTTATTACTAAGACCTAAGATCACGCTGAAGGAAGCAATAGAAGAGGCCTCTTCAGCAGAAGCTACCAAGTCCTCAGCAGCAGCCATGAAGAAAATTGACAAGGCCACAAGCCATCCTGATGTGGAAAAGTCCCCAACACCTCATTGTGAGTAAATACATTCTGAGTCAGACTGTAGTGAGGTGGAGGAAGGAATTTATAGACTCAGAATGGAGGAAAAGAAAGACCTGGGAAGAAAGAGGCAAGATTTTTACTGCAGAGGTTGTGGGGAAGCCACCCCGACTGAATGCAAGTTCCTAGATACCATCTGCCTCCGTTGTGAAAAAAGATGACACCTAGCAAGAGTCTGCAAATCATCCAGAACTCCACCCAACAGAAGGAAGTTTCCTGACAAAGAATTCAAGCCCAACAACCTCAGTGAGAAATGGGGCAAGCACAGAAGCAAGGGAAGAATGAAACTCATCAGACAGTAACTATTGGTCATTCTTCTTCTATCAATAACAGAAAAGTGCATGTCACAGGTACTAATTGAAGGAAGGCCTTGCCAAATGGAAGTGGACTCAGGCTCATATTTATCTATGGTGTCATGGGACACTATTCACAGACTACTCCCAAACATTCAGAAGAAGCATTTCAAGAAGCAAGCACTGACTCTTAAAGACTACCAAGGGAACAAGATTCCAGTAGTTGGAACAAGAGAATTCAATGTGAAGTTCAAAGGCCACACCAAACGCTTGCCCTGACCATCGTGGACAAGGATCGCCCAAGCTTGCTGGGACTTGAGTGGTTCAATCCACTAGGCATCGAGGTGACTGGCATCAATCATGTGAGCAACACTGAATGGGAGGAGGCCTTGAAGTCTGAGTTTCCAGAGGTCTTCAGCGAGGATTGGGCAAGTATATGGGGACCCTATCACTTTCAACCTAGATCCCAAGGTGCCCCAATTCGCTTAAAGCCCAGAAGGGTCCCATTTGCCTTAAAGGAAAAATGGATGCACAGATAAACATAGCTCAAGGAGTTTTAGACCACTGACCACTCCAGGTGGGAGACACCATAGTCACACCAGTCAAGACTGATGGGTCAGTGAGAATCTGTGGAGGCTATAAGGACATTGAACCATGCGCTTTAACAGAGCGCATATCCAGTTCCAGTGGTGCATCATTTACTACATTCACTTGGCAGGGTACAGTCTTTGCCAAATTGGGCCCAGGCATATCAACAATTAACAGTTGATGATGCCACTGCAGAGGCCCAACCATTGTGACTCAGAGGTGCTTTCAAATGTAAAAGGTTACAGTTTGGAGTAAGCGTGGCACCAGGCATCTTCCAAAGCCTTATGGAAAGGATGCTCCAAGGACTGCCAGGTAATACCTGACTTTGATGATGTGTTAATCTCTGCTGAAAATGACACTCAGTTACAAGAGACTCAGAGAAGTCCTTACCAGATTCAAAAAGCGGGGTTAAAAGTCAAGGAAGAAAAATGCACTCTAGAACTGACAAGGTTGAGTTCTGGGCTATATGATTGACAAGCATGGCATCCACCCCACAGATGCCAAGGTTCAGGCAATCAAAGAAGCCCCTAGACCAAAATGTAAATAGATTTGCAAGCCTTCCTTGACTATTAACTTTTATCACATGTCCTACTCAGAAGGCAACCATTGCAGAACCACTGCACAGATTATTAGACAAAAGTCTGCATGGGTCTGGGGCAGAAAGAACAATCTGCATTTAACAATATTAAAAGATCACATCGATGCTGTACTGATACAATTCTCTGAGAATTTGCCTGTTGTACTGACTTGTGATGCATCCCCTTGGAGTGGGAGGGTTTTTTGAGCCACAGGCTTCCCAGTGGGAGGGCTCCCTATTGCATTTTACTCTCAGACCTTGACCAAAGCAGAGAGGAACTACAGCCAACTGAACAAGGAAGCCTTGGCAATTGTTGCAGCTGTCAGGAAATTATATGGGAGAAATTTACCATTGTCACAGATCACAAACCTCTGTTAGGCATTGTGGCAGGAGACAAACCTACGCCCACTATCCTGTCACCAAGAATGCTGAGGTGGACTGAATTTCTTGCTGCCTATTCATACAAACTCATCCACAGGCCTGGCAAAAACATTGGGCATGCAGATGCTTTGAGTCGCTGCCCACTTCCTTCTCACACTGAGGACTGCTCCTGAGACTTACACCTTTTTCCTAGAAACTGTTGCCAAGCTCCCAGTACACGCTGCTGAAATTGCCAGAGAGACTGCCAAAGACACTTCATTGGCTCCTGTTATAGGCTGGATTAAGAAAGGTTGGCCTCTTCAAGATCTACCTCAACTTGCCCAACCTTTTAAACCAGGCAAACTGAATTATCTGTATTAAGAGGATGTATTTGTGAGGTAACAGGGGTTATTCCTACAAACTGCAAAAGGGTTTTGGAATACAGCATGAGGGGGCTATGCTATGTATGGTGGGCCAGGTATTGACAAAATGGTTGAAAACTAGGTTGCATCTTGTCCCAACTGCCCCACCTCTCGCCTCCCCACAGGAATGGGAATGTCCTAGGGCCCATGGTCCAGGATTCACATTGATTTGCTGGGCCTACCAGAGGGCACACACTTTCCTTATTATAGTTGATGCATATTCCAAATGGCTAGAGGTTATCCCATGGCATCCACCACAACTGAAGCTGTCATCAAACAATTTAAAAAGCTTTTGTAACTCACGGTTACCTGATGTGCTTGTTTCTGACAATGGCCCCCTAATTTACATCC